>OZ007570.1:5571468-6236468 GCA_963931925.1 Onchidella celtica
AATTTGTAGACTCAGTGCTCAGCTGAGAAGAACAGGTGTGGGGGAGCGGGGGGGGGGAGACATAAGTTCTAATGTCTTGAACATTTGGCATTCTTTTAAAGTAAAAAAAAAAAAATCGTAGGCTTGAGATAGAAAGGTTTGTGGCACCACTTTCGCAAGGGAAGTAAAATATAAAAGAAAAAACTGCGATCACTGAGATGTTCATTCGCCTCTGTTGGGTTGTTTTTGTTGTTTTTGTGGGTTTTTTTTTTTTGTTAAACCACGAAGAAATTCCAGTATGACTTGTTGAACCCTTCAATGAGAGTATCTTGTCCAGAAAATGCTCACAAAAATAACAACAGAATCGAAATGTGAACGACCAGACCTTGAACATATATCAAAAGTCCAGGTGTGCAGATAATCTGTTTCCTTTTCCCCGTCATTTACTGTGAACGGCCGTGTCAGCCATGCACGCTACTTTAAAATCCATAAGTGGACCTGGGCTGTTTGCTGGAAAGTGGTCCAGTGGTTAAAAATACTTGACCAGGATGCCGGATCTCCCAGATTTGAAACCTACTGGAAGCGAGGTCCAACTGAACTTTTTATTTCTTCTAGGTCTTTATTTTAGCAGTTTCGCTGTTCTTGGCATTGACACCTCTCTTTTCTTCTTCTTCTTCTCTTTTGAAAATTATTTTTATGTGCTTTCATAGTAAGGATTTTTTGTTTCATTTTTGCCCAGGCAGGGGCGTATTTAAGCCCTGCTCTGCTCGATTTCCAACTGCTAGGGTGTCTTTGACGTGCACACCTGCCCTCCTAGTTTTTCGTCTTTATCCGATAAGACTAGGTGCTTAATCCTACCTACCATAGGAACAGGGACTCGAATCCCCCCTCCTCACCCCCACCCCCGCCCCCAAATTCCAACATGCCTGCACCGACCGGGGATCGAACCTTGCACCTTCGGGCATGATAGGCGAGCACCTTGCCTTTACACCAACGTGTAACCTGGGGCCCATGTAAACTGATTCCCTGAGGTGCCTAAAGGGCACTTGCCCGATAGTATTCATCTTATGGCGAATCCTAGTCCCCGATATAATCTGAGTGTGCAGGGGAGGGTTTCAAGGCTTCAGCACACACACACACACACTCAAACACACACACTCACAAACACACATACATATTCTGCTAATTTGTTTGGGACTAAAGCATTCTATCTTTAAAAAGTCTATTTCATTATTTCTTTACACTGCCAGTGATGGGAATACCAAGTGAGCCACCGCCTGCGTATCCCGGAGATCAGGAAACATCATGATCTAGAGCAGAACAAAAGGTAAACAGGAATTTCATGTGGTAAAAGGAATTTTTACTGACTAAAGTAGTTTAGAGTATCATGTTTCCTTTACTGACTAAAGTATATAGTCTAGAGTACATGTATCACATTTCCTTTACTGACTAAAGTAGTCTAGAGTGCATGTATCATGTTTCCTTTACTGACTAAAGTAATCTCGAGTACATGTATCATGTTTCCTTTACTGACTGAAGTAGTCTAGAGTGCATGTATCATGTTTCCTTTACTGACTAAAGTAGTCTAGATTGCATGTATCATGTTTCCTTTACTGACTAAAGTAATATCGAGTACATGTATCATGTTTCCTTTACTGACTAAAGTAGTCTAGAGCGCATGTATCATGTTTCCTTCACTGACTAAAGTAGTCTAGAGTGCATGTATCATGTTTCCTTCACTGACTAAAGTAGTCTAGATTGCATGTATCATGTTTCCTTTACTGACTAAAGTAATCTCGAGTACATGTATCATGTTTCCTTTACTGACTAAAGTAATCTCGAGTACATGTATCATGTTTCCTTTACTGACTAATGTAGTCTAGAGTACATGTATCATGTTCCCTTTGCTAACTAAAGTAGTCCAGAGCAATGCATTTCACTGGAGATAAAATGAGACTTAACATTGAGGAAAATAATGACACAAAATTAAGTTCACAAAAATTTAAGCGTTTGACGAGAACATTATGATACTGCGCAGTGCCCCTTTGCCTGTTACCCTGGTTATCAGCCTTGGTAGACCATCAGATTTATATACATGTGTAATTGAAGATGGTCGGCTTTGCTTTGAATTCATCCATTCATCCATTCATTTGTCTAGCAATAGTAAAAGGTTCATTTAGTTCATATATATATTAATGACACTACTTCTATAAAGTATCTGTGTGTAATGTATTCAGGACGAATACTGTTATCATTTGCAGAACTATGAGGAAAGTATTGTACTAGGTCACTAAGTAATATGGCAGTTTGACGTATCATAAAAAAATTAAGTTCCATCAAAAGAGACCTGACCGCACAGCTATGGGGAAAGAATTGAAATGTAAATATACAACAAATTAAGATGCTCTCGTTTCATTTTTGACTGAATAATTTGGTCTCTTCAGCTCTGAACTTCAAAGTCTGTATGAGAATTTGAAATACACCAAGTCTTTGCATGTTCTTTGTCTTTAGGAAATAGACGGGAAAGAAATGAGGACGATACTGAAGAAATCCATTTCAAACTGAATTTGACGTTGTTAGTGGCCTACTGATACTTACACCAGGAGGACTGTACTTATTCATAATATAGATTTATAGATTTATATCTACTAGTATAAAATCTTGTATAGTTCATTTAGTTCCGTTATTATGTGTGGTGTGAATACAGTAAAGAGTATAGATCTATACAATCTTTCTGAAGTTGAAGTAAGGTTAGTCAGACGGACCATGCAAACAGTGTTGTAAAGTACAAACCATCATGCAGGTGATTTATACAAATTTCAGTATTTTATTTTAGGATTTGGGCAACTTAAACATGAACTGCCATTATTACTGAGACAAAAACTAATTTAATGCAATGCTAAAGTTACTGTTGCCATTCAGTAGAGTCTAGGGCCATTTACCTGAATGGAATCGAATAGAAATTTGATATATTAATTTCTTTATCCACAAAACATGCTGAATAAATCACAATGTTTCATCCACACGCAAGACCCCCCCCCCCCTCTCTCTCTCTCTCTCTCTCTCTCTCTCTCTCTCTCTCTCTCTTCTCTCTTTTTTTTTTTATCTGTCTCACTCGCTCTCTCTCTCTCTCTCTCTCCCTCTCTCTCTCTCTCGCTCTCTCTCTCTCTCTTTATCTGTCTCACTCGCTCTCCTCTCTCCTCTCCTCTCTCTCTCTCTCTCTCTCTCTCTCTCTCTCTCTCTCTCTCTCTCTCCCTCTCTCTCTCTCTCTCTCTCTCTCTCTTCTCTCTCTCTCTCTCTCTCTCTCTCGCTGTCTCTCTCTCTCTTTCTCCTTGTCTCTGATATATGATATATGTATATGTTTTGTTAAATTGGAATAGTGTGCTTGCTATAACTTCCATATTAAAAGTACTATGTAACATGTACTGCCATTTTTTTCCCGATCATTAAATTTACTTGTATTACATTATGCAGATATTTTAAGTTATGTTTTCTTGAATGAATAATTCAGTTGTGCTTTCAGGACAAGGAATTGTCAAATTGAGCAGAGTTAATACATTACAGTTGTTTTTGTTTTCTATTGATTAAGAAGAAAAAGGGAAATCCGTGTTTACAGCCGCAGTGTGCAAGGTTCATGGAGGGGTCCGTTGTCAATGCTTTGCTCAGTGACTTTACATTATGACCATAAAATAAGTATTCTGTGCACATTGCCATTAAAATGATAGTGTGCTATTTGATTTGAGGAGCAACCACAGTTTTCATTTAGTGAGATTTCCTGCTGATGATGCTGCCTGACAATTCATATAGAAATATAACCTCACTAATGATGACGCAATAAATAGAGAGGGTCAACATGTCCCAGGGGCGTAAGGTTTTGCTACCACTGATTGTAAAAGGGGGCGGGGTTGTTGATGGAACAGGTGTAGACCTTTGGAGAACGGCAAGTGTTTGGGTTCTCAGTGGTAAGATAAAAAATCAGATTGCACAAGAACTGACAGATGAACTTCAAGATGTATTAGAATTCACCCTGCCTTAAAAATTAAAAGACAATGAATGTGCTTTCAAGAATCTGAAGTAAAATTTGACACCAGATCATTTCCTAGTTTCAAAATAATTTGAACTGATTTTTCATTTAACTGAATAATCTTGTTTTTCTGTGCTCAGTAATCATTTGCAACAATCTGACTTGTTTGTAATCGGCTTTTATAAGTAAATGCTCGTTACCCAATTGATTTTGTTACATACAATTTTTTAACAGGTAATTTGTATATGTATCATACGGAGTCTACATTAATTTTCACCTGTTGATTTTTATTAGTGTTAAATAAATATACAGTTTTGTCTGAAGAATGATACTTGTCTTAGATTATTTATTAAATTGATATCAAACCAGTGTGTAATTAAGTCTTAATAACCATTGAGAACTTGTTATGTACCTGTCATCCACAAATGTCTGTCTGATATATTCACTGCTACTGTCCCGAGAATGGGTCTAAACAGGAGGAGTGTCTGCGTGCTAACGTCTTCCCTCAGTACTGTGTTGCTGAGTACTGGTCATGGGAACTACTGAGAATTACTTTCGGAGGTCTATAATTACCACATGTGACCCTACCTTGAGCGTGCGGCATCGGGTCTCTCTGTGACGGGCTTGTTTTCTTTTTTTTTTTCTTCTCACTTGTCCATCGCGGGCCTCCAGCTATCTGGTAACCTATCAGCAGCTGATTGTATTACTAGCCTGTCAAACTTTTGGGACATTTATGCAATTATCTTAGGTACTTCTACTTTTCCGGCCAAAACTTGTATTGTCACCCTGAAATCTGCATATACATCAATACGAAAGACAAACATGAACTGAGATTGGGTTTTGACTGGAAGATTGTTGTTTCATGCTTGGAATCTTTAGGTTTAATCAGCTGTGGTGCCTGATAATTGATTGTGAGACTTTCAATTTGAACGTCTGTTTAAGGCGAGAATTCATGCAAGAAATAAATCTAGATCTAACACCCGAATGTATGGAATGCAATTGCCAACTATCAATAAAACACATGAAAACTTAATGTGTGGACTTCATGCATATCCGAAGAAGGCACTATGACTACGGATCGCATTGGCCTGCGTGACAGCGTCAACATGTCCTTCTTCTACATGTCCATCACAGATTTAGGTCTGGCCTTGACTGTTGCGGTACACAGCCTGTCCACACTGATGACCATCTTGGAAGAGCAGCTGGAAGTCATATTCAGCGTGCAGCCTTATGCTTTAAATATTTATTGTTCCACCATAAAAGAAGTATTTTATACTACGTCGGCCGCGACAACGACCTTCCTGGTGCTACAACGGTGATTGTGTGTTTTATTACCACTTCATTTTAAGACACTATTTACAAACCACAGATGTGTTCTTATTTTGACTTGCATTACTGTGTACATCGTGGCTACACATATGCCAATGTTTGTGAATATGTCAATGCTGAAAGCGTATGATCCAACAGTTAATTCTTCAAGGTATGTGATGGTGTGGGGACCCCTGCTAGAACCACTATCGATATTTTTTGCCATTCATTACAGAATTGTGGTTCCCATAGTGCAGCAGCTGTGTGTTGCCATAAGCTTGATTGCAATGGCTAAAACTCTCTATTCTGCCTCCAAGATCTGTCAGAAGGCCAATGCGTTTTCCCTCGTCGACCCTGCACATCCGAAAAGAAATCTTCAAAACAAAGAGCTGAGAGTCGTGAAAGCTGTCGCTTTGGTGTCAGTGGTTTTCATACTGAGTAACACGCCTAAAATCATCATAGGAATGGTTCGGTTGTTCCTACCCACTTTTGTCATTGATGGACAAGATCAGTTCATTTGTAGAACCCTTACAGCCATCAAGATGGAGATTGAGTTGATCAGCAGAGCCGTCAATATCTTCATCTATCGTCGATTCAACCATAAATTTAAACAACATTTTTGTGTTTGTAAAAGGCACTGAAAAGTTAACCATTAGTATATCTATTGAAGTGCTTTCTCTGATGTGAAATACTGTAGAAAGGCGAACAAATGGTCAAATCTGAGTGTGTTTGACAGTCACCGTGCGGGTTACCGATAAATTAAATGAATTTAGGTGTTGATCATCTAACTATAACCTAAATCAGCAACAGTTTCTAAAACTGTGAAGATCTACCAAGCCTCAGCGTGTGAGTACTGACCAGCTGTATCAGTTGCTGGGACATGTATAAACAATGTCACATTCACAATGACGCATTCTTCGTTGTCTCTGCTTTCTGAAAGCCTTATAAAAAAAAAAAGAAAATTATATTGAAAATAGAAAGTTTGTTATTGCACAGTTAGAAGTGCAGTGCACCTTTCGCGGTAAGGGCCATTAGCATCAAAGCAAATACAAACACACACAAAATGAGGGGGGAGGGGGGGGGCGTCGCACCAGCGACTTGCACAAAGTTAAAAGATGTCAAAAGATAATTGTCATTTCATAAAATCTCGCGTTTAAGAACAATAACAACAACAACAGCTATAATCACAAAAACAAATTCAAAGATGGAAGGAACTACGAGCTTTCGGACGTCGAGTCTTTCCTCTGGTAAAAACAGCAACAACAACTCAGAATGAATGATACAATCTCAGGAGATAGAAGAGCTAAACTTCGCCGTCGTTGGTTCTGATTCCTTGTTGTTGTTGTTGTTGTTGTTGTTGTTTAATCACGTCTTAACTTGGCACCAGCATAGAATATCTTCCAAAGTTTTTGAACTTACTCACCAACCCACGTACCCACAAATCTCAGCCCACCCCACACTACAGACACTCCAATGAAGCTCAAACTCCTTTCTGTTTGAACCATTAAAAAACAAAAATACGCAAGGCAAATAAAAGTCTCGGCAGCGTGTCTGTGAAATTTGTTCAGTGAACACGAATCTTGATTTCCTTTAAAACCGCTTTTATTACAGCCAGATGTAGATATAAGTGGAAGATGTATAAAGAACAAGCATAAAAGCCGCGCTCTGTGCGGACCCCCCCCCCCCCACCCCCCAATCAACCACTACCCCGCCTATCACTTTCTACCCTCTCTACATCTGTCTCAGTAATCGGAGATAATTCCCAAAGCAAGCAGCAGGGTATTCCTGTGTTTTAATTTTAGCCGCGAGTACGTTGAATTGTTTTAATCAGCCGGTGTCAAGTGTTGACGTCACGGGTAATGTGGTCGTGAAAAAAAGAGATCGCAGGCGAGCAGTCAGTGACACAGAGTAAACTAAAAAAAAAAAAATGAAACCGGTTTTAAAAATCCAAACTTCGGTGCACAGCACACGACATTTGAAACCTACGTGCAAAATTTGGTTACTGTAGGTGCCCTAACAAAAAAAACCTTTTTGCGTTCTAAAAGGCTTTTTTGTTAGGCCACTTACGAATTACAGTACCCAAATGCATGAATGAATTTCCTGTTACTGCCCCATCTCCCAACCCTCCACCCTTCCACCCCCGCAATTCATCTTGCCCCCTTCCTCCACTGATCTCTCCTTTCCTGTCCAGAGTCCAAATCTTCCATGTATAATTATGCTTGAGGTTTAGCAAGGTTTTACTGCAGAATATTCAGACATTTGGGAAAAACATCTGAGGCACGCTGGTCTAGAAGTAATGTGTTCGTCTCTAACACCAAAGGTGCCGGGATCAATTACCGGTCGGTGCAGGCATGTTGGGATTTTTTAATTTTTCATGTTTTCCTGTCCCTGATCCTATAGCAGGTAGGATCGAGCACCCAGTCTTCTCGGATGAGGACGAGGTCACCAATGCACCCGCTAATGCACACCCACGGTTAACAAGGCCTGGCTATACCAATATAATGACTGACATCTTCATAAAATAAGAATGTTGTCAAAACCGGTGTGAGATTACAGATTGTAAAAAAAAACTAGGATGGCCCGTATGCACGTTGCGCACATTAAAGATACCTTGGCAGTTGGAAGTCGAAGAGGAAGAGGCCGACAAGACTGGCTGCCCGGGCGTAATTTGTAAAAAAAACTAATCCTATCCCCCCCCCCCCCCCCGACCGCCAACCGTCGCTGCGCTGTGGCCACGACGTGCCTGCTCCAGTTATAACTAGACTGTAATGTCACTAAGGCAAATTTTCCCACATGGGGTCAAAATACAAACACATACAAAACCGCACACTGGGGAAATACAAAATAGGGCAAGACAACCCACCTCTTTCAAACACATGCCAAACTCGCTCTAATTCGCATGGGTAAAAAAAGCAACAGTAAAAATAATGACAGGCTAAAAATAATGACAGGCTAAAAATAAAGCTTCCTGTTCTTAGAAATTCGTCTTTGTCAATCGGCGAACACGTGAAAGGACCGGAAATTAAACATCAGTGGGCAAGGGCATGAATGTTTAAAAGCGCAGCCAAGTCCTCGGTTGTAAGGTTGCAGGCCCGTGCAAAGTTGCTGATAGGCCAAGGCCAGACGGGAAACAAAATTTGGGCGTATTTCAAAATGCTCATCTGGTATTTTTGTAATCAGTGAATCATCCAGATCTGCATGTCATGTGTTACGTGGTAGTATTCGAAAAGGAAGAGAAACAACTCCACCCCGCATGAATTACATTTTTTGGGAAAACACCTCACAATCTCCACTGAATTCAAGATGATGAAGTGTGGTCAATTAAATCTGTCATCACACAGCAAGCCATAATGACCACTAACAGCCTCGTCATATACGGCGATGCCCGGCGGCCGGTGTTGTTAGCCATCTTTACGTTATGAGACGATTTGGCAAGGTGGTAGGTCCAGGCTACTTGACACCCACCCCCACGCCTTGGTCTGGCCTGTAAATTTGTGCAATCAGAAGTTAGGCATTGAGAGAGGCTAGACTGCTCATCGATGATAACATAGTTGTCATTTCCTGTCACTCGATGTTGGGTTTTTCAGCTCCTTGCACTTCACAACAATAATTACGTCACTCTTGAACGCGTTATTGCACATTCCCCCTCCCCCCCCCCTCCCCCGAGGTAATAAAGGATATTATAGAGTGCCGCCTCTCTCCCTTTTAATTGTAAATTGCACTCATGGCTAGCGAAAGACAATTTGACATCAAATACTTTGAATTTTCGTGGTTGGCCGGGAAGGGGGTGGGGGCAGAACATACAACATATTTTATATGCTTGTGTGTGTGTGTGTGTGTGTGTGTGTGTGTGTGTGTGTGTGTGTGTGTGTGATATCTGGGAGAGAGAGAGGGGGAGAGATGGAGGAATGTGATCTTGTGTAATTATGATGTTACCAAACATATTATAACCGAATTTTTCTTCCTTAACTTGACAACCCCCCCCCCTCCCCCCCCAGTCTCAGACTGCAATCCTCTTCAGATAAGGATCTTCAACCCAGTTGTCGAATACAAAATTATTCTTCCAACGAGTGTGTTAGTCACTATTCGAATACCTGAGCGTGTCGCAGAATTCGATACAACTTTACAAGAAATCCGACACCATCCCAAAACAAGTGGAAATATTGACGAAATATTATAAAAACCAAAGAAAAACTGTGGGGTCGCAGCAAAGGCTTAATGCAAGGTCATGTTGTCATACAACACATACAACTTTTTCTTTTTGCTAATTTTTGACTTTGACAAGTGCAAGTATTGTACTTCTCGCTCCCTTTCCCTCAATATTTCACAGTGGTCGACAACTGTCTTTGTAACCCCATCAGCTTCATCTGAAAATAAAAAGAAAACGCGGACAAATAATTTCAAAACTGTTCTATCGAACATACAAGACAGGTCGCTAGGACTCAAATTTTTGTGTCGAATACTGTGGTATCAATCATCAACACCCCTTGTTGCGCTTCAGTAGGGCTTGGTTGCTATGACTGTCTGTGTCAACAACTGTGTTTTCCTATTCTGTGGACAAAAGATGAGTTTACTAGCTCCTCGTAAGGGATATCTGTTGTTGTTTTTTTCTTTCCTTGCATAACCAGAAAGCTAAATAATTATCCCTACTGTCTTTTTATTTCATGAAGAATATCTGTTTTGTTTCAGGGGCACAGAGTGCAGGGTTTCTAAACTGGTAAATCGTATTATAAAAAAACACACTAGTGGCGGGAGTATTTCGTCGGGGTGCAGTTTTGGCTACTTTTTCTGCTCAACGCCACAGCGTGAACAAGTTTCAAAAATTATGAAATTAAATTTCATGGGTGTGTCATGATCTAATCCAATCGCTTTTGCATTGTATTATTGTGTTTACTAAAGTTTCCGAAAATATGTTGTTATGAATGTAAAATACGATGAACTTTTTGTGGCTTCCTTCGATATGCCCAGTGCGCGGGTGACAACGGACATAGGGTGGATAGAAAAGGACAGACTGGGGAGAGAGATAAGGAGAGAAAAAGGCTGATCAAAACAAGACTAAGAGATGAAGGGAGAGTGGAAATCCAGATTTTGTCCTTGGTCCGTGAAGTTGGGGGGGGGGGGGGTTCTTCACTAGTTTCGAGGGAAAAAAGGACCAAAAAAACCTGTCAACAGACCGACACTTTGAACTGTAAATGGGGAAATTTCAAGAGTCTCCACGTTCCCGGAAAATCCCACTTTCGTGGAGATGTCATCAGTGGCGTAGGTAGGGTGGGCCCACAGATGTGGTTGCCCCGGGTGCAAAATTTCACTGAAATAATAATAATAATAATTTATAAAATAAAACGAAATAAAATGAACGGAAAGAAAAAGCGCGCCCTCCCCCTGTAACAGAGAATTTCCCAACGTTCGAACATTTCCACACAGTTTTTCAACATGACGGGGCAGATAAACGTTGCCATGCGCTGATGTTCCGGGGGGCGCAATACTGGCTTTGCCTTGTGCTCTGGCAATCCACGCTACACCCCTGGGTGTCATACCCGTCATTCACGAGGTCATAGGTCATGCATGGCATGGGAAATCTTTATTTAATTTTCTGCGAATTCATTCTTTCCTCAGTCTCTTTGCAGACACAGCAGTTAATTTCCTGAGAGCAGTTCTATAGTTATCACTCGTACGGCGGTGTCTCTGCGCAGCGTAAACCATACTTTTCTCTATGTACAGCTTAAAGTACTTGTGAGTGCGTGTGAAGTTGAACCATCAGTCTCTGTGCTGGGATTTAATGGCCACGGTAATTATCATCATGGATTTCATTTTTGTTGCTTTATTATTATTATTGTCACTATTGTTGTTGTCGTCGTTGTTTTTGTTGTTGTCGTGTTGACGTCATCATCATTATTGTTGTTGTGTTTTAGTATCATCATCATTGTCACTATTATTATTATTATTATGGGGAAGCCAGACCGAGGCTGGAGTGTGGTGGCTCACCACCTAATTATTATCATCATCACCAGTTGCCCTGTCTGGAACAGACATTGGCGATCATAGCTCTCCACTCGGACCTGTCATTAGCCAACCTCAAGAAGGAGTTGTTACCTAATTATTATGCAGCACACTAAAACACGACTACCAAGCCACACCGCAATCTAGCTGGGAGCCAGTTGCAGGAAGGCCAGACAGAGACTGGAGTGCGGTGACACGCCACCTAATTACTATGCAGCACACTAAAACACTACTAACAGGCCACACCGCGACCCAACTGGATGCCAGCTGGAGGACCACCAATTGCTGGTGACAGACGTTATAGAGCAGTGCGGTACAGGCCCATTGCGAATGACGTCACAGCGTGTTTTTGTTTTATACATCCGACACCTATAATGGCGGGTGGATCAGCTGACGAGTGTAACTTCGAGATATGTCTAAGAGGTTAAAATGCCTGCTAATTGCATTGCAGTTGACTGTTATGACAGGGGTGGAAAGGATGGATCCAAGCTGGTCAGATTCCCTACGATCCGTTTAAACAAGTGAAAGAATTGACAGAACGTCTCCCATGTGCGGGAACACACGTGTCGTTGTTTACTGTAGTGAACTTTTTTTTTTTAGCTCGCCGCCGATTGGTTCGCGACACCTGAAGTGCTCGCAGTGCAAATCATGTATCAGCTAACGAATCAAAATCAATGCTACCATGGCCATGCTTATGCGCCGATCATGACAGCTAAAATGGCCGTTATCTGCAATGGGCCTATAACCACCAGTCACCAGGCTGGTTTCGGCTTGCCCGATTCAAAGATTCAATGCAATATATTTAAAGATACTGTGGACGGTTGTACACAATTTTGTGATACAAACAGTCTTCTCACCCGTTCCCATCTTTTTTAATCATGTGTGGACTTCGATGATTATAATAAAAATTATTACCAAACAATGCTTACGGATCAGAACTGGGTCACAATGAACTATTCATTTTGTAAACATAATGGCGAGTAATGCGACTTCCTCACGCCTCCACCGCCGGTACTCACTGTGTTCACACATCGGCTGGACGCATAAAATGACCTCTGTTGTAAAACTGGAGAGCCAATCAGATCAACTTTAGCCCGCTAGCTTCATTTTTTGTTCCGGCAGCCATAGAGCTTGAGTGACACATGAGTGAAGTTACGACACCGTATTTGATCATTTGTTTTGTGTTCACTTTGAAGATTCATTGAGATCGACAGAAGGGACGCTGGTGTTTATTTTTATAGATACCATGTCCAAATACACCTGTCTTCTTTCTACCGTATTTTAAATGCAGTAGTAAAACATTATGTTCCTGAAATCTGCGCCCATGTCGGCGAACCATCAGCCCCTTGCTCAGTGCTGCGTCGCTCTGTGGCGCTAAGAGAGACTAATCAGGGATTCCCCAGTAATGTAGATTCTATTTATAGTGTCAGAACCGCCTAATTTAAGAACCAATGGAATGTCAGGAGTTGTCCTACCGATCGAAAGAAATGGCACGACTGTGTGGGTTGGTATGGTTGCCATTTTCGGCAAACACAGCAATCATTATGGCAACACCACCAGCCCAGATCCAGAGCTGTTACTACACTAGTCCCCAGTGTGGAGCTCTACCACCCCAGCCTCAGCTTTGCTCTGGCCGCACTCTAACTATAATCATCACCATCATTATTATTACTAGCCTATTATTGTCTCTTTAACCTTGTTACTGCTTAGGCCAGTTATATCATTTAAGTTTTCATCAGTACACAGGCAGAAGTAATGACATCGGCTTTATAAAAATGTACACACATATGATGTCAGAAAGGCCAGATCACTGTTAGCTCCAGATAACCTTTCACACACTTAACACTTGAAGCCAAAGACTCTCAGCATGGAATTCATCCCCCCCCCCACCACACCCCACACCCTCGGCTGAGGAAATGTTAATGTTATCCAGTCTTGATCAGATCAAGGGTACGTCACTTCAGTATTATTAATAATAATAATGGACTACATTTATAAAGCACCTATCTCCGCAAAGTGGACCCACAGCGCTTTACACTGAAGTAGTAATAAGTCTCTCTCTCTCTCTCTCTCTCTCTCTCTCTCTCTCTCTCTCTCTCTCTCTCTCTCTCTCTCTCTGTCTCTCTCTCTCTCTCTCTCTCTCTCTCGCTTTCGTTTACGTACTTACAAATACACATTCATGCTGTTCAAAACACATTGAAGCTTAAAAGAGATATCACCTGTCTGTCAGTGCAGATATCTCCTATAAAAGATCTATTTCGAATTTGAACAAATATCTCTCAATGTTGTCCTAGTTTTGGTGTCAATTCTTTCGACAGAAAATGATGCAGTTGTTCATCTTGACATATTTCCTGTTTATAACGACCGCCCACCCAGCGCTTAAGTTTGTCCCTCAGTCCCGAGATGACTCAGACCGCAATGACCAAGGCCTCACTTCAATTGATCATATCGACGGCCCATTCCACCAACCACAGCTCGAGACAGCTAAGACTCTGTGTAAGATGAATGGTACAACCGCCGACTGTTCACATGTCGGACTTCATAACATCTCCCAATTAGATCTTCCACATTATATAACAAACCTAATTCTATCAGATAATGACATACGGGAAATACCTAACCAGGCCTTCGCCAACTTCACCAATCTTGAATTCCTAAACATCAGCCGGAATAAGTTAAATGTGCTTTGCGAACACAGCTTCTACAATCTGAGTAAACTTAAAACATTGGACCTTCAAGGAAACAATTTACATATGAACGAGTCTACATATCCACAGCACGTTTTCAAGCCTTTGACATCCCTGACTAATTTATCCATACAAAATAATATGGCACTTGATGAGCTGGAAGGGCTCCACTATCCCGACCTTGCCCTTGCTGATTTGAAAAACCTGACAAGTCTTCATCTCGATGGTTTACCCAATCAGATCTTTGGGGACGGATTCAAGCAAATGGTGTCTTTAGCTGCCCTGAGAATGGAAGGCATGAAAGGGAAAGGATATTGTAGACTAGAAACGCTAACTAAGGACACATTTAAAAATCTGGGACAGTTACGGGTTCTTAAAATCAAACAATGTTATATTGATTTCAACATGCCTGGTGATGTTTTTGCGTCTCTAAAAGAACTCACAAGACTTGATATCAGCAACAACGACCGTATTCATTTAGAACCTCTTTTCAAGGCAATCAGTAATCTGACCAAGCTTGTATATTTGGATATGTCAAATGTGGTCAACCCGTATTCACCAGGTGTACGCGTCAAAACTCAGTTCGCCAAAAACCTGCCCAGGTCACTGGAAACGTTGATATCACAAAGTAACAGCATGGAGACAGTGGACCCAGATGTCTTTGCTAATCTACCGCCAAACTTGAGGCGTTTGGATCTGAGCGACAATAAGCTGGTTTTTGGGCGTTATCTCCAAAACTTCAGTAAACTTCTCCACTTGGAAAAACTGGGTTTGAATGGAGCAACCGGGAGTTACGATTTACCATACTATTTCCCACCTTATGCCTATTCACCCCAGCTGCCCGATATTTCAGAAACTTACCAGTACGACTCTCCTCTTATCTTCCCGCTGCCTTCAGAACTTAAACGAGTGGAGCTCAACTACGCCGGTTGGTTCTACTCACTTACAAATTTCTCGTTCAATGCGACCAACAACCTGACGGAAATTCAACTAACTGGAAACAATTTACCTTGTCTCAAAGGTCCAATTACAGGTCTTAATCAACTGCATACTCTCATCTTGAAAGATTGCCGCATAGAGAAAATCTCTGACACTTTCTTTGATAACTTTCCAAATCTTAGGTGCCTCAAACTTCAAGGCAACCAGTTTGGACCAAATGTACTGAATTATGGCCACAACCCACCATTCAGAAGTCTGATGAACTTAGAGTACTTGGATCTAAGTTACACTAACATTTTCAATCTGACCCACGACGCTTTTGAAGGCCTCAAGAATATGAAGGAGTTGATATTAGATTCCAATCGTTTGTATCAGTTTACTGTGAATATTTCTCACATGGAAAAGTTATCCTATCTAACCCTTCGTCGGACAAACGTGCACAGTCTGAGCCCTCACATTCGCAACGTACTGGGCAAAATCTGGACTGGAAACAAAGGCAGTCTCACAGTCATTATGACAGAAACTCCAATATACTGCGATTGCCAAAATATGGACTTCATTGAATGGATGGTCACTTCTCCAATAATACCCAAACCACGGAGTAAGTACCGATGTGTTTATCCAGTACATAATGACCAGGTTCTCACCCATTATGACGATGTTCTCTCTCAGCTACAGAGAGAATGCGCGTCACAATTTGTTCTGTTCTACGGGATTCTGGCCGCCACTTGTCTCATCATGATAACTCTCACAGTCGTATTGCTGTTTCGCTTTCGCTGGAAATTCCGCTACTTGTATTATTCCACCCTTCTCTGGTTTAGACAAAACGCCAAACAGGAAGACAGCGATCATAAATTTGATGTCTGTATATCATATTCTGAAATGGATGAAGACTTCGTAGAAGATGTACTTCTCAGAAAACTGGAGTCTCTAGGGCTTCGCTGTCATATCAAAGGCCGAGATTTTGAAATTGGGAGCTATGACTCTTCCAACATTTTGAAAGCGGTGCAGACTAGCCGACATACGCTTGTGGTCTTGACAAGGAACTTTCTCCAAAGTAAATGGGGCAGATTTCAGATTGAGATGGCTAACATAAAAGGTGTCCTCACGGAAAGATCCGTGCTGATGTTCCTAATCATGGATAATTTAGACAGAGAAAACATGGATACAGAGCTGCTTTACCATATCCAAAGCAACAAGTATATCTGCTATCCTTCTGAAGAGGAAGATCAACAGCAGGTTAGTATGGAATATTTCTGGGGGAAATTGGCCAGCGATATCCGTTCATAACATAACTGATTGATTGGTTGATTGATTGATGATTGATCGAGTAATTGAGGACAGGAATCAAAATCCTAGCACACCGGGCATCCCAATAAGTGCTCCTCTCCCCGCTCCAAGATCCAGTTGAAGGTTTTTCTTTTAATCGTCCCAATGGCCAGATGGTTCCATATTTGTCCGGTTCGTCCGGCATTGTCCCACATTCTTCCCTCGTCACGTTTGGATCCCGCCTCAATCATTCTGGTTATGGGGGATGGGGGTTGGACACCTGTGTCTTCACAAGCCCGCAATTGGTTGGTGATTATCTGCATGAGCTCATTCACGTCACGCCGCAAATCTCCATGGGCAGCAGGTGTTGCCGGCAAGTGGGTGGCCTATCTGATTGCTCCTAACAACACCAGCATGGCCAGGGCGCATGATTTCTTTCCGTACGAGCTTTAGCAAATTCAGGAGCGTGGCAGCAACACACCTCCATACACAGGTCATAGGCTACGGGATTTCTCGTCCTGTCGAACATTGCCATGGGTGTTGCAATCTCTGAACTGTGCCTGATATGACTCTGAACGTCACCGAAAATCCCTGAGATGTGTTGGAACTGTCCTGTGTTTGGGGGTGTCATGCTGCCCCGCCCCTGAATTCGCTAAGCTCGTAAGGAAAGAAATCACGCGCCCGGGCAGTATATCCAAGTTAGGGACACGGAGAGGCCTTCGAGGAGATCGAGCCATTGTATGGATATCATCCATAACAATATAAAAAAAAATATAAGACACTAGCTAAGGTCTCGTCACTTCGAGCCTCCACACATTGGCAGAGTGCTTCTGTGCTGCAATACAAGCAAGCTAAGTAGACATATTCTGTTTAGATTCTATATACTTCGTGTTCTATTTTTTTTTATTGTTCGATTGTTTTAGAAGTTCAATTTTTCCTTTTTTTTTTTTTCTTGAAAAAGGTTGTTGCTGAAATATCGGCCATTTTCTGTCTTCCCTTTTCGTTTGCGTTTTATTGTACCGTACCTTTGGGGTATTATTTCTTACGCGAAGCTTTGCTACATATACATGTGATAACTTTTTCTTTATGCCAATTTTTTACTTTGCTTTAAGCCTTGCTGCGACCCTACAGTTTTTCTGTGCTTTTTATAATATTTCGTCAGTTAGCTAAGGTCCCGACGTGCCTGGGATAAACTGTTTATTCGTATCAATTCTAGGTGATTTTAAAGGATCTACTATACTTGGCCTGTTCCTTTAGGTTCATTTTGTTGTTGCTTGTTCTGCTTTTAAGATTACGTCTTATTGCATTCCCCATGGGCGTTAATGCCCTGGGCACCCAATCAAAATTCGAGGCAAAGTTTGTCATGATAATTGGGCATTTATCTGCGTACTGGGCAGTTTGTTTAAGTACCGGTAACTGTCCCGTTTTGAGGCAATTCTTATAGGTTGAACGAACATGACCTCACACGCCCGCTTTGTTTACTCCAGCACGCCATTGCATTGGTAAATGCTATGAAAAATGCCGACCATGTGTGCCAGTTTGCTTGTCGATATCGAACATCGGACAAAAGCAATGACATCGGCTTTATAAAAATGTACACATTTAGAAAGGCCAGATCACTGTTAGCTCCAGAAAACCTTTGATACACTTAACACTTGCCGTCCGAAACTCTCAGCAAGGAATTCATCCTCCCAGCTCCCTCGGCTGAGGAAATGTTAATGTTGTCCAGTTTTGATCGTGATCAAGGGGACGTTTTTTTCTCTACCAGGGATTCGCACACGCAACGGGAAGGTAGCAGAGGAACTGAGTGAGAGAAGAAGACGTTTTGTGGATCAAGGTCTTAAACAGAAAAGGGATTTCTAGCTCCACAGTTGGGAAAAAAATCCATTTACTCTGAACTGATCAATTGTGTGGGCACTGCGTTCGACCCCTAAGAATGAAGCAAGCCGTTATTTACAAGGCATACCTTGAAACTAACTCCAGCGTTATTTTCAAGGCATACCTACTTGTGTGTACATTGATCGCCAGTGGCTACCCCAGCCCCTTTTCGCCTGATTAATCAAGTAAGCCATTATTTATAAGGCATACCTTGAAACTAACTCCAGGTTTCAGATTTATATTTTTCCAACTTCGATATAAAAAAATCGGAATAGGGTGCATAAACGTCGCCTTACTTAATACTGAAACAGCTTCTGAATGGTCAATGAAACATGCCTTGAAAATAACGCTGGCGTTATTTCCAAGGCATACCTTGAAAATAACCACTTCGAAGAATGAAAAATGTTAAGATATTAATATGTGATGTTTGGCAGCTCGGTCGGTTGTTAGCCGGCCATCTGGCAGCTTGTACAGATCAACGCCTTCTGTGCTTTGTAATCTTTGATTCTATCGTTGTTGTTGTTGTTGTTTTTTCTCTCATTTTTTCGCAACGGGATCTAGCGAGTCTCCACTATGGAACGCCATGTTAGTTGATCTTAGAGTAGGTGTAAAATGGCTGCCGGGTCTAAGTTCAATTCTATACACGTTCAACCTATAAACAGAAGGAATCAGAACAAAAAAGTCATCTTGCATTCCCTTCCCTCCCCCCCCCCCTCACTTTCTCTTGTCTGTATCAATCACGAAGGCGATTAAGGTGGAGGGAGAGAAGAGTGTGATCTATTACGTAGTGGATAAAAGAAAGCAGGCCTAATGTTAACAGTACACATTGCACCCTGTGCGCACCACGGCATGCAATGTCGGTCATTTTGTAAGCAGGAAGTGATGACGTCACCGACTCTTGTGTTCGTGAAAATAGAATGGAAGGCTATCAATCAGCGACACAAAGCAAAGTCAGAAATACTTCCCCGCCATTTCAAGTCTTCAAATTTAAAAACGAACCTTCCGCAGCTCGAAAGAAAGGCACCTGTAAAATTTCAGGCAAATCCAAGCTGAATGAGCAGCTGTAGGTCTTGTTAAAAATGTTTTTGTTTTTCTTACTAGCTGAGGCATCCGGCCCTACCCGAGATAAATCTGTTTAATAGTTATAGTTTGGGGCGTCTATAATGGATTTTCTTCACCTTACCCGTTCCTTTAGGTTCATTTTTATATAATTGTGGTTTGTTTCTTTGTGTGTCTACATTTAGATCAGTCTTATTGTACCCCGTTTGTACGTTAATGCCTTACGCACCTCGTCAACATTCATAAAATGACAATAATATGCGCAGTGGGCAGTGTATTTAATAGTGAACAACACATCGCAAGAAGTAATAACGTTATGGGCTCAGCTGCTTCTGGTTAAGGAAGGGGGCGAAATTAGCGACACAAAGCAAACTCCAAAAATATTTTCTCCCACTTCAAGTCTCCAGATCCAAAAAAGAACCTTCCGCAGCTGGAAAGAAATGCGACTGTAAAAATTTCAAGCCAACCAGAGCTGTAGGAGCGGCGCTAGAGCATGTTCAAACATAGGGCGAGTTTGTTGGTGGTTCAGGTGTTGCCCGGGATAAAGAGTTTGTTATAATTTCAGTTGTATGTGATTACAATGGATCTGCTTCTTTTTGCCGGTTCCTTTTTGGTTTTTTTTTTTGTTGTTTATTTGCTTTTAGATAGTCTTACTGCATTCCCATTGTGTGTTAATGAACTGCTTTATTCACCCAGTTTTGCCAGATGGATATTAACTTTATCGCTTTTTGAATCTCCGTGCATTGTATATCCGTGCATATATCTAATATATGGTCAATAGTCTTTGCACACAGTGACAATAAATTCAGATGGCTTGCACAATATTTTGATATCAGGCCGTGTTTCTTTGTAAAATTGTATGTTCGTTTTGTGTGAAAAGCTAGATAGAATGAAGTGCGGTTTGTACAGACTACAAGTGATATCTTGTTATGTCACAGAAATATTGCTAACGTATGATTGTAGAAAACCCCACATGTCACAGGCAAGGGAGATAAAACTTTAAGGTCTTTGACGAAGTCGAGATTTATAAGCATACACACACAGACACACACACGGAGAGAGAGAGAGAGAGAGAGAGAGAGAGAGAGAGAAAGAGAGAGAGAGAGGGGGGGGGGGGGCTTTGCACGCAATTAAAATATGGCAAAGAGAGAAAAAGTTGCACAAAGCCACACGCTGGTAACAATAAAAACAAAAAAAACAAAAAAAGCCCACAGGTTCCAAAAGTAAATAATTCTTCCATGCGTGAGAGGGAAATAATACTGTAATACTTAATACATGTATTCATCATGCATGGCATTGCCAAGAACAACTTTTTCGAGGCCTTAGTTTTTATTTGTTCAAACTCCACTTTTGCGCAACTGAGAAATTCGACGTCAAACGTTTGCGGCTTCAGTATTAATAACTTTGATAAGGAGTTAGAATAAACCGGAACTGTCAAACAGCTTGATAAGTGCCACAACACATTTTACACAAGTATCAAAGTGTGCATTTGTTATACCTCGTCTACATAATAGTAAAAGATCTCAAGTTTGCCAGAAAATGGAGATGGAACAAACAAGAACAAAAGTCGGGTTTTCTCTATTATTTTGCTACATTTTAACAAATGAAATTCACACGAATGGGGGTGAAGGGAGAGGAGTCAGGTTTTAATGGGTGGAGTACCGTAGAGGCGATGAAGAGAAACAACGGGAAAATGCGAGAAAATGTTAAGCCGGGAAAGACAGGGATGGGGGAGGGAGGGGAGGGTGGGGAGGTGTGAGAACCTTTAAAGAAACTTGGGTCTCTCCGTTAAAAGTTGGACCAAATGTACAAGGAAACTTAAACACGAAACAAAACACAAATAACAAATTTAAGAAAATCCTTTCAGTGAAATTGTACCATCATTTATTACTGATATTTACGTCAATCCATCCATGGATTGCGACACAAGATAAAATCATAGAACATATAAAATAAAATAAAAATAAATGAATCACCTTGGAGGAGTAACTTGTTGGCAAAGGGGGACCAAAAGAAGGGGGGGGGTGGCTTCGATGGATACGTGGAGATATCTATTTCTATAAGTTTTCCCACACTGAACCTGCTTACGTTTCACCACTCTACAAAATCCCAAATAAAACGCAAAATTAATGTTATGTGTACTTTTCCTTCATGAGATTTGACAGGCATTGCTGTTCCTCTTTTATTGCTATCATTACTATCATGCAGCTAACACAGTTTCACAAACATGTCAAGGATATAAAATAGGCAGGGCTCTATTCAGGCCGCTACCTAGAGGCCCGAATAGACAAAACACCCCACCGTTACTCTACTCAGGCTGCTAGGTGCCTCTACGTAACGGCCAGAATAGACACCCCCTTTCTTTAAAGCTCAGGTGAAAATGACATCAGACAATGAATCATGTAAGCGCTGTGTGCAAAGATGTTTGTCGAATGCCTGGGAATGAACTGAAAGGAAAATAATGTGCGCAGGCCTATCGCAGTGCTGGATCTTTGAAAAGGGAATGGTAGTGAGCTTTTATTCTAATTGACTAAAGTAATACTACGTGATAAGTCTAGCCCGTTTCATGCATTTGTGGTGGCCTAGTGCCAGCGGGGGAAACTCATCCTCATACTATAATTGAGATAGAGGGTGAACATGCAAGCGTCTAATACTTCGTTGACGAGGCGATCAAAAAATATGAAACTTTGTGGACTGCCTCCGTTTTAGACAAATTCAGTTTTTACTATTATCCAAACAATTTTTTTAAAGCCAAAATAAAAAAATTTTTAAAAAACCACCAGACACATTTTTGTCAAGTAAACAGGAAAAAGTATGATCGGAAATGTTGCTTTTCCCTCTTCTTTACATATTACTGGACCAAAAATCAACTTTAAATAATACATGTCTATATTTTCTAAGTCAACGGGCCAGCCAGTCCAAAGAGAGGCCAAAGGGTGAAGTGTGTACTTTATAATTTTGCTTATCAGATCCCATGTGCGTATTATCTGTCCACTGACCTCCTAATTGCAATAGCTGCGGCGATAGCGTCAGTGATGGTAAAGAGGAAATAAATTGGGACCAAAGCATGTGTTCATTTAAACCAGCCCGTGGATTCGCTCCAGTTCGCTGGCCATTGAATGGTTTTATGACCCCCTCCCCCCAACGCCCCCACACACTCCACTTTCGAAATCCCCTAATTCACTCTCTCAGATCATCATCGTTGTGTGTGTGTGTGTGTGTGTGCGTGCCGTGCGCCCCCCCCCGCCCCCCCACCAATCTTGGTTTTATTTATTATTCGGGTGGACTTGAACAGGTTTGGGGACATTCGGTTGCCCTGTGGTCGGGAACTATTGGTCGCCATCAGCAGTGATATCCTGAAGAGGGCGGCGAGCCCAGTGCCTATTGGGATGAGTCTGCGCTGTTACCCGACCTGCATAGGCCTATACAAAAACCTGAAATTTTTCTACATTTGACAAACGCCCCAAACGCCTACGGTGGTGATCTCTGTAAATTGAGATCTTCAATCCTGTTCATTTAAACCAAGCTTTACCATTTTACTTCCAACAGATTTCATTATACAGTGGTAATGTTTTCTATAGGCCTACTGCCATAGAGAAGCTGAAAATCACATGACGAGCTGTGACATCCAGAGGTCAACCACATCTCTACACAATGTTTCTTAAACTTTTTGATTGTGACCCACCTGACAATGCCCACAGATATCAGCCGCTGGCCCCTCCTGTTCGTCAATGTTAAAGCATTAAACATTACTTTTTTGTGATGTCCTTTAAACAAAAAAATACTGTATTAAATTACAAAAACTACCTTTAAAAAATGCGAACGTATAGAAACATATACAGGGAAACAATATGAAAAAAATGAAACAAATAGTATATGGAAAAAAAACAACATTACATGCATGTAATACAGGAAATGTAAAATACACAAGTAAATGCATTTAGTTGGACAACCTGATCTCACTTTAAACTGCTGGATTTTATGTACAACTGTTAAATACATATGAAACTGTCCACTCCCATACTTTACTTGACAAGATTTTGCATTCACATGGGACACACATTTGATCCCTTGCATTCACCACAACTACACTAGTCAACTGGTGACACAATGCAGCTACCTACCAGTATATCGAGGGGTATTTGCTATATTGTTGTATGCGACATTTTGCTGATTTTGAGTTTTTTGTCATGAAAGTAGTCCTCACACTCCTTATTCATTATGTATTAGTGTCATTCCAGTCAGTGAAAAACTTTTCGAGATACATGTATGTGTTTGTGAGGAAATGGTTTATGCCTTCTAGCCCGTCTGGCCAACCAACTTCAATCCTCATTTTCTAGAAAAGGCAAAAATGCACATACAACAAGTCAACATTATGGCAAATACCTGACAAAATAGCATTATACGTGAATATACATCATCAACATCACCATCAACCACAGAAACAGCAATAATGACAACATATTTGCTACAGAAACTTTCCAATGCAACAATCTCAAGTGCCAAACACATTTTACCCACTGACCCTTCAAATTGTTAAATACAGAACCCACTCAGCAAACAGACATCATTTCACTGAAGTATCAGTCACTCAGTAATGCTGCTCAATATATCATACAATAGAAGGTTGCATTTCTTATTATGAGGTCAAGTACTGGCAAAAAAGAAAAAGTGTATGCTACATACTACATGTATAATTTCATTTTTTTCTTTTTGCCAGTTTTTTACTTTGCTTTACGCCTTGCTGTGACATCAGTTTTTCTGTGGTTTTTATAATATTTCGTCATTTTCTTATTACAATATAGTGCAAACCAGTAAATCTTCAAAATTTCAATTTAAAAGCCAACAGCACAATCATGTATTGTATAGGGATTCTGTTGTGAGCTATTTATGGTGTGTGTATCTGAAGTCATGATATCTCAGGTTAAAAACACTTTGATGATTGCAGACAAATGTAGGACTGGTGGATACTGTTGTAGCGAGGACAAAAAAACATCCTAATGTTTAAACTGCTCTCCTGACTAGTTATAACTGCTGGGCCTGGGCAGAAGATAAGAAAAATCTGGATTCTTTGACATTATGACTTGTGCACATAATAATGGCCACTGTCGGTCAAAGACGACCATGACATTTTGCATCATAACTGCTTTTACTGATTGAACGTCGAGTTTTTGTCTTCTGTCCAAAATTTCGCTTATGTTCAAAGGCCTTACCGATGACCTTGCTAAAAGGAGAAGCACAAACAGCTCTGAATACCATGTTATGTGTGCCTACACCCAAGATCTATTCAATCCAAACTGATTCCTAAAAAAAAAGAAGCACCCACTGTCTTACAATCAAGTTAATAAAAAAAGACTCGACACAAGGCCAAAAAGGCTCAATACTGAATATTATTGTTTAGGTTTGTTTTCATTGTAACTGAATGATGTCCCTTTTTGGCCTCAGAGGTTGGGTGGGAGAAGATCAAGCGTTTGTTATTATATTAATGTGTGTAAGTGGGAAAACATGATGAACTGATTTTATGTTAACTCTGTTTTTAATTTCAGTACAGCTCCTTAGAGCACATCATTTTTCGTGGATCTGAGCCCTATACAAGTTATTTATTACATTACATTATTAAATAGACGGGGGCCAATAAAATATCATACTCCCAATTTCTGGGAAATTTGACATACAACAGTTTTCCTGGATAATGATGATATGGCATTACTTACTCTTGGCATTGAAAGGGTCAACTGTTTATGTTTCCTCTCACATTACAGTTACACAGGTATTGCTGAAGATTAATAACTGCATGATCAAATTCAGTGAAGTCACCACAGATCCGTCATGCAGAACAATACAGCCTAGCCCATGTTTCAATATCTTTCAAAGATAAATTATAAAGGGATTTTGTGTGTACAATGACAGAACATGAGCATTATTAGTTGAGTTCAATGGATTCAGAAATAAATAAACCACAGTCAACTGTCACACTCTGAAACCCAGCAAATATAACCCATCTCTGCACTCTATGATGGCAGTATGGGATACCAGGACATTTGCAACATGTGTGTTTATATGCAAAGTATAAACACTATACATATAATATCATATATGTCAGGTAAGAAATCGTCACCGTGCCATAGGACTGTAGTAACTCAAAATTTCCAAAAATTGATTTTCAGTATATAACAACCACATTCAAAGCCGCATCGAATGATTTTGGTTCTAGACTCCTAAGCCAGAAAATAATTGAATAGCAAACTTTCCAAAAGTCATCACTACCAGACCCGTTGACCTGAAATGAAACAATTCTTTGCTTCTCCTGAAAAGTAGTCAAAACCAGTTACTACAGTTTTAGGGCACGATGACGGAATGTGTTTTGAACAATTTACAATTTCTGTTTTCGTCTATTCTTTAAATCTACTACATGTATCATATTAGCGGCCTTACCCGAAAAAGCAGGTAGGCAGTGGTCTGGTTGGCCACTTTCCAACAAACCAGAACAAAGTGTAATCCTGTTCTAGAAGTTCTTCCAGACCATACTGTATAAATGTGGAATGTCCTATTTCTTACCTTAAATCTTCACACTTCAATTTTTAGGAAGTTTACACACACGAATTTACACACACAGTAAAACATATTTTATTTGATGTCCAGTTTTAATTTCTGCTTGTCTGAAGGAAAAAACATTTTGCTACAATGCTATGAAAGGACAAATTATACACGCAACCCCGCCAACCAAATGATGCCCTCTTTTGGGATGTAAACATCAGCTCAAGCAGTTTTAGCTCCTGATTTTAGGAGGTTTTGCTGCTCTTGACATTTACACCTCACTTTTCTTTTTTCTTTTTCTTCTTTTTTGTAGTTTTGTTGTAGGGATAAGTTTTTTACAATTTTGCCCAGGGCAGCAGCCGTGTTATGCCTGCTGTTCACCACTTTCAACTGCCAAGTATCTTTAATGTGCGCAACATGCACACAAGCCCTCCAAGTTTTTCGTCCTTATTCGAGTAGACTAGGTGCTTGATCCTACCTACCTACAACATACCTTCACCAACCGGGGATTGAAACCCTTACCTTCCACATGCGAGGCGAGCACTTTGCCTTTAGACCAAGGTGTCAGCTCCAGGAGGAAATTACATATTTTTATGTTACAAGCACAAGATGTTGGCACTGTTTGAAGGCACAGGCCACACAAAAGATATAAACAATTTGATGGAAGATGACAAAATTCCGAACTAAACAGTGAATGACTGAGACAATTTGGCAATTGCTGGAAAAAAATTCAATTTTTGTTCAGATTTGAGACACTAGGAATGTTCAACATGTAAATGATAAATACCATACATAAATATTATTTTGATCACAAATCATTAATAAACATCAGTGCTGACTCTATTGCTTTAGACAAGCCATCCTATGACGATAATATTGATGCAATGACAAAGCCACAGTGGTTATAACATAAATCAAACTGCCCCATAAAATTTCTCTCCATCAGTTACACTATCCAGTCTATTTGTAGAACCTTGCTTTGCATCAGTCATTAAAAAAAAAAAAGGATTGGAGGACTTCTGAATGTGATACAAGCTACCCGCACCAACAAGATTCATGTTCTACGTCAACTGCTGACTTGCAAGTTAACTATAAAAACATCCATCCACAGCACCAACTTGGGGTATGGAAAGCTGGTAAACAATTGCAGACCCAGATGGAAAAACGACCATAGTCACATATATATCCATGAAGCCGAAGTTTGTTTTTTTCAAGTTAGAAAGTCCCAAAGGGAATTGTTAACGGAGATAAGAAAAACAACCTGTTTCATCCGAGGGAGGTCTTACTTGAGTAGAAAAACTGGGCTTTGGGCAAAATAAGCTTTGTAATAATTTTTTCAAAAAAGCTTAAAAAACGTGGACTATGGCTGTTCTTTCATCTGGGTCTTCAGTTAGAATCATAAGACTAATTGAGCATGAATCAGACATGCATGACATAAATTATAATTGCAAAGTTTATAACTGGGTCCACCTTTACTCAAACCATTTATTGACATTTAACAATACCAAATTTAGAAAATCCCAGGAAAACTGCAAGGGTTGCAATAGGGCTTGGCTACTTTAGTTTCATTCTCTTAGAACATCATTGTTGTCTTGATGTCGGTTTCTAATGTGTCTAATTACAAACCCAAACAGAGAAAATACTGCATTGTGTTCAGTTCACTGTAAATCTATAGCTCACAATGTAAAACACTCCAGTCCTCTCACAAAAGCTCCTATGCAATTGCAATACATCTTTTTCTCTCTTTTATTTGGTCTATATCTTAACTTAGTAATATCATTGGTTGGCGATCAGGTACCATCAACACCAACAACGGTTAACAATACTTCCACATAAATTAATACATACATTCTGCCAAACACACACTGAACAATGCCATTTGTAACGTGTTATTTTTCAGTAAATTCACCTATGTGCCTTTTACCTCAATTTGTCACAATGAAAAGTAATGAGGTCAAGCAACATTCTGATTGAATTTCACACAGGACTGACTGTTGTTGTTGTAGTTGTTGCTGATGTTGAAAGGCTGCAGATTTAACAACTACAGGGATAGGAACTTCTGATACAAAAATTTCCTAACTTTTGACAGAACGAGTCACCGCCCGCTGCAACTTACAGAGGTCCAAACAGAAATTGGGCAACACACAAACTTTCACCTTTCACCCAGGCATTGTCCATCCACTGCAGGATGTAGCCCTACAACTATGACTTCCATTCCTTTCTGTCTGATGTCTTCCTCATCCATATTGTTCACCCTCTCTCTGTAATATTATTCTGTCATCTTCTTCCTTATCCTCATATTCTTTTTTCTGTCCATGGTCGCCTTTCAGTGCAGTGTTTTGTCCATCTATTATCATTATTCTCCCCGTATATTCTGCCCAATTCCACTGTCACGAGGCGGGCGGGTGTTCTGCTGTATGTGTGGGGAATTGTCCACTGCGTGGCCACACACTCGCCTCGCAACAATCAAAGAAAATCACAACAAAAACGCAGTAACTGCTATATGCAGGGCCATACCATCTCGATTAACAAGTAATTATTAACAATTCATCATATAATGCATAAGATACAACATGTGTATGGCAATGTGAGGAGAATAATTCCTCCATCTTACTATAAATGAATCTCTTTCAATGGACAGGCTTGTACCCTGCTTAACATGGGCAGTAATTACTAATCTACCTAAAGGCACAATCTACTCAATGCTATAGCTAAGCTCAACAAGTATGAAAATCCATATCAATTCACACAGGTATACATAAGGTCTCGGTCTGCGGAGGAAGGTTTCGTCCTCCCAGACGGTGCTCAACTGCTCATGGATTTACTCAGTCAAAACAGCTCACATCGTCGCCCACCAAGAGGTGAATGGCAATGGCACGTGGTACTTTCTTCTTCAGGTGACATGAGCTACATGATAGCGCTTTCTATGCCCTTCATCAGTAGGCCTATGTACTAATTGCTGAGGCTTTCTCAGGCGGGGGCTTACCGAGTCTCTTCGTGAAGGATATGATGTCAACCTGAGACTGAGGTCTGCGTGCCAGCTCCTGGCTTTTATAGACTCGCGAACTTACCCTGTCACTGTGTCCACGCGCATGGGCAGAAGCTCACCGCTCGCACTGTCTCGACACTTTGCACACCCCGATCAAGATCCACAATTATTTATTTCATTTAATCTGACTCCCTAACAACTCCTCGCGTGAACAGCACGGGCTTGAATAGCACGTGGGGCAGAACACAAACTGTGACATCCACTTTTGTTTTAACATGAATTACTATGCCCCTTAGCTTTGTTTGTTTGCATATTTCAGTGTGAGCAATTTTATCTTGCAGTCTGATGTTAAGCTTTCTTCTTTCCATTGTCCTCTGGGTAGTTTTTAATTTGTTAACACACAAACTAGTTTCATTAAAATAATAGTAATACTGCCCCTTTTAAATGATTATGAATTAGCATTAAAAATTAGAAAATATATACCACAGAAAAAAAACCATTTAAAAAATCCCCAAACAGGAAAATTTCCAGACAATTCCCATCCCTGCAGTCACACAGAATAGTGGTTTTAAAGTGGTGTATAATCTAGCATGACAATACATGCAGTAATTCACCCACTCTCAACAAATCCTACCCCATGCTGCCATCCACCCCAGTGTCAGGGAAAGATATATTTGCAGTGTCAACAAACCCGGTGACATTGCCTCTACTCACACCATCAGTACCGATCACAGAGGTACTATCTTCAACAGCAGAGCTGTTACCTAAACTGTCTGACACATTCACATTGCTAGAACTTTCCCATGCCTCAACATCAGCTCTTGGGCTGCTGACTAAAATCATATTGCTTACAAATGGCACTGCGACATTTGCAGTGTCGACAACCACAGTGTCACCTCTACTCACAGCATCAGTATTAATCATAGAGGTACTATCTTCAACACCAGAGTTATTACCTAAACTTTCTGACACATTCACATTGCTGGTACTTTCCCATGGCTCGATATCAGTGCTTGGATTGCTGACTAAAGCCATATTGCTTTCAAATGGCATAGCATCAACATTTACTTGATTCATCTGACCACAAGAAACACCATTTTCACCAAATACAGGAACACTGCTGTTTTCTTTGACTGAACTAGAGTGGCCCTCGCCATCGCCAGCATCCTTGCTGCTGATTCCGTATTCACTGGTCAGCTGCCCAGAAACAAATCCATCTCCTCTCATAACCCCGCTGCTGGTCGTGTTGCTGGCTCCAGAAGCAGTATCGTTTCTTTCCCTGAAATCTCCACTTTCATTAACGCCTGTAGCAGCAGTGTTTATCTGACTACCTGAGTTGACACTCTGCACAGGATTAGATACTAGTGGACTCTGCTCATCATTTCCAATAAGGCTGCTTTCCAAGGGAGCAACAGCTGTAAGTCCAACTTCATGAACTAATCTATTAACTGCAGGATCAACACTATAGCTACTACCACCTTCACAACCAACATTCACAGCATTAATGCCACAGACAACCTTATTATTAGCAACAGCATCATCTTTTCTATTGTTTACACTGGAAAATAGAGTATTTTCACTGCTGGTGCTCACTGTTGCTGCGTCTTCGCCAACATTTTGCGCAGCTTCATCATTACCCTGCACAGAATTGCCTCCACTTTCTGCAGGATCTGCATTACTGTTGAAACTTATATCTGTGGCTTCCCCAATAATGGTGTCGCTCCCACCTCCGCCATCTTGTGCGATGGTGCCTGCACTGCTGCTGAGACCAGCATCAGTGGCTGCAGCTTCATCCTCTGTGTCTAAATGCCCAGTTTCATTCACATAGGCCTGCTCACTGTTACCATGATTGGCAGGCCCACTACAATCAGCGATGACAGAAGCCTGCTCAGCACTGACACAACTGCCAGCAACACTGTCACTGCCCATGACTGTACTGACACTCGTAACATCAGCACTGTTGTTACTGACCTGGCCACTACCATGTCTAGTTATGCTGTCACTACTGCCACCAACATGTCCACTGCCACCCCCACCACTGACATGTCCAGTGATATTCCCATCACTGCCACCTCCAGCTACATTGTCCTCTCTGCTAGTAACACTAACAGCTGTGGCTCCTGAGCTATTGCTGGCACTGGCATGACCAGTTACATCTCCAGTATAATTCTCACTTGTGTTATGGTCATTGTAACCAACACCACTGACATCATCTCTGCTGACATTGTCACCACCACCACTGACAGGACCACCACTATCTGCTCCATCTCCTGCAACCCTGGCACCGTCTGAAACATTCTCTCCACTCTCTCCTCTTCTGATATTATTCTCTGTCTCCTCCTCCTCATCCGGCCCTGGCTGTTGCAACAAGGAAGTGATATGTCCCACCGTCAATTCCACACTCTCATCATCCTTACTCTCACCAGATTTTGTGTCTCTCAGTGTCTTCACCATATGGAAAATTTTCTCCTCAATAGTTCCACGAACGAGGAACCGATGAATCTTTGTTTGCCTGGAACACAAGCACATTCACACAATCAGTAACAGGAAAAAACCAAGAAGATCCAAAAAGATATGAAAACTATAGTCAGTCTTAAAGTTTCACCCTGATTGTTTGTTATGGATTAGAGCAAGCAGGAACACATGATGAAAGTAAACATATGATGGTGGATACGACAAAAACGGGCTTACGGGTGAAATTTTTATACGTCCTTAAAAAATCAAAATAAAATATTTCTAAGATTGATTTCAAGCAAAATATTTTAACTGAATGCAAAAAAATGGCTCATCTTTCATATCATAAGCAAATCTCAATTTCCATAGACAATATTTTCCCTTTGGAGGGGTTTTCTCATGAATTTGGACTTTCACCTGAAGCCCCATTTTGTCAGATCCTCTCACATATTATTTTGAAGATCAGCCATCCAGACATACCACAAATAAAACTGAACTATCACACAGAACATTATAACTGAACAACAGCTGTATGTGGGTGCCCAATTATAACAAATCATCTCTGTTATTACATGAAACTGTTACTTTCAGGACTCAGGCCTATGGAGTTTTATTTTTTATTCAAACACATGTGAATTCTATTGTGGAAAAAAAATTTGGAGCCATTGATGCTTCTGCTCTCCGCCAGTGACCAGATATTTAACTAGCCAAACACAGTATAAATGAAGATATGGCTGATCTATGCCTCCGGTAACAACATACTTGGCCAAGGACATTTTGTACTAATGATGACCACACTGTTGGATGACAAGTTTGGGGCCACAATTGAAAAGCTTCCAAAACTGGGTAGTCTTTATCTAAATATGGGACATAGCAAGTAATAACACTTACACCAAACACAGGACATAGCAAGTTTTAAATGAACACTTGCACCGTGTCTTACACTAATTTTGAATGATTATCTGAAAGGGGCCACAACTTTGTACCCAGTTTTGGGGAAACACGCTCTTCAATTGGAAAACATGTAAATCTATAAACTCCTATCCCTGCATAGTCCCTACCTTGTCTGTCCAATCCTGTAAATCCGCGAGACTGCCTGGGCCTCTTCCTCCAGGTTGAGCTCTGGTTCTACCAACAACACATGATTGGCCTCCACAAGGTTCAGTCCATTAGCTCCAGTGTGGAGGGGGAGCAGGAGAACCTGGATGGACTCTTCTGACCTGAAAGCTGTTAAGTTTTTCTGTGGCCAAAAAAAAAAAGTTTGAGTGCAGGAAAATATTTTGCAGCCATAGCTCATTATCAATTGAAAATGGTGAAATGCCATTTTAGGCACTATAAACTTGTTTTTCAGAGTTAGTGAACCAAGAAACACTCTTTACAAGGCCAACTCCATGAATGGACTTTCAAAACTGCCTATGCCATATATGGCTGCTGTTTCACTTTTACGAAATCTGTCTCTTTTAGAGACAAATAAAGAAAATTCAATACCATTGTTTTGGTTTCAATGAAAATAATTTAAACTATTCTTGAAATTGAATGCTTCTCTTTCTCTCCATCTCAAAAATTTGAACGGTCTTTAAATGGCAACGGAGCTTCTTCTGAATGGCTGGTGTATTTCATCTATGGATATTTAACAGATCACCTGAGACAATTACTTTACAGATATAAAATATTTTTGTTAACACTGCAAAATAATACAATATAGATCACTCCTCACATGTTTCGTCCATTTCGTGTGCAGATCCCTGCCTTTCAACCCTTGAAAAGTCCACTACAGTAAGAACTGAAACTGATTTCCGTGACAGTAATGATCTAATGTTAATAAAGGTATTACTTTTCATGTTGTACTGTCTGTAAAAAAAGGTAAAAGCTATGAGCCACAGGGAAGGGATGTCATCACACTCACCTGGAAATAGTTTGGATCGTGTAAACTTTTGTATGGAATTTTATTTTCTGCCAGGCCGGCACCTAAAATATCCAGGACACTCACCCACTGAAACACAAATGATTGACAAAAGTGAAATACTTTCCAGTTCTTTGCCATGCACCACTGCTGGCACAAAAGGTCAAATGCACTGGCATTTTCCAATACAAACTTTAGAAAGTGAAAACAAAACAAAAGTCTATGAATCACATAGGTTTAGGGTGTAACACCATTATGCCTTTGAAATTGATATTTATGTTGATATCTTGAATCATTAATTGGAGAAAATTCATTTACAATCTATGACACCAAATTTTCATCCAGTCTACAGAGGATCATTACAAAATGTCATGTAAAAATGAAAATGAAGGAATTCTGTCTATCTGAGGTTTACTCAAGTTTCATTTGCATCACTACAAAACACTGCAGACAGTGGAATAATGACGGAATGACGGTTAAAGCTGTGTTTTCATGTGTACAGAAATGGAAACAACAATGGAAATGTCAAAAACTCTTCAAACATTGAGATAGAAACAATTATGATGCCATTTCCGTACACATGGAAACACCCTTTCTTTTTTACTACATGATGGATTTTTGCCGTTTCCATACACATGAAAACACAGCTTAAGCCAGTAAATAATGAGGGCTAAATCGAGTAAACATAAAATGTAACGTGTGTAAATATCCTTGGAACCCCAAACACAAATTGATGGGGTTTTTCCTGTGGAAAGATAAGATCAAACTACAAACTAAATCTCACCACAGAGAAGACCAGAGATTTGGCGGTTGGATCCTGTTGTCTGATTTTGATAAGGCACTCAATGATGGCTTGGACTTTGGTGGAATGGCTACCCTGGAAGAACAAAACCCAGAAAATGTGGTCAGTTTCATTCAAGAATGGGCGGTGCTTAATAAATAAAAATGTTGCTGGTTGGTTTGATCCGTTTTGGCATACCAGCATAAAAAATACATCAGCCACATTAAATATATGAAATAAAATCAAAGAAGCAAACTAACACTTACAAAATCTTGACAGCAAGTCTCTTTGTGTTTCGTTGTCCAGTATTTTTCTACAGGAAAACAAAATCCTCAAGAAAATACATACACCACCAGGAATATCCTAACACACAGAGGTTTGAAAACAAACCATTTCATTCCAGTAGGACATTTACACAGAAGAAATAAAAGATAAAACAATATTTACAATGTGAATAATGTTAAATGATAGATTGATCTGATTGAAGACAGGAATCAGAATCCTAGCACACTGGATGCCATAAGTGCTTCTGTCCCGCTCAAAGATCCATTTGAGGGTTTTCCGACTAATTGTCCCAGAGACAAGCTGGTTCCATATTTGTTGGGTTCGTTTGGCCTTGTCGCAAATTCTTCCCTCGCTCCGTTTGTATCCCGCCTCAATCATTCTGGTAAGAGGTTGGCACTTCAGTGTCTTCATCTGCCCGCAATCAGAGGGTGATCACTGTCGCGATGTGGGTTAGATGGGGAGAATTCGACTGACACTCTTTCGAGGTCCGCTCCCACAATCGACGAACACAAAAAAATACTTGCACTCTAAAAACTAAATAAATCAATTGCTTTGATTTTTAGCAGAACTGTAGGGCAGTTTAATTACAGGAATTAATGTAACAAATATAATTATAAATATAAATATCAATTCAAAGGCAACTGAATCTAACTAATGAAACTACAGCTTTCTATAAAGACTAACTTATTCACTCTAACTACTTGCAGATCATATGAGTTATATGCCAAATAGAATCCGCGCACGTGGCGACGGATATAACAGTTTAAATTCTATTAATTCAATGAGACATGTTATGATATGGACATTTCCTCTAGATACGCCATGGAGAATGCTTGTACAACCATGCGTTGTCTGGCGGTAGTTCTGAAACTGTCTTCAAAAGTAAGTAGAACGGTTCACTTTCATCATTACAAATTAGTATGGACTCTCACCATGAGGCCCTCACTAGGAGTGAGAGCGCTGGATGTAAACGCTGTGGGTTCATATCAAACCAAGTAGCTTAGGCTCTGGAGCTTTAAATCAGGCTCCTCACAATATGGACTGCTCAACTGCGTCTTAAATGTCTCTCATCTGGCTGAGGACTATCGCCGTCCACCTCGTAAATGGATTGTCTACATGTGGCATCTATCTAAGCTCTGCACGGGTTTAAATACTAAAGCTATGTCTCGACCTTCCGTCCAGATTCATACATTTGATTGGTGCAACCACCTCTAGCTCAGCTGCCGAACCGAGTTATTTTAAGTAACAGCCCTACGCAACGACCTTGGGTCGACATCAAAGGTCGAATCACTCAAGACAATAAAATGTAATTTTATAGCAATAAATTCTTAACATGTTCAAAACCCCGAGCTTTTACTCTGGATCAAGGATTTTCTGTACGTCAACAGACGTCTCAATAACATTTAATTCCTACTCACCCCTTCCCTCTCTACTAAACCTAGTTCAAAACACGAGATATAAAAAGTGCTCAGTCATGCACACCTACGCTGTCCGTCTATCCTTCCCCACACCTTCTGTCTATCTATTAGGAAAAAAACTGTTCAAAACAAATTGTTTACGAGACCAAGTTATGCTGGCTCGCACAATAATTACGTTTGTAAAAATTACTCACTGCTCTCTCACAAAAATTTACTCAGTGGAAACATTTATGAATCAAATCTGTTCTTGACAATCATCTGCATGAGCTCATTTCTATCATGCTGCAGGTCTCCTCAGACAGCAGCGTTGCCAGCAAGTAGGTCAGAAGAATGTTAAATGAACAATATAAATGTAAGAAGAAACTGGCAGAACAAACCTTGACGTCAACTTTTTCAGTCCTTTTCGTGGTGACATAAGAGATTTCCCGGACTGGGGTCATAAAGCGACACATGGGACATTTCAGTCGCCGGTCAATTAAGTGTCCACCAATCAGGTTACGGTCGATCATCGTGCGGATGCAGCGCAGACAGAAGCAGTGACCACACATTAATACACTCCACTGAAACAAGGTTTACAAATAAAGTTCATAAATAATTTTGACAGTAATCTGAGGAATGTGGCTCTTTAACCTTGTGGTGCATAGACATAGACTACTTTATCCATACTTCTCAAGGATGCAAAACTGATTACATTGATAAAATATATGCAAAAATATAAATATTTATTTTATTTTGAAGAATGATTTATTAATAAATTAGGATGTGTTCCAAATAATATACAAAGATAAACAGACTGACTAGTAAATAATTTTGAAGTACAGGTTCGTAGCAGCTGTTTGTTACTTTTTATACAGAATTCTACTGCCCCAAAGACAAAATTGGACAAAAAGAAACAGTTGTATGATACTGCCCCAAGGGTCTGACTCCTGACATGTTTATGTATAGGACATGAAAACTCGTTCAACCTGGAAGAACAGCTTCATGGCAAAACTTTTGAAGTGATCTTTATGGCAAGGGTGGGAAATTTATAACCAATTCTTTGTGCTCTCCCAACATCCATAATCATTTCTATATTTATATGAAAATGGCAATCACAGCAACGCCAATAGTCTGGGTTTTTTTTTAGTTTTTTTTTTCCTTAATCTTGTAAGTGTGTCTCAAAGGTCGGAGTTGCGGTGACATTTAGCTTACAAGTAAAACAGCATTGGAAAGTTCAGTATATTGAACAATGATTCATTTTCAGTAAAAAGCATTCATGGTTTATCATTTGTATCCCATGCAGGAGATGATCTTCGTGGAAGCTAAAACAGCTGTATGAGTATATCTTCATAGTCCTCAGGTGTGATCTGCCTGAGAATATTGGCAAGCTGACAAACAGAAATCACCTGGTAACGATCACTTAATTTTAATACCACATAGATCACACCCAAAACAAAAACAAAAAAAAACACAAAAAACAGAGATTATGTTTAGAGCTCACCTCTACCCCTAGCTCACTCTGACAAATGGGGCACACATCTGGATTGGCACCTTCACCTTCGTGATTCTGTGCGGGACAAAATGGCTTCCTTCATTATCCTATTCCAACAACTATCACGCATCTTGTTCGTAAATACTGAATTTGACAAAATGGTGAAATATGCTAAAAGATATACCGGTGCATTTTGAAACTTTTTAACTGAAATAGATAAAGCTTATAAAAATTTGTTCTTTAACCACAGAAATATATAAATCTTGTGAAAACTTATTTTGTAATGTTTTAGCTGAAATAATGAAATAAAATACAGTTCATAAAGGTGCACTTTGTTTCAGCTGAACTTGTGAGTTAAACTAAGGCTTGTAGTGGAGTATTCTGTGGCTTTCCAGCTGAACCAGTGAGATCACTAAATGTAATACTATTGTATTCTGTTAACAGTTTAGCAAAAACAGGTGTGAAATATCAATGTTCTTGCATCTGTATTGCATACCTTCTTTGCTAAGTTGGTGAGATAAACCAGCTGGCCCAATTTCTTCCTGAGATCATCCCTGCCCACGATCTCATCCGAAGAACATTTCAGATCATGTTGCAGCATCTACATGAGAAGAAATGAACACCGTGTTACTTTCTAAACCAAATCTGACAGCTGTACTGTCCTTTAAGATAATAGGAAGAAAGGATAACATCAAGAATGAATAAAAAATATGAGATAAATCCAGAAAGGAGGCCATACCCAAATTAGAATTTAAATCTTTTTTACACAAAAATTTTGAATTAATTTCCTGATTTTTATTTCATTCACAATTTAAATTAACAGAACAGATGAGCACCCCCCCCCCCCACACACACACACATATACACACAATTCAATGGTTAAACAGTTTATATGAAAACAATTTAAATTAACAGATGAGCGCCCCCCCAACCCCACCCCACAGGCATGTTATACTGTAAATCTATTGCCTATGTTTTTTTCTGAGCAAATCGACATCACCTAAACAAATGGGTTCTCCTACCTCCCTCTCCTCAATAACATTCAGGATTTTAGTGGCTGCTTTTGGCTCGAATTCTTCTCTCAATCTCAATCTCTCTGTAGCCATTGCAAGCTCATCAATAGCTGAGATCATTTCTCTGTGTGACAACCAAAGGGAACGAAGGTTCTGGAGGGAAGCAGAAATTACCACAAAATCAAAGTCAGCTTCACAAAGGTGCAAAGACCAACTTAAAAAGAGAAATTGGTTTTCATCCAATGAACAGCAGAGTGCTCTTTATTTAAAAAGCATCTCATTACAGGAATTATGCACTTATGCACACATGTCAAGATAGTTAGGTTTTTTTTTGCCTTTTTTCCCCACACAACTGTCACAGTGCTGTACGACAAATAACATTTAAAAAATGATACCACTATAACCCAGTTTAATTTATCGCTATGTTACACATTGGTAAAACTTCATATAAACATTTATTTGAAGACTTGGGACAAACTTAACATGTTTTCTCAGTGACTGAAGCATTTACAGCTTTCAAAATTGGCATGAACATTGCAAATTACTTGACATTTGACCTGACACTTTTAGAATTTAGCTTGACATTGATTATCAAGAAAATGTCTTTTTAAAAATATTTTTACCTTGCCAGTGAGCCATTTCATCATAGTTTTCAATCGCTATGAGTCGTGCAACAAAATGGATGGACAAGAAAAATACCTATCATTGAGATGTGCCCAAAGTAGAGATCTGTACTGACTTTTTGGCTGGATTTTCTTTCCCCTTTTTTTTTTTTTTTTTTGTTTTGTAACATGTTAACACTTTTATTGGGTGAGATTGTATAGCATAGCAGTCAGAATTACATCATAGTACACAATATAGGGAGCTCTGAACCAACACAAAGACTCCACTGAAATTTGAACTCTGAAAACATTAGCATACGACATCAAAAGGCATCAGTTGTATTAACAACTGCCTTACCTTGAATTCCTTTTTCAAGCAGTCCAAATACTTTATCTGTAAGCCTGCAGCTTCAAGGATGTCATGATCCCCTTCTATTGCCAAAAGATACGGCAAATGAAATCAAAATTTCTATATTGTAAAAATTTACTCCTGCAACATTATCATCTTCAGCATAAAATGACAAAGGTGCTACGTCATACACTGTATGGAAATTAATGTGTAAACTAATTTTAAAAAGCAAGGAATTTTAAGCTATATATTTTTGCATTGTTTTGTATTTGCTCTGAAATAGAGAGAGAGAATGAGAGAGAGAGAGAGAGAGGGTGAGAGAAAGAAAAAGAGTGAGAGAGATGCAAATCGAGAGAACAAGACTTTCTGCAAAGCGCCTAGAGCGAACTCGTTTGGATTAGGCGCTATATAAATGATCTCCATTATTATTTGTATACTTCTTTAATCCCATTTGGGACATTTGCGTTGGTGTTCTTGCAGCCCAGTTACAACTGGAGCAGACATGTCACCGCCACAGTTCAGCGTCAGTCAGCAAAAAAAGCTTAATGCTTCTTCACTAACGTCTTCGATACGAACAGTGGTAAATAATTTCAATTAGAAATTATCCAATTATGGCCAAACCAATTTCTTTTTGATCATCAAACAAAGCCATATCCTCTGCACAAAGAAGTTAAATGTGTCGTCATCTTTTTTTCTTGCTGTTGTTGTTTTTTGACAAAAATATCTTTGCCTCTACAATATTCCTCACCAAACTGTACGGCTTCATCACATCATAAAACTAGTTATGTGTCCAAAAAAAAAAAGAAAAACTTACCAAAATGCAGCCTGTAAAACGCCAGAATACTTTTCAAACCTCTCTCCACTTCACTGTCAGCCCAGGTACCTTGTCTTTTTGTGCTGACTTGATAGGCCAGGTTAATGTCATCCCCTGTTACTGTCACACCTCTGAGTAGGGGGAGAAAATACATGCCGTTGACACCACATGCATGCAGAAAAAAGGTTAGGGCTAGGATCACTGTCCTTCTTCTGATGGGGTTCATAAAACTGCATTTTCATGCGTGCAGAAACAAAGCCAGAAACAGAAACTAAAAAATCCACTAAGTGGTAAAAAGAGTTTGCATGTGTATAGAAACACCATGAAAACATTTTTTCTATTCCATTTCTTTGAGGGTTTTAGACAGTTCCGTGGCTATTTCCGTTTCTATACACATGAAAACCCAGCTGCAGTTTTTTTTTAAACTGTTCTTGACCTGTTTCAGTACATAGTAATTTTAGTATCTACTGTAACCACCTTAAACAAACTAGTAAGCATGAGTGACAATGGATTGTGAAGAAAGAATGAGTTAAACATTTCCTTGTATGACAGTTCTCAAATGTAAAGCCCAAAAATGCGGTAATCACGCCAGTTTCAGATATAATCTTATTATATAAAAAAAAATTGGCGAGAGTAATTCATTGTGGTGCAATTTTGGCCCTTTTTTTGCTCGACACTATCGCCTATATGACAGTTTCAAAAATTATAATCATGGTTAATTTTCTTAACTGTCAACTAATCCATCCCAATCATCTTTGTGACGACTGATTGTGTTTGATTCAAGTTTCAGGTATTTTTAAATAAAGAGTAGTAAAAACGTGAAATACAATGATCTTTGTTTTGGCTCCCTGTAGTAAATCTACCACACCGGAAATGATATTAATACACGTTCAATTCGGTGCGGGCAAATTCCCTACCAGAAATGAGCGTGTAGTGCTCTACACACTATAGTGCGCATGAAATCTTTTTATAATAATTATGGAAAGCTTTCTAGACCAAGGCTTATCCCAGATAATGCTGGGTACCCCATCTAGTGAGAGTGAAAAAAAAGGGGGGAAAATTGTCACACTGTCATTATCAAATTGCCCTAGAAATACTAAGCCTATCTCAAAGATAACGGTGAACAAAATATGCAGACCATAAAAAAAATATTCATTACCTTTCCACAAACAGAAACAACTTGGATTCGTACTCGTTGAACAATTCATCCACCTTGCAAAATTGACAGCTGGAGGGAAAAAGACAGCAAGTTTAAACATGTCTCCATAAAACAAACATAAAATAGCTCCTTGCTAAGAACAAAGTATTTTTAATGAACATATTAATTTACTGACCTCCTAAATATGTTAAAGAATTCTGCTTTGAACCTGTCCTTAAATGTTGACCCACCTGACTTAGCTTATATGATGATCTCTAGTATAGATTGAATTCAGAACTTCCTATATGTGAGCCAGCCCCACTAACCTCAACGGAAGTCACAATGGGCCAAACGGAGAAAATCGCAATGCAACACAAATATACGATTTTTTGACAATTTTCATATTTAGGTCGATACTTGAAGTTCAACTATTTTTCTGCATTCTGTGAAAATATTAGGTCTCAAATCAGCCTCTAAATATTGCTTTCGATGCCTTTAATTTTGCCTTTGACATCGAATATCACTTCAGTTATAGGGTTTATTGAACTCCCGATAACTTCAAAGTTAATAAACCTATTGTCACAAAATGTTCAGACGGCATGTATCATTTATATTGGCATTGACATGCAAAATTTCAAAGCCGTAAGTTAATTACCCGATGCTAGAAAGATAGTGAGGCCACCCATCTCGCCGAGAGCAAAAATTATCCATCTTTAATGGCGATTTTCTCGGAAGCTGCTTCCGTTTTTGAGAAAGGGGTAGGTGTCTTTATAAAGCCATAAATTTGCGATGAAAAGGAGCATTGCAATAAATTTTACACCAAATTAAAGATAAGACTTCATACTTTGTGGTGATATTCATAACTCAAAACTGAAAAAATGCGACTTCTGCTGAGGTTAGTGAGGTTCGCTCACATATCTATACTATATATATTTGTGGACTTGAGATTTTTCGTTGCAAGAGGCTTCTGAACCACTCAACACTCAGTATTCAAATTTTATATGGTGCATCAGAATGGATGTAAGAGTGCACAGCTTTTAATAGAAGTCTCAAATCGGTGTAGTTTTTTTTATTGGAAATTTATTGTTTCCCCAATATTCACTAGGCTCATTGACATGCTGTAGGTTTTTATGACATCATCACTTCCTGAAAATTTTCGGTGCGCACCTCTGCACACTGTGTACTGTCCTATCGCTGAGTTTTGGGGATGACCCTACGAATCTCGGCTTTTGTTCTTATTCCTTTTTGGTATGGAGTGGTGTCCTTTGTTGGTGCATCTCTCTTATAATCTATCTATGCAGCATTAATGCCTTTCTTAGTTCACAGCCATTCAAGTTTCCCCCCCCCCTCCCCCTCCCCAAAAAAAACAACCTACACAAACCTGTTCATCGAACAGGTAATCAGCTAGTTTGCTATGTTTATCCCAAGTCTCATCCATTTCTGACACATTCAGAGTGGGACATTTCATTGCAGTAAAATTGATCTACTTATAAAAACATGGAAACTTACTGCACTGATCAGTGGGCAGACATTATTGATGAAAGTAAACAGTGACTGAAAAAAAAGAGGAACAGAGACTACAGAAGATCTTCAGAGGTAGAGAACCCTTGTCAAACAAGTGTTCTGGCCCTTGACTTCCTTAAATTTTATTGGGAGTTAACTTCGATGGGTAGTTTTTCTTAAGGATGTAAGAGCATTTGCCTACTGACAAGAACTGTTACTGTGACCTTACGATTTGAGTATTTCTTCCACAGGTCTCAGGCAACAGGTAGCGGCTTGTTGTACCAATTCCTCGGATGTATCTTTAGCCAATGAGCTTAGAGCTGTGGTCAAGCTGGACCGAGCCTTGGTCAGTGCTTGCAGGTGGGAGTCAATAACATACATCAGACCATCAGCTGAAGTGAAACTGTCGCATACAAACATAACAGCACTGATTGTAGCTAACAGTTTCATGCAGGCCTACATTAATGAAAATGCTTGGTACTAAAAATGTAACCAAAATTTCAAGGCCAAGAGAGTCCTATAAATCTGCTTGTGGGACATTCCATAAAATACCTAGGCTTGATTCTGGCAAATTTTGAAAGATATAAAACACAACCAAACTTTGCAGTTCTATGAACATGCTACCTGTTCATGTGAAAAGCATCTGCTTGGGCAAATTTCAATTTGAAAATAACACAAAGCAATTTCATTTCTTAAATGAGCTCAGGGAATGCAGTGAAAAGCAAAGCAAATCTGGAGACAAAATGTGACCTTAGTCTTGTTTGTTCTGTCTTGATTTACTGCAAAACTGAAGATCTTTTAGGATGTAGAAGAGGTATAACAAATACACACTTTTGACACTAGTTTAAAATGTGTTGTGGCATTTGTCAAGCTGTTTCACAGTTCTGATTTATTCCAAATCCTTGTCATAATACAAAAACCGCAAACATTTAACATCGAATTTCTTACTTGTGCAAAAAGTGGAGTTGGAAAAAACAAATACTAAAGCTGCAAAAAAGCTAAGTTTTAAGATGTCTTTCCTGCATATTTGGGATACACAACATTTAGCCAATTGTGAGAGATTTTTAACTTAGGGAAACAGGGCTGGGGGTAGGGGATGTTAGACACAGCTACCATTAACACTGCTACAGAGTATACCCCCACTGCCCCCTCGCTTTAAAAAAAAGGGCAAATGTTTCTGAGAGAGGATTTTTTTTTTTTATGACACTTACCTGAATTAAGGAAATAAAAAGAGCACGGCATACAAAAACCAGATACTTTAGTTGGCCGCCAGTAATAGGCTGGAGGCGCCCGCGGTCGTTGGGCCGTGACGGTGACCGGGGTTACTCGTCAGTCAGCGAGCGCCGTAGAATGGATGTTGCAAAACGCGTTTTTTTGTACTTTATCAGGGAGTTATTACGCTGACAACGTTTGATTCAGCGATTAATTGTTAGTGGGTAGCAGTAGGCAAATGCTGGTAGTGTAAGATATCGAAAGAAAAAGACTTAAATATTGATTGGTTTAGTTGTAGTAGGTAGTTAAAGTTGACCCTATTTCAATGCTGACACTGTTGTTAGATATGACATAATAAAGATCCATAATTCAGTAACTGCCGGTCGGTTCCTGTCCAAATTTACAACATATGAAGTAGACACATGTACAAGCTTTCTCACCAAGTGGCTTTTTTGCCGCAGCTTTTATAATGCGTACAGGTCAATTTAAACAGCTACGTGTTGTCACTTGGCATATTATGTCGCCCTTACCTTGCATTTGCCGTCTCCTCGTAAGAATGTTTGCGCATTTCTTTTACTTGGAACAGCTTATTTATGTACACTAAATACAGTTTCGAAGTGCCTCACAATTTGGTTCATTGTTGTGTGGAGGGGTCGGTCTCTGAATTTTAATTTGGTCACATTTTAGGCCAGGGTTTGACTGTGCAGCTCAGTGACGGAGCTACTTGCAACAGATGGATTTTCATGATAAATTCTAGTTTACGAAAGTTATCATTGATGCTACATACTCTTTTTTTTTTTTCGAGTTTGGCGATAGCCTGGTGGCTACTCGCACTGCCTTGCTCACCCAGCAACCGAACCCGAATGTTATTGTCTTATATAGTATATTTGTATTTGTATTTGTATAACTCTTTAATCCCATTTGGGAAATTTGCCTTTGTGCCATTGCAGCCCAGTTATAACTGGAGCAGGCACGTCGTCACCACAGTGCAGCGCCGGTCGTGTTTTTTTTTGGGGGGGGGGGGGGAGATGAGGGGGAGGGAATGGTAGGGATCAATTTTAATTTAATTTTGCCCGGGCAGCGGCCTGTTCAGCCTACTCTTTACGATTTCCAAATGCCAAGGTATCTTTTACGTGCGCAACGTGCACACGGGCCCTCCGAGTTTTTTCGTCCTTATCCGAGAAGACTAGGTACTCAATCCTACCCCCCAATAGGATCATGTAGATCTAGTGGTGTTCTACAATGTGTTGTGCTGGGATTGTTTTGTTGGGCAACATCCTACTGTATGTCACATTGTAATTGTCTATCACTATCAGAGTTTGAAATCCAGAGAGTAATTCTGTGTCTATGGGTTTAGTGTCTGAGATGGCTCTGTGAACTTGACTGAAAGAGTTGTTGAGATAGTCGAATGTCATTTGCAGTGTTACATGCCTCCTCGATGATGAATATAATTGCGTGTATGCGTTTTTGCATGAGTGACAATCTCTTCAGTGAGGCTGAGATTCTTATGGCAGGGGTTACCAATAAATGACCTGCTGCTATAATAAGCATGTGGTGAGATTCTGTGTGTTTTGAGAATTCCATCGAAACAGGAAGCAATAGGGCCAGAATTTGGGGTGAGCCCAGAAAATGTGCTAAGAGATAATGCATCTTCTGTCTGCTTCAATTCTTGTATTTTGTTTTGTCGGCGTCCGTGTCGCTGAAAATTATGCTAGTTACATTTATATAGGGTATGTCCTGGCTGGTTGTTTCAGTGTGAGGTATGTTTTGGTCAGTTATGTTTGTTTTAGAGAGACTTGAGCTTGGAGAGTATACAGTGGTGTGTTACTTGTTGTTTTTTTCGGCTGCTGAGGTGAGATGTCTGGGATGCAAACTGCTTCAGTAGGACACAGCCGTGAGACATTCGCTGCCTCTGCTGTTTCGTTACAGTTGGGTTGTATTCGCTCCAAATGTTTAAACTGTTTTCAATAGTAGGTCTGAGAATCAAGTGAAACAGTGCTTTGTTCACGTTTAGCGTCCTGAACTATCTTGTAACATTCTGGACAGATATATTTGGAATGTTTCTCCATATAGCCTTCCCTGATATCTAGTCGGCAGATAAAAAAAAAAAAAAAACGTCGCATGCAATTAATCAACACAAAAAAATGGTTTTTGGTCTGTTTTTAGTGTTGTTGTTTTTTTTCTTCCAAACACACGTCACAATATCCAGAGCAGAAATATGCTTATTTCGTGCATGATTCACGTTATTATTATGTTCAAGCAGTTAATGACATCACAAGAAAGTCAGTAGTTAAGCCAACATAACAACAATAGGTGAGCACGTCACATATAAATGGATATAGCGTTCCAACTAAAGCTGCGCCGGTAATGAAATTAGCGCAGACAGATCCAAAATTATTTCTGATCACACAGATGAAAACGGCAAACTGTTTTCTTCGGCCGTTTTTGTGTAATTAACAATAGTTTATATGCGATTGGGCATCGAAATAGTACATTGTATAGGTAACAAACATACGTGCGTAAAACAAAGACAAAAGCACGTAGAAAGATGGGATTTGCGCAGACTGTGAGGGAAGGATTGTTGCTGGAGACTTCATAGCAAGACATCGGGATGGGCCCACGGGGACTGTCGCAAATTTGATATAAAAAAAGTCGAATTTTAACATGAAAGCGTCTCCCGTTAATTGCTGCCCGCGGAGCGACTCTGACCGCATTGACCCCGGTGAGCATTCCAGCGCACGAGATTTATGACCGCCAGCCGGCGACAAATAAGAGGCGCGATTTGGAGCATTTTTGTACGCCGTGAGAGAGGCATGATGTATGACAGCAAATATGAGATTAGAAAAACAGGAAATGAAAATAACAGACAAAATGTGGGGAAAAAAAGGACTGGTACTTACATGTCTGCAATAGTGCCTTCTGTGGTGGATGTTCGTACCAAGTCATCTTTGATCTTATGAATCAGATCAGCATCAATTCCTCTCTGCACGGTCATATCCACCACATCCGCCCACCAATCTCCATCAAGTGCAGATAACTGTGGATGTAAGTAATAAATCTACTGGTTTCAGGCAAAAAAAACATTTTGAAAATTTCACTGCCAAATGTGTCATGAGAATGAGAGGATTTTACATATCCCAGTAAATTTGGGAATCATTTCATTTTTCCCAATATGTGACTGTTGGCCATTTCCATTGGGAATACATGTGAGCATCTCCAGAAAAATATCCACACTGTCAATTTTTTCAAAACAAGGCTAATCTGTGAAGTACACACTGTCCACTTTATTTCATGTAAAAGGTATGGCTATTTCAAGGTGCCACGGTAGAAAAAGCCACTTTTGACAAAAACATGTTTGAAGTCTATGTAAATTTTCACTAGAACATGTCTGACTATATTCATGCACACATAGTTCAGTACCTTAACACTGGAAAACTGGAAATGGCCTTTAAAATGGTACAAAACAGTAGGTGGGTTCCCCTTTTTTTTTGACATAAAAAAATCCACAAAATATTCCGCTCGACTTTGCACCACTTTTTTGTGATAAGACGATTAGATTGGATCCGAAAAAAAATTTTTAAAGAAGAAAATATATTTATAGGCAGAATTCATTAAAATCTTTTTGCCCAGACATAAAGAAATAATTGTGGAATCTATGCCACAAAGTGATAAAGGACCAGCAAGTCCCTGTAGACCTATTTTTTTCACAATTTTTGGCTCTATCTTGAAAGTGCCAAGCATGACATGTAGACCATTTCCACAGAATGCCTTGCATTATCTGTCTAACTGTTGAAAACTTACACACTATTGTTCAGAATGAAGCAAGGGCTTTTCTCTTAAATGACATCAAATTTCAACAGTGCTTAACTAACAAACCTGCAGTGACACCACAAAGGGTGTTTGAAACATGACAATTTAATGAACAGTCAGATCCTTTTCAGCAAAATCTTCAGCTGTAAATCTCAAAACTGCATTATATGACTGGGTTACCCAAGATGCAATAAAAAAAAGAAAGTTTTAACTGATATGATTTTTAAGATTATATCATTTACGATAAACTCTATAACATAGGTACATTTCGTCGGTCCCGTCGCATAGGGGCGAACACGGAAAATGAGAGCTTCGCGATACGGCCATTTGAAAAATAAGAAAATTTGAAACGTTTACTACTCGCTTATTTCCCTATCGATGTTTATGATTCTTGCAGCCATGGAACCGGAAAACAATTACGCTTTCTTTTATTAATGTAATTTTAACATTCAACCATGATTTCTTGTCAAAAAGTGTGTTCGCCCCTATGCCACACAACCAAATATAAAAACAGGCGGTGTTCGCCCTATTCTTAGCGTGTTCGCCCTTATGCTATGCAACGAAATCTCACTACATGCCGTGTTCGCCCCTTGCTTCATACGCCAGCCAGTGTAATCTCCATTGTTATCTCTGAAACATTCATGGAATTACAGACTTTTTCTTTTTGCAGGTCTGAATTAGGGTGAAAACCAAAATAAAGTTGATAAATAATACCATTTTTCAGGACTAGAACAGCAACTTCTCTTTACTGATATCTGTACATAGAACACGACAAGAGCAATATAATGAAAACAAGGAGTTTCTAGAATGAAAAACATGTTTATTTTGGAAATAATAAATACAGCGTAGTAGAATAATACTTTTAAGACATGATGATGAAGAAGTGATCATGTTAATGATAATGATAATCAAGGTAAGACTATAATGAGCATAACCATGCTATGATAATGATAGTAGAAAATAATTCGACCATCTAGGTAGTGATGAATAAAATGCATGTTGTGACATTGAAATAACAATGGTGATCTCTCCTCTCTCTCTCAGACAATCACATACATTATTATACCACACTTAACACATTAGACACATATTATTAAGTTATGTTATGTGGGCATGAGGAGCAGTAGTCTCGGGTCAGGGGTGAGCATGGGTTCCAGTCTATATAAAGGATGTGGTCCCATGGCCTGAGCGGAGACGACGGCTCCTACATGTCTACACAAAAAAAAACAACAACACAAACATACATGAACATTTTGTATTCAAATGAGCAGGATGATATTGTAGCAAATGAATTTTATAGATATTATGCTGCTGATGGGGACAAGGTGGTCTAGAGGCAAGGTGCTCGCCTCTCATGCCAAGGGTCCCGGGTTCTAAACCCGGGCAGTGCAGGCATGTTGGAAATTGGATTTTTCTCATATTTTCAAGTCCCTGGTCCTATTGGGGGGTAGGATCGAGTACCTAGTCTTCTCGGATAAGGACGAAAAAATTCGGAGGGCCCGTGTGCACGTTGCGCACGTTAAAGATACCTTGGCAGTTGGAAATCGTAAAGAGCAGGCCGAAAGGCCGCTGCCCGGGCAAAATTGAAAATTGAAATTAATAGATTAAAATTTATCCATATCATCCCCCCTCCCCACCAGCAGCAACAAAATTTATTATTCATTATTAAAATATATATTGTTATTAATAAATATTCCAATATTATTTGAGTTGTGTGTTGTGTGAACTGATGTGAGTTGTGAACTGCTGTGAGTGCGAACTGTTGTGAGTTGTGAACTGCGCCTAACAGGCTGCGTTACAATTTGCTCTGAGATAGAGAGAGAGAGTGAGCGAGACAGGGAGAGAGAAAGAAGCAGTGCAGTGTGTTGAGCGCTTCGCAGGCAGCTCCATTCTGCTCTGTGGTTGACATGTTGTTTCTGTAAAGCGCATAGAGCATTTTAAATGGATATGCGCTATATAAATGCTATACATTATTATTATTATTATTATTATTATGATGTTCTGTCATTATAATACACAAGATGAGGATGAAGAAGTGTGGGAGAAGTTGAAATAATAATTCATGAGTGCGGTAATGACAAATAAAAATGTCTATGATCAGGATTGCTGACAACAGGTGTTTGTCCACTACACAGGCTGGACAAGTCCTTATACTTTCCAGCCGACAGTTTGGGGGCAGTTTCTAAGGCTCTTGCAGGTACGATCTCCCGATTTCTCCTAGCTGGCAGAGTGATCATTTCAAAACTTTCCTGGAGATGAGATGTTTTGAACCCAACTTTGTCTGGCAAATCCTTGGAGACATCTATCTGCATGAAGTCTGGCCACGACACTGGAACTCCATTGTCAGATGTTCTCAACCGTAAGATGCCGGATGTTGTATCTGATGTCTTGAAGTCGAGAATGTCCGTGGTGTGCATTTCATTCACGATGAAAGGCTTGTTTTTTGCAGCTGCCTTAATGATGCCAACCAGCTCTGATGGCACAGAAATGTTCTCAATTTTGTTCACAGCTGTTTCAATAACGGAATGAATAGAATCACCCTCACTTTGTCCATGATTTATCTCAAAGAAGTGAAACCTCACAGACTGCAGTGACTTGGAGGTTTGTAGAAAGTGACGGGTCATGGTCGGCAGGACAGAGTTTTTGTTTTGTCCAGCACAGCCATCAGAAAAGAGCATAAGTTGCTGTGCATTTGCATTGTCTACCAGTTGCATGTACCGTTGAAGACACGATGCAATTTCATTTGATCCCCTCCCGGCCAGACTTTCGTTCCAGAAGTAGCAGTGGCCCTGACCTGTCCCAACATCATATATGGTAAAATTGTAACACGCGAGTCTTCGCTTGTAAAAAACCTCTCCCCTGTTTGACTTTGGCACGTACAAAACTTTCTCCAGGTCAAAAATGGCCACATGCACTCTCGCACTGTCTTTTGCTTCTGGCCTGTACTTAGCGAGAACGTCCCTGGCCGCTTGTTTTTCCCTGATGTGCGAATTATAGGCTTCTTCTAATTCGGGGGATGGATTGGAACTGTTCCGCATTGTCTCACAAACCCCGCATTTATCCTTTTTAGGATGGTGAAATTTCAGATTTTGTTGTTTGAAAACATCTCTGTATAGTTCATATGACACAGGAACAGCTTGCCCTTCTGGGCTCTCCTTGTAAAGCGCATGCATTTTTGCGAGTGTCAAATCGCTCGAGAGATATTGACATGCAGAACTTGCTCGACAATAGTGAGATTCCATTTTGGGAAATCTCTCTATGTGGCTCTGAATGTTCTGTCTCTTCTGGGCATTCCCATCAGCTTCTCTCTCACCCCCGCGACACTCCTCCTTAAGAATTCCATTTTGATCTACCTTGCTCAACACAGTTCTCACAAATTTTTCACTAAAATTTAGTGTGTTCAGGAACATTTTTCGGCAGACAGGAACCCGTTTACCGTCGACAGCAAAACAATAAGAAATGGTTCTCTGTCGTCTAGACCCTCCGCCCAGAGCTTTTGCTTCTACATGACGAGCGATCCAATGTCTCTGTTCTCGGAGGTCTCCCATGTTCCAAAAGGAATCTAGGAGAGATGCTCTCTGAGAGTCAGAGAGTTCAGAGCAGGTCAATTGTCGTTTCTTACACTCGCCACCAGAGCATCGTTCCGATAACTTGAAGGATGATTCAGATGTTCCCAAAAATAAATTGCAGTGAGTAATTGGGCAGTTCGGAAACAAATTGCATCGCCAAAGTTTCGCACGTAAAACTTCCAAAAAAGGTAAAAGGGGCGGGGACATCCAGGACGACAAAGTTGGAATCAAATCGATCCATTGAGTTTTATTGGACAACTCGGAAACAAAATGCAACGTCAATTGACATCGGGGCGGGGACATTTACCGTACCACCAAAGTCAAACCCATTGTTCCATTGGGCGGTATTTTCTTAATCCCTTTGAAGACGAAACAAAATTGTCTTGAGAAGCGGTCTCTATCAGTGACCCAGACTACCCGTCGACTGCCGTCATTGTCCTTTTCGCCCTGCAGGCCGTCCCAGATGGCTCGATGTCTACCGTGACATAGGGGCGAATACCGTCTTCGCCTCTACGGGCCGTCCCAGATGGCTCGATGTCTACCGTGACAAAGGGGCGAATGCCGTCTTCGCCTCTATGCCGTACAACGATTGGGCTGTTCGCCCCTATGGGATGGGCCGTAATTACGTAATTAGCGCACAGTTGGTAAAATTGCTTATACAGAATGTAGATCTAAGTATAAGGATAAAGAAAAGCCAAAAAAGTGAAAATTGAAATTTTGACGTGTTCGCCCCTATGCAACGGGACCGACGATTTAATGCAAAGTCTCAAGCCAGTTAAATAAAGACCAATATGACAGCCCACTCCTTTGTGTGATGTTTGTGTTGTTTAAATGTAAAGCTACTGTAAAAGCCAGTTAAGGATTGGACATTGTAGGCCACATAAAAAGCATATTGGCCTATCCTTAAGGACTGGATATTGTAGGCCGCAATCTCAGATTAGGATATTCTTTGCACCTTTCTGACATGAAGATTAACTTGACGATTAAAACCTATACCTTTCTGTTGAGATCTTTGATGGCAGCTTGTGTCAAGTCCAGGGATTCCTGGCTGGCAGTGACGCTGGTTTTGGTCCTAGACATGTACTTTGTCTTCAGGTCTTCACACTGTAATAAAATTACACGTCGTATAAGTCATTAAGTTTCTGATTCTATAAATGAGCTTAAATGTCTTCACAGTGTAAAGATTTTACTTATTATGTGTCATCTAAAGAAAAATATGTGTGATTTTACAAATAACATCGAAAGTTCTCTCACTGTAAACATATCATGCATCAAGTAAGCAATCAAATTTACAATCACTCTGATTCAACACCTAGGCTTACAAATGTCCATATTGTATTCAGTCTGTACATAGTGTGACTGATCACAACATTAATTCTATATAGCGGCCGACAGGTCTTCACAGTCAAATCACACTGTGTTTTTCATAAGTAATTCCATTTCTAATTCTGTATTTAAGCTTCAGGGTCTTCACATTGTAGGCTTATATTGTGATCAGGGAATTACATTACTTATCTAGACTGTCATGTTTTCACACTGTACTAGATTCAGTGTCACTAATTTCACCTAAATACCTAAAGTCTGCTTCAACACATCCTATGTCACGAGCGAGTGAGCGAGGGTCAATAAGTGCGGGGAAGGGGACTTGAAGCGTGCATGTTGTGAGTGAAGTTGAGGCTTAGTCCAGGCAAGATCTGGGTAGTCAGATCACTGCAAGTTAAGAAGTCCAAGGAGACAGACGGAAGAGAGCAGTCGGGAGATTGTTGTATATTCCAGTAATGACTGGTAGCTTGAACTATGATTGATAATTATGATGATTGATGTACTATATTCGCCTATGACCATGATGTAAATAAGTTATATGTGAGGAATGTGAAAGTCATTGATTATTGTGTATAGAGATGTGCGCAATGAGCGATAGATGTAAGTTAGGATCATGGATTCGTAGCGAGTCTGAGTACTGTGTAATACGGTGGAGGTGTGTTACCGTAGAGAAGTGCAGATGTGTGGTGAGTGAAATGTGGACTATTGTGTGTACGCTTGATGGTTCGTAAGGAGTGGTGAAGTGGATAGTAATTGTATGGTGTTATAGAGATGTAATGTTATTCTTATAGGTGCCGGGGTCGGGCCGTGAGGCTACCCGTGGTGGAGAGACTAGTACCGGGGATAGGCCAGCATAAGGAAATGCTTGGGTTGGGCAGAAGGCTACCCACAGGCCAGCCTGAGTGAAGCTGTCGCACAGGACAGCGAGAGCACATTAGTCGTGGCAGTCTGGCCACAGACAGGGACGTTATGTATTGAGATGTTAATGTGCTATTAAGATATTAATGTGCTATTAAGATACTAATGTGCTATTGAAATATTAATGTGCTATTAAGATATTAATGTGCTATTAAGATATTGAGGGGAGATTGAGATACGGAGATTAGATTGAGCAGGAGCCAGTAAGAGAGGCCCGCAAGTAGTACGTACATTGATGTGAGGCTGAGGCCAGAGCATAATTAGAAAGTAACTATCGGGTTGTGGACCCGGAGAAGAATGAATGTTGGGAATAATGACCATTGGATGGTCTTTGAATTGAATAATGTAACCTATGTAATTGCACGTATATCTTTATCTTTATGTATAATAAATGTGTGAGTCTGTTTGGTTGTTCTGTTAAGTGTTATACTTGTTCGTTCATGATTGTTGTCCTGTCATAATTATTACATCTCCCAGTCTGGGATTTGTGACAGTGGGGGCTCGTCCGTTTAGTTTACCTGTGGTCATTTTCACATTGTGTATTCGTCATATCTAGTTGTATTTCTGTTGTGGTAGGAATTTGTGCTGTTGTCTTCTGTTGTGGGATGAATGGAATGTCATAATTATTACATCTCTCAGTCTGGGATTTGTGACATCCTATCTGTACAGACTCTGACATTGTACCTGCTCTCTCAAATTGGCATCTCTGAGAGTAGGCGAGACTCCAGTGGGTTTCTTGTCCAGGACCTCTGCCAGGTTGTTCATAGCATGCAACTGCTGAAGGTCATCCGTGCGGAACTGATTCTTGTGTTCTTCAACTGACCTCAACACATCTCGGTATTTTTCCACTGCATCAGCCAGCTGGTAGACATAAAAAAATATGCAAGTGGTGACTTTAACATTGAGGAGAACCAACACTCTTCCATCACATCAAAACCCTGATTTATCTCTGTATTAAATATAGAGAAACAATGTATGTATTCTGAAGATCTGTTTTCAGCCAATGCAACATAAACACAAAAAAGTTTCCAACACTCTAAACAGGGTCCCTAATTAATATTGCCAATGTTCCTTGCAACTTCATTCCACTATTCTTCTTACAAGACATTTCAGGTGTTCATCAGTGCAAAGAATTTTCCTCAGTCAGTTACCCTGTCCCAACTTCTATGCAATATGCTGGTAAGTTTATTCTATTGTGGCAGCTGGTAACCATATAACTTTCTATTTTAAACAAGTCCTTCAGGTCAATAAACTATTTCCATATTTGTTTCATTGGACTGTCACTGTAAACTATGTCAGGCACAATTTTTATCATCTTTGTAATGACATACTGTAAACTCTTCTCTCTGGACACGTCTAAACTTAGCTCCCCTTCACCATAAAATCTCTGGCTAGACTTGTTTGACTGGATCAAGTTGTAAGCACTGTTAAAATAATGAACTAATCATGAAAAATGCATCTGTAGGCATATCTTGTGGACTAAATTTGATTGCTAAACTTGTAGCTCACATATGTGGGCAACAGCTGTGATATCTTGTCAAAATTGGGCAAAAAGAAAAGGTTGTATGTTGCGAAGCCCCGCGTGAGAAATAAAACCCAAACAATACAAAACAAACTATATTATTATTTTCTTTCATTTATTTTTTTTTTATTTTATTTTTTTTTTTAATCTCTTTTTCTTTTTCTTTTCATTTACTGCGACTCCTGACATTGCGCACTATCCCGGTCTTGTGCTCTGAGGCACCATATGGCGCCTTCATCCTGGTTACTAACCAATTGCGTCACTTCCTGCTTCCATGCTTTTGGCGGACGGACGTGCTTTGGTGCTGCTAACGAAGCAAGAACTTGCAGCTAAGTAAACTGGTTCACTTCGTTCCTGTTGAAGTCTTTTATTGTTCGTTTTTTTCACTTGACAAAGGCGAAAGCCGAAAATTTGTGTATTTTTTGTCTTCTCTTTAGTTTGCTTTGTATTGTTTGGGTTTTATTTCTCACGCGGGGCTTCGCAACATACAACCTTTTCTTTTTGCCCAATTTTGACTTTGCTTATAGCCCTGCTGCGACTTGTGGTTTTTATGATATTTTGTGATATCTTGTGCAATACAGTTGTAATGGATTGTCCACATTGAAGCTTACAAGATTTTCCCATACCTTTCCCCTGAGAATAGCTAGACCAGCCATTCCATTGAGTGAAGCAACAATCTGCCTATGAGCTTCTTCACATTCTGTCTTCACTTTCTTGGTCATGTGTTCCAGCAACTCTTCCATGGTCATCATTCTGGGGACAGATACATCACATGTAATCAAACATGTATAGTTGTTTCTGAGCGCACACAGAACATGCAGACAACATCTTTTATTGTCCTTCCAGGCATATAAAGAACATAATATAGTTGACATCTTTTGTTATTCTTCCAACTGTACACTCAACTCTGGAGTCGAACTTCTTTTCTAATCCTTCCAATCATATTTTATACAATATGTGGAGTCAACATTTTTTGTTACACTTCCAAGCATTTTAACATGACTGCTTTCAAAATGTGTGCATTTATCCGAGCACTAGCTGAGACTTCCAGTGGTGCGAGGGAAAACTTGTTTATTAATTTCAGTTCTTGATGATTACAGCGGATCTGCTTCACATAGCCTCTTCCTTCAGCTTTATTTACCAGTTGTTGTTTGTTTGTTATGAGGTAAGTCTTACATTCCTTTAGTATTAATGCCCTCAGCATCCTGTCAACATTCAAAGTGCAGATTGTCATGAGAATGGCAATAATCTGAGCCCTGAGCAGTATATTTTAACCCTCACCCTGCGAGGGGCGGCAATTGTTGGTATTTACTTGCAAGCGCTCACGCCGCACGGGCGGCAAAAGTCAGGAAGGTCAAGCTGACCGCGCCACGCGCAAACCGTATTTTCACGCATCAGGTCACTGACCTTTTTGAGACGTAATCACCGTGTTATTGTTCACTGTATCTCTTCGAAATCAAAGGCATTGTGACATGGACATGTTAACCAGTGAACCACTGGTCGGAATCACAAAGACTAAGCTTTCAAAGGCTCTCCCCACACTTTCAAAAGATGTAACATGGACATGCGAACTGTTGCTCAACAAATTTGCAATATTATCTCATTTTCTCACAAGCTGACCACCATCTGGAGTTGTCTCTATTAAGAACCAATCAGAAACAAGCTCTGAAATAATCTTTGCCCCAAATGCCCACATTGGTTTATTAGTATGTGTGAATCAGGATGAAACCATTTGTGTAGGGCTTGGGAGGGCGTGGCTAGTTATCATGCTTCGTTCTCACGAAAACTACAGCTGAGAGTTTGGAATCATAAGTCGGAGCATTGGTTAGAGACTGACAGACTAAGGTTTTGCTGGTTAATTCATTATCAAGCGTGATAAGGCATAGCAGCAAATGTTTTCATACTGATCAATAAAAACCGAACCACGTGGACAGCGTTTGTGGTCATCGCATAGCGGCACAGGTCAGTGACCCCAGATAAGATTCTCCGTGAGTAAGGTCACTGACCGTGCAGCGGGCTTTACGGTAGCGCGCGGGGTATTGGTTAATAGAGAACACATCAGAGGGAAATGATGACCTCATGGGCTCTTGCGGTTGTGAAAAAATGGGATCGGAAGCGAAATCAGCAACACAAAATAAACTCAAAAAATACTTCATCATTTTAAGTCTCCAAGTGTGAAAAAGAACCCTCTGCAGGCCCAGGGGAAAGGTACCTTTAAAATTTCATGCAAAACTGAGCCATATGAGCAGCAGGAGGTCTTTTTTTTTTTACATACAGATTTTAGGAAACAAATTTTTTTTTAATAAATAGTTCACAAATATCTGTTGTGTATTATGCACCTTTGTAACATTTTCATGGAATGCATTTGTCAAATGTGAGGTAATTTTCTTACGCTTTGTTCAGAGGTAGAAATTCTCCTCTCACAATCTGGGGGTGACAACAGGCCTGTCTTAGTCTGAACAGTGGACTCAGTAACTGGGGAAATAATTTCATTATGATGGTATTTATACAAACAGAGAGAAACAAGAACTCAGGAACTGTGGAAAACATTTAAACACTCTGACTGTTCTTTATAGTGTTTGATGATGATAATCATTTACTGAAGAACCATTTCCACTAACATATGTTCAGAGTTAGATTACCAAAGTCGCTTTTTAAAATCATAATTCAGACAAAAACTACTAGACAACTGAAGATGAACCATGAGGAATATATTTTTTTCCCAGGCTTTATTGTCTCAAATGCAAAATTACTGTTTCAGTAATGTTTAGTATACTAAGAATATTAAGCTTTCACATGTAGATAGTACCTCATTCATTGTCTTCCTGTCCAAGGTATGAAGTTTTGTATTTGGATCCTGTCCCGCACCAACCTTTCTGCGAAGCTGGGTTGACATAAGGAGAGAAAGATAAATTTGGCAATGATTATGTGCAGGGTTCATACAAAATCTTGAAAACTAATTTTAAGGACTTTTTAAGGACTTCCTAAGGACTCACAGTAAACAAATTAAGGGCCTGTGTGCCTGTGACCAAGAAATATTACAACTATACGAGTGGTGTGCAGCACTCATCGAAACGGAATGTTTCTGTATCCAGAGTCCAAACATAGCAAATTCACACTTAAAAGTTCAGACATTTCAAAGTACCAATTATCCAGTGTGCAACTGGAAGATTTGAATTTCAAATATTTCAATTGAAACACTAATTTTAAGGACTTTTTAAGGACTTTGGCATCATTTTCAGAATTTAAGGACTTTTCGAGTACTTATTTTTTTTTGATGAAAATTAAGGACTTCAAGGACTTTTAAGGACCTGTGTGAACCCTGTATGTGTCTTCCTTAATAGTACCCTTACTTAATGGCAAAAGGAGCCATTTCTTTCTGTGCTAGTGATTCACTGATCAATTTAACAAAACAGGATTGAATGATGTCAAGCGGATTGACCTCAATACTCCAAAACAACACTGTGGTGTCCACATACACCCATGATCACATCGCTTTGTTATTATACATTTGTGTGCCAAAACAAGGAATATTCTAACTGGACTCAATACAAAACTGGTGATCATTCAGTAAATATCTTTGTCTGCTTGTACAGTTAATGTGTATTGCATAAATATAAATATGGCAGGTCCACACATCCAGTGATGCTCGACAAAGATTTCTGACGATTTTTACCTGCACTGACCCATCCCACAAGTTCACATCTGCATCAGATGCTATTTCACTTACTGCATATGCATTCCTGAGGTAGACTTCATGCTGCCTTCGATAAAAATGTTCTTCAACAGGTGAAAATGTCAACCAATTGACTTCCTCTGTCTGCCCTGGTAGAGCAATCTGGAATATAAATGAAATACTTATGCTGAACTTAACACATGTGCAAGCCCAAAAAAATGAAAGAGATCTCAGCGAATTGAGATCTTTATTTTAGGAGGTTCACTGCCGTTGGCATTTGTGCCTCCTGTTTCTTGTTTTCTTTCTGTCTTCTTCGTGGTTTTCCTAGCCCTCAAAAGGGCTCCCTTATGGTTATCTTCTTCTTTCGTTGTTTGTTGGCGCCCGTAAAAAAAAAAAAAAAATTTTTCGTGTGTGGCAAACAGCCATGTCCACACACCCCCACCCTCCCCCAACAAAACCCACTATAGTCTGTGTCCCCTGCCAATGGCAGGGGAGACAACAATTAAATAAATAAATAAAACATATATTTGTAAACATTTACCGCCCTTGCTGTGGGGATAAATCCTTCTAAGTTATAAGGATCCCCCACTACCCCCCCCCCTCACCCATGATAGGAATCTTTACTCTCTCCTTTTTTTTACGGGCGCCAACAAACAATGAAAGAGATCTCCCCATCTCTTCCTGCTTTAAAAGAAAAAAAAATTGACTTGTGTCACTCAAATCCAAAGCTTGGGAAGCTTTTTTTTGCTTTTGCACTCTGAATAAAAAGCAAGTCTTATCTTTAACTGCGCAAAACTTCATTCAACAATAGTGACCTGCCTATTTTGCACACACCTGGTCAATCACATCTTTCTTGGCTGTTCTCCACAACACCTGAGATAGTGCATGATGCATGGGGGCACTGAAGCCATAACAGAAAGGTTCCCACACTAGCATGCGAAACCACTGTTGCACCAGTAAAGGATCCACCCCAAGGAACAGCAACAGCCCATAGATGTCTGGGATGGCAAATAATCATAAATAACGTTAGTCTCATACAAAATCAACTAACGGCAGTGATGTCGTGATAAGGAAACCATTATGAAACCCTAATGAATCATACAATGACTGTCCTGCCGTCCTTGCTTATCACAAAATTTTGAACCTCTCTTCCAGCCAGAAACAGATATTGTACGTCATACTGGACATGAGTATAGCATGCATAACTTGTTGTCTAAACCCTCTCATAAGTCAACAGTTCAATTATTTGCCTGTTTTGTGGATTATTCCAATGCAGTTGCACCCAACCGTATGCTCTAATATAGCCGAGAAAATTGACAACCACATTTCACATGTGAGAAAGCTCTGTTCAGCAGTTTTTGATGTCTATTCATTACAAAGAGTTTTCTAATATGTTTATAATAATTTAAACCTATCAGATTTCCTGCAGGTCATACATCCATCACCACATTTCACTAGAAAACATTCTTAGTCTCCAATTCTTGTACATGGCCAGAATAATCTCTTGGGATTAGAATGATCACCTGGCCAGAGGACTTATTTGGTGAAGTACACATTTTTTAAATCTAAAACAGCTAGATTATTGAAATGTAAAAGAATGTAATAAAATGTGCCATGTTTCTTTCCAGAAAGTTTAGAGAATATTAGAAAAAGAGTCTATTTTACCATTTACTCTATGCTGGGAATACAACACGGAAGCCATAGAAGCTGACAAAGAAGACATGCTAATTATGAGAACTGATTTAGATTCAAACAGCTAACTAGTGCTGTGGTGTGATTTCTTGTCTCACCTTCCACGCTGCGCATGAGAGGAGTACCTGTCACACACCAACGGTTGACAGCCTTCAACTTCAATGCCATTTCAGCTGTCTGATTTGGAATAAAATTAATAGTTAAATTTACAATTACAAAACTACCACTAGACAGCCCACAGATAAAAATCAAAATGACACACTGATTTCTCAGAAGGGTCTCAAATTCATCAGTAAATGCCATAATTACTGGTGAAACTCCTATGCATCTCCAAACTTTCCAGTGACTTGGGGCACTTTGAAATCATGTTTACATTTTTTTCACGTACTAGTTTTTGATTGTCAACGACCGAGAAATATACCAATGTAAGGAGATATAACCTATTGAAATAGGCTACTTTTCCATACCCTGCATATTCCACTAATGCAAAAAATTTTGGTGGTTATGGATTATGAAATGTCAAGCTTCAGCTGAATGTAAAAAAATATTGCATCCCGGAATTCTGCCCGCAAATTTCTTCAGATTAACATCTTCAAGCATCAAATTGTAAAACAGAGCGCTGCCTTCCTAACAACTGAGACCTACTTATCAGATAACTAACAAATAGTCTGACTGAAGATCAAAACATTAAATGTGAGCATATTTATGCATTTACAAATTACAGCGCCACAAACTGTCAAAGAAAAAAACAACAATAAAAAATTTAAAAAATCATCCGACTACACACCTTTGTAGTAACACATTCTACCATCTGTGCTTCATCAAGACAAATCTGAAACAAAAGAAAAGACAGAATTCTCAAATCAACAGGAATAAATCCAGAAAAGTGAAAGTAGAATTTCAGATGATTCTATTGTGTTTTGAATTATGACTTTGTCCTCTTCTACTTAACTTTAATAGTCAGGACGATAAAATTTTATGAAACAGGCCATAGTTATAAATCGGAAGTAAATTATCCTTTAATCAGGCATACCAATGAAAACACGGGTGCTGTATTTCCGTATATAACTAACTCTGTTGATGTTTATCAATAGTTTTACTATTGGTGTTTCCGGTACCAGTGGAACTTTTTAATTTTAGTGAAATCAATAACAGAATAAACTCAAGAAGAAATTGAACATAATTTACTGACAATTAAGTCCACTTTGTATTGTGGCAATGATGAGTGATGCAGATGAAATTTACAACCATGAAACTTCACGATAAAATTTGATTAATGTATTTTGTGTCCCAACAAGGGGTGAAAAAGCAGTCCCAAGGATATTGTAACTAATAGAGAGTGTATGGTGTGCAATAAGGACCTTGCTTCAGTCCATTTCAAGGCGACCAAGACTGATGTTTACCACTGCACACGCCATAGAATTATAAAATCAATATCAATAAAGATAGGTCACCAAGACCAAATTTCATTAAAAGAAACTTGATTTCTGAATTTTCAATCAATTATCTTTGATGTGTTCAAACATGATTTTATTTCAGCAAAAAATAACAGATAGAAAAATAATAAATATTTATACCTATCTATGTTCTCAAGTGATATATATAACAACAAACAGTTGGTGAAAATTGATACCACTTTTTCCCAGAAGTTGGCAGATGAAAAGTTAAAACTCAACAAAAACTATGTTGGATGCAACACTCTGAATTTCCACTTACCCGCCACCATTCCACCGCAACCATTGGTGAGGGTGTTGCTAAGAATCGCTTCGGATGACGAAACCTTCTCCCTGATTCACCTGACAAACAAGACAAAATCATTGTCAATAAACATTTTCCATTGTTACAAGCTGCTCTAAACAAAATTTCAGAATCTATTGGATTGCGGCTACATCCTGCGAAGTCGAAGGTCCTAAAAATTGTAGCACCCCCAAGCGCACAAGTCAGAGTAGGAGATCAACCACTGGAAGATGTAGAGTCCTTCTGCTATCTTGGTAGTATCATTGACAATAAGGGAGGAACAGAGGCAGAAGTCAAAGCACGAATTGGAAAGGCACAGGCAGCTTTCACGTCCTTAAGCAAGATTTGGAGAACCAAGGATATATCTCTAAAAACAAAGCTGAGGATATTCAACTCGAACGTGAAGTCAGTCCTGTTGTATGGATGTGAGACTTGGAATGCGTCCCAGGCCTGCATAAAGAGAATCCAAGTTTTCATCAACAGATGTTTGAGGAAGCTACTTAAGATCAGATGGACAGACAAGGTCAGCAATGAAATTGTATGGAAAAGAACAAGACAGAGCCCAGTCAGAGAGGAAATTGGTAGGAGGCGATGGAGATGTATCGGCCACACTCTCAGGAGGCCAGGAAACAGCATCACGAAGAAGGTATTGGATTGGAATCCCCAGGGCAAGAGATCAAGAGGAATATCGCGATGTGGGTTACATGGGGATATTTCGACTGACACTCTTTCGAGGTCCGCTCCCACAATCGACGAACACACAAAAATAAATACTTGCACTCTAAAAACTAAATAAATCAATTGCTTTCAATTTTAGCAGAACTGTAGGGCAGTTTAATTACAGGAATTAATGTAACAAATATAATTATAAATATAAATATCAATTCAAAGGCAACTGAATCTAACTAATGGAACTACAGCTTTTATAAAGACTAACGTATTCAATCTAACTACTTGCAGGTCATATGAGTTATATGGCAAAAAGAATCCGCGCACGTGGCGACGGATATAACAGTTTAAATTCTATTAATTCAATGAGACATGTTATGATATGGACATTTCCTCTAGACACGCCATGGAGAATGCTTGTACAACCATGCGTTGTCTGGCGGTAGCTCTGAAACTGTCTTCAAAAGTAAGTAGAACGGTTCACTTTCATCATTACAAATTAGTATGGACTCTCACCATGCGGCCCTCACTAGGAGTGAGAGCGCTGGATGTAAACGCTGTGGGTTTATATCAAACCAAGTAGCTTAGGCTCTGGAGCTTTAAATCAGGCTCCTCACAATGGACTGCTCAACTGCGTCTCTATGTCCCTCATCTGGCTGAGGACTATCGCCGACCACCTCGTAAATGGATTGTCTACATGTGGCCCAGAACTAAGTTCTGTATGGCCTTAAATACTGGACTGCATCTGCAGCTTACCGTCTAATTCCTGGATTGTGATTGGTGCAACCACTTCTAGCTCAGCTGCCGAACTGAGTTATTTTAAGTAACAGCCCTACGCAACGACCTTGGGTCGACATCAAAGGTCGAATTACTTCATACAATATAATGTAATTTTATAGCAATAAATTCTTAACATGTTCAAAACCCCGAGCTTTTACTCTGGATCACGGTATTTTCTGTACGTCAACAGACGTCTCAATAACATTTAATTCCTACTCACCCCTTCCCTCTTTACTAAACCTAGTTCAAAACACGAGATATAACAAGTGCTCAGTCATGCACACCTACGCTGTCCGTCTATCCTTCCCCACATCTTCTGTCTATCTATTATAAAAAAAACTGTTCAAAACAACTTGCCCACGAGACCAAGTTATGCTGGCTCGCACAATAATTACGTTTGTAAAAATTACTCACTGCTCTCTCACAAAAATTTAGTCAGTGAAAACATTTATGAATTAAATCTGTTCTTGACAAGGAAGGCCGCGCGGAACGTGGAGAAGAGCCAGAGAAAATGATGTGCAACGAAGCGGAAAGACTTGGAATAATGTAAAGAGGCTGGCCCATGATTGAGAGGGATGGAAAGTGTTTGTTGGTGGCCTATACCCTGATCCAGGGTGAGAAAGGCAATGATGATGATGATGATTGTTACAAGCTACTTTGGTTGCACAAAAGACATTTCTTAGAGATGACCTCGCAAATAACTATTCCAGATGACATTACAAACAATTATTTGTTTCTGCCTTATTATGTATCCATAATTGATCCCAAAAACTGAAATATTGTTGCATTTTGTTTGTATGAAGTGTTTATCCCAGGCTGTAAATTTATTTAGAGTACGCACACTGTCAGAAAGTAATCTTTGCAAGTAAAAAAACCCTCAAGCTGGGTTTCATGTGTACACAAACGGAAACGGCCACAGACATGTCAAAAATCCTTCAAACAGTGAAATAGAAATGTGTTCATGCGTACAGAAACAAAAACATCAAACACCGTTCAAGTAGTGACATTGCAAAGAATATTATCATGTCCACGGAAACACCATTTCCACAGACATGGAACACTCTTTCTTTTTACTACTTGATGGATTTTTGACATTTCAGTTTCCGTACATGTGAAACCCCATCTTAAGTTATGCAGCATCATCTTACTGTTTGTATGTGGTAGATTGACATAGTCCACTTCTTTCCTGAGCACATCGTATGTAGTGATGACAATGTCTTGCTGCGCCAGAGTTTGAGGTTGTATATAGCCCAGTTTGGAGACTCCAGTGTAAATCTAATACATGAAGAAGAGGGAAGGAATCAGTAACTGCTTGTTAATTCTTGTTCTCTTTTGTCATACATATTTATATTCATGATTCTTCAAGATGACCACGGTAAAAGATGAATAACATGGTGCAAATGGCACCTAGAGTAGAAGCTTCAAATGTGATGTTTTCTCAGTGAGTGAAAAAATGACAGTAAAGACCTTGTACTGTATTCCTAGTTTGCACAATAAAGCCGTGTCCACAATTAGCTGACATCTGCATAACCCTCCTAAACTTTTCGATACTATAACAACCTACAGTACATAAACAATTTAAAAATGAGAATGCTGATTTCTTCGGATAGATTTTGCAACCAGCTAGTTGGTAGCTTCCCTGAAAAGCAACAATTTCAAACAGCAGCAGTAACAGACGATGATCGAACATAGATCTCCAATAAGCCACTTACAAAGACTTTGATGCTGCGTTCCTTGATATGCTTGCTTATTTCCTCAATCCACTGGTGACAAATGGAGTAAGGGGAGATGATCAGGGTAGCACCAGATTTGATGGTTGTCTTGGGGAGAGAGAAAATAAAATTTTAAGAAATTTATGAAAAGTTGCTTCACAATGCAGTGGCTAAAATCCAAGTGATAGATAACATAATAGCAATATGAGACTAAGTCTCACTTCTAGTGCCAAAATTTTATCTGTAATGCTATGTGGTATATCTTTTCAATTTCAAATGCATTTTTTTTTAAAATCATTCGCCAACTATGAAGAATGCAAAGCTTCCTATTGTCTCAGTAGCATGAGTCAGTGACTCTAATAATTTATTTCAGAAAAACTGACTATCGAGAATGGTTACTTATATACTGTTATTTTCTATTTGAAGATGCAGAGGTATAAAACTGAATTTGTCATGAGACGAGGAAGAGGAGACATGTCTGCGACACCAGGATCCTAATCACTGTAGATCAGTATTATCAGAATCAATCAATTCTATTCCATCGTCAGGTCTCAATGACAGAGTGGTAAATATCAGCTGTGATTTGTGATATGATACATGGGGTGCCATAAGAACTGTGTGTTATTACTAGCTTTTCTCTTTCCATTGGGAATCTGCTTCAAATTTCAAAGGATAAAACCTTATAAATTGAGTGCAATGGCAAGTGCTCAGAGGTTTTGTAAATGATTTACAAAATTCCTAACAAAAAAATTTATTTCATTTTTTCACAACTGTTGTCAACTGATGAAGTGTATGTCTATCTACACTGTACTAAATGCTTCATGCTATGATTTGGTAGGATAAATGAAATGGGATTACTTACAGATAGTGCATGGCAGTGAGGACACTTGTACTCTCCCCTGAATGGATCCTTGAGGTCATAGTTCATGCACTCAGCATGCTGAGACATCCCACAGACATTGCACTTCACAGTGTGCAAGCCCTTTTTCCTTGTCTCTTCTTCATCATCCAGCTGACCACAGTTGCATTCAAAGAACTGCTTGCGAGCAGCTGGTTTGGTGGAAAAGTAATTCGACTCCTCATTCGTGATGGGCACATACTCAATGTAGCCTTTAGATTTCCTTTTACTTTTCTTCTTCTCTTCCTGTCCAGTTCTCACTTGACCAATGTTTGATGATGACTGTGGTGATAACATTAGTGATGATGGAGTTGATAATGACATTCCCTGAGGTTGTGCTGAAGTTGCGGTCACAAAATTGGCACTGGTGACACTGCTATGGGGAGCGAGAGAAGCACTATGAACTTGTTCCACTGTTATTGAGGCTTCTTTATTGGCGTTAATCTTGATAATGACTTTGTTGCTTGATGGTTTTAATTCATTATTACCAGCAGAAAGTTTTGATTTTTTTACCTGACTGGGTCCAATAGTGTCAGGTGCTAAACTGTCTGATATCTGAAGAGTCTGACACAAAGGATTGCTGCCTATGTAGGATGAGGGGGTACTGGAGTCAGCAGTCTCCTCCACTGAATCATCAGTTAAGTCACTTGTTTTGCTGGACAAAAATGTTATCTCATCCTGCATGACTTCAAAGCGTGGCGGAGACGGGACGGATACGGACTGAGGATCAGAGGAAGAAAGTTTGATGTCTTCTTCAGGGGCTTTCCCTGAATCTGACAGGAGAGGATTTCTATCCTCCACACTGTGCATATTGAGACTAATTGCCGCTGCCCTGGCATCAGGGATTTCTACTTTGCCAGAAATGACATCTACACCTTTATCGACAGGATTGCCATTGGCATCACCTAGATTGCCATCAACCTCACATTTAGGTGATATAGAGTTTGTGGAGTCATTTCTGTCTGTTAATTCCTTCTCACCCCTTCCTTCACAAACTGGCTGAGAGGAATTATAAGTCGTTTTTGTCAAATCGTCTCCAAACACTTCGGAATTACTATTTATTGCATCATCTATAATTGTAGATTGAGAATTTTCATTACTTTCTGACAAACTGTCATCAAGAGTTGGAAGTTCCTCGGGAAGTTCCATATTGAGTCTAGGGTGAAGCAGCATACAGCACAACACTTCAACTGTTTTACCAAGTCCCATCTCATCAGCTAGGATACCCCCAGGAAGAGTAGGGATTACCTTTGGTCTGTCATTGATAAGGCTGTAAAAGATCAGTCACGATAGTCACTACCACATTTATCTTTTTATAATTCCTTTGTCTAAAAATAAGAACTACAGAACAAGGAAAGAACACAAACAAAATGAAAGCAGATGATGTTTTCTTTATGTGACAAATAATAGTTCATATCCTTCCTTTATATTTATATGCTCCTGTCAGCATTGAAGCAGTGAAGATGCGCACAGATTAAAAAAAAACGGTAAGCCAAATTTTACCAAAAATTGCAGAGCACAAAGAGAAAGCTATTTTTAGTTTAATTTCAAAGAAAACGCGGTTTGCCCACTATAAGCGGATAGCGACTGGCAACAGCGACAAATACATCTACATGAAACGCTATATAACAGATTTCAGATCATTCATTAAAATTTAGGGGTTAAATAATAACAGTTATCACACAACTGTCAGACTGTGACATCATCTGCCATTCTAGATAAGCCTCATTACATATTCTGTATAATACATGTTGTCATGTACATTCTTCAGATTTACATCTAAAAGCTGTCCATCCTCAATTATGATTGGCAATGTCTCCTCTTTTGAATTCATTGCGTAGGCATAGTCCTTTCTATTATTATTATTTACTTATTACTATTTATTTATATATTTATCTATTATTACTATTAACTTATTTATTATTACTATTTATTTATTCATTATTGTTATTTATTCATTTATTTACCATTATTCATTTGTTTATTATTATCATATTTATTTACATGTATTGAATTCTTCTCATTTTTTTTCTTTTATTATTTACTAACTTGCTGTTCCCAAGGTGCAACATACATTTTTAGGGGATCACTTTAGACAATGAGCAAAGCTGCAGATCATCACTGTTCTTACCTCCCTGCATGTCTGTTATAGTACAGCCGTGTGCCATCTCTCAGTGTCACCTCACAATACAGTGGATGTAACTCTGAAGGTCAAGAGTACAAGAAACAAACAATATAATATTTATTTAATACTCAGAACTATTTCCAATCCCGTAAAAACCACACATAAGGCTGAAAATCCACTCAGTGCATGATTTTCTCCCATTTAAAATACGTGATTTTTTCCATAGAATTACTCAGATTTTCACAGTGGCCACGTGACGGGTGGCACCCACAACTGAGCAACAAAGGCTATCGATGATACGTAATTACAGAGACTGCAGAAAAGCATATTTGGTAACTGTGGGGATGAGCGATACGTGGATTTCTGAGTATTACAACACTCAGTTTCATATCGACACTTGGCACAATCTTGATCACTGTTAGGATATGATACGCTGGACTTGATGTTGTTAACAAGTAAAATATCATAATATTAACATGTGTACACGAACCCCGCTTACCGGGAAGGCATTATTACATAGATCTAGTCTAGACTTCAACGTCTCAAACGTCAGCAATGATGAAAAGAAAACAGTGGCAGGGAACTGCAAACAATGAGGTCTTTGAAATATAATCGAATGTAGAGAGCACTAATATGTGAACGGTGCTGAATCTTCACATGAATAGCGATATGTCTTAGTTCTCCGATTGCAAACACGCAGACTATGTGATATGTTTCTTCCCTCAAACGAGTAGGATCGAGTACCTAGTCTTCTCGGATAAGAACGAAAAATTCGGAGGGCCCGTGTGCACGTTAAAGATACTTTGGCAGTTGGAAATCGTAAAGAGCAGGCTGAACAGGCCGCTGCCCGGGCAAAATTGAAATTAATAGATTAGAATTTATCCATATCATCCCCCCACCAGCAACAACAAAATTTATTATTCATTATTATTAATAAATTTTCAAATATTATTTGAGTTGTGAGTTGTGAACTGTTGTGAGTTGTGAACTGCGCCTAATAGGCTGTGTTACAATTTGCTCTAAGATAAAGAGAGGTAGAGAGAGAGAGTCAGCGAGACAGGGAGAGAGAAAGCAGTGCAGTGTGTTGAGCGCTTCGCAGGCACTCCATTCTGCTCTGTGGTTGACATGTTGCTTCTGTAAAGCGCAGAGAGCATTTTAAATGGATATGCGCGGTATAAATGCCATCCATTATGCTTCATGAAACTGGGAAAAGAACTATCCAATATTTTAATATTTTTACTTATACATATATGACTTTCTCTATATGATAGCAGTGGTAAGACCTGTTTATTTTCTTGTCTCTGATTCGGTGGAAACTAAATTTTATCTTTCAACAGAAATGCTGGGATAAAAATGACACACCCTTTTTTTCAAGTTCATCTCTTATCAGTTCATCATTGATGTTTATGTCGATTATATCAATGTATCAGACAACTCTTTCATAAATCTCATTTGAGGACAGGCAAAAAAAAAAGGCCTTGAAGAGGCATGATGGACCCCATCAATTGAACCTCTCATAATGAGTCCAATCTTGTACAGATCCTATCTCCAATGCCTAATTTGCCATCCTAATTATGTAAAACGCTGAAATGTGACAGGCAAACCACTCGCCTTAGGCGTCGATAAGCCATACACAGATTACTCAGCACCCTGAGGTGTGAAGTCCATTTTGTGAATTCAACCATTTTTCCCAGAGATGGTCAGACAGAAACTGATAGACGCTGACTCAGTGACTGTCTGAAGCAAGATCAAAAGATGGCTCATTCCATTTTGGTCAGATATTGAAACAGCAACTCTATTTATTAGGGCAAATTGACACGCCCAACCAGAGACAAGGAACAGCAAGCCATGAAATGTTTAACAACCCCTCACAGACTTGATATACACACCAATAACACCCCCCTAAATGGTTCGGTTGATTTGGTGGATAGGTCGATGTTAGCTGTTATGTCCTAGGACATTGATTTAAACACTGTCAAAAGTACAACAGTCCATACATTGTGGTTGTTAACAGTTCTAGCTTAAAATTAAATTTGTCAAAGTGAAACAAACTTCACAAAGATCAATCAGTGATAGGAAATTAATGGGGCAATTTAACCCCTTCGTGACCCATTTGACGAGCCGCGCTTGTCATTTTTCCTTATACAGCGTCACTGCCAAGATGCTGTTGTGATGAGCAACGCTCATCATGCCTTCTGCAGTCGGGCGGATAATATTTTCTATTCGCCATACTAAACTTAAGAGAGTACCCACATAAAAACTGATGGCAGATTCGAATTCAGCGGTATCGATTTCACACATTTAGAACTCATTTATTTTGAAAAACAACGTCAGTGAGTCTAAAACCGGATATAAACCAGCAAGGGAGCCTTCCACATCGTCGGAATCTTCACAAAAACTGGTGAAAAGACCCGCTTATTAATGGGATGATGTGCTAAGCATGTTATTGGATGATGCAAGTGATGATGAGGTCTACTATGAAGACTCCGGGAGTGAATATGAGCTCACAAGAGGCAACAATAGCAGTGACTCAGATCTAGAACTAGATCTAGCCCTACAAGATCTAAACCTAGCTGCCTAAAAATACATATATATATATATACATATAGGGGAGAGATCTTTTAACCATTCAGGTCCTAAAATATGGAACAACCTACCCCAAGAAATCAGAAACATCGAGTCAGAATCAGAGTTTAAGGCAGCCTTAAAGACACACTTGTTTAAACTGGCCCACCAATCCCCATCCATCTAATATCGACAAAATGATCTTCTGATTGTATGACGGTATACATTTGTTCATTTGATGTAACATGCTTTGTGTTTTTCCTGTGCTTATAAGACTGATTGTGCATATAATGTGTTTATAAAATGTACAGCGCCTTGAGCCGAATCAGGGATAAGGCGCTATATAAATGATCTCTATTATTATTATTATTATATGCACAAACAGCTAAAAAACTGAGACACCTAATTTTTTTCCTAAATCCCCTGCGTCCCTGGGAATCGAAAAATGGGGTAAAATGGTGCGCGGTGCATCGCAATATTACCTTGGGGTTAAATAAGGTCTAAGACAATATCGTCATGGTGCTGACCTTTTGGTCTAAGTCATTTTTTGCACGTCTGAGAAAATCGCAAAAAAAATTATTTATTCTTTTGCAATGCAGTCACACTTGGGCCAAAATGACTCTAGGTAAAAGTGGCCATCATCTACGTTGGCTGAAACAACCCCAAAACCAAAATGGTCTGTCTATGAATGAGAGGCCATTACAGAAACTTTTATTTTCAGGATAATGGCTTGGCACTTTTGAATGATTTTCACATTAATAGATGCACCACGGATAGGGCAATGACGTAACAGGTACATTCTGTTTTGGCCTAAGTCGAAGAAAGACTGTCCGGTGCACCTGCCAATAACCTGCACTACAACAGTGCAATGGTGAGTCATGTGACCCGAGAGTGTTTGGTCTGGATACCAACTCACCTTCTTCCTGACTGTTACTGCTGTTTTGCTTTTCTTGCCTAAGCATCCAGGCAACACTCTGTTTTTGATATTGTCGCAACACTGGCTTCAGACAATCATGCTGAATGTTGGCCACCTCGCACAACCAAAGCTCATCACTGGACAAGCGGCCATGCTGAATGGACATGACACACTCATACAAGTGAAAAAAATCGTGGCCAGTTGTTCTTTCTCGACCTTCAAAATCTGAAATACAGTATGACAGTGATCAAGCTTGAATAATTATGTTCTGCCAGAATGATCTTCTACACATAGAAAAGTTGTTAATGTTAGGGAAGGGCACAGTGCAATACACACTAAAAATATTTGATCAAAATCCACTGCCTGTGGTTTTCTTGATTATTCAGCATCAGAATTTGATAAATATATAGCATATTTTCCATTGTATTCTCTGAGGTACAACCCAAGACAGTGTGCCTACAACAAATAAATCAATTTCATTTCACTTTCGTATAGTATCTATAGGCTGAAGGCTTAACAGAGGTAAATGAGACAAGCTGTTTGAACTCTTAATTGATTGGGACGTGTGAAATATCATGACTCACAACAAATCACAAACATCACTGACAAAGTATGAAGAACGTCTTCCTCATCAACAAAACCAGATTTGATCCTGATACTAGTGACACTGAATTTCTGAGACCAACTTTGAGCCCTATCAAAGTAATTCACTCTCTGTAAGTGATGCCCAATACTCACTGTAAGGAAGGGAAATATCATAATAGTATTCCATCAATCGCTGGATTGCCACTTGGGGCATCTTAATGCGTACAGCCTCGCTAGGGTGAGACAACCTCATGATTATCCCTTCGCTTCCATAGATTTTGACATGAAAGTCTTTCCGATGAGTGTCAAATTCACTGCACAGCAGCTGAAACAAAGAAAATCAGGGTCAACTTGAAAAATGAAAAAGTAAGGTTTTGTGTAATGAAAGTTAAATTTTATGAAATATTTCTTTTCTATTTCGACAATCTCACATGACACAACATGTGGACAAACACAATGATTGAATGAACCAGGCTCACTCAAATGAAAATGCAAAATTATGTACAAGCCAAAGTAAGATTAACTAAACTTCTGAAACTAGTGAAAGTCTTACTTAGGGGTCAAAGCATGGGTGCTAGCATGTTACCTTAAAAAAAGACCACAAGCAAGAGCTACAAATTTTCAGAATCCTGCAAACTTATAATGTGCAATCCTAATATCTTGACATCAGTGGGACCGTCTGACTTGCGTCGAGAAAAGCAAAAGTCGAAATAGCAGATTAGTGGTGGAAGAGAAAAAAAAAAAAGCGGGGGATATCAAACATCACCATTATGGGGAAAGTGTCCAATAAATAACGCACTTTTTCTTTTACTTCGGTATACTGTCACCCGTTCCTCCAATATCCTTGTGTGGGGCAGTTGCGTGGCAAAGATTTGCCGATATTGGAGAAATGCTGCAGCTATGTCAGATGCGCAGTGTTTTACCATTTCTTTTTAACCTCAACCTGACTGTTTCTTCAGAAAGTGATGATACCTATACACACACAGTACGGCAGTTAATCAAGAAATCTAGGCCAAGGCCTAGTATCAACGGCACACGAATGTTTTGTGAAAAAAAAAAAATACTCAGTCTGTATTACTCTGTACTTTTCCTGCCATGCGCTGATGCATGGCACTTCACACTCGCCTTACTGAAGCCAAGGGTCATCCTCTGTGTCCGCACACCCCCTCTCCTGCTCCTCCCCCCAGCACCGCAAAAAGAAATAACGAGGTCTTATATGCGGGGAGCAGCGTGGACATTTTCGGTAGCACAGTAGTAGATCTAGTGCACTTGTTGTGCTCTGGTCGGGGAGAAATATGTCGATGAAAGAAGGGAGTACCACGTTGAGATACGGGGAAATATCTAGTAGCATTAAACTAAAGAAGGAACAGGTTGGGAGTTACCCAGAATGTCGACAAAAGCCATGTCGAGATAAGTGGATTAGACTGTATATTAATATTATATTACAATCTAACTCTTGTCAAGCCTTTTCAGAACCAGATGAACCAACAGGCTTGGAGTTAGGCTACCAGCAGCTGCCTGAGCCCACCATGCCCTATGTCCAGCTCTTCCTCAAACGAAAATATTCATCAACAGAAAATTTCCTAGCTATCATTCTAACTCCCTATAATAATTATACAAATTAATTCTCTTTTCAGTGTCCAAGTGTTAGTATGGTAAAATTAAACAATGTGGTTGGTAAGTGGCCTGCAACTAGTTAATGCATCACATTTTCAGCATCTTTATTTGGCCAACGACCTGGCACCCGCCCATAAGCCAAAGCAAAATCTCCTGAAATTCAGTAAAAGGGCTAGTTTTTCACAAAAAATGCACACAAATGAGGAACTGAATTATAATGAGCAATTTTAATCAAAACCACTGCAAAAGTGCAACTGTAATGTAATCCAAAGGTATTGTCTTTTCACATTATATATGTATTTATATATAATAAGATTTGAAAGTCAAATCACCACCTTCAAACTTACCAAAAACATTTTACTCTTCAGACTGGTCAGCACAGCCACTGGCGCACTAAGAGTAACAAACCAGAACACTCCAAATTTAGACTGTCGAGACTTGGGCTTTTTCTGTTGTGCAACATTTTCATTGTTGTCCTCTGTCTCAAAGTACAGCATGCTGGGATTGTCACTGTCTGCCAGATACAACCAGCACTCTTTGAATTCTGGGAGCTGATCTGGAAGGGGGGTCAACTTCGGGTGAGCTGCAAGAGTTATTTTGAAACTCCCAAACTCATAATGCTGTGTTCTGTCAGGATCTTTTCGTGAATATGGACTGTGAAGAGTCAATGTTGAGTGGCATGATGCAAGATTCTGATAAAACGCATCAACACAGAGTGCATGAATGGGTGTACTGGAGCCTGAACTGCTCTCTCCTGCTGCGGTGGCAGATGATGGAACTGAATCAGTCCCATTCTCAGTTGGAATCAAATTTTCGTTTTTCAGTGTGCTGTCACAGATAAATGACTGTGACCCTGAACTGCCAAGCTGATCTGCCATATTCCACTGCAACTGCTGCCTTTTAGCTTGATCAGCATGTTGGGGAGCTGTCTGCTTCCTCTTTCCCATGGTTAAAACTGAATCAGTATCTTCAACACTTTCTGAACCTGTTTACTGTTACTAACAAAAGAAAATGGTAGTTAGGACTATCTGGGGCAACTCTATTGGAAAAAAAAATGAAATAAAATAAACTAGCCTTTTGGCCTAGCTTATATTTCTAGACTCGAAGTAACCCCATGAGCCTAATAAGTCCCGAAAACTGCTGACAACGATCAACAGCAATATATATTAAATGTGAATTATAAAACAGATAAAGGAGTTCAGGTTGAGTTTTATTTAATTAGGGTCTAGTTTTTGCACAACAATAATAATTTTCCATCACTTTAAGTTAACAAAGGCACGATATATGTTTGGGGATATATATATCCTCATGTACTAATTCAGAATATAATAAGAACATGGCCCTGATGTTTCAAAATTTTCCTTTTCGTTGTAACAAAATGTAGCCTAACTAACGAAAATGCAACCACTTAGATTTCTACACTTACTTTGTTGTAAACACTCTTCACCACCACAGTTTATAGAACAGAACTTGAACTAAAAGCTGACCAAATATCATGAGACCTGTAGTCACAATACATTTTCAATTAAACTGTCAGTCATTTTAGTTACTGAGTAATCCATTTCAGAATCTCTACGCCTTTACTAGTACTCTCTGCAAAGTAGCTAAGTTTGCACAATGTAGCCAAGAAGCATTTTGTACACTGAAGGCGAAAGCGGAACCGGAAATGTAGTTCATGTTCTATAAAAATGCTGAAAGATAAATTGGGGTTAGAGAACAATCCTTTGTCAATAGCAGCTTGCTATTTCCATTTCAATTTATTTTGTCTCAGATGCGCAGTTTAAACGGCCATTAGTGAATTTTTCATGCCACGTGTTTTAAGTTATTTATTTTACTTCCCTGTCAAATGCTGCCATCACCAATTCCATAGCCTGATGTCTACCCATTTCATTATAATACGAAGGTCATCTCCTTCATTTCTACTCCACTCTTTTTCTAAATGTTCTTTGTTTGTGCTTGTGACATTTTTGTGATGAAGCCTGATAATTATATTGGCCATGCTTTGCCGATCTGTTCTTATATTCTCAATATAGCGGGGTGCCACAAGGATCAGTGTTGGGGCCACTTCTTTTCCTCTTGTACGTAAACGACATCCCTGACAACCTGAGTAGTAGTGTAAAGATCTTTGCAGACGATACTAAAATCTGGGAGGTGGTTAGAGACAGGCAAGATTGTGACAATTTGCAAAACAGCTTGGACACTATAAATAAATGGTCAGAGAAATGGCTGCTGAAACTTCACACTGGCAAATGCAAATGTATGCAGATTGCAAGCAACAAAGTAAAAAAGATCCCGTACACATACTCATTACAAGATGGTTGTGATCGTAGAGATTTGGAAATCATCGAAGAAGAAAAGGATCTAGGTGTCCAAATTTCAGACAGTCTCAAGCCTTCACAACACTGTGCTGAAACTGTGAAAAAAGTAAATTCCATATTGAGGGCTATGAGAAGGTCTTTTAACATCCTCGACAAGACAACTTTCAAGATTATGTACAAAACCTTTGTGAGGCCACACCTTGAACATTGTGCACAAGCTTGGAATCCGTACTTGAGAAAGGACATCGAACAAATTGAAGGGGTGCAACGCAGAGCTACGAAGCTTATCAAGGAGATACGAAACCTGCCATACTTAGAGCGCCTCAGGATTCTAGACATACAACCGCTTGAACAGCGCAGACTCCGAGGCGACCTCATTGAAACCTTCAAACTATTAAAAGGTTTTGAAAATGTCGACTGGCAGCAGTTCTTTATCAAGTCCACAAGCCTACACCTTAGAGGTCACAACCTAAAACTGGCTAAAAGAAGGTCAATGTGTTTTAGTTAGGGAAGCATATTGTGTGCACTGTTAATTTTGTTAATTTAGTTAATTTATCAGTGTGTGTGTATATATGTGTGTGTGCGCGCTATGTATCATACTTTCTGCTTCTGTAACTGTATTGTTATGTATTCAATGATCAAAACAAATTCCCCTGTACAAGGACGAATAAAATTTATCTTATCTAAAAAGCACTTGGAATTCACTCCCAGAATACATCGTCCAAGCCGATAGTATCAACTCATTTAAAAACAGGCTTGTCAGATATTGGAAACATCGAGATGGGTCACTTACTAGCATTAGCTATCCAGACCCATTAATCCATAGGTATCCATAGATATATAAAAGTGTTTTAATATAATTCCATGGTCGTGGAGTGGTTCAGAGGTTCTCCATTCTTAAAACCAGAATGTTCTGAAGAATGACGTAATGACGTTAGAAGTAGGTATTACTTAAAAAAAGCGGACAATAGGTTTCATCCGATGGTCTTGTTACAAGAGTTTCATTGAACCTATTTTTCCTCTATCTAGTACGTCTGTTTAATAAAGTAATAACAAAATTTCGATGTCGAATTCGTGTTTCGTTAAATTGGTTTTAAATTAGATTCTAGTTTTCAATGTTGACATGTTTAGTGTGAAAACGAGGCTAGTTGTCAAATAACCTATGATGACGGCCATTACGACAAAGTAGAGAATCGAGAAAACAACGTCGTTCAAGCCAGCACCATCCTTCTGAGTTGAAACAGATTTTCTGTAAACATTGCCTATTACTAATAAAAAATATAATCATCTAGTTGTTTGGGTGATTATCAAGGCTATACTTTGTGAGAAATACTGATTACGACGTGGAAATATAAGTATAAACAAAGCCGGTTTGAACGATGGCTTGCGGAGCGACACTAAAACGGAGCCTAGAATTTGATCCTCTTCATAGTCCCTCACAAGCGACACCAATCAAACGGAGAAGATGTATGCCACTGACGATGTCTCAAACACCACCACCAACTAAGATCCACCAGCTTTCACCATCACCCTTCGCAGAAGTGTCTCCGAAATTGACTAAAGGTAAGCTGAACATTTTCCAACCCTGACGTTTAGCCCAATCGAATCGTGGTTGTAACATAGAACAAAAATTTGCCAGCTAAGCAGAAGATCTATTGGTGTCCCATAAATTGGGGTGGATTGGACAAACTGGTGAAAGGTCACAAATTCACTTTGCTGGGATAGACTCATCATATAGACTAGAGTACAGACCTCTTTGAACCCATGCAATTCTTCTACACCTACAGGGCCAGGCTGTTTCGAATATTTTGTTGTTTGTTTTCTGATTGCAAGACGCAAGGAAAGGGTTAGGGATAGGATTTGGAGTGTGGGATATAAGAGAGGGGTTGGGAACAAGTATGGGATTGATTAGGGATTGACAGGGGGATTGGGACGTATACCACTATAGTCATAGACTTAGTTAGAAGTAGAACTCTTTCCCAATTCACCCAATGGACTCGTTCTAAATCTAACAGTGGTCACGTGATGCAGGAAGCACTTCCGTTGTTTATATCGCTCAACGCATTGTTCTGTTAACTAAACGGGGTACGGAAGACTGAGCCGGTTTTTCACCTGTTATACATTGCGCAATAAGCCGCCGACCCCTGTTGGAAAACTGAGCCGGTTTTTTGTTGTAGATATCGAGTATATTGTTTTCGAACTTTAGATCGATTAGCCTGATGTACCAACCCTAAAGTCACTGGACTGTATAAACATCATAGATCTTTGGATAGACTCAGTATGCTAACACACAACAGGAACAGACACAAACTGACTGCCACTTTACATCGGCGCATCCAAACATTACTGAGTACAACGAGCAAAGGCTGTCCCAGGCACAGTTTGTGCATAAAATGGCTCTCATGATGCTAGCCGTCAAGTTGTGGGGCCCCTTTTAATATTTTTTAACAATTTTTATCATGGTTTTAGCAGCTCTCAATATAAACATTATCCTGCTCAAAATCCGCCTTCAACCTCTTCGTGGTGAGCAGGGGGCAACACGTATCAAGACGGTTTCAATCAGCTGTTATAATTACATGCATTTAATTCTTTAAAAATTCACCAGGAAAAAAAAAAAAAGCAAAGAAACAGTCTCGATAAGAGGCGAACGGAAGAGGTTGACTAGTCGTTAGAAAAATTAAGTATCGATATGCCAAAAACTGGCTCAGTCTTCCAACAGCTTTTACGAGCTGCCTTTGAAGTTTTGAACAATAGGATTAAAAATCCGGCTCAATTTTCCGGTACCCAACTAAACAGACAGCATGGGTCGCTATTGTAGGGCTAATGGGTGTAATAACAGTGACACAGAGGGCAAAAAGAAAGCTGGAGTAACACTTCATGCATTTCCATTGAAAAGGCCCGAAATTTTAACAACGGCTCAGTTTGTATTGAAACATACGCCGGCTGCGCCATTGCTTACAATGTTATTCCTTGATCACGTGACTAAGCCTTGCGCGAAAGAGAGATTTAGAACGAGTCCATTGCTGTACAAAACTTATTTTCAAGCAACTGTATGTGCCACTACAAACTGGACCAGAAATTTGGACTTAGATTCCATCATTCCATTAGGTCTCATTTGGGTAAATACTACTACTAGCCTAGCTAGATCTAAATCTAGAATCCAGAGCTAGATTTAGATCTAAATCTAGTAGTAGTAAAAAACTAGTAGTAGTAGCCCACTAGACAACCTCCTTTTCTGACAGAGTTATTTTCCACAAGCCTGACTCGGTGCAGAGTAGGCCTAGTTGTTCATCAAGCATTCATTAGCCCTTTAGTTTGAGAACAACTTAAGTTGGGATTTGAACTTGAATCAGGGAAGGAGGACCATATCACATGAGTTAGCCCACACAATGTTGGTCGGGCTCAGATTTTATGTCCTGAGTGTTCACCACCGAGTCCTGCATGTAATAACGTAGTGTATATCTGCTGATACTGTCGGGTAAAATTTCCCCTAGGATTTTTTTTATCAGCCAACATAAATTCTTTGCGAGTCATCTCCCCTGTTTCAAACCCTTTCTGTTTCTCTGTCTTCCTCCCTTGTTCCGTTCATCCCGACGCGATTAACATTGGTAGTGGGCATGTGTTGAAAACAATTGAAATTGGAGAGGCTTTTCTAAAAATAAAAATGGAATTTTGTTGATTAAATGTATACATACGAAGTACAGGTCTAATCTTGGTTTGGTCATGCTTATTTAGTACGACTTTTCTCAGTAGCGCAGTGGTTAGCATCTCTGTCCGTCAGTCAGGAGGCCATGGTTCAGCAGGGCAGGTTTTTTTTTTTTAATAAAAATCTTTTTATTAGGAATCACAGACCTCCCAAGTCTCCCCGTTTTCATGGTAAAACCCCGCCCTCCCTGTTTTCCTTTGAAATCTCCTTGTTCCGGGGGAAAAGAGAAAAAAAGATCATGTCCTTTTGCCGTCCCCCTGTCCCTCTCTCATTGATAGTCTGTAGCTCTAAAACCAGATGTGCCCTTATTTTCTTTCCCTCTAGTGAGTGATGGTGAACATTTTACACTAAATTACACCATTAAAATTTTCAAGCAGCCCCGAAATTTGAGAAATGGCCCTGGAATAGTTGATTAGCTCTCGAATTTTCTTTCGGTTGAAAAAGTGTAGAATTGCATTTTTAAAGAAGTTGTGATTTCAGTCCCCAGATTTCTCTCATTTTCCTGCTTTTAAGTAGCCCTGGCAAAAATCCGTATATTGAGGTGCAGGAATCCTGGTGGTTAATTTGCTTGGATCAAACCAGATAGGTCTATGAATCTTATATTTCATGTCAGTCTTATATAATATATATTCCATCAGATTCTTTATTCATTTTTTAAAATTTTTTACTCTTTCAGAGGAGATTGCAGCTCGAATTGGTTCAGAGCTGAAACGAATGCAAAGAAGGAAGCAACTATTCTACCCAACCTCCAGTTCTCCCCCACTATCCACATGTTCTGCAGTTGGTCGGCAAAGTCCACCTCTCTCGATAGACACATTTACATCCTCCTTTTTATCAAGTGACTTGCCATCAGCATCATCCCAGTCACCCTCAGGAAGTTCCTCTCCAAAGCAAAAAGATGTACCGTTGTTCACATTTAGACAGGTTGCTATGATATGTGAACGCATGGTGCAAGAACATGAAGAGAAGATCAGGGAAAATTATGACAAAGTTCTAAGCAACAAACTTTCAGGTGAGGGTCTCCCCTTTTCCTTTTTCTTCTTCTCTCTTCCCCCCTCGCCCCCCCCCCCCCTTAACTCAATGTTTTTTTACTTTTTGAGTGTAGCATTACTTTGTGATAATCCTTTCCAAGGTGTAATGATCAATGCTGATAAAAGATTCAGGATGGGACTGTTTATTAATTTTTTATTATTATATTGTATTTGCAGTTGTTGTTTATTGTCTTCAGTATATACTGTTGTTACTTATATGTGCCCATATACCTTTTCCATTAGAAGAAAAAAATGTTGTGGAACAAATTATAAACACTAGAAGTGGCATTTATTTTGTTTAAAAAATGTTTGTTTTCTGTCTTTTTTCTTTAGACAAATCACCATTTGGGGGATCAGTTTGGTGGAATCTTTCAAAATCGGGGCTCTGCATTTTGACCGTGAGATGAAGTCAAAGTAATCCAACTTTCTCAGCTGTTTCAGATGTCTCGGAAGATCATACATGATGAATGTCAGATTATAAGTTTGTCTATACTTTATTTCTTCCACAGAACAATATGAGGCATTTCTTAAGTTTAACCACGACCAATTACAGAAGCGGTTTGGAAATGCACCAATGAGCTGTAAGTCCTAATTTAGTCTCATGGCAATAGGTCTCCTTAGCAATTCCTCTAGTCATGAAAATGCAAATTAAAATTTAGGGAAAGGTGACTAGTCCACAAGAGTTCCATTTGAACCCGAGATGCTTCTGTTTAACCACTAGATTGGCAGCCCACAGGCAAAAAACCTTCCTTGGAATCACCATCAAGGAAAATAACTCTAAATGACTTTGCAATTGGGCGCAATGAAAAGGTCATCACTTCCTTATTTCTTGATCAATTTTAATAAAATAAATCTTTAAAAATCCAGAATTGAATGACCTTTCCATTGATATTATGCATTTTGCTTGTCAAAAAATTTCTGAACTTGAAATGAGCCTCCTCTGGCTCACTCTCATCTTCACTAGATCTAGACTACATCTATCACTGTCTAGGCCTATATCGGGAGTAGATCTAGGTCTATGGGGATCATCTAAATCAAGTTCTACATCACTTTTACTATCTTCCCCTTCATCTAGATCTGGAGGTAGAAATGTCTTCATTATCTTGATGAAAATCACGTGACGCCACCAAACTTTTCAGAAAATTGAAAGCCATTTTCACTAATGTCGTATCAACAGCTGTCTCCACATATTTCGTTCCGGTAAAAAGCAAAAGGAAGTAGAGCCTTTATATTACACCGGAAATGTCTTCTCCATTATAAGCCATGCTTATTATGGTCCACAAAGTTGACTAAAAACGGCGTAGGCATTGCGGGCGATTTGCCAATGAACCGTTGCGGGCGCATTGCATATCTAGTGGTTAAGAACTTTTTAAGTCAGCAGACAGAAACAAATACATGTATCAGTGAGAGTAAAGTTTTAAGAATCGAAAGTAAGTTAAACCTGTGAAATATGTCAGTATTACCTCTTGAAAACATAACATCATTCTCACCTTGAGGACAGTTGGCATAGTTGTCAGTGCCATGGGTGCCAGACCTCCGGTATATACTGGATTTCCGGTTTCGCTATGTCTCCAAAAAATTTTTTCCGGTTTCGCAATTGAAAAAACCAACAAGAAAACCACCTGGTTATTCAAAACACAAAAAGAGCAAATGTGCGTTCAAGATACCGGCCTACTTTGCGCCTGTTACCGTCATGTTCTGGCTGATTCGCAGTTTTAGATCAAGCGCTTCACATGCATCAACAGCTATTCATCGCGGTGACAGTAGCGGAACTTAAAAGTGACCGAAGGGTCACAGTGCCACGCTTTGTGTCCGGTCAAGACCCGCTTGTTCCGCGTACCGTTTGAGTGAACGTGTATTATGTGTTGCGCTGACTTCATCTAGTGTGTCAGGCCTACGCCAGAATTAATGCTTTACTCTCCTGCAGTGGTAGATCTACGAACGTTGATTATCGACGGATGGATGCATTCGTTTGGAATACCCGGTTGCTTGGTTCCGTGTGTACTGTGAACGTGTTCTGCGGACTGATTCGACGTGTTACTACTGTTACGCAAAAACCTAGAATCTAGGTCAAGGTCCCAGCATGCCCCCTAGACCTGTCCCGATACACGTTGTGGGCCTACAGCTACTAATTATTGTACTAGATCAACCCGATCACAGATGCTTTAGTTTATAACGACCTGAAGGGGCGTGCCTCAGATTGTTCTACCTATTTTTTAGTTTTCCGGCATCAATATCATCGGCATAGCCGGATTTCACTTCTTTCAGTCCAATAAAGAGTATTTATTAAATACATCAAGGTGATTGAGGCCTATAGATCTGACGCTTCTATTATAACCACGGGGGTCGTAAACAGTGCGAGTCAAGCAACGGCATATTGCTTAAGCCTTGTTTTCATGTACATACGGAAACAAAACCGTCAAACCTCCATGAAGTGAACATACATGTAGTTCTGTTTCACTACTTGGTGGGTTTTTGACGTTTCAATTTCCGTACAAAGGAAAACTCAGCTTAGCGGTGTTGAATTGAACGGGAGACAACAGGATCTATTTTATTGGCTCAAAGGACACAAATATAATTATTTTAATAAACATGCACAAAAACCATGGTTATATGTATTGTCCGCTGAGTGTTTGTGATGTGTTTACAAACTTGTTGGAGAATTTTTCCCACATTCAGATATAACTAGGAAATAATCTTCATCTTATAGACCAAAAAGCTGCTGCAGTCACACATTTTAAATGAACAAGGAAAGTTATAGATGTGCACCAATACTTAATAACTGTGGTACATCATTGTGACATGTAAACTGTTTTATTATCTGATACATGTACTTGAAAATTGCCTTTATACGGCATTGGTGTACGCAATTTAGGTGTCATTTAGTTGGTAGGTCTTTTGTTTTATCACTACATTGCTCAGTGCCTGCGACTTCAGGTTTGGCAGATTTGATCAAAGTGATTTTCAGGTTTCAGATGGCTCCGTTGCTGGCACCCATGCAGTGCTGAAAGAAAAGACAGCATTATAACTTGGATGGGTTCTGGGAGACTGTCAATACAACTTAAAAATCCACACTTGTGTGTTGTGATCAGATACTTTAGTTTTGATAGTGTGGATATACATTGAATTTTAATGAGTCGCTAATGTCTACCTTTGATTTTCTTTCAGATGTTTCATAACGAGCTGTTTTGTTGGAACCGATTTTTTCCTTTGAATGACTGCAACTCTTCAAGAGTGAGGCGCCCTTTGTGCACAGACACAGTGGCTCATTTTCTTGTTCTGATTTGGATTACATGACAGATCTTCTGTTGCTCAGGAGGGAGAAACATCTCCGGGACAGTATTCAGTGTAGCCTGTTAAATTTGTGCATTTCATGCTTTTTCTCATCAGTCCAGTCTTTGTTTACCTTTCAGTGATGGAAGGGTGCATGTTGGGCAGAAGGGGTGACATTATTAGCAAAATGGTTGGTTAGTTGCATTAGGTTTTAACAAAATAGCCATACTATGCATGTTGGAAGAGTTTTTAACTTTTTTTGTTTTTGGTGTTGTTTTTTTTTCAATTGTAGCATAATATGGTCTGTATTTGTATGGATTTGGCCAAGCCACACAGAGATGCCTATCTGCTCATAGAAACCAGAAAAGATGTGGTTACATTAACCAACCAGTTGATTTAGTCAATAAAAATAGCTTTGTGCAATGCATAGAGGAAAAAGAACCTGCCAGCATTTTTTTTTTTTTTTTTTTGTAATTTTCTCCATGGTAACTGAGCTGCTTAATGTATAAAATTTAAATCCCAGGGAATCAAAAGAACTTATTAGGAAACAAAATATTCCACAGATCTTGGTTCTTTCATGGGTTAAAAATAGAAATATTTGAATTCCTGGCACAAGTTCTTGGTCACATGTGTCATGAGAGGGGTGGGGACACATGGGCACTTGATTACTTGCTGTTTCTGTCACTGGCCATGCTAGATAGGGCATTAAAAAGCTTTATCGGATGAGTCATGGACACTCATGCCAAGAGTTGCATTTATGATGGTATTTAGTAACTTTTTCTTGTCCTGTGTATGTCCACTAGTTTACCATCAAAACCAGAGGTAATTTTTTTGTTCGAACTTTTTAATTGTACCCTGCATTGTTGTCTCCATGTCTTGTGCTGCGTTTACCCCGACATATAAAAATTTTAATGCTGTCAAGAAGCAAATGTCCCTGCTTCTGATATAAAAGTAAGGGTGGTTTTATGTCATGCATATTATCTCAGATTGTAACCATGCCACCATCATATTATTATTAACCTCCTCTTTAATCAGTTCCTCAGAGGTCATACCCCACCTTCTGTATGAATTACAAAATTTTTGCTGCTGCAAAAAAAAAAAAAAAAAGATCTCTATCCCAAGGAGAGTTGCTGTCTTTCATCCCTATCTGTGTAAAATTAGTGACACCCCTGATTGTTATTCATAAATCATATTTGCATAACTGATATGTCAAGTGTGGAACAGTGTAGAGCTTTTACATTGACAACACTCTGAACATTTCTGATTTGAATGGTGATCATTTGTTGTGTCAGTTTATAACCCTGCCTGGTATTGCCAGTGACATCTGTTTTGCTCTGTTATGTTATTATTACTTTGGGCATTATCAAGAGCAACGCCAATGTAGACTTCAAAAAAGTAACTGCTTAACAGATTGTACCATAGTAGTCATGTTTCCGAATCATTTTTTGTTGTTTTTTGGAGTAGCAGTAATTTGGAGTTCACGTATGGGTGATGTTGATACTTTGACCTGCTGTGAAAATTGTCTGCTCTAAGCATTTTACTGTTGTTTGCCCTCCCCACCACCCCCACCACCAATCTGGGCAGAATCACATTTGTCAGGAGAGCATGTGAATGTATGCAGAATATAATGAAGATTGTCTGAGTTTATCCATTTGCAATGCTTGTAAATGATAAAGTGGTTTAGTATCATTACTCTGTATCCACGTTCGTTTTAAGTTGGTCTTATTGCTTGGATTTGACTTGACACTTGAGGTAGCCATCGGGTTATTTTCAAGGATGTGTATTTTTTACTGCAGGCATTGAAATTTTGATATCAGTAACTTCAATAAGGAATGTTACATATGAAGCACTCCACTAGTGTTTGTAAATAGTACTGTACATTTTTTTTTTTTTTTCTGCATGCATGCAAGTGTTTAGCCCAAAACATAATATTTAAAGGAAATTAATGGCATGCTTTTTTTGTTTGTTTTGTTTTGTCATCAAGGTGAACACCCAGGAGCATTACCATGTATGTCTTGTATATAATTTATAGTTTCTCAGGTTGGCACCAAAATGTATGACATAGGAGATATGACATTGTTGATGATGTTTAACTCCATGTAGATAATCGCTCAGTTCATAAAATAATTCCAAAACAGATGTTTGATATGGGTTGGGCCATTCACTCTTTAAATATGTAGTGGTGTTCACCATGTCGGTGGTGTTGTGCTTTAACCGTGTAACTGGAAAAAATTGACCAACTCATTTTTTTTTTAGCTAAAAATAGTCACCGCGCCTTTCTGGGGGTTCCCTATTCAAATGGGAAGTCTACACGCACTATAAATAGCGAAAAAGGCTTCGAAACCTTCAATAGTTACAATTCTAACAGTGTATTTGGTTGTTCCAATCGTGTAACTGATTTTTGTGGCGGAATTTTGTCCTGCGCATCTCTAACTGCATAAGTGCGTACTTCGTGTGACAACCACATAACAGGATTAACCGGCTTTTAGACCTGCATTTTAAAAAAAAATATTTATTACAATAGAAAGACACATTTTGTTTGATTAATACAACGAAAAAAGATAATAGTCCTGAATAAAAAAAGAACTCTCCTGGAAGACAATCCCAAAACCAGTTACACGGTAAGAGTATAACACCATCGATGTGTTACATTTGCATCACAGGAAGATGATTTTTTGTCGGGGGGGGGGGGGCATTTCATGGCAGTTAAATCAGTTCAGCTATACCAGGTCTCGACAAAATATATGTACATCCCAACACTGGCTGTCGAAATGCTGTAACTATGCCAGCTCATCATTTTAACTGTTTAGTGTTCCAGCGTTGTATTCATAGCACTGGTAGTAGAGATTGTGTAGTGGACAAGAAAAAGAGTAGAGGCCAGAAGAATAACTACTTAGACTAGTTTCTGAATGTACTGAACCTTCAGAACCAAGACTGAGCTCAGGTTTTCATTGTTAGCTGCATACTTTTATATTTTAGCAGTCTGCAAAACTGGTTGGGTTGTTGGGCACAAGATATTAGTTCTGAGGACGTAGATGATATACCGGGTGTTAAATCCACACAGTCTCCATTCCATACTTAAAGGAGATCATTTAAAACTGTGAGATGTTATTTCAGACTCAGGAATTTTTTCAGACAGCCATGTTATTTTTTATTTTGATCAGGGTCTAAGAGATAAGAAAAAAGATATGAGAACACAGACCACATTACATGATCCACATTCAGGAAATAATTTCATGTAGGCAAAAACTATGTCATTTTTAGATTTCAAGGTATATTTGAATCATTTTCACATTTCATCCTTGTCAATAAGCATACTATTTTGATTTAATAAAAGTAACAGTTTCAAGTTGTATGGGTTAATTCCTCTAATTCAGGCTTATAAGGCACATATTTTTATACATTTAAGAAATTTGTTGCAGTATATTACCATATCTTTAATTATGATTTGTAATTGTACAGTTTTGCACAATCTGCATATCTTTCAATTTTTTTATTTTTTTCCTAAAATCTCTGATGTTTTGTTTCCCTGGTCAGTCATTTTTTTAAATATATATTTATTATCTATGAATATTAACACAAGTGCTCTTGATCAGCGTGCCCCCTGCATTTTTCGCAGTTGCCCCATTGGAAGGGTGGCTAGCATTGTGGAAGTTGGGACTGGTGTGTTGGAACTTTTGATACAAGTGGCCTGTCTGAAGTACAAAAAATTGGGTGAAAGGTGCAAACAGGAATCATGTAAAGAGATATTACATAATTTTGATGGACTTGAGTATTCTTCTAAAAGGCGTTATGAGGAAGGGTAGGTGTTTTTTAACCAAATTCATTAGATGGTCTCCTCCCCTGGAAGTTTGTGAACTCTGAAATTTTCATTGCAGTCATTGAAATGTAATATTGTTTTAAGGAAGCTTTTGGTCTGTGGTTGTTTTTCATTTTGTGTAAATAATGTGATGACATTAACATGCATTGTGTTTCCATCTTTTTAGATTAAGGCTCGGCGGCAAATATAATACATACCAGTACCGTTTTCTATTCCTGTGTGTTTGTTTGAGGAAATTTGTGTTTGAACTACAAAATAATTGAAATTTCATCCACCAATAAATGTGAGAGAAGAACTGCTCATGGATGTAACAAATGTTGCTCCCGTTTTAGAGAGTGAAGGATTCAAATTTCTAGTTTCCGTGTGGGATTGTTTATATGGCAAAAGAGTTCAGTTACATTTCATACATGGTGTTTCCTTATCTAGGCCTAGCATGTTTGTGAGTAAAGCAGGGAACAACTGCATGCCAAGTCAAAAGAAAATGTGACTGAATTCTCTCGCAAGTCTCGTGACATCCATAGGACAGTTTTGACATGTCTGGAAGGAAATATATGTGTCAAGGTCAAGCTCATCATTATTATAAGCATAAATTTTGAGCCACTGTTGTGAATTTGTCACAAAGTGGAAAAGAGTGTCTTGAATGATGTTCTGATAATATACTCTATGAGTGTGCATTGTGTCGTCGCATGGGTGAAAGTCATGTTTACATTATTTTTAATTAAACAATTTCAGTATGCCATGAATGTAAGACAGAAATACACCTTGGTTTTCAGATCTCTAGAATGGAAAGTTGTTACAGTGCAATTTTGACTAGTAGTAGTAGTAATGACACAGCCCATCTCTTTCTCGAGTTAATGATTTATGCTGGCACTTAAACCTTTCATTCTAGTGGTTAAGATTATTATTTTAGTTTGTTACAGTTTGTCTTAAGGTGTCAAAAAAAAGGGTGTACATAATATTCATGAAAATAAAATTTCCATTTGATCTTGATGTGTGTACATTGTTTTCTGTTTGTGACTCTGGATGCATGTGTTTTAGATCTGTTGATGGAAGGGGACTGTGGTCCGATGCTAAAAACTGCTATTGTCTAAGACTCATCAAACAAGTGCTGCTGAATTGTGCAATTTTGAAGAGACGGCATACAATGTATAAATACATGTAACTTTAAGAGGAGGCAAGATAACTAGGTGTCAGAATTTAGGACCCCAGTTCACTTTGTGTTCTATGCCCATTTATAGCAAGAACTGAGCTCATAATTGTCATCAATTTTATTGAGGAAAATGAGAAGACAGTATGATTTTCCTTTTGAGGCTATACATTGTCGTAAACAGATAATATGTACTCATTTCCTTCCTAAAATTTTGTTTTATTAAATTTCTTGTGTAATGGGAACTCAAAAAGTGGAGATTGTCAGGATTAGGATTTGAATTGCCGTGCTAGGTCACGCATTGTTTATTACATGGCATCATTGATTTTAGCCAGTGCAAACGTCCTTGAACTATTCCCGTGGACAGTTTGTTTTTGTAACGCTTTTCTTAGAGATGGAGAGAAAGTGGGGCAAGATAGAACGAATGGATAAATTAACAGTGACGATGCAGTTTGCGACCCCGTAGTTTGGGTGTACTTTAACAGGGAAAGACGGGGCGAATAAGGAGTGAATAAATTCGTACATAAAACGTTTAGGGTGTAGAGACTTTGCGAAAGGTTTTGACATCCTAAGTCTGACTTTGTCTGTTACTATTAATAGAATCTATTGGCGCTGCGAGCGGAGCTCGAAGTGGATGCACCAATCAAATTTGAGCAGTCACGTGGACTTGCAGGAGATAAGCGAAGCCATCTTGAGATTTGGGCACTTCCATGTAGAGTTTCCAGCTACGAAGGTGGTCGGCTAGGGGTTCAGCCAGAGAGAACCAACAGACTGTTAAGTCATGTCTATGTCCTGGATAGACAATGAAAATAACCCACAGCTATTTTCTCCAGTTCCCTGAAATTGTTTCAGGGAACCAATCGTAAGTTTCATCACCATGATTCGAGATGATGTGAATCTGACCCTAACTTCCCAGTAGAAGTGCGACCAAAGGAATGCAAGACCATAAAGTTTTACTTGCAATTAAGATCTAGAAACAGTGACTGATATACACATTTGTAAATTGTAATTGATGTGTCTGGATGAGGCTGGGGATTGCCAGCCCATCCTAGAACAGATCTAGATCTATTTTAACTACGTCAGTGTGTCTTGACGGTTTGATCCTTTATAAGTAATTAACTGAGTTAACATTGTCGTCTGAGACAGAAGTATATCATTTGTGAGATAGTAGGCAGTCTATATTTCTGAAGATAAATAATTACTAAGTAAACTGTGAATGAATCAGAATGATATAGAGTTTCAAATCTTTTAAGAATCTAGAGGAGATTTATAGTTCTGTATTTTAGTATTTTCATTTGATGCTGCAATGTTGTCTTTTAATATGTAAACGATAGATGAAATTGTTAGGAATTTAAGTAATAAATTTGTGGCCCTACAAGGTCCTTGATATAACCTACTCGAAATTGTTATTAGTGTATGTGGCATGGTATGGCAGAGTAATCTCTAAAACCTCTCGATATTTATTAAAAATGCAGTCGAACACGTAAATTCTATAATTAACCATCCCCGTAAAACACGAGCACAGTAATCCCCATCTGTAACACCCTTCTTTGAACTCGTAACACTCGAGGACCCAGCTCGTAACACTGGAGAGGGACCCTTAAAGAACCTTAGATAACGCCATGCCACTTAGATAAATTATTTAACACCTATTGTATTTTTTATTCCATCATTTAATATTGTACTTTTGTAATATTATCTTTTCAGGTCTTTTATTATAGAGTTTAAACAATTTGTATTAATCGAATATTTTGTATTTCAATTTCATATGGTGAACTCATCCCATTGACCCGTGGACACCGGCGAGGGAACCCTTTCATCATCCAGTTCTACTTCAGACAGAAATACAAGTTTGGGCTTGGAGCTATGGATTGAGGATATTTACCATCTGAATTCCTCAAAAATAAAGATAAGTGATCCATCTATCTAACAGTCTTGGGGAGGGCGACGTACTTTCCGCTCTGTGTGTGTGTTCCAGGCCATTTTACTATTTATTATATGTTTAGATTAAGTGCGGGAGGTTGGTTGGGATCATAGGTTAGCATATCTTCTTTGCCATTACGAAGGATATTGGAGGCCTTGGTGGCTATGTAAAATAACTCGGGGGGATTTGCTTCTCTGTGAATAGTTCTATTAGGGATCCATTATTCGTATAGATTGTGGCGTTCTTTTCCTTCCTCACATTTCTTTAGGAAGATGTCTCTCCTGTTTTCTTCTTAAACTATCTGTAATATAAGTTAGGACTTGTAGGGTCTGTTATCGTTCGTTTTACTCGTCAGTATACGTCCTGTTTATTGTATTTTTTTTTTGCTTATAAACTTTAAACTACTATTATATTGATATTGCTATGTATTACAATATTGCCTGAAGTATTTCACGTGCTAAAACCACGTTGAATTTTAATCTGGATTATTGACATTAAGTGAATTATTAGAACCCGTGCAGTTAATACTGCCAGTTCTGGATTAGTGTGGTATAACCGATCTCGTTTTAACATTGACGAGCCCCCGAGAGGGCAGTACTAGGCTGCTTAGGGACGTGACTTTTTTTTGAGTAGGGATATGTGGTGAATATTGGTGTTATTTTCGGCTGTGCGGCCGCCCGAGGAGCAAAGAGTTTATTGTCTCATGGGACTTGTTCGTATCAGTATTGAGGTAATGTCATTATAAAAGACACGTTGTATATTGAGAAGAGAGAGATATTGCTGGTTCGTCGCGTTGAGAGAGACGTAAATTTTGAGAGTGATCACTCGAGACATTAATTTATCGCAGTAAAGGCGATATATAGTATTTTATTGCAGTGGGAGTAACAGATTGATGACACTGCTATTTCGCGTTGAGAGAGAGATATATTTTTGCAGTGGTAACAGAGCACACTGCGTGTTCGCGTTTTTGAGAGTTTTTTGCAGTGGTAACAGAGGACACTGCGTGTTCGCGTTTTTGAGAGTTTTTGCAGTGGTAACGGAGGACACTGCGTGGTCGCGTCTTGAGTTGTGGAGAAGAGTGGTTTTTTTTTTTTTTTTTTTTTTATATACCGATTATGTCTTAGGCTGTCCGCGTTCCGTGGACCAGCTAACGTAATGCCAGATATGACTATATACCGAGATGACTGTGACACTTGACGTGTGCATGGCTTGCGTAAAACGCATTTAATTAACTAGCTATCGCCTCGTGCCATCTCATCTATACCGGATTTGATACGAAGATTAAATAAATTAAATCATATTCTAATTAAATTGAGAAAGTTCTATACTATTTTTGCATTTAAGGCAGCACCACGCGAATTTGGAATGTAAACGTTAAGCTAATTAACTTTTCGTCGTTTTGGTTGTTTCGGCTTCATTATACGGAAATTCGTTGTAAAAAGTAAGACAGACCAAAAATTTCATTACTCTATTGCAGAGTCTGTCTTGTATTGGGGTTGGATAGTGCTTGTCCCCCTCAATTCTAGACGGTGGATGGATTCACATTTATTTTGTTCATTACTTTATGAACCAGTTTTACAATCCTTTTTTGTGAATATCCTCTTTCCACCAGCGTCATTCCGGACTGTGACCTGAACTTCTGACAAACCTGACGCCCTTGTCAGCGGGTCAATGAGATAGAGACATGGCAAACCAAGCTACCAGAGCTACTGCTGCCATTGGATACCACAGTATTTTAATTAACAATATATTGTGTGTGAATGTGTATACAAGCAGCAATTGTGTGTGTTGACTAAATAATTATGAGCCTATTTCTTCAGTAAGGCTTCATTATTTGATAATAGTTATACTTTAATCCAGCAGTATACAGTGATATACTCATTATTATTATAGATGTTTCTGAGAATTTTGATTGTGTGCAGTAAGAATGTTTAAATAGAATAAATTCTATAGAACGTGGCATCAATAATTGTATGCTTTTTGTCCATCCACTATGCACGTTCTTAGTTGGATTTTTCTTCTCAAGCTTAAGACTCATTTTTCTACAGAACTGCTTAAGCCCCTACCACAATAACTTTGAGACTTCTTGGATCTTATCGTGTAAATTTTATTTAAAATTTTCACTGGGGTGGGGGATATGTCAGGATTAGGATTTGAATTGCCGTGCTAGGTCACGCATTGTTTATTACATGGCATCATTGATTTTAGCCAGTGCAAACGTCCTTGAACTATTCCCGTGGACAGTTTGTTTTTGTAACGCTTTTCTTAGAGATGGAGAGAAAGTGGGGCAAGATAGAACGAATGGATAAATTAACAGTGACGATGCAGTTTGCGACCCCGTAGTTTGGGTGTACTTTAACAGGGAAAGACGGGGCGAATAAGGAGTGAATAAATTCGTACATAAAACGTTTAGGGTGTAGAGACTTTGCGAAAGGTTTTGACATCCTAAGTCTGACTTTGTCTGTTACTATTAATAGAATCTATTGGCGCTGCGAGCGGAGCTCGAAGTGGATGCACCAATCAAATTTGAGCAGTCACGTGGACTTGCAGGAGATAAGCGAAGCCATCTTGAGATTTGGGCACTTCCATGTAGAGTTTCCAGCTACGAAGGTGGTCGGCTAGGGGTTCAGCCAGAGAGAACCAACAGACTGTTAAGTCATGTCTATGTCCTGGATAGACAATGAAAATAAACCACAGCTATTTTCTCCAGTTCCCTGAAATTGTTTCAGGGAACCAATCGTAAGTTTCATCACCATGATTCGAGATGATGTGAATCTGACCCTAACTTCCCAGTAGAAGTGCGACCAAAGGAATGCAAGACCATAAAGTTTTACTTGCAATTAAGATCTAGAAACAGTGACTGATATACACATTTGTAAATTGTAATTGATGTGTCTGGATGAGGCTGGGGATTGCCAGCCCATCCTAGAACAGATCTAGATCTATTTTAACTACGTCAGTGTGTCTTGACGGTTTGATCCTTTATAAGTAATTAACTGAGTTAACATTGTCGTCTGAGACAGAAGTATATCATTTGTGAGATAGTAGGCAGTCTATATTTCTGAAGATAAATAATTACTAAGTAAACTGTGAATGAATCAGAATGATATAGAGTTTCAAATCTTTTAAGAATCTAGAGGAGATTTATAGTTCTGTATTTTAGTATTTTCATTTGATGCTGCAATGTTGTCTTTTAATATGTAAACGATAGATGAAATTGTTAGGAATTTAAGTAATAAATTTGTGGCCCTACAAGGTCCTTGATATAACCTACTCGAAATTGTTATTAGTGTATGTGGCATGGTATGGCAGAGTAATCTCTAAAACCTCTCGATATTTATTAAAAATGCAGTCGAACACGTAAATTCTATAATTAACCATCCCCGTAAAACACGAGCACAGTAATCCCCATCTGTAACACCCTTCTTTGAACTCGTAACACTCGAGGACCCAGCTCGTAACAGAGATGAGGAAGAAAGAAACAATTGTATGCTTCTGTGACCAATTGCTGGTCAGTTACATTGTAACCTTCCATGTGTAAACTGACATCAGTGATGAATTTCCATCGAAGACACTGCGGGATTGTAATACTTTAATACATATAATAAGAATTGGAATTGCTATCTCGATTTTTTTTTTTTTTAAATGGCCATATTTTATATAAGATATACTTTACTAAACTGTGCGAAACACTGAAATAAATTATATTGTGTAACATAGGCAGGTGTACTTTAGTGCGTGGAATATTGTTCTGTGGGTGCTGTGTACTTACAATGATAATTTTCCCACTTAAGGTGAGCTTCTGATGGTTTTTTACGAAGTGCAAAGAAGCAAACTCATAATCAGGCTACAGTCTAACATTAACAATAAAAAATGAGTATATGTATGTATATAATATAAATTTTGCGTGAAATATGAACTCATGCAACATTTCAAATTACAGTTTTCCGGAATGTCCATGTTGATCCCGCTCATTCTAAAAAAAAAAGACATGATGCCAACCGCTGTCATCAAGATGGATTTTGTAGTACGCAGCCGTCACAACTTCCATAAACACCATTTCCTTCACGCTGTTCACAGGCAATCTGCTGTTACTCGCAAATTAAGACAAACTACATGTACATATGCATTACTCTACTGCCCAATTCTGGACAAGTCTTTAAATGTATCTTTCGCCCTCCTGCAAGTCCTGTGTGGGTCTTCTTTTATCTATTGTTTACACATTTTCACCCAACCCACCTCAACCCCACGCTAAAAACACACACACACGCAGTTTGGCTGCCGTAAACACCGCTCCAGTTACCGAAAGATGAAAAACAAGTAGGCCTACAGATTTTTCAGTCCATGATGATCTCCATTATACCTTTACCACTGAGAATCACCTTCTGTGACTGTGTGTATGTACATGTATTTATTAGGCTGAGACACTACCGGTAACTGAAACACCTGGCGATAATAATTATTATGATGCCAAACTTACAATCCCTCAGATAAACTCAAGAAAACTGGCAGAGGGGACAAGCTAACACAACCAAATGAACTAACCAAAATACCCATGCAAAGAATCGGTAAGAAAATGACACTAGCCCTGTCAAGGTGAAATCAGCAAAGGAAGTTTTTTGGTTGGTTAGTTTTAAGAAGTCAAAAAACAAAGCCCCAAGTCAAAAGCTTTGCCCTGATGGACCTCATTCCAGCCAGCTACCCTATGGCAATCGGATACATGGGACTGGCGTCAAGTTTATAATAGAAATGACGTATCCAGTGGTTACAACATCGCACCGACGTTTAGGTACTCCGTCCGTACTGCAACCACACCAACCCTGGGGGAATCCTTTACAAATCTGCGTCGAACTGACGTAGAAATGCTGGCTGGGATAGTGCCGGTGTAAGAAGTAACGCATCACCAGTGGACAATAGGTACATGTATAGGAATCATTTCACAATACTCTCACCTGAGGCTGAACAGTTGACTTTCTCAGGAACCAAACAGCTTACTGAATCTGCTTTGCTGAAGCGATGTTCTGAGATGGGCACTCAAAAGCAAAGTGGAGATGAAGTTTGAATGCTCTGGTCTAGCGCCGCGGAGATGCTCAAAATACCGATCTTGCAAAAAGTGATCAGTTGAATCTGCTGCAGTGTACCTAATTTGGCTACCCTGGCTTTCAAAGTCATCTTCTGGCATACCGTTGCCGTCGTGAGAAGATCGATTAAGCGACAAAATTTTAAAGATAAATTTTTTCTTTCATTTCATCCAAATAACCGTTTCATAATACATGTAATATATTGGTCATTCACATACCATCAAATAATGTCCGAAAAGTTTATTAATTTCGATTACATGAAAATCGGATAACTCCAAACCGTCGTGATAAGATCAGATAGATAAGCGCCGCCTCTGTCGGTTGTCCGGGTTTATTGCGACGAATTCTGAGCGTGGGCGGTGACTATCCGAGACGTTCACCTGGGTAAAAGTAAGGGCTGTTTCACACACATCGACTTTTCGCCGTCCAACGTGGACGGCACGGCGCCGTGCATTGAAATAACCACAACGGTCTATGGCATAGATATAGGCTAGCGAACGGTCTATGGGCACTTACATACACATCGACCACGGTATCCGTGCACGACCGCCGTGGTTAGGATGGCGCATATTTCATTCCGACACGACGCCATGCCGTCTACGGCATTGGAGTCTATGAGTGTGTTCATACTTGTCGACTTCCCGCCGTCGCAGTTCCCGCACACACATTTCCTACCTAAACATGTGGTTTCAGCACTTTTCCTATCATGGAGGACATAGAGACAGAACTTCTGATCACATTAGCACATGACAGACCTGTTCTTTGGGACAAAAGTCTGGAAATTTACAAATAAAGCCAATGTGAGACTTTGCACATTTAGGGGGTGAATCCATTGAGTTCTTCGGCATCGTTTTTTTGTTTTTTTTTCCAGACACAGATAATAATTATAAGTACCCCAGTTCCATACGACTGTCCATAATGATAAACTACATGTAAACCCAAATGATGGGCTAAAGCCAAATGATAAGTAACGCTGTCCATAACACGGCTAAAAATAAGTCGATGATTCTGTAATGAAAACCTTTGTTCACTTTTCTGCTGACGACAAACCACATGTCTTAAGTCAGCATCAAAGAGACCCGAGGCGGCCAGAAACAAAATATTTTAATGGATTATAATCGCTCGCCAGGGAAGGGCCCCGAGGTATACTCACGGCGGACACAATTGGCCACTTCATGTTCAAAGTCTGACTGGCTACTCTTTTAGTCATGTACATGTATCTCAATGACGATGGCTACCGAGAGTGGTGTGGCGACTTCTGTGACTAGGCGTACGTGGAATACAGACTCAGTTCGATGAAGTCTGCAAAGCTATCAGTACCCATTTTTTTTCATCAGCACTTTACTTAATAAGACATTTAGATTTTAGCGACATTGCACTACTGTTTGAGTAACATTTCCACAATTTACAAAGGATAAAAACAGCAGGGCAGCAAAAATATTTTTACCGGTACAGCTGTCCTTATCACAGAACAAAAGTGCAGAAAAACCGTGGAGTTACACCTGATTTGTCTACCAAAAATTCGACCGACATTATTGAGGACATTGTTTTAAATGACACCGAAGATAACTGCATCGATTTATATGTGCTAGAAAACATTTCACATTATGAATATCAGTATTTAATTCCAAGTGATGAAAACATATCAAAGACAATTCAGGATACAATTGAAACTGAACCTCCAAATCTGTAGCGTCCCACTAGTAGGACGATCGATATTTTCTCACCCCCCCCCCCCCCCCCGCTTGGCGAGTCTCACTCGGCGACCTTCCTCCCCCCTCTCGCCAGCAAGGCCGGTATTTTTCTTTGATGTGGTTTGTTTGTTTCACTATAGAATGTCTAGAAAATCTAGAAGGCACTGCGGTGTCCGAGATTACGCTAGGTCGACCTTGAGTGATGTAATTCTGTGACGTGTCTGTGTACGATTGGGTGGCTGGTATGTGTCCCGAACGATCTAGGTCTGTCTCGTGCTTATGGGGCGGTTAAGCCGCTTCCTGAACGTTCCTAGACAGAATATATATAAGGAGGGCCAGGCGAGCAGGAGGTGTGCAAACCGTGAGTGCAGATCGTAGGTGTAAATCCAGTCGTGGTTAGATATATTATAGTGCCTTCCCTGATAGGTGTAAGTAACTTGTGGATATCAGCTCTTGTTTACAGTTATTAAACGTTAGTATTAATTGTTCATCGGATCCTGTTATTTATTTCTACTACAGTTCGAGACAGTTTCGTTTTTAATGGGTAGACGATCAGTTCATCTGGCTCTCCCCATCATAACGTGCTGAAATTTGCATCAACTGTTACATATTGGGGGCTCGTCCGGGATTCGATCAGATCAGAACAGATTCAATTCAGACCATCGAAGTGTTTCTAAAGTACAGTAAAGTGTGTAAAGATCATCGAGGATATCCACAACATGTCAGAGGCTATTGGAAGGCTTGGCCAGGAAGCAGACGCCTTGGAGCTCACTGGGAAGGAGAGACAGGACTACATCCGTGAAGGCCTAAGGGAGGAAAGAGAGAGGCAAGAGCGCATGGAGCAACTGAAGACGGAGGCTCAACGACAGGCTCAGGAGAAGGAGGCTCAACGACAGGCTCAGGAGAGGGAGGCTGAACGACAGGCTCAGCTGGAAAGAGAAAAGATGAACCACGAGCTGGAGATGGAGAGGATTCGCCATCAGCGTGGAGGCGAGTCGACGCAGGGGACCAGCGACCACGCCAGTTCCAAGAGACCCAAGCTGCCTGCATTTCAGGATGGGAAGGACGACCTTGGTAGCTGGCTACTTCGTTTTGAGAGGTTTGCCGAGACAGCGGACTGGCCTAGATCCACCTGGACGACATCACTGTCTGCCCTGCTGACTGGGAGAGCTCTGGAGTGCTTCTGTCGATTGCCGATTGATGAGGCCAAGGACTACGACAAAGTCAAGGAAGCTTTGCAGAAGAGGTATAACCTGTCAGAGGACGGTTACAGACTCATGTTCAGACAAGGTAAGCCTGAAGATGGAGAAGATGTCGGGATGTTTCTAACTAGGATCAAGACTTACCTAGAGAGGTGGATAAAGCTATCAAAGACGGAGAAGACCTACGAGGAAGTGAGGGACCTGTTCGTTAGAGAGCAGTTTATGGATGTTTGCCCACCAGACCTTGCGACCCATGTGAGGGAGAGGAAGCCACAGACGCTACAGGACGTCGCAGACTCGGCGGAGGCGTTCCTGGTAGCGAGGAACCGGACACTCAGAGGAAGCGCCAGACTGCAGAACCGGCCAGTGGGACGGAGACCCAACGGAGACAGAAGTCTACAGGTCTGTTATAGGTGCCAGGAGCCGGGGCACAAAGCGAGGGAGTGTCGTGCAAGGACAAAAGACAAAGGTGAGTTCAGATGTTACCTTTGTGGAAAGCCAGGCCACGTTCGGAGAATGTGTCCAGCCCAGAAGGATACGGGGCGAGGCAAGCCGAACAAGGCGGCGGCGGCCGTAGTGATAGCGGCGGACGAGTCGTCAAGACAAGATGTGACGACGGCTGACACCAGCATCAACGTTCAAGCGGTAATGAAGGATGGGAAGCTACAGTTAGCGGTGCCTGTTACGTGCGGAGGATGCAGTGACGGAAGGACCGTGGAGAAACTGAAGTTGCCAGTGATGAAGGGCTTGATTGGAGATCGAGCGGTAGATGTCCTAAGAGATACCGGCTGTGAAGGTGTTGTGGTGCGGCGATCACTGGTGGACGACGGACAGCTCACCGGTGGGAAGAAACTTATCGCGAGGATCGATAACTCCTTGTTAGCGGCGGAGGAAGCCATTATCGACGTGAGAACGCCTTACCTGACGGGCAGAGTGACGGCATTGTGTCTCCCGGAGACCATCTGCGACCTAGTAGTCGGGAACGTGGACGGAGCGAAGGACCCGTACGACCCTGATACTGAGGTGATGGTAGGAGCGGTGACCACGAGGGCCCAGGAGAAGAGGAAGGACCAGTCTACGTCGCTGAGGGTGCCGAGGGCAGAACGGCACGCGGGAGTGGATAGGAAGGAACTCATCCGACTCCAGGAAGAAGACGAAGACCTCAAGAAGTTGGGGCAGAAGAAAATTCCGACCAACAGAGGCAACAAGTCCGTACACTTCGAGAGACACGGAGGTGTACTGTACCGGATTTATAGGGACATAAGACAGGCTACGATTACAAGACAAGTGGTACTACCCGAGAAACTGAGGGAGTATGTACTGAGCGTTGCCCATGATTCTATCGTCGGAGGACATCTCGGCGTGAAGAAGACGAAGGATAGGGTGATGAGCAATTTTTACTGGCCTGGTATCGAAGATGACGTCGCGAGATACTGCCGCTCATGTGACATCTGCCAGAGGACAGTGAACAAGGGAGCGACTCCTAAGGTGCATTTGCAGAGTATGCCAGTGGTAGACATCCCATTTAGGAGAGTGGCCGTGGACCTAGTAGGACCTATTGACCCCCCAAGTGAAGGCGGACATCGGTATATCCTGGTATACGTAGACTACGCCACTCGTTACCCTGAAGCGACCCCATTGAAGAAAATTGACGCGGAGACAGTAGCAGAAGCTTTAGTAAATATCTACAGCCGTTTGGGTGTGCCCGAGGAGATCTTATCTGATCAAGGGACTCAATTCATGTCGGACGTCATGAAAGAAACGAACAGACTACTGGGGATTCGACAGTCGACCACCACAGTCTACCACCCTATGTGCAACGGGCTGGTGGAGCGATTTAACGGCACACTGAAGAAGACCTTGAGGCGACTGTGCGCGGAGCAACCTAGGCAGTGGCACCGATACATTAACCCGCTGCTCTTCGCGTATCGTGAAGTTCCCCAAGAATCGACAAAGTTCGCCCCATTCGAGTTGCTGTATGGAAGAACGGTGAGAGGACCGATGCACATCTTGCGACAGTTATGGACCAAGGACGTAGAGGAGCCGGAGACAAAGACCAGTTACCAGTACGTCATGGAACTACGCGAGCGGCTGGAGGACACGTGGAAGTTAGCGACGGAAGAGCTCTCAAAGGCACAAGGTAGACAGAAAACCTACTACGACCGGAAGGCGCGAGAGAGGAAGTTCCGCCCTGGCGACGAAGTTTTAGTACTGCTGCCGACAAACGCCAACAAGCTTCTAGTCCAGAGGAAGGGACCATACAAGATAGTCTCGGTTGTCGGCGTCAACGACTACAAGGTCAAGATGGGTGTGAAAGAGAAGACATTGCACGCTAACCTTCTCAAGAGGTATATCCCCAGGACTACACCAGCGACGACGCAAGCAGCGACGGCGGCAATGGGACCGGCATCTGTCGTGACCGAGATGTGTGAGATGAACGACGGCAGGAGCGACACCACACCTGGAGATGTCGACGCTATGATGGACGACGACGGTGATGGTGCTGGGACTGTGCTGGCAGAGGACGACGTGATGGACGAGAGTCAACCTGTGGAGTCAGCTGGCATGACAGTCATCGAGGACTGCGACCTGGAAGGCGACAACGGTGGAATGACGGAGGACCTTGCCGACCTAGGGAGCTGGGACCAGAAGGAAGGCTACGAAGATGTCCAATATGGAACGCAACTGACGCCGGAACAACGTCAACAACTCGGCGACGTGGTGAAGGAGTATCAACGCATCTTCACCAATCTCCCCGGATGCTGCCAGTTAGGCGAACATCGCATCGACCTGACATCAGAGGTACCTGTTCGGCAACGACCATACCCGGTGCCTTATGCTATGCGCGACTCCTTGAAGGAGGAGCTCAGCACCATGGAAGGGTTGGGCATCATACGCAGGAGCTCATCAGCTTATGCTTCACCGGTTGTTGTCGTCAAGAAGAAGGATGGATCCAACCGAGTCTGCATCGACTACAGGAGGCTGAACAAGATCACTGTGTTCGACCCTCATCCGACAGCAGCCCCATCGGAAGTGTTCCAGAGTCTGTCGAGAGAAAGAATATTCTCTCGGATCGACTTGAGCAAGGGATACTGGCAAGTGCGAGTCCGGGAACAAGACATTCCCAAGACAGCGTTCGTCACCATGGGCGAACATTACGAATTCACCCGGATGCCCTTCGGGATGATGAACTCAGGAGCTACACTGAACAGGATCGTGAAGCCATTGATCCAGGGACTGAACAATGTGACAGCGTATGTGGACGACCTGCTGATCCATACAGAGACATTCGACGAGCATGTGAAGGCTCTCAAGGAATTGCTGCAGAGGATGGACCAAGCTGGATTAACGGCAAGACCATCCAAGTGCCTGATTGGAACGTCTGAAGTGGACTTTGTTGGACACTCAGTGGGAAAGGGTATGATTGGCTTGTTAGAAGAAAATGTGTGTAAGGTGCGGGATGCACCCAGACCCACCACTAAAAAGGAAGTGAAAGCATTTTTAGGACTGGTGGGATATTACCAAGAATTTGTACCTAACTTTGCAGCGATAGCAGCACCACTGTCTGATTTGCTTAGAAAGGGTCAGCCCAATGTAGTTCAATGGGAGGAAGTGCAGGAGAAAGCGTACACTTCTCTGAAGAATGCCATTGTTTCCAAACCCGTGTTATGTTTGCCAGATTTTTGAAAAGAATTTGTCTTAGCAACTGATGCATCAGATCGCAGGTTGGGTGCTGCTCTTATGCAAGAATATGAGGGAAAGTTGTATCCTGTGGCATATGCCAGTCGTAAGCTATTGCCTCGTGAGACGAAATATTCAGTCTCAGCCATCGTTTGGGCCGTAAAAAAGTTTACTTTGTATTTGTATGGTAAGGAGTTTGTGCTCCAGACTGACCATAGGTCATTAGAGTATTTGAATTCTGCCAGATTTGACAGCCCAAAGCTATTGCGATGGAGCCTATTTTTACAGTCATATCGATTCAGGATTAGGTATGTCAAGGGCAAGGAAAATGTCGGCGCCGACTTCCTGAGTAGAGTGTTTTGAATAGTACAAGTTCAGTGAGATGTATTGTAACCCAGAGTTTTGCCTATTAGATAAGTTTTTGGGTTGAATGTATTGTACTGTAGCGGTATATCTGAATGAGTATTGAATTATTGGCCGGCAGAGAGCCACGATGTGTTAGTCATATTTTGATGTTTTCATTATTTGTTACCAATGGGACAATGTAATTTTTGAAGACTGTAACCCAAATGGGAACTGCGAGCAAGCAGAGATTTTGTATGTTGCATTGATGTAATTTACGAGTGGCCTAAGCTTAGGCGGTATCGGTATTGCTTCGTTTTATTTGATATGATGAAGTTTGACCCTGATCAGTGGTCGATATGTGTTGGTATTTTTGCCATTGTATCTATGAGTTTATGCATTTGGTTTTTAGGACAATCATTGTTATGCATAACGTTTATGTACTGTGGTTCCTGCGCGAAGCATTTTGTACTCGATGGCCATCGTTTCACCATTGTATGATTTTTAATAGTATCATTGACCATCGTTTCACCACAGTGGTGGTAGTATATTGGTTATAATAGTGGGTCTATTGTTGACCATGGTTTTGTAATGGTACTGTAATGATATTGTAATGAGATTGTATTAGTGTTATAAGGATACTATGGTTATTGTATTGTACTTAGGATATTGGGAAGGCACCTAGTACAGTATTAGCAATGTCTATTGTAAGATTGGAGATGAGAAGTATTTTATGATAGTGTAGACGCTTTATGATGTAGATAGTTGAAGAATGTTCAACTTAAATTGGGGAGTTGTGTAGCGTCCCACTAGTAGGACGATCGATATTTTCTCACCCCCCCCCCCCCGCTTGGCGAGTCTCACTCGGCGACCTTCCTCCCCCCTCTCGCCAGCAAGGCCGGTATTTTTCTTTGATGTGGTTTGTTTGTTTCACTATAGAATGTCTAGAAAATCTAGAAGGCACTGCGGTGTCCGAGATTACGCTAGGTCGACCTTGAGTGATGTAATTCTGTGACGTGTCTGTGTACGATTGGGTGGCTGGTATGTGTCCCGAACGATCTAGGTCTGTCTCGTGCTTATGGGGCGGTTAAGCCGCTTCCTGAACGTTCCTAGACAGAATATATATAAGGAGGGCCAGGCGAGCAGGAGGTGTGCAAACCGTGAGTGCAGATCGTAGGTGTAAATCCAGTCGTGGTTAGATATATTATAGTGCCTTCCCTGATAGGTGTAAGTAACTTGTGGATATCAGCTCTTGTTTACAGTTATTAAACGTTAGTATTAATTGTTCATCGGATCCTGTTATTTATTTCTACTACAGTTCGAGACAGTTTCGTTTTTAATGGGTAGACGATCAGTTCATCTGGCTCTCCCCATCATAACGTGCTGAAATTTGCATCAACTGTTACAAAATCCTTTGCCCTAATGAGCGCTAGAGCCATCATCGGATGTGCATACACTGCATCTGTCTTCACAAAAAACTGCAGAAGCTTCCCCATCTTCAAAATGTAGTTTTGGATACATTGCAGTCGCCTATAAGCTTGCCACCTCCAAAGCTTTCATCGACAACGAAAGCAACATCACCACCGCTATTTTCGCATGAAATCCCAGGGCCATCAATTCCTCCTACAGAGGTTACTTGCATATCTGGACCATCTTCTTCTGGTGCTCTCCAGCTTCCTGTGGCACCGCCTATGTCACCAATTTCTTCGCATGCAAACGCAAAACCTGTCTCATCGACTCACCTGCCCTCAAACACCGAACCTTGTGGATTATCGACAGAAGAGGAAGACATGTCATCTACATGTACACTGTATTTGTAGTAAAAAGAAGAAACGGGGACGCGATGAATGGAGACAAAATGTTATCAAGCGGCGCCGTGAACTTGGTCAGGAATACGAAATGAGAAACGGTGATCTGGCACCGGCACGAACAATGGGTGAAATGTGCAACTGTAAATCAGGCCTAAAAGACTGTTCTTTATTTTCTCAGGAAGATCGGCACCAGATTTTCAATCACAATATGGACTCTTTCTTGGGATGAGAAAAGGAACTTTATGGTTTGGTCGACCAGTTGGATGTTAAACGCAAAAGGAGTGTTGGTGGATCAAAGAAAAGGGAATGTGCATTTCAGTTTTCTTTGAAAAAAGATGGACAGAAACGAATTGTTTGCTACGTACGCTACGATATCAGTTTGGACCGATTCCGATTACGTGACATTGACAGCGACAAACGCGCACAATAAATTTCCAACTTTCAAGCGACAGCCACAGTAGACAACGGCTAAACCGAAATCGTCGGGACCACGGGTTTGGTTTCGGTTTAGAAAGAGTTTCTATGGCAGGCTTGGAAAATGTCAGTTTCAAGAGAGGCAGCCCAATGCAAGTGCATGAGGGGAAACACTTAAACAGACGCATAAAGTTCACGCTTGCGCTGTGTTTTTGACTGGTAATGAGGACGGGCGATTGATTGTTCAGGCCGTGGCACACTCAAAGCGCGGATATGCGGGCGAATGGGGACTAATTCTCAGAATAGAGAGACATGCGTGTGGGCGGACAGTGCAGAACCGCCATCCCGCTGATCTCGTTACCCGGTACCGCACACGATGTCATGAAATGCGCTGTTGACGGTCACTGGTATTATCCCTGTGTCATACATTTTACGTGAAACTGAAAGGTCTTCCGCGATGCGACTTGTCTCCTGGTGTCTGATTTCGGACCAGCAAGGTTATATGCTTCTCTCCCTCTCCCCTATCCCTGTAGTGCTACCGCTCCTTTGCACACTTCTAAGTCTTGTGGTTGTACCACCGGGCAGAGCGAAGCTATCTGTTGTTTTTTTTGGAAAAGGGAAAAAAGGAGGGGGGGGGGGTGTCACGACCTAAACTCGACCTATGGTAAGTCACAATGGACTGGCCACTGAATCCATCAACTTTCTTTTCGGTTTAACAATAGTTTTCTTTTGATTTAGCGCTAGTTTGTTAAAGATAAAGAGGGAAAAAATCGGGGATTTCTATTTTCTTTCGGTTTATCGCTTTTATCGTTTTAGTCATTTTTGGTTTAACCATTCTCCACTGCATTAAAAGGAAAAAAAACAAAACATGGCCGGCTTGTCAGTGGCAATGCACCATAACATATAGCTTAATAATTATATTTCTTGTCAATCATTACCAAGTTCTAGAGCGAGGTCAAACCATAAGACATGATTTAAAAATGGAGATTAGAAATTTCATCCTTATTTGTTTCGCTTATAGTATGCTCCACGGGTATTTTTTTTAATATCATGAAACCTAAGTAAAAAGTATAATCAGTGATAACGAAACGTAGAATCCACCCACTGATTATGTTTCCATGGTATCAGCTGATTTTCACAGTTGCGGTCATCGCACTGATATATTACCTGATCTCAAATGCGTTCAAAGCCTCTGATCACGGTAATGGTCTACCTCCAATGCGCAGCGGATGGCTGCCTTGGTTAGGCTGTGCGATTGAATTTGGAAAAAGTCCCCTCACTTTTATTGAGGAAATGAGAAGACAGGTGTGAAAATTGTACTTACTAGACTCTAGATCTAGACTAGATCTAGATTCTAGATCTAGATGTCTTGATTATTATTGTTGTCCTGATGGAAGTTGATTATTTTGTCTATTTATCTCTCATTTGCCAGGTAAACCCCAATGCTTAGATTATCATTCATTCTTTTTGGTTTTTCATAGGGTTTTGCTGTCCAGCTATGTTATAGGCCTACTGTTTGAACATGGAAGCCAGATTTTATTTACACCAAAATTACAACATCTGACTCTAAATTCTTTACGAGTGATGTAACCTTTTCAGCTGCTTATATAATTTTAATGTTTATATCACTGAATCAGTAAATGACTGAGAATGACTTAGAAATTTCAAAAGTGAGGAGACAATTCAGTTGTTACTGAGATGTAAGCTGATCCTTCGTGTCCACAGCTTGGGCCAGTGTTCACACTGAAGGTTGCAGGTGAAAGAATGACATTTTTGACTGAGCCCAGTGACTTTCATTACTTTTTTCGATCTTCCAATGTTGATTTCCAAAAAGCTGTGCAAGATGCAGTACAGAATGTTGGTGAGTAATATTTTGCTTACAAAGAAGATATTATAAATATATTTTCTTTTTTACCATAGAATCTTTTGTTGTGGTTAACTGAGACAAAGCTTGATTGCCATTTAAATTTCACTGTCTTGAGTTGAGAACTCTAGTAAATGATTGTTTAAAGTAACCTTGTACGAGGAAAGACGTCAAAAATAATTTAATATCACACCAATGACAATAAATTCTAGGCACGTGTTTTGAATGAATATGTACGGTAGTAGACAAACTCTGAAATTTAGATCTTGACATCTAGTCAGTCCTTTTGACCTTATTCGTCTTGATATTACATATGTGTATTTGCAAGTTGACTGGCTGAATTTAATTGGGAAGTGGTAGGCCCTATTTTGTGCTACAATGCATTTGTGCACTATGATAGTTGGAGATCATATTTAGAAGTAGATTAATGAAATGGATGTAAAAAATGATTCACTTATATAGCTTGGTTTTTAAACTCTGAACAATCATGGTTTTTCAGTTTATTTCCCATTAAAGATACTGAATATGATCATTATGATGAGATAAATTGGCAGTCGAAACATACAGAGAAACATTCTTGCTGTCTTGTAATGGATGGTTACAAAATAGTTCTCAATCTAATCTATTATTTAGTGTCACTGTTCTTTGTATTTTGTTAATAGATAAATTTTTCCATGCATTTGAATAAATTATGGAAATGTATATTATTTAATTGTCCGACAGAGTTGGGGAGAGAGTGAGAGATAGAGAGAGAGAGGGAGAGAGATAAAGAGAGAGAGGGTGAGAGAGGAAGAGAGAATCATGTAAGGCGCATTGAGCATTGTTAATGGAAATGTGCCATACAAATGTAATGTATTATTATTATTATTACTGAATTGTGAATTTGGTCACATGATTCTTTACTCTCTTCAGGGTCGCTGACAGCAGACGCCTTTTTCCAGAGTCACACCAAAATGCATGACACTGTGAAAGGTCGCCTCGCTGCAGCTAATCTTCCAGCCATGTGTCAAAATTTGTTCACTGAATTCAAGAAGCATCTGTCTGAAGTAAAACTGCAGAGTAAGATCAAAGTGGCAATTCTTTAAATGCTTTAAGATTTGAAGGAGAATAGTTATGCTGCGACAAATAAATTTATTTGCAACCATTAACTATTCTGGGAAGGCAATCAGACTCTAAATGCAGAACACATAATTGATGCATCATTAGACTATATCATCTTGTGTAAAATGTAGTCTTGGATGTACTCCACAAATAGGGTTTTGCGTTTTGATCTCCATGCAACAGTGTTCTGTGTACATGATTTCAATTTCCTAAATCTAAGATGAGCGTACATAGAGCTGAATGCTGTCGGTGTATGCAAAAAAGATCAATTTCAGAAATATTATATTCTTTTTTTTTTTATCAGTGTGTCCAGTAATCAAGGCTGACAGTTTACTGTCATTTAATATCCTTAATTGCTTTTATTGTTGGTTTTCTCGTTCAGTCTTTTTTTTCATTTTTTTTCATGAAATTCATACATCCAACAGATGATCTGGGAGAAGCCGTGGAAAAAGATCTCAACAAGCTTGTTCGCAGTACTATGTACAAATCTGTGATGAACAATCTGTTTGGAAATGGAATTTTGCCAACTGAGAATGAGGTAAATATTGCTGTATCTGCAATAGTGCTGAATTGGACACTGGTGTTTTCTTTTAATGTGAAATTTGATGTGCATATATTTAAAGCAGAATTTTTTTAATGTGGGTTCAGATGTATATAACATATTTGTCCTTGTGTTATCAGTGAATATTATTCTTGGAAACTGCCAAAGAAAGGAGATCTGAGTTACTGCAACAACTACACCGGCATCACATTTCTGTGTATACCTTGAAAAGTCTTCCACAGGATACCTATGGAGAGAAATAAAGAGGCCACTGATGGAAAGCTAAGAGACCAGCAAGCAGGATTTCAAAAAAATCATTCTTGTACTGATCAGTTGTCGCCCTTATAATCTTCATTCAACAGTCTAGCCTATTGAATGAAACTCACCACTGTTGGTCAACTGCATTGATTATGTGAAGCCTTTGACAGTGTTGATAGGAACACTCTATGGAAGATAATGGGACACTATATGGTATACCACAAAAAATTGTCAGTTTGAAAGAAAATTATCACAACACCAGCTGTAAAGTGCGGCATGAAGGAAAACGCACAGAAAGTTTTGAAACCAAAACAGGGGTCAGACAGGGTTGCTTGTTATCACCCTTCTTGTTCATTGTGGCTGTCGTCTGGCTCCTGAAAGAAGCTACATCTGAAAAGAGGAATGGTATTCAGTAAGGGTGGGCCGAATCAACAAACTCGTTGATTCGTGAACCCGAACATTTTGTGACCCCAATTCGACGAATACCAATTTCGAATTCGAATTGAGGTCAATATCCAATGAAATGCAGAGAAATATTCAGTGCTTCCCACAATAATAAGAGGTCAATTCGGGCTCAATTCAATTCAGTTCATTTCTTTTAGCGTTGGTTCGAATTTGCGAATCTGACCTTGATTGGCAGAGCTTCCGAAAACAGTACTGCAGTGTTGGAGGCGAGCTGTGAAGTCGTAAAGTGAAAAAGTAGGTCAACACTACAATAGTCATCAAGGGCAGAGCAGCGGAGTTGTGCTAACATTAGGTAATCCCCATTTGTTACAGTACATTCGAGGCCCTGCTATCGCATGCGTTATTGACGCTGACTGTTATAGGGTAGTAAGCATGTGTATGTTTGACCTTGGCCCGCCAGCTCTCGTTAAGATGTAAACACTGTGACATCGTCATTACAGTGCTCATTACTATTCGTAACCAATCATCGCAAAGGAAGAGTGTCATATGACAATGTTCGCAGGGAGATTCGACTTGATTTGGGTCAAATTCGAACATCCCTAGTAACTTCGAATCAGACACGTGCAGGGGAAAATAACTTGGTATGGTATTTTATCGGCATTTTTGTCAGTTTGCACGAGATATACCGAACTATTTATTCAAAATTTTCTAGAGACATAGTGTCTTTTGTTGTGCATATGTTATTTATTATATTTAAAAGGGATTTATTATGGTTAACTTTTTCTTATACTTCATTTTCTCCTTCCGGCCTTATTCGTCTGATTGGTGTTCAGATTTGGCTGTGATGTGTGATTCGTCGGATTCGAATTGAGCTTCCCGAATTCATTGAATTTCGAATTCCAAATCATATCAGCCCACCCTTAGTATTCAGTGGATCTTATGGCAGCAGCTAGATGACCTGGAGTATGCTGATGATATAGTATTATTATCACACATCCAACAACAGGTGCAAGCAAAAACATCAGACCTTGAGGAGTTATCAACATCCATTGGCCTCAGGATCCACCCAGAAAAGTCCAAAGTCCTCAAGATAAAAACTACAAACAGAGAGCCGATCACAGTTTATGGTAATCCCTTGGAAGTAGTCAATAGCTTCACTTATCTAGGCAGCATTGTGGATGAAACTGAAGGAACAGAGGTGGACGTAAAAGCCGGAATGGCCAAGGCAAGATCAGCATTCAAGGCCTAAAGCAATGTGTGGAAAGATTGTGGAATCTCCATCTGTACAAAGTGCAAACTCTTCAACTCTAATGTGAAATATGTCCTCCTGCACGGCTGTGAAACCTGGAACCTTCCCAAACCAGTGTCAGGCCAGAGTTTTCTGCTATTGTATAACAGTACACAATACAGCCTGCTACTGTCACCCCCACTGTCTTGTGGGTCATCTCGGGAGAGAGGAAGACTAGGGGAAGGTAACCCTGAATACAAATACCACACTGCCTTGTGTGTTGCTATGATAGCAAAGGCTATGGGAGTAAACCCAGACAGAAAATCAGGAGTGGAGACCCGAAGGTGGTTGTCAGGGAGAACTGCATCAAACTGGCTTCCAGCATCCCCTGCAGCCGGACTAGTTCCAAATGTATTGACCTGGTCTCTCCCTTGGGTTTAACTAGAATGGCAGAGAGAGGGGTGGTGCCTCTGGGCAAAGCACCATCTCTTAAAAATAGCCCAGGCAAGCTAGCAAAACGAGGAGGCGTTTGCTCGGGCTTGGCAAGCGTCTGTCTCTCCTCTATAAGCCCACCCATTTCCGATTTGGAGAGGACACTCCAGCCATCCGTTACGGATGGGCACAACACGGGAGGTGGCAGTTACCGGTGATAAGCTCAATCCATTTGGCGTACGGATGAGCGCCAGGGGTCCCCTCTGTCGGTGGGAGCGGCTTTTCAGCTGCATTGATCAACTACCGCCCGCCGTAACCTGGGCAGCCCCCAGGCAGTTGGGTGTTGTTCCGCCACGTCAGCCTGCTTCATAAGGTGGTTGGAGCTAGACCAAAAGTCAAAAAGCTGACGTAGAGTGTGCACCTGGCAAAAACAGAAAAATACTAAAACTTGGTACCTGGAACGTCAGAACAATGCGCCCAGGCTTGCAACAGCAAGATCTCACTGATATTGACTCCATCAGGAAATCCCAAATTATTGATCGAGAACTTCAGCTACTAAACATCGACATCGCTGCCCTTCAAGAAACTCGACTTCCCGACTCCGGGTCAGTCAAAGAAGAAAACTACACCTTCTTCTGGCAGGGCCTTAGCAGCGAACAGCCGAGAATCCACGGCGTGGGCTTCGCCGTAAAAAACTCCCTTATCAATTCGATCGCAACTCCAATTGGAGTGTCAGAACGCATCATGACACTCAGACTGAACACCCGGTCTGGTTTTACCAACATTATCTGTGTCTATGCCCCAACACTTACCTCCTCTGATGAAACCAAAGACATTTTCTACGAGGCATTGCAGAGGACTCTCCACAACATCCCTCTCACCGAAGGCCTGCTAATTCTGGGTGACTTTAACGCTCGAGTGGGAGCAGATCACTCCGCATGGCCAAAGTGCATTGGGCACTTCGGCATTGGCAACATCAACGAAAACGGGCAGCGCCTTCTGGACCTATGCTCCGTAAACTCATTATGTGTTACAAACACGTACTTTGACCTTAAGAGATGCCAAAGAACATCATGGCGCCATCCCAGGTCTGGCCATTGGCATCAATTAGATCTTATTCTCTCAAGGAGGAAGAGTTTGGGCTGTATAAAAATAACTCGTTCCCTCCACAGTGCTGACTGTGACACCGACCATGCACTGGTAGTCAGCAAAATCAAAATTTCGGCCAAGAAAATATACAGATCAAAAGCCCCTTCAATCCCTAAGATCAATGTAACAGCAATCAGAGATGAATCAAATAGAAAGTCATTTGAAAAGTTATTTGCTGAAAGCATGGATAATGTCACCCAATGTGACTCGGTAGATGAAACATGGAACACTCTCAGTTCAAAAATTCATGACTGTGCCATCAAGTCTTTTGGACAGCATAAAGTTTCAAACAACGACTGGGTAGCCCAGAACAGCGAAATTCTCCTACCTCTCATTGAGCAAAAGAAATCTGCTTTCAATGAGTATAACAAAAATTGCAATCAGAGTACAAAAACTTGTTTGAAAAATGCAAAAGCTAAACTTCAACTGGAGGTAAGACGTTGCGCCAACAAATACTGGACAGACTTGTGTAACAGCATACAAGAGGCAAATGAAAAGGGAGATATGAAAACCGCCTTTAGTCAGATGAAAGTAGCTCTTGGGCCAATCATCACCAAAAGCGCCCCACTTAAGTCTGTAAATGGTGAACCCATCACAGATAAAAATGAACAACTGAATAGGTGGGTAGAGCATTACTCTCTGTTGTATTCAACTGAGAAAAATATTCCACCAGATTTTGAGGAACACCTCCAAAAACTGCCAATAATGGCCGAACTTGACGCTGAACCTTCCTTAGTCGAGCTTTCCAATGCAATCGACCACCTGTCTGCTGGAAAAGCCACAGGAAGTGACAACATTCCTGCAGAGGTATTAAAAGACCTAAAAGGCCCACTATTACCACACCTGTATAATCTGTTACTGCAGTGTTGGAAAGAAGGCGTGATACCACATGATATGAGAGACGCCAAAATTGTCACACTTTACAAGAACAAAGGAGACAAAGGCGACTGCAACAACTATCGAGGCATATCCCTCCTCAGCATTACTGGAAAGGCTTTTGCTCGCGTCATCCTCTGCCGCCTTCAACAACTGGCGGAAAAAGTCTTACCAGAAACACAATGTGGCTTTCGAAGCAAACGATCAACTATTGACATGATATTTGCACTTCGGCAAATCCAAGAAAAATGTAAAGAACAAAACAGGCCGCTTATAACATGCTTTGTGGATCTAACAAAGGCTTTCGACACCGTAAGCCGATCTGGCCTGTATGCAGTCCTTAAATCCATAGGCTGTCCACCAACATTGCTAAAACTTATTGCATCCTTCCACACTGACATGAGGGCATGTGTCAACTTTGAGGGCTGCACATCCAATTCATTTGCTGTAAACAGCGGTGTGAAGCAGGGATGTGTTCTTGCTCCTACCTTATTTGGTATATATTTTGCAGCCCTACTCAAGAATGCCTTTGGTCAATGTTCAGGTGGAGTACTTATTAACACCAGAGTGGACGGCTCCATTTTTAATGTTGCCAGACTAAAAGCAAAATCTCGTACAGAGCATATTATGTTACAAGAGCTCCTCTTCGCAGATGATGCTGCAATCGTGGCCCACGATGAAACCACGCTCCAGGCTCTCATCAATAGCCTTGCCAAAGCCTGTGACAAATTCATGCTAAAGATCAGTGTCTCAAAAACTGTAGTTTTGACACAAGGCTTGAGAAACCCCAACCCAATCATGCTGAATGGCTTTCCTCTGGAGCAAGTGGGAAAATTCTGCTACCTAGGCTCAACCATCAGTGGTAGCACAGACATAACAACTGAAATAAATGCCAGAATAGGAAAGGCGGCCACAGCTTTTGGCAAACTCTCAAAAAGGGTGTGGAACAATAGCAAGCTGACCATCAAAACAAAGGTACTCGTGTACCAAACTTGCGTCCTAAGCACCCTGCTGTATGGCTCAGAGACATGGACCACCTACTCCAAACATGAAAGATCCCTCAACTCCTTCCACCTGCGCTGCCTACGCAAAATTCTCAAGATCAAGTGGCAAGACAGGATCTCAAATATCGAAGTTCTGAGCCGAGCCAACATTCCATCAACTCAGGCTCTCCTAGGCAAAAAAAGACTGCGGTGGCTTGGACATCTCCACCGTATGGAAAATGATCGCATCCCCAGACAAATTCTCTACGGGGAACTTGCTACTGGCAACCGACCCAGAGGTAGGCCACATCTGCGATTCAAAGACACTTGCAAGGTCACGATGAAAGCATTCAACATCGACCCCAATGAATGGGAGAACCTTGCAAATGATCGAAGCAGATGGAGACAAAAATTGCGCAGTGGCACGCAGCTGGACCAGACCAGATCCCACCAGAGGCGCTGAAGGCAGATGCTGCTGGGGCTGCAGAGGGTCTGCACTCACTATTCTCGAGGATTTGGATCGGAGGCAAGTTTCCAAAGGACTGGAAGGAAGGACACCTCGTGAAGCTTCCAAAAAAAGGGGACCTCAGCAATTGTAGTAACTACAGAGGAATCACACTTCTCTCCATCCCAGGAAAGGTTTTCAATCGGATTATTCTCAAGCGAATACAGAATGCAACAGACCCAAAACTTCGTGAGGAGCAAGCTGGTTTCAGGAGTAATCGATCAACCACCGACCAGATCGCCACGCTGAGAATTATAGTAGAGCAGTCGCTAGAGTGGAACTCCCAACTGATAGTGAACTTCCTTGACTACGAGAAGGCCTTTGATAGCATCGATAGAGAAACGCTGTGGAGAATATTGAGACATTATGGAATCCCAGAGAAGATGGTGAATCTTATCAAGAGCATGTACGAGGGGACAAGTTGCAGAGTCGTACACGATGGTGAGCTTACTGACAGCTTTGATATCAAGACTGGAGTTAGGCAGGGTTGTTTGCTGTCCCCATTTCTGTTTATTCTGGTGATTGATTGGCTTATGAAAGAAACCACCAATGGAGGAAGAAATGGCATACAATGGACCCCATGGACACAGCTGGACGATCTAGATTTTGCAGATGACTTGGCACTATTGTCGCACACACACGACCAGATGCAAGCAAAGACTACAGCTCTAAACAAAATTTCAGAATCTATTGGCTTGAGGATACATCCTGCGAAGTCGAAGGTCCTAAAAATTGTTGCACCCCCAAACGAACAAGTCAAAGTAGGAGATCAACCACTGGAAGATGTAGAGTCCTTCTGCTATCTTGGTAGTATCATTGACAATAAGGGAGGAACAGAGGCAGAAGTCAAAGCACGAATTGGAAAGGCACAGGCAGCTTTCATGTCCTTAAGCAAGATTTGGAGAACCAAGGATATATCTCTAAAAACAAAGCTGAGGATATTCAACTCGAACGTGAAGTCAGTCCTGTTGTATGGATGTGAGACTTGGAATGCGTCCCAGGCCTGCATAAAGAGAATCCAAGTTTTCATCAACAGATGTTTGAGGAAGCTACTTAAGATCAGATGGACAGACAAGGTCAGCAATGAAATTGTTTGGAAAAGAACAAGACAGAGCCCAGTCAGAGAGGAAATTGGTAGGAGGCGATGGAAATGGATCGGCCACACTCTCAGGAGGCCAGGAAACAGCATCGCGAAGAAGGTATTGGATTGGAATCCCCAGGGCAAGAGATCAAGAGGAAGGCCGCGCGGAACGTGGAGAAGAGCCAGAGAAAATGATGTGCAACGAAGCGGAAAGACTTGGAATAATGTAAAGAGGCTGGCCCATGATAGAGAGGGATGGAAAGTGTTTGTTGGTGGCCTATACCCTGATCCAGGGTGAGAAAGGCAATGATGATGATGACGCTCGCAATAGACTTTAAGGCAAAAGAAACATACCTGACAAAACGACAGAGGCGGAATGAAAACACTCGCCAAAGTGAACCCAAAAGAATGACCTGCAATCACTGCCATCGCACTCTCGGGTCAAACATTGGTAGAATAAGCCACGAGAGAAGCTGTCAGTCAAAGTGAAAGTGAATATTCTAGCTGCTAAGACCGTCTGTAAAGACGCTAAAGGCCATATATATAGTCCCTTTTCAATAGGTAGAATGCTCATATCCATCATCTTTAGTGCCCGGACCCATGCATCACTATGGCAATTGTGGCATTGATTTTGATTTGTTAGCTGCCTATACCTGTCTAAGGAAACTTCTGACTATAAGATGGCTGGATAGGATTTAAAATGAGGACCGCTGGGAAAGGACAAAGCAGAGAAACATCTCTGACAAACTAGGACTGCACAAGTGGTGATGGCTGGGTCACATGATGTATGCAAGCCTCAGGACAGCACTACAAGGAAGTCACTGCTCTAGAACCCACAAGCACACGGGAAGAAGGGGAGGCAATAAACAACATGAAGGAGAGGCCTGGAGGAGGATTTGAAGAAAGACGACTACACATGGAAAGATTTGACAAGGATCACCCAGGATAGAGACAAGTGGAAGGCTGTCATTCATGGCCTATAACCTGCTTATTAGGGTGAAGGGCAATGAGGATGATGATGATGATTCATGGAAACAGTTTTTAAACAACTAATTTTGTTGATAGTTTAACCTTCATAAATTATGTGAACAAAATGAGAGGTATAAATCTGACCTGACATATTCAAGTCATATCAAATAACATTGCCCCACCTGTGATTATGGAAAGAAGGTGGTGGTTATGTGATATACAAATATCAGAGGGTTTATTTACCCCAGGGGATAAATTTACTTACTGTGGACTTGTACTTATTTTTACTTGTCCATAAACAAGTGAACTAACATTGTTATAAGCCAAAATACTATTTTTATTACTATAATTATCTGAACTTAACTCATTCACTATGGTAAGCCAAATATTCAGTTCGTGGATTTTTGCTTGGCTATGGAAAGCCCAAACATCTGGCTCAAGTGGACACCAATTTTCCAACACTAATATCTAAGCCAACTTCTCAAAATATTGAATTCCATCGTGGTTCATTGATTTTCCTGTTACTGTGCATTTACTCTAATGTATTTTGTCTTGTGTTTACATTGAGTGAAAGAAAAAACATCTTTGAACCACGTCTAAATTTCAAACTGGTTCTTGGTGAGAGTTCCCGTCCACACCCACAAAAGTTACCGTAGGGAATGAGTTAAAATGATAATGCTAAAAAGCAGTATTTCTGAAATTTCCCCTTTTGTGTTGTTTTTTTTACTGGTTGAAACTTGGCGTGGGTAAGTTTACCATTGAAAAGTTGCCATGGGTGAATGGGGAGAAAAATGTTGGGCACCCAGACTTCAGAAGTGAACTTTATTTATGCCTGTATAGTGTTCTGGTCATAAGATTGTAAACCTGTAAGAGCTTTACAAAGCTAATTAAGTTTGCTCATGAGAAATTCATTTTTTTATTTTTATTACGTGCAGGAAGCCTTTAAAGAAATGGAAAAGAATTTTGTGACATTTGATGATCAGTTTGAATATGGAGCAAGACTTCCAACGATCTTTATTAGGTAAGTTGCTACTTTGTTACTGATTTGATGGATTTTCTCACATTTTATTCTTTCTTTGATTCATGTACTGATCCTGTTATTAATTCATTATTATGGAAACTCTTGATTTATCCCCTTCCTTGAGTTATAAAATTTGATAGTGATTTTCTTGTGGCATGTTTTTGCCAAATGAATACATGTTTTTTTATCAGCTGCATTTCTCTTTGCACTTCATTAGAGATAATGATGTTTAGGCAAATTCACAAGAGAAATAGCTTGTTAATGCAAATTTGCAATAGAAATATCCTGTCTTTTTTCCAAATTTTTCACAGAGAATGGGCTTCAGCAAAGCAGTGGTTACTGTCCTTGTTTTCCAAGGCTTTTACACAAATGATGAAAGATATACCGAAAGATACAGCTAAACAAGTAGGTGACTTATATATAATGTGCAACATCTGTTTTTTGTTTTCTTCACGTTTGTTTTCTTTAACTATGGGAATAGACTAGTTTGCTTTATTGTTTGAAATGTTCTATTTTACTGGACACATGTGCAGTTTTTGGATGAAAGCTGAAATATTGACCATTTATATTTATTAAAGAATTTTTTACAGTGAACAAAAACATGAAAAACTTTACATTTTTATCTAGGCCTACTGGTTCTAGTTTTGAGGCAAAAGAGTGGATGATCCTCAAAGCTGGATCAAGTGATTGTGCTTTGTTCTAAATGTGTTTATCAACTTAAAGTTTCTAGAGTTGATAAAAAAAAAGAAAAGAATTTTGAGAATGCAAACTGTTTTAAAACAGACCTGGCAAAATAGATGAGTGTTATGCAAAGGAGTTAAAAGTGGTTGTGGATTATAAATGGGATTTGACTCTGACGTCCCTAACATTTCATGCTCTGAGCGATGTGTAAGAATGACTGTTATTCCTGGTCAGCAAGCTTACGTAGAACTGATGACAAATTTGCCTTTATAGAAATGGTTCCCACATAGATCTGCTGGTTACCACATTTTGCTGTTGTTGGTTTGATGTAGGAAATTTGTGCTTATGATAACCCTTTTAACCCTACAGAAATCTTAAATAAATCTATGTCAGATTGACATAGAGATGCTGGCTGGGCTGTAGCCAGCTAGTTTCATTTAACACTGGCCATTCTCTTTTCCAGACTCTTGCTCAAACAGTTTTGTCTATGGTGGACAGAGAATTTGCTCCTAACTGGGGCATGATGCTGCTCTGGGCTTCACTGGCCAACGCTATTCCTGTAGGATTCCTTCCAGTTTGCATGATTTGTCACATAACCAAGTCCTCTTCTTCTACTTTACTTTATGTCACTCTCTCCTTCTTCTTTCACCGTTCTTTTGATTGGTTGGTGATATATATAATTCTTTCCTCCTAAATGTGTAGCTCATGCATTCTTTAAAATCACTCTTGATCGTATCTAAGTGATTTCATACTTTTATGCCATGAAAGTGTTCGGGGAAGAATAAACTTTGCATTCACACAGGGGGTCAATGTATATGGATGTAAAAATAAGTATGCCACACTGAGTTTAATTGGTCTTCTGGGGAACTTGGCTTTTTTATGTCATTGTATTTTTTTTTTTTTATGCATTTGAATTGGGCTGTACTTCTGTTCCAAACTCATTAAAATGTGATCTTCCCACTTTAGATCACATTCTGGACTCTTGCCCTGATCTATTCCCACCCACATGTTCTTGCTAAAGTTCAAGCAGAGGTGGATGCAATCCTCAAGCATGAGGAGGAAAGTAAGACATTCATCATACTTAATTTACTTAGCAGCTGAGGGAATATTGTAATGATTCTTTTACCTCATTCACTGCTGTAAGTCAAAACCGTGTTGTGTCTCACAGGAATCACGAAGTACATGTACACTGAAATTTAGTGTTGTTACTCAAGTTTCTTGTTTCACATACAAACTGTTTCAATACCCAGAATCTAGTAAATAATAAAAAAAAGTTTAAAAAAAAAACATGAAACAAATTTGTCACGAGCAGAGTTAGGGTCTTGGGGATGTTACGACTGCACGAGAGGCAGCTAACTCACACTCGGACACAACCACACAAGAAAAGTATTAAATAACTAGAGCGTATATATGTCAGGCCGGTCAGGCCATAGTTTACATAAATATTAATAACAAAACAAAAGACAATAGGGGTATATATTCAAACCAAAAAACTCTAATTAATAACTTAACCAATGATATTCATGTAACTATGGAGGTACTGCAATCAAGTAGCAAATAGGTATATTATACGAAACCAGATATCAATTTAAAGTGACAGTTGAGTCGCCACTGGCCAGTCGCCAGGCAAACTCTCCATAAATCATATGGGCTTAGATGTTAGGAGAGCCCAGTACGTTCAAAGCCTACAGAAGCACTCTTCGGCTTGTAGGTAATTTAAGCAGTTGCCAAAAGACTATATTTTATGCACAATCACTATTCAATTCATCAACAATGTGCTATATTATTCCAATCATACTATGGCAATAGATCTATGATACAGGACACTCGTGGTCGAGTGCCAGCTGGGGTTTCCTTAGTCTTCCTATGAGGCTGTAGTTCTCTCTCTATCTCCGATCTCTATTATGCTTGAATAAATAAGATATATTACCATTGCTCACGCCTACTGGTAGGCGCGAACATCAATATAGCGCAGCGTGGGCTTTCAAAGGTCAGCCCACTCAGACCTTTCTTTCTAGAGCTCAGTCAGTCCGTTAGCAAGGACTTCTTGTCTTCAAAGCACACAGTTCAGGTACTGGTCAACCGGAGATACTTCACGACACGATGCTTCTGCTCGTCTGTATTCACTAAATCTGAACGTTACACGATGTTATATACTATCTAACTACCCAGCGTGCTAGTCCGCTGGCCCAATTAGTTCAGCTATCTCATAGGTCGAAACCTCCCACCATTTTAATTGTAGTAATACGTCTGCACTATTCTACCAGCCAGTTAACGTGCAAAAACTTGTCTAGTCATACTTAACAATGTCAACTATCCCCTACTCCATTACTTATTAATCACGAACATTAAAACCGACAAGCGTGAATCTAACAGTTTAACTTTACATTTATTTACTCACCAACTATAATTTGGCGAGGACCGTTCAAGGCCACCAGCCAATTTCTCATGGCCCTGGTAAAACAACAACAACTCACTCTCTGCGTGAGTTTTAACATCTGAATCATGACAAAATTGTAGATGTATTTTCTCATGCAGATTTGTTTGCAGCAATTGTAATGAATTGATTCAATCTGCAGTGACAGTTCTTGGGTGGCTTGTCTTATGTAAATGCTTTAATGTCAAGCAGTATTTTGCATCTCCCTCATACTCATGCACTTGATCTTTGCAGTTTCAGAGGCCACATTGGCAGCCATGCCTTATACGAAACAGTGCACATTGGAAGCCATTCGGTTACGCTCGCCAGGAATCATAACACGTCGTGTAGTGAAGGAGTTTACAGCTCGAGGCTTCACTGTACCTTCTGGTGATTTACTGATGGTATCACCTCACTGGGCACACAGAAATCCCAAGTGTTTTCCTGAGCCTGATACATTTAAGCCTGTGAGTTTGAAACCTGGGTAATAATTATCATCTAATGTTGGAGGTGTATAAACCAAGAATTTAGGATTGTCAGAAAGCAAAATATTCTGATAGGAATCAATACTAGGCATTAGTTCAGGACTTTCAGATGCTTAGCACCAATTAGGAACTAAACCACTAAAACTGCAAAAGTCCTGTTGAAACCTTTTATCGTTCGATTGTTTTCTCTGTTCCATTTTTTTTTTTTTTCTTGATAAAGGTGAAAGCCGAAAATTTGAACATTTTCTGTCTTCTCTTTAGTTTACTTTGTATCGTGTGGGTTTTATTTCTCACACAGGGGTTTGCAACATACAACTTTTTCTTTTTGCCCGATTTTAATATCAGATCATAATGTGACCATTTGATAATTACCAATACCAAGATGTTTGCTTGACTGCCTTTCAAGATTATGGTGTTCATCTTGGGTGGGAAAACAGTTGGTGAAAGCTCAGTAAAGAATACTCTATGCACTGAAGTACACATATGTTGAATAGTTTTTTATCATTTGGAATTTGAAAATATGAGCAAATCTAGTTTAGAATCTAGAGTAGAATCTGTCCAAGAGAGAGGAAAGGAGAGAAGGAGAGGGGGAGATGGAGTGATTTAGGGTGAGCGTAATTTTATCCTGGACAGTGCTGGGAGCCTCAGCTAGTTATAAAATATGCACTAACTTCATCTGTGACAGAAAAGTATGTTCTTGACATGTTCTGGAGGTTTGAAAGTCAAATGTGAACTAGAAGTTCACTTGTGTTCTCTCAGGGAAAAAAAGAGAGAAGTATTAAGAAAGAAATTGAACAGAGAAGCCTGTGCTTTAAGCAGACGCAAATTCAAATGAAAATATGTAGCACAGAGTGGGAGAATACTGACATGTATTGATATATGACATAGGAACAGATATTCTCAAACCAAACTGATGTTAGCATTGAAGTCATGTCATTATCAGTAATGTTTTTGTTTGTTATGTTTGCAGGAAAGGTGGGACAAACTGGATAAAAATTCATTTCCTGAGGAATTCATTGCTTTTGGTGGTGGGAGATATCAGTGTCCTGGCAGGTAATAGTTTATTTGTACGAAAGAAGGAAATAATGTCAACGAATCTTCAACAATTGTTACATGGGAACCTCCAGCTTCCGTGATGGAATTTAATGTTCCTTTCTTGAGGCAAATGTAGCAGAATTTTGTTTGGGGTTCTAACACAGTATTTAGTTTTCAACATCACTCATAATCAAATTAAAATGTGAACAATGTTGTGTGGGAGTTTAGGAGGAAATATTGCTATGCCTATATGAGGGGTTAACAGTTGATCCTATTGGAAAATCTGTTAGAGAGCATTGTGCATGAATCATTCTGTATCATATCATCAGCCGGCTGTTGAAACCCTTGAGGCTGTCATAGGTAGAATGTGCATATCCGCCATCTTTAGTGTAAGGACCCACATATCACCATGGTTATTATGGCATTGATTTTGATTCGTTAGCTGATTTACACTGCGAGCACAGGAACGTCCTGAACCAACTGGTGGCGAGCTAAAAGTAGTTGGCTACAGTAAATACTGACACGTATGTACATGTTCAATGGGAGATGTGCAGTCAATTCTTTCACTTCCGTTCCCTTCTTTACACGGATGGTAGGCAACCTGGCCAGCTTGGATCCAGCCTTTCCACCTCTGTCATAACAATCAACTACAGTGCAACCAGCAGGCATTTTAAGTGCTTAGACGTATCTGAAAGTTACACTAATCGTCTGATCCACTGGCCATCTTTAGTGTAGGATGATCAAAATGAAGACACTCTGTGACGTCATGCACATTCTACCTAGTAGGTTACCGCAGCCTAATTACCAAGCCAAATAGAGAAAATACTTGTGTTGTGTTGACTGTTCAGCTATAGCTTTCTATGTAAAATATTTGCAGCATCCTAACAACAACATGAAAGACTAGTTTTACTGTGGTTCCAACAGCTGACGGCCAATGACATTTCATTTCATGAAAGCCAAGGCAAAAATTTAAACCTTTCTTTCTTAATTTGCCATGAAAATGCCCAGTCGGACGAAAAGTCAGTATTTATTTCAATATATATATGTATATGAATCACTTTTTACATAGTCTTTTAAGGACACGTTTCATGCGTGTCACACAAATCTGCTCAGCACAAGAAGTTTTTTTGTGTGGATAAATTATGAAATACACATAACGTTGCCGTCGTGCAGAAACCTCCTAAGCGACATTTTCAAAATACACTTTTTTAGTCATAATTATACAACAGAACGTCAGGAGTGTCCTAGTGAAACCAGAAATAACATTGATGAAGAAAATTGCCTTTAATCGCAGAATGATTAAAACTTCAATATCCACCCCCTGCGAAAGCCGTCGGGCATAAAACTCCAAAGCGCCACCCTGGCGGATTGGAGTTTTGTGCGCGACGGCTAGCCTGTCGCGGTCATCGCCGCGTGTCACTTACGCCCAGATGGCGGCGGATTTAGATCAAAGGTCTGGGGGTCTTTTGAAAGCCCACGCCTCTGTCCAAGGCTGTTGTTGTCACGTGGACAAAAAAATAAATCAATAACCCTCAAGGTGTGGCAATTTAATGAACCTTTAATTGTAAATAAACAGAACGGATAGGCTTTACCCATATTTGGGCAAAATTCTCCCATGTCACGTGAAAGTGAATTTGTTAAACACGCTAGGGTACAGAACAGAACAGAAGTGCTCTACCCATATTTGAGCAGCATCCCACATCTCTCTTGTGTTCCTAAATTGTGTCCATTTTGTCAGTTTGAGTTGTCGACACTGAACTTGTTACTTCAATGTGATTTGTCTGGATATCAATATCGAGTTATTTTACAATTTCCCAAAGAGGACGTTAATATCTGTGGCTTTTGTGTTATGAAGCGATTGAACATTTTACCTCAAGAATTGAATTGATTCAAAGTTTCACAACCCGGACGTTGATGTTTTTTGTGTTATGAAGTCACTAAACATTTTGCCAAGAGAAGTGCATTGATTCATTTTTTTTCGTTCAAAATGCTTCCTGTTAGTAGGGGCCAACGTATGGTCCAGCTGGCACTTTTGAAATCACAGCAGTGTGCCCAAATCTGTGACCAGGAGTCTTCTTCAAAGACATTATCTTTAGATAAATTGTCAGTTGGTGCTGTTGACGAAATCGTGGACAATGTGTTTTTGAATGAGACATCGGAACTAGATCTTTCTGTGTCGTGCTTTGACAAATCGGATATTCCATTTGCATCCTGTTCAACACCCCAAGCAAAGCTGCCAACAACTTTATTTGATCCAGCTCAGCCATCTTCAAGCAAACACAATGAGACCCAAGTTATTGTTTCTAGCCCATTTGGGTTGGCACCAAGATGTTCTTTGGATGATACATTGTCATCGGACATACTTACACCGCCAGTTGCTGATGCTGACACTATCGGCTCAGCCAACATTAATTCCCCTGCATCGGCAGCTGGCACTTTGACAATGGCCATCTCCCCAGCATCACCCGTAGACACAGCCAACACTGATCCAGCACCATGCGTTCACTCAGCCAACACCGATCTAGCACTATCCGACATCCCCTTAGAATCACCTGCCCATACCGCCGACATACCCATAACATCAGATGCCGGCGCTGCCAAGACAACCGATGCTCAGCCAGCTCAACCTGCTGCTCATGTTCCTGCGGACGAAGATTTCTCTGTTCTGACACCAAAACCAGAGAAAGGAGTCTAGAACTGGCAGCGGAACAAACGGAAACGTCTCAGAGAGTCGGGACAGCCGTACGTCTCTAAAAACGGCACCCAAAGAGCAGCACGCCAACTCCAGGAACCCTGCAGTCACACCTGCAAGGGGCAGGCATGCAATTCTCTAACCGATGAAGACAGGAAGGAGATCTTTGACTATGTGTGGACACTGTCATGGGAGAGTAAAAAGGCATACGTGAATGGTCTTATTGACAGGGTTGAAGTGAAGAGAAAGCGCACAACTTCTGAAACATCAAGAAGATGTTTGCAGTACGTTGCAGTACTTCTTGAAGAAAGATGGCGCACGTCTTCGCGTATGCAAGAAAATGTTCACCAGTACCGTCGCTTTAGGGACCTGGACTGTTTGAAACTCCGTCGATTGCTTACATTCAGATTCAGACCGCCCTGTCACAAATGTTCGGCATCCTGTTCAAAACGACGAGAAAATCTTTTTGGTGGAGGAATTCTTTGGAATGTTACCCAAGCTTCCGTCTCACTATAGTCGGAAGTCCTCGACGAAGCTTTATCTGGAACCTCATCTTTGCTCTCTGGCAGATTTGGTGATAAAAGGTGATATTTTAATGTTTATGTTACTAAATAAAGTATTCAAAGTGAACTAGACAAAAGTATGATTTGTCGTTGAAGTGCTTTTTGAGTATGTCGGATTATAAGGACAGGCCAAAAAGATGAATAAACCAACTAAGTCCTCCCGGTCGATGACAAAAGAGAAACAACCGCCGTGCATAAAACTCCAAAGTGACACGCTCAGGAGTTCTGCCTGTCGGAAAATGAGGGAGTACGCCGGGCAGAAAACTCCAAAGTGACACGCGTGTCGCTTAGGAGTTTTATGTCCGTCGGAAAATGAGGGACTAAAACTCCAATGTACAAAGAGGCAAGAAAGTACAAATTGATAAATAATGCATGAGAATAACTAAAAAGTACATTTTAATGTCATGAGGAATTGGGATGACTTTTAGTTGAACATTTGGAGAGAAAAACATTTTTTTGTCTCTCCTGTAAAATTTTCACCGTGGTGCTTATGAGGTTTCTGCACGATGGCAACAATAAGTGACATTAGCCCAACTATTCTGCAATATCCTGCTTTGGAAATGAAACATGTGTGTGTACAGTAGTCTCCATCTAAGAACTCGCCGCCTTTGAACCCGCTGTTGCCGTGAAACTGAATTTTTTCACTGTAATTTACATGTGTAAGAACTTGCTCTGAAACGAAAAATCCGCCTAAGAACCTGGCATTTGACAGAGAGACAAGCACACTTTTACGTAAAATGTCCATTATTAAACGCAAAATTCTCTTTCAAGTAGACGGGATAGAACAAAGCCACACAGTACAGTGAAAGAACGGGTGGAGGGAAGGTAGGGGGAGGCGAACCATACAAAGGATGGAGCCCAATTACTTCTTTCGTGTGCAAGCAGGCCACTCCTAGACTAAATTAGCATAGTCATTACCTAACATCTATTGTTGTCTGACTCGAGGGGCAGAATTTTATACGTAACTGACCACACGCTTGGTTTGCACGGCACGTGTACTTAGGGCTGATTGTGGTTATTACACAGGGTATCACTGGGCCTCGTGTTGTCTAAAATCGGCATCTGTGATTCACAACTTGATTGTTCAGTCTGAATCATTCCATTCGTTGCACATCACTGTAAAAAAAGATCATTCTGCTAGCCATAAGTCGTAACTTTGACCATTCGCAAAAAAAAAAAAAAAAAAATTTGAAGAAAAAAAAAATGTCCAACACATAATTTTCATTATGAGGTCACGACTTAGGTCCGAGCAATCAAGGGGGATAAAGCCATGGGTGGCATCTTTTGACATCCGCCTAAATGCCCGGTCCGCCTAAGAAACAGCTTTTTCTGCCTGCCTTTGTGCCTTTGACCGGTTCTTAGACGGAGACTACTGTATTCCTGTTATCAGATCTTTCAAGTCCTCAACCATGTGTAAAGAACTTTTATGTTTGGGACTTCTTTAGGTTTTCACTCAAGAGTTGCACATAACCCCAGATAGCTTTTAACTGTTCATCCACCAGATGGTTTGCCCTGATGGAGATACACATGTATGTTGGCATGTTTGTCAATAAGTTTGACTGTGAACTGCTCAGTGGTGTTCCTGATTTGGTATGTGATTCTTTATTTCCTACTGCACATAAAATTTATGTGTGGATATATGGAAGGCATTTATTGAATTATGGTACAGTAGACCTCAAGTATAATGGCCTCGGATTGAACGGGACCTCGGGTACAACGGCATAATTTAAATCTCCATTTCACACACTCTTCTTATGTCAAAAAAACTTCTCTGATGCAATGGCATTTTTCGTTCCGACATCATGGAATACATAGAGCAAAGTATTGCATGGCTCAGAGATTTACAAGGAGATGGGCAGAAAGAGGAGGGGGGGGGGGAAGGGGCGGTACGATAGTGTCATGACCAGTCGCCAGTTCTTTGTGTGCACTCGTGTGAGATTGTGTAACTGTGGGAGGTAAGGTGGTGAAAGTGAGATGGCGATGCACTGCAGAGATGGACAATGATGCAAGACTAGTCGCACATAGTCAGTCTTTTATGTGAATGTAGTTACACAATCAGGTGAACAGGGCCCATGAGGTTTGCATGCATGAGTGTAAACCTGAAAGTAAGGGAGTGGTCATTCTGCGGGTGTCTTGTATGTAGAGCTATGCCTGACCAAGACAGTGGTCACTTGCTGTGTTATCTTTTGAGCGAACGCATCACCATTCACTTTTTGAGACATAGAAACTGCATTGCAATATAATGGTGGCAACAAAGAAGAGAAATTCCCATCTCTTGAAATGAAGGCAAAAATTAATTGAAGAAGTGTACAGGGATGTAGAAGCCAAGGCCCAAATCTGCAGGGACAATGAAATTTCTTCCCGGACAAGCCCTATAATTTACAAGAGTGGTTTCCATTTGTCCTTCCCCATGCTGGTGTTGTATCCGAGTTGCACTGTATTCAGTATCTGTACTTCGTTATGTTTTTTGTGAAGTAAGCGTTGAGAGATGCAGTGAGTAATAATCACCCATTCAGCTTGTGTACCCACAAATTTCATGTCTCTGTAGAGCCTATTTTGTTGGCAACAAACTGTGCAATCCTACTCATGTATTCTTGACTGTGGGACATTGAACCCATGGCAGTGGCTTTGTGATTGTAAATTAGATGTTATGATGCTCCTAGGTTCACCCTAGTCTTCATGGAATAGTCTAAGACTTTGCTACTTTTCTATACATTTCATCAATGAGGTCCTGGTGTGTATATCTTGTGCCGTTGTTTATAATTTCAGTGCAAGCTCTACCTGGTCGGGACCCAGCAACCAGTACAGAATTGTCCAGTGATATTGTCAAGACGGAGAGTTGAATGTTAACACAGTGATGAATTTAAAATGGACCACGGGCTTAAGTATATCATGATTATTTCTGCACAATTATCATTTATTATATTGGCTATGTTAATTATGGTTTAAATCCTAAAAAGCCAAGAGTCACCTAAAACATGATATTGCATGTATACCCAGTTGGTTTCACTTTCAGCACTTAATCACACCGTGTTACCAAACTGTTTTGCACTAAAAGCAACATAGATAAGGGCAAAAGTCCAGTGTTGATATTATATGCACATGATGGTGAATGCACAGCGAGAATGGAGCAGGGGGCATAAAATGCACCAATTCCATTCACTTCAGTTTTCTGCAGTAGATCACCTGATGAATGACAGGCTGTCAATGATGGTGCCACGGGAAGAGGTCAGTGATGGGTTAATGATGCACCACCCATTTCCTGTCCAGTGCCACGAAAGCGTGCCAAAATCAAAAAAATCTTTAAATGAAGTGGCCTGTTATGTGTATTCTATTCAAGACTCTCTCCTAATGGCAACAAAAGTTTTATCAAAATATATTGTTCAATAGTATTTCTTTCATTGCATGAAAATTCATCTGGATTTCTTCAAATGTGTGTGCAAAAAGTGTGCATTTAAATTTCAGAATTTGTACAGAATGTTGTTTTAAGAGTGAATATTTGCATTGATTTACACAAAAAAGTGGCCATAGGTCTTATTACAAGTTTGTTCAGTAGAATTAGAATTTTATTTACATGTAATTTACAATGATATAGATTTTTGACCAATAGGTTAGGTATAGTTAAATACTTAGAAAAATTTGCCATGACCTCTGTTGAAAATAATAGAATTTTTGTTGTTGTTGTGTTTGTCTTTGTCATAGAGAAATCTGCTTTTGTCATAAAGAAAACTTTGTTTTGCAGATAATTTTTTAGTAAGGAACTCATATATTCAAAGTATAATTTAATTTACAAGTAAATTCTGACAATAGAAAAAAAAATCAGCCAATATTTTCCTTTGCTGTAACATCATGTTTTTGTCAGATTTAAATTTAAATTAACTGTTCCCATACATTTCTGTAGACTGTTTAACAGTTTCACGAAATGTTTGTCTGTGCTATGGCATAAATGTTGCCATTTAGACTAAAATCATGATCTGTTCCATTCAGCAGCAAGTGTGGATCATTCGTATGAAGTACATGTGATAAATGTAGATGCCTTATGTGGGACTTTTGGCAAGAGATTCCTTATTGCTGAACAAAGGAAATCAGGGACAAAACCACTGAAATGTAGTGTTTTCAAGAATGATGTTATATTTACCTGTCATTTGAATATTGAACAAAACATTACAGGCAGGCATTTCACAAGAATTTGTTTTCCCTGTATGGATGCTATAAAAAGTACAAAAATATTGTAAGAAGGAGGAATAGGCCCTATTTCCAGAAAGCTTTGGAACGTGCACGGGATTGCCATTTTACATAGATGAGACTGACTCTTGGTGACTGTATCTGGCAACAAATCATGAGAACAACTCTAAACTGCACACACATTTAATATCTATCGCAGAGGTAAAGGGCAAGATTCCAAATCAGTTGACTTTTCCTCATATCCAAGAGGGTAAGCCGCGCAGGCTGCGGGAGATGAAATGGTGAGAAAAAAGATAGTAGTGTGTCGCTTTGGGGACTCTGCCTTTCTGTCCCATGTCTGTGGTATTTCCGGTGCTATGGGAACATATCCCTGCTTCTTGTGTCTCGATTCAAGATAGAAAATCCAAAAGGAAGGCCCAGAGCCTTTGCCAGGAATGAACATTTGAATCAATTCCCACAGATGCCAAACATCTTGAAGACAGTCGTGGTGATACAAATAATGTGAAGTTTTACAACAATGTGCTGAGACATCAAATCCTAGAGATTGACACCCCTTGGTAGCCTTACATGACACCGCCCTTCCTACCTATTCTGCTGGGAATTGTGTTAAAATATCATACACTTCTTGATAGGGAGACACAGAATACATGTATTGACAATAAGATTGCTTGAGAGAATGACTGTTTTCAGAAAAAATTGGTCAAATGCTGTAAGAGGTAAGAAGAAAACAGAGATTCAACTGTGCAAGGGATGCGTGATATTAGATGCTGCGAGCAGCAAGTAGAAAATGTGGAAGAAAGAGGTGATGAGAAGTAAGAAAGAGCGGCAGGAATTTGCAAGAACCCAAAGACAAGGCTGTGGGGCCACTGCAAGAGTGTTTAGAGTAGAGCCAGCTCTACAGAGGCAAACGATCATGCGACAGGCCTATCATTGGGACAATTTCATAGGAAATCACTGCAGAAAGCACTTCAAACAAGAAGTTTTTACACACATTTCTGACACTCTACTTAACAAAACACAAGAATACATTGAGGACGAAGACATCTTAGGGGTAGCAGTGACACCCAAGATTGTTTGATACATTAAATTCCCACTGTGAATGTGTTCATTGTCTATCAAAACCTCAGCCTGTTTCTGCAATCCATGTAGCACAAGCTGAATCTGCCATTCCAGATCATATGACATTTTACAGACAGTGTTTTCTAAATTGTGTTGTCCCAAAACAACAAATCCTAGGAAAGGACGTTTTTCTTGAGGAGCAAGGAGGCCAGCAGCTTCATTCTACAGTTTCTCAACTGGCGAGAAAAAGTGCAGCTATTAGATGTGACAAAGATAGGCTGAAAAATGTGTTAGAATCCTTCTAACAGCACTAGAACTTAATTCTTTAGCACCTCAGCTGGCGGAAAGGAAGAGAAGGAGCACCAAGCAGTAGACATTTCACCAGTTAACCACAGTAAAAACCAAATTTGCAAAGTTTTAATGTTACAAGTATTTTAAGTACATAATAATGTACAAGTATTCTTTGGCAAAAAGATCTGTGTGCAGCTAGGAATCTTCATTACATGTCTGTTCATGTACTCCTGATGAGAAAATGCCAATACCCGCTAGAGATCGGTAGCCAACAACAATGACAAGTTGCAACGCTACAGTGTTATACATCATTTCTGTCAAAATCTTTTACTGGAGTAATAAATGACTTATAAGGGCTGCCAGTGCCCTTTAGCAACTCAACACATGGATCACAAACTGAAGATACCCCAGCGAGAGCATAGATGAGAGGGTCTTTTGACATTCACAATCCCATATTTTCTGAGTGAATGTTGTTACAAGTGCGTACATCCCCCAAGTTTTTATGCTAGGGGTACATATTTTAAAGCCTTTTGTGGCTCCAGAGCTAGAGAGCTCCTCCTGAAATGCTACTACCAACAGACTTAATTACAAGTAGATCTAATTATTCTTTCAGATTTTCTTTTTGTTTTCCTCTTGTTTTTTGGTTGAAAGGGTAGGGGAAAAGGTTAGCGATTTGATGATTTAGGGTTGAGGATAAGGACAGGATCAGGGATAGGTACATATACATACATGTACAAATGCGCCCCTAGGGTATGTGCACATACCTATAACACAGCCCATAATCGCACTTGACCCGTGGAATTGGAAGTGAGTCTAATGTCTTGTATGTACATCAGTCTGCCAGATTTCATGCAATTTTATGGTTCTTTTATAATACCCACAATTAGTCGTGCACGTGTAATTGGCATTTTGAGCAAATTCTCTCGAAGTTTGTCATCGTTTTATAGCTTTGAATATTGGTGTATTTTATTTCTTTTTTCTCACAAGATTAAAAAAACAACAATTATTGCTGTGTATAAAATGGTTGTTGAGGTGAAAAGCCTGTCATTAGTGTCAATGATGATGTAATAATTCGGTAAAAACAGTGTCTTTCACACATTCCAAATATTCCATTAACATGACAATCCTGCCAGTGCAGGTAACATTTTCGCCCCGTGGCCTCTTACTGAGTGCCATGGGAGTAAAATCAATAGATGTGTGGTTATTGTGAACTAAAATTACACACTGAATTCAAATTCAAGTTTTAAGGTGCATCAGTTATTAGATGGATATACATGTATTGGGCTGTGCACAGTTCACCAGCAGGAAGTCTAATTGCTGTTTTAATTATACATAGATATCATATACAATGTAAATAATAGTTTATGAAAATGTTTGAGAAATGTTTGCACATGATGAACATTTTGTCTCAATAGAAGTACAGTAAAATAAGTTTTAATGATACATGTACTTCAAAAAGAGGTAAAAATGAGAAATGTTGAGTTATTATTAAATTTTGGTGTATCGTCCAAATTATTTCCTTTGAATAATTCTGCACCATATTGGGCCTGCCAGGGGTAGGAGTTTCCCAACAGACTAATATCTGGAAAAAAAAACCCCCAGACAACTTGGGCAATTGATTACAATTAGTCGTGGTTGACGTCCATTGGGAAGTTGTTTTATATGACATTGTTGAGCTACGCTATCTCTTTAATGTTGAATCATTGCCTTCCATGGCTTTTTGATATTCATATACTGGGAATTTTCAGATATGTCACAGATAATTATGTTGACTTTGTAGCTTAAGTTTGAATGTAAAACGCACGTTTGTTCGATGCCAATTGAATGTAAAATATATTTCTGTTTGACACAAATTATATTTTTTTATTTTTGAAGTAAGCAAAATGCAATTAAATTTTATTTGTATTCTCTTTACACCAACATGCCTCAATGTTCAATGTAAAGAATGGATTTAGCAAAGAAGAAATGTTGTTTTGTATGTTTTTGCTGATCAAAAAATGATATTCTTCAGCAGTGTTATTTCATATATATAAATAATACAATGATACAGACAAGATACAAAAAGAAAACCAAACTAGCTTGAAGTACAGTTAACAGATCGTTGTATTCTTTCAGAACAGCAACCATGAAAGCATTTTCACTGGAAATCATGAAAATTATTAAATACAACATAAAAATTCAACCGTTTTCCATTCACATACATCCTGATGGAAGGCGTCACTTCATATGACATCAGACTGACCAAAAATAAGCAGCAAGCACAGCTGTCAATCTATAATTGGCCATATTCTGCAATTTCTTTTATTTTACTTAGGTTTTTGTCTGTGTACTTTGTTTCCTGACCATGTCATGCTGCCTGTCACACTGGTGTTTCTGTCTTCAAAATTCAGATTTTCCACCATACATCATGAGAACTGAACAACAACAACAACAACAAACATGGATTCTTTTTTCTTTCTATTTCAACTAAAAGTTTGCCAGAGTAAGATATACCTTTGCTGCTCAGTCCACATCTCAGAGATGAAGCCAAGAATATGAATGATGAACCATCAGAAACGCTCACATTTGAATCATAGTACATGTACAAATGCTAAAATTTTACAGATGACCAGAATATATTTAATATTTCATCACAAACTTCAAAATTCTTCCTGTTTTTTGTTGTTGTTTTTGTCACACTGAATTGGGAGAATATTAAAATAACACAAGTAAACTCTCTCTCACCGACATGCCTTTATTCTCCACAAATTATGAAAACATTTGTGAAAATCAGGACGGAACAAAAAAACAAAAAAAAACAAACACACTAAACAAACAAAAAAACACCAAAAGAAAAATGTCATTAATAATCATACATAATTATAAAACTATAATATTCTTTCATGGGAGACAATAAAAACTTTGATTAGAGTGCAATGGAACAATGGTAATATAACTCATTCACTTCTGACAAGATATTTCTGTTGTCAGTATGCGATATTGCTGGAGGACACTAAAAAAAATATGAAATAATGGATGACGAGTATCGGCCAGACAGAAAAAGACTTTTACATTATAGCTGAACAGACTCTTCGTCACACACACAAGTCTGTTCCACTGCATATTATGCCCCAGAACATGTCCCATTACACAGCCTGATAAGAGAGATCAATACAACCTCAGTGAATTTCCCCACTTTCGCAACTGCTCACCATAATTTGCATTTTCTGTGAATAGTTCTAATAACATGCACAGCAACTGAAAGAATAAACATGAAAATAAACAACCTCATCAAACACTCTCGCTCTCTACAAATCAACTGCAACCTCATACAAAACACTTTTCACACATCGTGTATTACAGCAAAACGTACCTTGACCTCCTCGCCAACAAACGAAAAATATTTTACATAAACAGTATTTGACCCATTTCAAATTTACACTGATAACATAAATACATTTGAAAATGCACCGCCACAGTAAAGCAAATGTAAATGCAATCTCACTTGCTAGTGGAAGGTATGCAGCATGTCATCAACACATATCAACTGAAATCAAATCTCAACCGTGCTGTTGGTATTGTGAAGTAATGAACAGCCATTTCAGACTATGAGAAAGGTGACTGACAATGCTCAAAATCTTCTCAATATATGATATATCACTGTCACAAACAATGAATTTGGCCTTATTCAAATTAATTATGAGTGGCATTTAGTTTTATCTGACTGAATTCATGAACTCATTACTGATTTTCAAAGTCTGGACTATCCTGGTTAAAGGCCTGCAATGATGGTATCCAGATTTCTTGGAAAATTCAAAATCCAGCAAAATACATTCAACCAGTGGTTTCCAGGAATGAAATCACTGCCCAATGCTAACCAGATCTCCACATTTAACACCAGAATACACCCTGAGAGGTATCCTAGTATCCTAAGGCATTTGCAGCCCTAAGTAACCTCTCCACATGCTGAAGGGTAAAGGTATTTTATGATCATGGCTTTGGTGAATTTGCAAATAAGCCACTTTTAGCATGCTAATCAGAATAAAAGAACGACCACCAAGTTTGAAACTATGAGAACAGAGTGACTTAACCTGAGCTTCAAGTAAGTTAATTTTTGAAACTCACACTTAGAAGTATTACCCATCAAATGATTCTGAGTTTTGTCATGATGGCAAATAATTTGCTGTGTAGATTTAAAAGCATTTGAAATTGATGATGAGACTTTTTGTTGTTGTGTACTAGTGGGTTGGCTGATGTCCTGAAAGCCATTACAAATCGTGGCATTTTTTTGTGACTATTTTAAGCCAGTCAATCAAGGACATTTTGATAATAACTAAATTCATATTAAACTTTTATGTAGTTTGCTAGCAAAAATGTAAAAGAAACCCCGAAAAAATAGGAAAAGCCAGAGAACGATAAATTTCCAAGAACATAAGATAAATCACAACTGAACAACCGTGTGACATGTAGTTACCACACTACAACCTTTGCTTAGGCACACATTTTAATTATCGCTAGTCGTGGTAGAAATCATTTGGTTTTCCTGATGTACACAAGAATAAGTCCAGTCTGAGATTCTGATCACCTGAGAGAAAACCTACTGTATGTGTGGCTGAATGGACAGTAATGAAGCTGTTTATTAACTGTGAGGTCGATGGTATCTCTGCATTTCCATCTGGCTGTTAGTATTTCTTCAGTGTTTTCCTTATCAAAGCCATTCTCTGAAACACAAACCAAACAAATTAGTTTCTTTCTCTTCATCTGAGGCCATTTAATTTAATCACATTAAAAACAACTTCAACTTGAAAATCTAGTGATTTGTTTTCCGTGATCTGTTAACAAAAATATCACTCAAACATTTTGAAAACTAAAATCTGAATCTAAGTAACTGGCACCGGAGAGTATGTATATAGAGAGGTTTCACTGAGAGGTAAATTTGCACAGTGAGACACTGGAGTCTCTGCGAAACCACAGTTAGCATGGAACAGAAAGTAGGTCGCTGCGGTAAACAATGCCTGCTTGTGCGTTTCCACGGGGCTTAAGAACTTACAAATGGCTCTACATATTTTCAATGAGCTCAAAATATGAACAAACCACAGTAAATACATATGCACACTATCTCTGGCGAAGAAGGTCTCTTTCCATTCTTTTTACCGCAGTGACCTAGTTTCGTGATTTGGTAGAAGAGAGATCTCTCTATAAATACCAACTCATTGCTGACACACAAAGCATAAGAAAATCATGTCTTTTTCCTTGCAAATCTTTTTTGAAGTTGGAGAAAAGTTTTTTTTTCTCAGTGTTTGATAAATGGTGATATTAATATCTGTATGAAAATTTCTGTGAAATACACAAAATTCCGATAAAACTTACAAACTCTTTGTCATGAACATGGGAAGCAGTCCAGTTAAATTTACAGAGAAATTCTTTAAAATTCACTGCATTTTATTGGCACGATAATTGATATGACTAACAAAGTTTTTAATGCTAGTACAAACGAACTGTAGGCTCATCTTCTGTGTGGTCTACCTAATCTATAAACTTCATTCCCACGAAACTGATAAACACATTGTGTCTATCTGAAGAAAGGGAAAATGTAATGACAATACAAAATGCAAGGCATTCACTTTTGAAAGTTTTTAAGACAAAGATAAGTTGCAACTTTTTGGGTGGGTGTGTCAAAAAGAACACCCAATCATGTGGATGCAGAAGAAACACAGTTCAACCATGAATGACATGCAACTAAATTCACCTGTTTGTGTGCTTCTGTGGTTGCTGATTTCTTATATGGACGAATTTCTTCAGAGCCAAAGCCAGGTATTTGCATGTTCCAACAACGTTCTGCAGAAAGAGAATTCTTATGTATTATCAAATTTCACCAAACTCTTCAAGCTCACTAAATGCAATTATCACTAACATCCCTACAGATTAATTCTTCTCAATGCATAAAATAACAGGTGGTCAAAAGTGATATCTCAAATTACAATAGTGCTTTTAAATCAGCCCCAAATCATTCCAATGATGGACATATATGCAAGAATTCCTTGCAAAGGTATCTGTGGAAAAAAGCAGATAACCACAGACATGCAAGCTAGGCATGGGGCTATAATTTTGAAAGAGCATATATATTATTTCTGGTTTTTTCCTCTTGCTCAACATCATTTGTTCTATTCGTCAACATTTGTTGAGTTATGCAGAGAAACAGTCAGTAAGAAAATCAGATTTTACACCAAGTCTGATCTTTCATGCCCGAACAGGTGTCTTCCTATCCAATTTGAAGTCATGTATATGCTCTTACACCTGAAAATGTATGCCTGATAAACTGAAAACATCTGGCTGTTTAAATATAAATTATACATACAGATCTGCAAGGTCCTGACTGCTAGAACTGGCAAAAATGTATACAACACACTAGTGCTGCTTCATTTGATGACCTGAAAGCTTTAGATGTTTCAGTTTGCTGCACCATGGGATATTTTGCTTCAGACATCTGATGGAATTTTCAGCCACAATGAAACACATAGGTGATGACTTGTAGTAGGTTTTGATAATATTGTTCAGTTTCTTTATTTGCCCAGCACCAAATGACTGTGCGCATGCATCCACGTTTGTTCTTTTCTTTAGCTACACTGTAACTTTGCCACATGCAATGTAATCCAAGGGCACAAGTACAGCCTTGTTTACATACCCAGATATAACTGGACATCCTTTGCCTCTAATGTGTTGGAACGTCGATGTTTGGCAAACTGACAGGATGCTGATACAACATTTTCAATGAAGTCATCTGCAACTTGTAACAATACCTGACAAAAGAACATCAAAGCCAATAAAAAACTTCACATTTTATTTCATTCTTGCCAAATCGGAAGTATTTGCGTGTTGTTGCAAAGCTCAATCAGTCTGTTTTCATGCAGAAACATGACCTATTTACAGAAATATGTGTTTTAAAAATTAACTTTCGATACAACATGATATAACATTAACACATCTAAAAAAAACCCAGAAAGATAGACAAGTGAGAAACGAATCCATATTTGAAATGTTTATGGTAAACACATGAAAACACCTTCCCCCAATAAATAATTTCAGTAACATGAATATTTAAAATTTAAGGTGAGATATGACAACTTTTATAGGCCAACCGCATGAATTTTTGTAGAGTAAGGAATTAGTTTTGAATATTTTTAGTATGAAAGCAGTGAACAACTTTCAAAAGATTTTCAAACTCACATCTTCAACATCATCATCCATCTGTTCCATTGGATCTACTTCCTTGACTAAATCCCGTAACCTTGACCTCTCCAGAACACTTCGGCCATCAGACCCTGAAGCTGCCTGGCTAACACTATTACTGGTGATTGAGGCTTGTGATGCTACAACTGTGGCTGCTGCTACTACTGTCTGTCTTGTTGATGTTGGGCTGGATTCTGTGATTTTCCCTGCGTTTATAACCTGAAATGTGACAACAAGTAGAATCAGTAAGAATCAATAGACAGCAGATGGTGGAGAACTTTCATCAGATTGTCCCAAGAGACAAACGAGAAACTTAAGTACAAATATTAAAAATAATGTAAAATAAAAATGATTGAGACAAGTGTGATGAAACAAGGCAATAAAACCAATTTAACAGTGAACTGTGAATCTCAAAGCTCCTTAAATCGTAACTTGTCAGCCGTTTCTCTTTAAATTATGCAAGCAGTTACCAAAACACAAATAAATAATACTTTATTACTACATACAGTTACACACTTTTTACTTCAATGCCTAAAAATGAAACTTTTCTTATTTTATTTGCTAGTGCATTGTAAAACCAAACATTCTGTGTCCTTTTCCATTTGCTCCCTCAAATACAAATTTACTTATCCCAAACCTAATGCTTTGCATATACCTATAAAAACATTTTGTCATTTGGATAAAAATTCATTTACATTTCCAACCGGTACAATAATTTGCTCTGGCTGAGACTGCAAAGGCTGGGAAGGTCTGGCTAAAATTGGGCTGCCCGTGGTTGCCATGACAATAGGTGAACTGGCTGGTCCATTGTTGACAGCACTTGTATTACTGGCACTTGTGAGTGAGGGGCTTGTTGTGGTAGGAAGTCCATTCAGAGTGGAGCTCAATGATGACTGATAGCTGCTCATTTTGCAAATTATTATTCCACAAATAAATCACCCAGGAGTACCTCTTTTCTTGAGTTCTGAGAGAGGAACAAAACTATAAATATGGCATATATCATAAAAAACTGACTTTCCTCTTATCATTCAGAACAAAGTCACTTAGAATATTTGATTTTTATTTTCTAAAAAAAAACCCAAAAGAAAGTATGATCTCACCTATTATCACTACCCCTCCACATGGAGAGAACATACGGATCTGGGTAAGCACATATGGTGGGAAACTGGACAGTTTTAAAAAAACTGGCTACTGATTTAGCGGGTGCAAAATTATTTGTAATTTGTATCCGACACAAAGAAAACATGCATCATTAACCATGATGGAAATTTCAGGATGAAAGATTCAGTACACTCAATCAATCTGAACTCTTACAATTCTGTCTTAATATTTTCTTCTGTTATATGGTAAAAGTAGGTAGTCCAAACCACAGACTAATAAATTAACCAGACTGGATGAGCCCATTGTGTGACGTCACAAAACAGCGAAAGGTCATGAACCATCTGCCACATTAGATTTACGGTTGCGACCGACGCTTCAACATAGCTACAATGCAGCGGTCGCTAAAAGTCCGTACGGTCACAATTTATAACAATAAAAAAAAAGGCAGCTGTAGACAATAAAATGAAAGGATAGGCAAGTTAATGCATTATTAATACATGTACAACCAATCTTGACAAATAAAAAGAAATTTCTACTGCAGATAGAACGAGAATCGGAATTTCCCGAGCGGCGGCCACGTTGGTTATACGGATGCATCTCATTAACTTCCGTAAAAAACGACACAGCCCGAAGCTCGTGTTTCCAGTCTGTGTTAGTCTGTGGTCCAAACTGCCCTGCTAAAGGGGCGAAATCCCGTTTTGGCATAATTTTAGGCCAACATTACAAGGCTATTACTGCTGTGTATTTATGTGAAACGGCATGTATTCCACATCAAAATAAAGTTCAGTCCTTCCTTGACAGAATAATATACTTTCTTTTGTATTGTTTAGTGTGTTAATCTGTGTATTTTTATAGCTTGAACAGGACATAGTCTTGCCGTTTTCGCTCTGAGCTGCGCGTACTGAATTGACCCTCTTGTAACAAAGGGTCGCAGTGTGTCGTGCTGATGTAGCGCATGAGTTTGAAAATAACTCCCACAGAAAGCCAGATAAATAATTTTTAATTCAATATATTTTTCATCGTGTTTTAAGTCGAAATTCCGTTAAAAATCATTTGTTGAAAAGTTTGTTGACCGAGAAACTGGCGGAAACTTGAATAGATCAGGATCAAAATTATACGCCAATAAACTTCAGCTTTTGTATTATAAGGATATGCCAAGATCAGATGCGCCGACTGTTTTTATAGACCCACCCAATGCTTGATTTCGTCACCTTTGTCCGACACTCAGTGCTAAGTCAATGGTGACATGGTTGACCTCCTTTTCAACTAAAAAAAAAACGGAAACATTTTTTTGTCTCCCTTGTAAGAGTTCGCAAAATTGACGTCGGGATGAAGTTTGGTGACTAAAAAAACGTAAAATGAGATGCTTGTATTACATTTGCACATGATCTCAAAAAAATTGAGCGTAATACGGTAATGTACATCCCCATGTCTTGAAACCTACGAATTTTTAATGTCGTGACTCAATAAACCGTCATTTTATGGGTGGTCAAAGTTAGTCTATTGTGCAATTTGCAAAAGGTAGCAAATTCAAGGTGTTTTTTTCATTTTTAAAAATGCCATGACTTTCAAAGTCTTTAAGCTAGAATAATAAATTTGGACACGTATCAAAATTCTTGGAAAAACAAGCTCCATCGGATTTGACAATGACTGGTGAGATATGATAAAAAGTAAAAATCAGTTTGGACTACCTAGTAGTAGTAAAAGGAAGAATCAGGTTAGGTTTAGGGTTATGGGTAAGCCTTGGGACAGGATTAGGAATTGGAATAGGTTTAGGGGTAGAGATTTACAGTAAATGTTATTGGGTGGTTGGGACATACAGGACTCATCCCTTTCAGGATTTACAGAAAGATGAATCAGATAGCCGTGAATCCCTAATTCTAATTTAAAAAACATTGTATTTGTGGATGTTAAAGTAATTGGCTGCAAACCCCCATTTGGAATATGTTTCATTACTGCAAGAGAATCTGGACTTGGGACACATTATGATAATATGAAGTCCTCCTGAATAAATTTTAAATAGGCTTGCGATCATTGCTAAGGGTACCTACATAAATGATAAAGGCCACCAAATTCGGTCACCGAACCACTAGGCGCTTTAGGTGAGAAGAATTGTACTATATAATTTCAATAACTGCACATAGAGCCCACCTACATTCGGTTCGTTTCAGCGCCGTAGGTGCTGACTGTTTTTATCGGAATCCAAAATACATTCCTATGGCGCTGATAGATACAGATCCCGTGACACGGTGATGGGCAAGACCGTCGAGCGACAGGAAGGTGTGATGAGTCATACTCATTTACGGTGAGCGGGGCGATTTTCTACTGACCAAACCACATCTGGACGGGACGATAAGAGGAAATTTGATTGAAGATTTGGATTCAGCGGCCTTAAATTAACAAAGTCGCCGAACAGAATTTGTTTATTTTAAAAGAGAACAATTTTTAAAGAATTTTAATCATTTTAAAAACATGATAATTCAAAATGTTCAAAACGAGCATCTGGTCTGCTCAGTTTCACTCTGCACAATTCCACGTGGTGCAATGAGTAGTGTGAGCAGAAATAAAGTACAAATAAAACCTACCAGGCGCAATGCGCCGAAATTGCAGGCGGCCTTTATGTGTAGCATACTATAGGTGCTCTAGGTGGTAAACGATAGCTCCAACCTATAGGCACCGACTTATTAGGTGGCCTTTCTGTGGTCATCCTAACACTGGTTGGCCCATTTTAATATGTTTCAACAGCGCAGATAATATTGAAATAATAAGAATTTACCACTGATAAGGTAGATCTATCGATCTATCCCCACAGCCCCCTCCCTTGCCCCCAACATTCAAGCCTAAGGCGGGTGTGCCACAGATAAGATGCAAAACCTTTGACAGCAATGAGTGACATAACAGCTTGTGAAAATAGTAACTAGATGACCTACCGGGCATTGCCCGGAATAAACAATCATGAGCTCCCCCCCCCCCTCTCTCTTTCATATAATAAAAGTAATAAACTACAGTCTTGCTTCAGAACTCATTCGCACCAGAACACTACCCACCAAACTGAACGCTTGATACGGTTACTTTTTATGACTTGCATGGTACTATATATTACGAAACAAACATGAAAAATACAGATGTTACATAGCAATAAACATTGTTATTTTTTTAAAAACTAGCTGAGTTGCCCGGCCCTGCCCGGGATAAATCGATTTATTAGTTTCAGTTCTGGGTGATTATTATGGACCTGCTTCATTTTGCCTGTTCCTTTAGCTTTATTTTATTTTTGTTTGTTTGTTTGTTTTTAGATAAGTTTTACTGCCCTCCCTTTGCGCGCGCGTTGACATCCTGCGCATCCCGTCAGCATCCGTCATGGCAATGATTTGAGCACGGGTTAGTTTGTTTGTTAGTGAACACATCGCAGGAAGTGATAACGTCATGTGCAGGCGGAAGTGGGCTATTATTAGAAACATACATCAATATCTTATTGATCGTAAATTTCGGATCAAACGCTCTCGTGAATTTAGTCTTTAATTATAACCGCATTTACCGATTAATTCAGAAATAACAAACGGTTTTGTTTGTGTATAGCTATAGGAACAATGTTCGCTATCCCATAATTCTTTGTGCCAAATTTCAGGTCGGTGCGTTGTGTAGTTTCCGAGTCCATAGGACTATTAGGGGTTTTGTTGTAGCTTTATTATATAGATACATGCTTGAAGTAAACAACTTTTAATTATAGCCATCATCTTCCTTATCTGAATTGCCACCTTATGATACCAAACTAACAGTCTGTAATTTTCATGAGAACGAGGCATAATAACTAGCCACACCCCCAAGCTTAGTCTTTGTCATGTGAGTCTGACCAGTGGTTCACTGGTTTTAACATGTCCTTGTCACAATGCCTTTGATTTAGAAGAGATACAATGAGCAATAAGACGATAGTTACTTCTCAAAGAGGTCAGTGACCTGATGCGTGAAAATTCGACTTGCGCGCGTCGCGGTCAGCTTGACCTTGCTGTATTGATATGCCCATGCAGAGTGAACGCCAGGAAAGTTGATGAGCACTGAATTTTGAGGCCTCTTGCAGCATGAGGGTAAAAAAAGTTTTGTGCAGAATTATCAGTAATTAAACCCTATCTTGTCAAATTCAGTTCAGTTGTTTCATTCTTTGTCCTGTCTTTTTTGTGACTCCAAATGCAATGAATACAAAGCATCACTTTCAGGTTAAAAAAAAGTGCAAACATGCACCGACAATCATGACTACAACTACTACAAGTCCCCACCTCGCCACCATTTGATCTAGGCCTATATTGTTGCCAATTAACTAAAATTTCAAACTTTACAACCATTTGAAAATGTAGATGAAATGATTCTTCAAACAGAACTTTGTCATGAATATGTGCATTTTCACAAGTTTTAAGGGTGCTTTGCATGATGCAGTCACTAGTTACGTTGTGTCACTATTTTCCGTTGTCAAAAGTGAAACCTTTGTCTTTAACCTCATTTCTCTCAATTTTATTAACTTCTACTCTTACTTCTTAGGTGGTCACTGTCTTCTAATTTCATCCATTAGTATGACACTTTAAAAATTTAGAGAGGACTTCCGAATGCGTTCGATAGTTCAACAAGTGCATAGGCATTGTCAGATTGATATGTAATGCTTATAGCCCTGCTGCAACCCCACAGTTTTTCTGTGGTTTTTATGATATTTCGTGATATGTAATGATGTGAGGGTCTGGTCAGTTTGTACCATCGAGGCCATAGGCCGATGTTCGTCTGGGCAGTAGTCAGATTGACATATCATTATCAGGGAAAGCCGACGGGGTAGCTATGAATTGTTTTCACTCGGGCTATGGAACGCATTCAGAAGTCCTTCCAAAATTTAAACAGTATTGTGTTCAGAAATGATATATTGAAGAAAGAGCTAGATCTAGATCTTTGAACATTTTCACTATCTAAGTATCTACCCTGCTTTATCAGGCCATCTAACACAGAATGCTGTGAACATTGTCATATCAAAATTTCATGAAAAATACAACAGTTGTAAATTAGTCATAGATTAAGGCCTAAATGGCCATTGAATGTGTTCATTAGCTGAGTGTTACAAACACAATTCAACCAGCACTGGTAAAACAAAGATTTGTTTACAAAAACGTTGTGTCTATTCGGACTCGAGTCCGAATATTAGAATTTTATATTCGGACTCGGACTTTTTTACGCGCATGCACGAGCATTCCGGCTTCCGGGCGCATCACGCTATCGCCACTCGTCAGATCTAGTACTAGATCTATATTGCTCGAGAAACAAAGGACCTGATATTGCTCGTGGTCAGAGACGTCAAGTACTCACGCAAAATGGCAGTTCGCCTCAACGAAACATTTCCGTCCTTTGATGTCTTTGAGGCCGTATTCGGCAAGTTTATCCCCTGAGGTGCGTAACGGAATGACAAGCTACAAGTTTGGTCCCATTGCCTACTGGGCTCACCCCCCCCCCCCCCAGTAGGCTACTTGGGTACTATTGATTATAATGCGGATGATTGGCTGGGGGGGGGGCATAATTTTCTATTGATACAGAAGAGCAGCCAGCAACCTAGAGGCAGGCATGGTCCCTGACATAGGCCTATCCATTCCATTATAAAATAGCCCTATCGGGACTTTGGAGTCTGAATAATAAATGATGATATCTGGACTCGGGAATGCGGTCGGGCCCGATATCGGGACTCCGGAGTCCGAATATATAAAATAACGCTATCCGGACTCCGGTGTCCGAATATAAACTAACGCTATCGGGACTCCAGAGTCCGAATATAAACTAACGCTATCGGGACTCCAGAGTCCGAATATAAACTAACGTTATCGGGACTCCGGAGTCCGAATATAAAATAGGCATATATCGGGACTCTGGAGTCCGAATAATAAATGATGATATCGGGACTCTGGAATGCGTTCGGGCCCGATATCGGGACTCCGGAGTCCAAATATAAAATAACGCTATCCGGACTCTGGTGTCCGAATATAAACTAACGCTATCGGGACTCTGGAGTCCGAATATAAAATAGCGCTATTGGGACTCCGGAGTCCGAATATAAAATAACGCTATCGGGACTCCGGAGTCCGAATATAAAATCACTATATTCGGACTCACCCCCCCCGACATTCCCCCAAGTAGGCTTTTCATACCCTGGGCTCTCAACCCCCTCCCTCCCCCCGACATTCCCCCAAAGTGTTACTTGTCACAAAATACATCAATGTGGGGACTATTGATTTATTATATAATGATTATAACGCGGATGGATTGGCTGGGGGCATAATTTTCTATTGATACAGAAGGGCAGCCAGCATGTATATATTATATACATGTAAAATAATGCTATCGGGACTCGGGAGTAAGGACGGACCCGAGTCCGAATATGAAACAGTATGATGATTTTATATTCGGACTCGAGTCCGAATATGATGATTTTATATTCTGACTCGAGTCCGAATATAGGCAACCTTACAAAAAATAAAAAAAATCATTGTTCTGAGTAGCAACCTGATGTTAAGATCTAGATCTAGAATCTAGATCAATACGATTTGTGCCTAGAATAGACGAGCGAAAGAGTTTTTGACTGAAACTGAGAGAGGCTCGCCAATTTGACCACTCTCAGACTCAGAGTCAGACTCGGACTCTGAAAGTAGCCTACGGCGGTAGCGTGTCGTGAATTCACAGACCCTGAGGAAATAGCAATTCTTCTCAGTAGATCTTTAGTTTATAACAATTGTGAGGCAGACGATTCCTTCAAAATAGCAACCAATTTCTTGCCTTTTTGCCCAGTAACTGAAGGCGGAAGAAAAAAAAATTAAGCCAATGAGGAACAAAGATGAGACAGATCCATCAGCTTCCACAATTTTGTAAACACCAAGACGCCATGATTGTGGAAATAAAAAGCTAGGCTAATTGTGTCTGTTAGTTTCGATAAAAATTCTGAGTCACTAATTTCTGAGGAATAACTATGGGCCAGTGACACCTACACTTTATTTCTGTATTCTACATTATTTGAATTCAATTATTTGTATTTCATCAAATTTATGCGATTTTGCGGCGTCTACACAGATGAGAAAATGGCGGACGCTTTGGATGGTGAATGGTGGTTAGAAAATGACAGCGTGACGAGTAACAAGGAGGGTAGGCACCTATAGATCTACTCATCTTTCTATATATATAGGTCTAGTAGATTGATAGTTACCCAATACATACACAGAATTCGGCACTTGAATTCAGCTATTATTGCTTTAGCCACGTTAAGTTAAATTCCTCAAGTGTCCAACCAATAGCCTACCACATTACCAAATACCAGCCCTAACCGTAACCCCAGTCAACATGGACTCATTATAGATTATCTAAATGACTCATTGCAAAATAAGAACAGCCCAAATCTGCCTGCCAAAGTACAGTTTTTAAACTGCATATAGCTATTTAAATATGCAAAGCTGAATACTACTCAATGAAGGAAAGTTGTTCGTCACATCGAAGTTGTGTGATATGTCATGTGTACACATTTCTTTCTTTTGTTTCAATTTATTAGAATTAGATCTAGTGCCCTTGATTTAACAATGGCCATTGTTTTTGTCAGTGTGCACACGAAAAATCGGACGCAAACTCATTAATGTTGACCATAACGCGCCTTAGCCCACGCCAATACCGATTTTCAGCCTAATTTCTTTATTATTGGTGAAGATGCGACTGTTGGAACAGCCACATGCACTTTTACAGCATGTAATTATCTAAATAGATCCACGAAATAACAGTGTGCACACACGGACAACAAAAACCCTCGAAAAGAAAATAAACTGATTTAAAGTGAAAAAAAAACGATCTTCGCATTTGTATTGCCCAAAATCGAATAGTAAATTCTTTATCTTTATGAAATGATGTGTTGTAAACCTCTAAGATACCATTATTGGTCACAATTTGACAGTTCATAACAGGGTACAAACAAAGGTAGATTTGGGCTGTTCTTATTTTGCACTGACTCAAATCTAGATCTAATTACTAATGGAGCCAGTCTAACTGGAGTCTTGAGTTAGCTAGATCTAGCCTAGGGAAGGAGTTCCGTACTCGAGCGCCAAAGACCAGAAACTAACTAAATGAGATGATACATAGATCTAGCTACCCCGGGGGCTTTCCCTGATATGTCAATCTGACTACTGCCCAGACGAACATCGGCCTACGGCCTCAATGATACAAACTGACTAGACCCTCACGTCGTTACTTATCAATCGGACAATCTGACAAAGTGGCGCTCGAGTAAGGTACTCCTCCCTAGCCTAGAACTAGTCTAGATAAAGGGACCTACTTTGCTTTTGTCTCGTTTTTTTCGAATGAATAAAGACATGGTAATTTTTATTTGGCCGCGCTTATTCGCAGACGTCTGCGAATAAGATCAGAATCTTATTCGCAGATGGATTTTCTGTTTGTGATTTTTATTTAGGAAGAGCTCCTTATGCGTCACCTGACAACCTCCTCGGCGTAAAATAGCGTTTAATTGAGTTGGATCTATCGATGAAACTTTCACCAAAACATTTTTGATGGTGAGTGAGAGCAGTCTATGAGATACAAAATCGTCCAAGTACCATAACAAGCGGGCGAGAACCAAAGCCTTCTGAATTTTAGCGAGTGATAAAAGTCTAGAAAGATCAGATTAACTTCACATACATGTACATACATTGAAAAGCTGAAACGAACAAGTCTTTCGCTCGACGGGTGAGAGGCCAGCGGCGGCCACCCGAGCGTCCATCTCAATCACATGACCAAAACAAACGATGCGCATCACTTTTCATTCAGAAACGGACCAGAGTAAACAAACAGCGTATCGAGGGGGAAGTCGGAAAGCCAGAAGAGTTCGTCCTCTGCTCCACATTCCTTTTTTTCTATTCCAAAACCTATCAGAACTAAAATCTGACGTTTTTGTTTTTGGTGACTTTTTTACTTGACCTTGCCGACTTTTGCCGCCTGTGCCTATTATTAAAGTAGTTTTAATAATTTGGGGGGAAAATATCTGCCGATAATGGTGAGGAATAAACCTAGGCAGTATCTGCCGATAATGTTGGCGGATAAACCTGGGCAGTATCTCATATCTGTCGAAAATGTTGGTGGATATATGGCTGCCTTTAGAAAATTTTCAAGCTCTTTTATTCACAATGTATGTCAGTCAGAGCCCTCGTAGTCTTTGCTTACTTGGAAGGAGGCTTATGTGAGTTACATAATTTTAGTCTGGCATCTCTTTCATCATGCTCTGTATGTTAATCGCCAAACTGCGGATTCACTGTGAAGACATCCGTATATTCTATATTATATAGGGGGACTAACTTGCCATAGGGGGCCATTGTCCCCTTGCGACCACCCACGCACAGACACTCACAAAGTAATAATAATAATAATAATAATAGTTCGTCCATCAGGTATGATGATGACCTTAACAACACCAGAGGAATAAAGAACAGAAATTGTTGAGAATTTCAACACATGGACAATAAAGAGAACTAAAGGACACAGAGGACAGAATGGAAAGACTGTTCTTTCATGACTTATGGCTTCTCATGTGACTGATAAGTCCTATTTTTGCCCTGCAGACCCTTCCGCATAAATGACAAGAGTGCTCCGTTGGTTCAGTACCACTGGGCCTTTTCTTGCGCCGTTCTCTTTTTTTGATAGCCTGCTGGACTCTGTCAGCTTCCCATGCTTTGCTGCCTCTGGTAAGGGCCGCCCTCCAATTTGCACGATCAAGCGAGAGCTTTTCCCACTCACTCACATCAATGGCAAAGGCCTTCAGTGATTGCTTGAGAGTGTCTTTGTAACGTCTCTTTGGGGCCCCAACATTCCTCGTTCCATTGGAGAGCTCAGAGAAGAAGATTTGCTTAGGGAGTCTGGAGTCGGGCATTCTGACAACATGTCCTGCCCAACGTAGCTGAATTTTTTTCAGATGGCAGAAGATGCTCAATTCCTTGGCACGATTGAGGACCTCAGTGTCTGGAATTTTATCCTGCCATTTGATCCTTAGGATCTTTCTAAGGCAGGCCAGATGAAAGTGATTTAGCTTTCTGGCATGCGATTGGTACACTGTCCAGGTTTCAGCCCCATAGAGTAGGGTGGGAAGGACCACAGCATTGCACACTTTCAGCTTAGTGTCTGTGCGAATGCCGGCAACATCCCACACTCTCTTTCGAAGCCTGCCAAATGCAGAGCTGGCTTTGCTGATTCTTGAGAGAATTTCAGTATCAACACGAGCCGCGGAAGACAGTGTACTGCCAAGATAGGTGAAGTTCTCCGACACCTTCAGAAGACTGTCATGGACTTTGATATTTGGGGTCACAGGATACTTGTCGTCTGGAGTAGGCTGATGGAGCACTTCCGTCTTCTTTGTGCTTATTGTGAGGCCAAAGTTGTCACAGGCACTAGAGAACTTATCAACACAGTTTTGCATGCTATCCTCATCGTGTGCCAGAAGTGCACAATCATCAGCAAATAGTAGGTCACAGACTTGAGTACTTTTGGTTTTGGTTTTTGCCTGAAGTCTCCTGAGGTTGAATAGACTGCCATCAGTTCGGTACTTGATGCTTACCCCTTGAGGAGGAGAGCTAAAGGCTTCTTGTAGCATTGCAGAGAACATGATGCTGAACAGAGTTGGGGCTAAGACACAACCCTGTTTTACCCCATTTGTGACAGCAAAGGGCTCTGAAAAACTGCCGTTGCTTTTGACTGCAGCTTGCATGCCATCATGAAACTGGCGCACTATTGTGATGAATTCGGGTGGACACCCAAACTTCGCCAAGATTTTCCAGAGGCCTTCACGACACACTGTGTCAAATGCTTTTGTGAGGTCAACAAATGTGATATACAGCGCTTTATTTTGTTCCATGCATTTTTCCTGAATCTGTCTGGCAGCAAAAATCATATCCGCCGTTCCCCTCTCTTTAAGAGTCTTTACGAAAGCCACATTGGCTCTCGGGAAGCAAGTCATTTGACGAGAGGTGATCAAGAAGGCGATTCAGAAGCATTCTTGCCAATATTTTGCCAGCAATTGAAAGTAGAGAGATTCCCCGATGGTTGTCACAGACTTGGCTGTCCCCTTTGTTTTTGTACAGATGGATGATTGAAGCATCTTTGAAGTCCTGTGGCAGCTTCCCTGCTTTCAACACATGATTGAACAACTCGGTCAACCTTTCAATAAGCTTTTCTCCACCGAAGGCATACACCTCAGCAGGAATTGAATCCACGCCTGGTGATTTGTTAAAGGACATCTGATTTGTGGCAGTTCGGGTCTCATTTGCTGTGAATGGCTTGGCAAGAGCTGCATTAATAGGAGTCTGAGGGAGGCGGTCAATGGACTCAGTATTTATATTTGATGGCCGATTTAGCACACCTCTGAAATGTTCTGCCCAACGCTGAATTATGGCATTCAATTCAACAATGCGTGTTGAACCATCTGACGCAAGAAGTGGCGTAGTGCCAGAGCGGGATGGTCCAAACACAGCTCGGAGGCTCTCAAAGAACTTTCTAGTGTTGTTTGTGTCGGCATATTTCTGAGTTTCTCTTACTCGCTCTTCAAGCCAGTCATTTTTCATTTTCCTCAGCTTCTTCTGGAGTACACCCTTACATGCACGCAGTGCATCAGCTTTTGCTGTGGAAGAGGGGTCACTGCAGTGAGCTTGGATGAGACTATTTTTTTCTTTGATGAGCACTTTGATCTCATTATCATTATCATTGAACCAGTCCTGGTGCTTGAGGACAGGAAAACCAACTGTGCTGCTGGCGCAAGAGTGTACAGTCGTTTTTAGGTCAGTCCAGCTCTGTTCAATGTTCTCAGGATCAAAAGTCACGCAATCCAATTTTGAGGAGAGTTCTGAGGAGAGCTCGCTCTGTTTCTCAGCTGAGCAGAGTTTTGAAACATTTAGGCGTTTAGGTGGCGCTTTCCCTTGAGGGCGTCTATTGCGCCTCAATGTTAGTCTGAGCTTGCAAACAATGAGTCTGTGGTCAGTTCCACACTCGGCACCACACATCGCCTTTGTTACAAGGACATCCTTTCTGTCAGTCTTCCTCACAATGACATAGTCTATGAGATGCCAATGCTTTGAGCGGGGATGCATCCATGACGTTCTGTTTCTCACGGGGAGACTAAAATTTGTGTTGGTAATGAACAGGCCAAATTCAGTGCACAAAGTAAGTAAGCGCAACCCATTGTTATTGCATGAACCAACTCCATGAGGGCCCAAAACATTTGGCCACGCTGAGATTTCAGAGCCAACCCTAGCATTGAAGTCCCCCAAGAGAATCAGCTTATCAGCTGCCGGGACAGAGCATATGACAGATTCTAGATCAGAATAGAACTTGTCTTTGGCTTCATCTGGGTTTGTCATGGTGGGCGCATATGCGCTAATGAGGGTGGCTGACTGGCTTTTCCCAACTGGGATCCTGAGTGTCATTAGCCTGTCATTTATTTCAATTGGCATGGACTGCAAGTTTCTGACAAGGTCATTTTTAATTGCAAACCCAACACCATGCTGTCTCGGTTCGACTGCACCCTTGCCTTTCCAGAAGAAGGTGTATCCACCACTGAGCTCTTTGAGTTGGCCACTATCAGGGAGTCTGGTCTCACTGAGTGCCACTATGTCCAGGTTGTACCTGCTGAGCTCAATGGCAATAAGTGCAGTGCGTCTTTCCGGGTTGTTTGAGTTGTCCTGTAGTGTGCGTATATTCCAGGCTCCTAGCCTGAGTAAGCTGAATTTCTTTTTGTTTCGACCGCAAAAAGGGATCCCCACTGGTCGCGGTATACCAGTCAGGGTGATGTGAAGTGGGCTTTCTTTAGGGCACCTTTTCTAGCCCCTTCCTCAGTTGAGGTGAGCAGTGCTATCCTTAAATAAGGCTGCTCAGCTACTGTGGGTGCTGCCTCCCCACGCCTCCACTTCAATCGACGATGAAGCGACCATAGCCCACAGCCACCAACGTGTAGGTCTGTGCTAACAGCTTCAAGTCTATCCAAACCTGCTGCCACCGCACTCGCCCATCGCAGTTGGAATTTTGAGAGGAAAGAAGACGAGACAAAGATGAAAGAAGACGAGGTGAGTGTTAAGACTGGCGCAAAGAATTTGTTTTTAGTGAGAAAGAGCTGCGCAAACATCAGACTCACTCTCTCGCCTGGACACAACTTATCCAAGTGGCAAGACAGGGTCAAGACGACTGGAAATGTATCCAGGTGCAGGAGGATGCCAGAGGGACAGTCATATTGCCTGACCGGCTGCCTGTAGGCTACTCCACAGCCTCGCAGTCCCAACTGACTAGGGTGAAAGACCCAAACCAAAGAACACCAATACTGGTGGATGCTCTGTGTCACGATATCCAGGCCAGAGTGACGGTATATTGCCATCTGCCCTATCAATCACCCACTGGCCTGCTGCCGCCAGCTTCGAAGCTGCGTCCGGGAAGTTTGCTCAATTCTTCGTCTGTGATTTAGGCAAACAAGCCTATGACCACACCGCGACCGGGGGCCAATGTGAAGGACTCAAGTACTGAGGGTCACATTGTGCCCTAGCATGTGGCCGTTGGGTTAGATGAAACATCCTCCGCCCTGGCCGTTTGCACCGACAGGTGCACGCCCACTGATACCATGCTAGCGTACCAGTTCATGAAACAGGTTGTACTGGATTACATGTTACCAGTAGCAGATTTTTCTGACCTGACTCACAAAGTAGCATTCTTGTAATATCTCTATTGTTTGACTCAAATGGAACTCCTCCTGCTTTTCATTTTTAAGAATTAAGACATTCATCTCACCCCATTTCTTGAAAACGGGATCCCCTGGGGGTGTCACTCACTTACTGTCAGATTTTTTAGATACTAAGCTGGAGATATTATTCACATTCATCTACATCTATGTTTAGGCTTTCTGACATTCTAAACCCATAGAAAATGAGTAATAAGGAAGGTTTAGAAAGACTGATCCAGCATTTTTTCCTCAGGAAAATAGCTAGATCTAGATGTCTATAATGTTTCCAGCAATTTGCAGTATTTGAGATGAAAAATTCATACTGGTCTTTCATTCAATCATTGCATTACAGGTGATGGAGTTGAAGATGATATAAAGAAAAACAAAAATTTAACAAAAGAGAGAGAGAAGGGAACTAAAAGGAAGGCAGATGACACAGGATTCAAGAAAAAAGAGGCACGGAAGAATGGGAAAAAGAAGAGAAAGACAGGGTCATCTGATAAGAAAAGGCTGGAAAAGGTAATATTCACCTGTCAAGTTAAGAATATGGTTGTTACGGGGTGGACTGGTGATAGTCCCCTCCGGTGTTATGGGGTTGGTTATATGGAATTATTGTTACGACTGCATTTAAACTATCGAGAGGTTTTTAGGAATTACTCTTCCATACCATGCCACATATACTAATAACAATTCGAATAAGTTTTATCAAGGACCTTGCAGGGCCACAAATTTATTACTTAAATTCCCTAACAAATTTCGTCTAGCTCTCACATATTAAAAGACAACATCAGCAGCATCAAATGAAGGTGGAATAATATATCACTAGACGTCTCCTCTAGATTCTTAAAAGATTATATCATTCTGACTCATTCACAATTTAATTATTACGTATCTATCCTTCAGAGATAGTCTGGCTACTATCTAAGAAATAATATTCTAATGTCTCAGACGACAATGTTAACTCAGTTATCTGTGCCTACCGCTTATAAAGGGTCTAACTCGTCAATACAACTGACGTAGTTACATTAGATCTAGATCTACTCTAGGATGGGCTGGCAATCCCCAGACACATCAATTTCAATGGACAAATGTGTATACTAGACACTCAGGCTAGATCTAGATGCAAGTAAAATACATTGTAGTCTTGCAGTCTTCGGTAGCACTTCTACTAGAAAATTAAGGTCAGCTTCACGTTCATCGTCGAAACAATAGCTAGAAACTTACACTTGGTCCCTGATACGAAATCAGGGAGCTGGAGATAATAGCAGTAGATAATTTCTGTGGAGCGTACGGTCTCATTCCAGTGTCTATCAAGGACATAGACATGGCTTTAACAATCTTCTGATTCTCTCAGGCTGAATCCCGCCGACTGCCTTCACAGAAGGATAATTCTGTATGGAGTACTGAAACATAGGAATGGGTCCGCTTATATACCAGCGCGGCCATCTGCAAATCCCCAGCCAACTGCCCAAATTTGATTGGTGCATCCATTTCGAGCTCAGCTCGTAGTATTAATAGATTCTATTAATAGTAACAGACAAGGTCCGCTAACATATCAAACCCCTTCCTAAAGTCTCTAAACCCTCTACGTTTTATGTACGAATTTACTCACTCCCTTTTCTCACCCCTGTTAACGTTTATCAAAATCAACGAGACCCTGAAATAAACAAACCGTGACCCAGCACGACACTTCTAGTCCTAACCCTTGACAATGGTGTTGTATTTTGATTGGTGTACATTGTGATTGTTTATAACTTTACACATGTGTAGCTCTTGGTGTCACTGTTGGTGACTGTTTGGCTGTTATATTTATATTCTTTGACCATAGCTGGTCTTGACGTAATATACATGACATACATTTTTGTGTTTTCAGTCTCTGACAAATAGATGCATTATTATTTTATTGTGTAAATTTGAGTGTAATCCACTTGAAAACAGACAAAACAAGTCAAAATTTATTGCCTCAGAGAATTAAGGAAGAGCTAATAATTATATACAGTTAAATACAGATTTTTCTGTTGCAAATCTCTGCACAAATTCAGTCGTATTGCTGCCCATTCAAGGACGAAAAACTTGAATTCTTTGGGGCTACTTCATCTAGTTTGAGTTTGCTGAATTTTGAGAAATGCATGGAGCATTAATAATGCAGTAGGCTATTATTATTTTATACAAGCAAGTATACCCGTTCTACAAACGGACACGGTGACAAAAACTTGTTAGTTGAGTACCTGAAAAGCTATAACGAAATACCACATATAATGAAAAAAAAAAAAAAAGACGCAAATATATGAACTGAAAAAAAAATGTTAGTGTATAATAAGCCGCACAAATATCTCCTGAAAAAGAGTGAGTTAAGTACAAAATGTAGTGGGGTTTTTTGGTTGTTGTTTTTTTGTTTTTGAGAAGATGAAAAAAAAGGTATAGTGGAGTGAAGAAATGATCTGATGTAAATAGCCATGTTGGAATCATATTATAAAGGAGCTAGCGCCATATAATAAAAGGTACAAACATCACTTACCACATCAGTTGCGGAGAATCTCACTGTAAACAATGTTGTTTGTATATACTCCGGGATGATCAGGAAATTGTTGTGCATGCACTCTCAGATTTTCTTTTGTTCCAACTCTACTCAGAGCGACGTATAATTGCCCATGGCTAAAAAAGGGTGTGTTCAAGGCCACACCAACCCTTTGTAATGTTTGCCCTTGTGCTTTGTTAGCAGTTATAGAAAATGCAACACGAATTGGAAACTGTTTTCTCTTCATTTGAAATGGAAATGTATTTTCCGATGGTATCAGAGGAATGCGTGGAATAAATATTCTTTTCCCAGCATGTGGCCCAGATGCAATGGTGGCATCAATGACGTGAGCACGGAGTTGATCTACAACATATCGAGTTCCATTGCAATGACCGTTGTGAGGGTCCATGTTACGAAGCAGCATCACAATACAGTGGCGTTTGAGAGATAGACGATGAGGAGGAAGCCCCGATGGACAAAGTTTGTTGATGAATTCTAATGGATACTGATGTTCATTCTCTTCCACCGAATCTACACTGTCATAAATTCTCTCTTGTCCAGGAAAGTCTGACATAATTTTGCTATTTAACACGATCTGAGGCATCATTTGTTGGACACACAATTGCTCGTGAAGATAGCCATGCAGCATCATTGAAATTTACATTAAGGTCTGGAAATACAAATTTGATAAGGTCTGTTTCGTTGTCAACCACAATGTCTGTCGGTAGTTTTATTTTGTTTTGGCCAAGTACATCATAGATTGAATGAGATCCATTTCCAATAGAAAGTATGAAGTCAGCAAATTCTGTTGCATTTTCATTCATTTTTGCTCTCATGTTTTCTTTTAGGCGAAGAACACGAACACAATGCCATAGCACAGACATTTTCAGAGTCGCTTGTATAACTTGTGGGCGTCCAGCATGGCGTATTACAGGGAGCACCTGTCTCCAATCTCCTGCAAACAACACAGTAATTCCACCAAATGGCTTGTCGTTTTGCCGTAAATCTTGAAGGGTTCTATCTAATGCTTCAAATACATGTCTATGTCCCATAGAAACTTCATCTATCACTATGAATGCAGACAATGTCATGAGTTTTCCATTTCCATCAGTAGGTGACATGTTACATGTGGAGTTCTCATGGATATTGATAGGAACTTTAAAACGGCTGTGAAAAGTTCTTCCACCAGTTAGCAGGTTTGCTGCTATGCCCGACATTGCTGTAGCAAGCGCAATTTTGCCTTGGGAACGAATGTCACAAATCCCAGACTGGGAGATGTAATAAATTATGACAGGACAACAATCACGAACGAACAAGTATAACACTTAACAGAACAACCCATCAGACTCACACATTTATTAAACATAAATATACAGATAATAGCGCAATTACATATATTATATTACTTAATTAAACTGCCGTCCAACGGCCTTCTTCCCGTAAGCACACTTCCTCGGGTCCACAACCCAGGAGTTACTTTCTAAAGACACTTCGGCCTCAGCCTCTCCTCTCAGGGTCTTAGTAGCCCCTTAATATTTCACTGGCACCGCAGTCTCTCAATATCACCTCCCTATTGCCATAACATATTAGCATTCCACTGGCACCTCAACATGGCAATAGTACGTTATCATTTCAATACCACCTCAACATGGGAATAGTACATTATCATTTCAATACCACATTCACACTCATATATACGTCCCTGTCTGTGGCCAGACTGCCACGACTTCATGTGCCTCGACTGTCCTACACGACAGCGTCACTCCGGGCCTATGTGTAGCCCTCGGCCCTATGCTGGCCTATCCCCGGTGCTCACCGTAGGCGGCTCTTGGCCCGACCTCGGCACCTACAAGAATAACATTACATTGGTATAACACCATACCACCTCTATTCACTTCACCCCTCATTACAACTCATGAAGCGTACACACCATAGTTCACATTTCACTCACCAAACATCTTACGGTACACACCTCCATCGTAGTACACAATACTCACTTGCGCTACAAATCCATGAATTCACTTACATCTATCGCTCCTGGCGCACATTGCTATATACAGTATCAAGGACTTTCACATTCCTCACATATACCTATTTACATCATGGTCATAGACGAATATAATACATCAATCATCATAATTATAAATCCTAGTTCAACCTACCAGTCATCACTGGAAAACACACAACAATCTCCCGACTGCCTCTGATCTCACGTCTGTCCCCTAGGACTCCTTAACTTGCAGTGACATAAAGGGACAGCGATTTCGCCTCGTCTATTTTCAACTCACCACTTTCCACGCTTCCCATTACTTGTCTACGTGCGTTAATTTTACTCTCCTCCTTTCCCCCCGTAATTACTAACTATCGCTCACTCCACTCGTGACAACGAACAGCAGCAAGAAGTAGATTGATTACATAAGTTTTGCCACTTCCACCACAGGCATCCAATGCAAAAATGCTTCCTTGGTTGGTTGAGACAGAATGAAGAACAGTATCGAAGACAATTTTTTGCTCTGTGTTTAATGTATCATATTTTGATGTTGTTTCTTGTAAGAGTTGTTCCCGGTTGTAATCAACTTCTTCTCGAATTGTTTTTGGAATTAAGGTTGTTGCTTCTTCTGTGCGCGCACGGGGCAATTGAAAATCCTTTTCTAGCTGAAGACCTTCAGTGTCAAGAATAGATTGTACATCAATCAAAATCTCATTCTCAATTCTAGGTGTAATTTCTTCTACATTATCTCTTCTTTGTATGTCAGGTCAGAAACATCTGCTACTGGTAACATGTAATCCAGTACAACCTGTTCCATGAACTGGTACGCTAGCATGGTATCAGTGGGCGTGCACCTGTCGGTGCAAACGGCCAGGGCGGAGGAGGTTTCATCTAACCCAACGGCCACATGCTAGGGCACAATGTGACCCTCAGTATTTGAGTCCTTCATATTGGCCCCCGGTAGCGGTGTGGTCATAGGCTTGTTTGCCTAAATCACAGACGAAGAATTGAGCAAACTTCCCGGACGCAGCTTCGAAGCTGGCGGCAGCAGGCCAGTGGTTGATTGATAGGGCAGATGGCAATATACCGTCACTCTGGCCTGGATATCGTGACACAGAGCATCCACCAGTATTGGTGTTCTTTGGTTTGGGTCTTTCACCCTAGTCAGTTGGGACTGCGAGGCTGTGGAGTAGCCTACAGGCAGCCGGTCAGGCAATATGACTGTCCCCCTGGCATCCTCCTGCACCTGGATACATTTCCAGTCGTCTTGACCCTGTCTTGCCACTTGGATAAGTTGTGTCCAGGCGAGAGAGTGAGTCTGATGTTTGCGCAGCTCTTTTTCACTAAAAACAAACTCTTTGCGCCAGTCTTAACACTCACCTCGTCTTCTTTCTCTTAACACTCACCTCGTCTTCTTTCCTCTCAAAATTCCAACGGCGATGGGCGAGTGCGGTGGCAGCAGGTTTGGATAGACTGGAAGCTGTTAGCACAGACCTACACGTTGGTGGCTGTGGGCTATGGTCGCTTCATCGTCGATTGAAGTGGAGGCGTGGGGAGGCAGCACCCACAGTAGCTGAGCAGCCTTATTTAAGGATAGCACTGCTCACCTCAATTGAGGAAGGGGCTAGAAAAGGTGCCCTAAAGAAAGCCCACTTCACATCACCCTGTCTGGTATACCGCGACCAGTGGGGACCCCTTTTTGCGGTCGAAACAAAAAGAAATTCAGCTTACTCAGGCTAGGAGCCTGGAATATATGCACACTACAGGACAACTCAAACAACCCGGAAAGACGCACTGCACTTATTGCCATTGAGCTCAGCAGGTACAACCTGGACATAGTGGCACTCAGTGAGACCAGACTCCCTGATAGTGGCCAACTCAAAGAGCTCAGTGGTGGATACACCTTCTTCTGGAAAGGCAAGGGTGCAGTCGAACCGAGACAGCATGGTGTTGGGTTTGCAATTAAAAATGACCTTGTCAGAAACTTGCAGTCCATGCCAATTGAAATAAATGACAGGCTAATGACACTCAGGATCCCACTTAGGAAAAGTCAGTCAGCCACCCTCATTAGCGCAAAACGCTCCCACCATGACAAACCCAGATGAAGCCAAAGACAAGTTCTATTCTGATCTAGAATCTGTCATATGCTCTGTCCAGGCAGCTGATAAGCTGATTCTCTTGGGGGACTTCAATGCTAGGGTTGGCTCCGAAATCTCAGCGTGGCCAAATGTTTTGGGCCCTCATGGAGTTGGTTCATGCAATAACAATGGGTTGCGCTTACTTACTTTGTGCACTGAATTTGGCCTGTTCATTACCAACACAAATTTTAGTCTCCCCGTGAGAAACAGAACGTCATGGATGCATCCCCGCTCAAAGCATTGGCATCTCATAGACTATGTCATTGTGAGGAAGACTGACAGAAAGGATGTCCTTGTAACAAAGGCGATGTGTGGTGCCGAGTGTGGAACTGACCACAGACTCATTGTTTGCAAGCTCAGACTAACATTGAGACGCAATAGACGCCCTCAAGGGAAAGCGCCACCTAAACGCCTAAATGTTTCAAAACTCTGCTCAGCTGAGAAACAGAGCGAGCTCTCATCAGAACTCTCCTCAAAATTGGATTGCGTGACTTTTGACCCTGAGAACATTGAACAGAGCTGGACTGACCTAAATACGACTGTACACTCTTGCGCCAGCAGCACAGTTGGTTTTCCTGTCCGCAAGCACCAGGACTGGTTCAATGATAATGATAATGAAATCAAAGTGCTCATCAAAGAAAAAAATAGTTTCATCCAAGCTCACTGCAGTGACCCCTCTTCCACAGCAAAAGCTGATGCACTGCGTGCATGTAAGGGTGTACTCCAGAAGAAGCTGAGGAAAATGAAAAATGACTGGCTTGAAGAGCGAGTAAGAGAAACTTAGAAATATGCCGACACAAACAACACTAGAAAGTTCTTTGAGAGCCTCCGAGCTGTGTTTGGACCATCCCGCTCTGGCACTACGCCACTTCTTGCGTCAGATGGTTCAACACGCATTGTTGAATTGAATGCCATAATTCAGCGTTGGGCAGAACATTTCGGAGGTGTGCTAAATCGGCCATCAAATATAAATACTGAGCCAGCTCTGCATTTGGCAGGCTTCGAAAGAGAGTGTGGGATGTTGCCGGCATTCGCACAGACACTAAGCTGAAAGTGTACAATGCTGTGGTCCTTCCCACCCTACTCTATGGGGCTGAAACCTGGACAGTGTACCAATCGCATGCCAGAAAACTAAATCACTTTCATCTGGCCTGCCTTAGAAAGATCCTAAGGATCAAATGGCAGGATAAAATTCCAGACACGGAGGTCCTCAATCGTGCCAAGGAATTGAGCATCTTCTGCCACCTGAAAAAAATTCAGCTACGCTGGGCGGGACATGTTGTCAGAATGCCCGACTCCAGACTCCCTAAGCAAATCTTCTTCTCTGAGCTCTCCAATGGAACGAGGAATGTTGGGGCCCCAAAGAGACGTTACAAAGACACTCTCAAGCAATCACTGAAGGCCTTTGCCATTGATGTGAGTGAGTGGGAAAAGCTCTCGCTTGATCGTGCAAATTGGAGGGCGGCCCTTACCAGAGGCAGCAAAGCATGGGAAGCTGACAGAGTCCAGCAGGCTATCAAAAAAAGAGAACGGCGCAAGAAAAGGCCCAGTGGTACTGAACCAACGGAGCACTCTTGTCATTTATGCGGAAGGGTCTGCAGGGCAAAAATAGGACTTATCAGTCACATGAGAAGCCATAAGTCATGAAAGAACAGTCTTTCCATTCTGTCCTCTGTGTCCTTTAGTTCTCTTTATTGTCCATGTGTTGAAATTCTCAACAATTTCTGTTCTTTATTCCTCTGGTGTTGTTAAGGTCATCATCATACCTGATGGACGAACTATTATTCAAGACTCTCTTCTAATGGCAACAAAAGTTTTATCAAAATATATTGTTCAATAGTATTTCTTTCATTGCATGAAAATTCATCTGGATTTCTTCAAAAGTGTGTGCATTTACTTTAGATTTCAGAATTTGTACAGAATGTTGTTTTAAGGGTGAATCTTTGCATTGATTTACACAAAAAAAAGTGGCCATAGGTTTTATTACAAGTTTGTTCAGTAGAATTAGAATTTTATTTACTTGTACATGTAGTTTACAGTGATATAGATTTTTGATTAATAGGTTAGGTATAGTTAAATACTTAGAAAAATATGCCATGACCTCTGTTGAAAATAATAGGATTTTTGTTGTTGTTGTGTTTGTCTTTGTCCTCTGTGTCCTTTAGTTCTCTTTATTGTCCATGTGTTGAAATTCTCAACAATTTCTGTTCTTTATTCCTCTGGTGTTGTTAAGGTCATCATCATACCTGATGGACGAACTATTATTATTATCTCTTCTTAAAAAATCCTCACACATGGCGCGTTTGTGTCTTTCGTAGAACTCTCTGGTATTTGATGGTCTACAGTACATAAGAATAGTAGCAAAGACTGCTCTTAGCTAGTGTCCAAAACGGGTAGTCGTTGCTTCTTGCATCACCTTGTCTATTTCTGTGTCATCTTCTAGAAGTCCAAGTTGACGGCATGCTTCTCGGAATGTTGGGCAAATGTAGTTGTTGACTGTTCTCAATTCTTCAAAACTTTTTGATCCTGTTCGGTGGTGTAATAGTAGTCGTAGATAGTACAATTCAGCCTGGTGGGGACTCAGGGAGACTGTGGGGACGCGTCCAATACATTCAGACATGATTTCTTGTGTTTGTTGATTTTTTTGTCCACGTTTTCTGCGCTGCCATTTTCTGTCTTTTGTATTCCAAGTAAAGAAGCGAGGAAAATCTGGATAAAGAATATGCCGAGCAGTGTCATCATTAGCATTTGTTTCAAAATATGCTGTGAGTTTTGTAGTGGGAGGGCCATTCGCAACCGTTTCGTGAACTGCAGCTTCTGTAAATATTACTGTTTGTTCATTGGGAAGATGGCATGGTAGTTTTTCCACTGGAGGATGTTTCTTGTGTATTTCAAATCCATATATTCGCCAAAATGCTTCACTGGCAGAAATGTATCTTGCATTGATGAAATTTGAAACTTCATCCACCTGTCCATCATTTACTGCAAATAAAATGTGATCCTGTCCGTTGGTAATATACTTATATAAGTACTTGACTGCTTGGACTGAGCACACAATTTCCACATTAATGTGAGCCATGTATCGAAGAGTTAAAAATGGATTGTATGGCACCACAAATGAGTTGTCTACAATGAAGTCATTTCCTTTGATGTTCTTTTTGTGAGTATTTCCACCATCACTGGGATGTCTTCTCCTGTATTGAGGGTAAGAATGTGTGGGCACTGTTGTTACACTTGAAAAGGACTTTGGGAAATTTTTTGTGCAATACTTCACGTCATCTCCATCCATACATGGACTTTCACGGTTTGCATTTCCACAGGGCCCATGGATATTGTGCGTAGTGACAGCTCGATAAAGACGTGGATTTCTGTGTTCATCTGGGATTTCAGCGCACACCATTTCATTTATCTTGTCCGGGGTGTTTGGTTTTGAGTCTTTATCCATGATCAAAAGGATGTGAACATGGGGCAACCCTCTCTTTTGAAACTCAATTGTGCATGTGTATGCCTTGACTGCTCCTAAAACTTGTTTTGTGATGAGGTCATGCATCAAACAATCAAACTTTATTTTAAAAACTCTTCCAGTTAAATCTGGTCTGTCGCAAGCTTTTTCTCCCGGATGCAACGCACTTGAAATTTCTGTCCAATTAGGATTGCAGGTAAATGTGATGAACACATCTGGTTTTCCATAATGTCGAACAATTGCCATTGCATTTTGAAATGCCTCAGCATAGAATCTTGGTGAGCCATAAATTGTGGGTGGCAAAATAATTTTTTTTCCAACTCGTGTAACGTCATTTTGATGAACTGCGTCCATAAGCCCTTGGTATTTTTCTGCTCGAATACTGTTTTGATTGTTGCGAACCCAATCCATTCGACCACTCTCAATTTTTGCCCACTGGTCCACTGCGTACTGTTGAGTTAGTTTTCCTAGTCGCATGACTATATTGAAGTCATTGTGTCGTACTTGTAAATGGTGACAGTAAAAGTCTGAAGTCTTGTTGTCTGTTTTTTTCTTACCCAGACACCATCCATCTGTTCCAAAAGGAAACATTAAAACATAATGTAAAGGGTCATACGATCGGTGGCATGTATGGATTCTTCGCAGCTCTTGCGGATCATTTCCTCTACACCTCAGTACGATGTCAAGATTTCCAGCATTTTCTCCAGGCAAAAGCGCAGCTACCTCAGAGGTGGTTGGAAGATTGAGCATTCTTGTATGTGCATTTTGTGTTTTGTGCTTGTCTGCCTGAAGAACAATGTCAAGATCTTGCTGGGTTGAAGTTAGCTCAATAGCAGTTTTAAACGACAAAACGTATGTATTGATTCTGTGTAGCTCTTGTTGCAAATGATGAACAATATTTGGACGTAGTTTGTCAGTGTGATGTGTCACAAATCCCAGACTGGGAGATGTAATAGTTTATGACAGGACGACAATCACGAACAAACGAGTTTAACACTTAACAAAACAACCCATCAGACTCACACATTTATTAAACATAATTATACATATAATAGCGCAATTACATACATTATATTATTGAAATGACTGCCGTACAACGGCCTTATTCTCACACACACTCTCCCTCGGATCCACAATCCGGTAGTTACTCCTAAAGGCACTTCGGCCTCAGCCTCTCCCCTCAGGGTCTTAATAGTACATTAATAATTTACTGGCACCGCAGTCTCTCAATATCACCTTCCTATTGTCATACCCTTAGCACTCCCCTAGCACCTCAGCAGGGCAATAACACATTATTATTTCCATAGCCATCAACATGGCAACAACATAGTATCAGTTCACTAGCCTATCAACATGGCAACAATATAGTATCTCATTCACTCTCATATCTACGTCCCTGTCCGTGGCCTGACTGCCACGACTTTATGTGCCTCTACTGTCCTGCACTGACAGCCTCACTTCTGGCCTATGTGTGGCCTCCGGCCCTATGCTGGCCTATCCCCTGTGCTCATCGAGGTGGCTCTGCGGCCCGTCCCCGACACCTACAAGAATAACATTACATTGGTATAATACCCTACCATTTCTATTCACTCCACCTCTCCTTACAACCCATGAAGCGTACACACACTAGTTCACCTTTCACTCACCACACATCTTACAGTAACACACCTCCATCGGAGTACACACTACTCACTCGCGCTACAAATCCATGAACTCACTTTCATCTATCGCTCATGGCGCACATTGCTATATCCAATATCAAGGACTTCCACATTCCTCACCTATACTTATTTACATCATGGTAATAGACGAATATAATATAATACATCAATCATAATAATCAATCAACGTTCTACATACCAGTCATTACTGGAAAGACTCTCACTAGTCTTCTCGACTGCTTCCCTTTATGTCCGCCCGATGGGCTCTTATTCACAGGTCCGCTCCGTCGGACCTTCTAACTTGCAGTGATAGTAATACCTCGCTTTCGCCTCATTCAGACCCCCCCACTACTCACAACAGCACGCTTAACTTGCTGTCTACTGTGAGCCCTTCTTACTCTACACCCGCTCTGTAGCAATCCCCTTAATTGCACTCACTCCACTCGTGACATCATCCCCCACCCCAAAAAAATTAATGCAATTAATTTCAAATCGCATCAAGATGACTGTCAACGAGTGAGTGTGAGCAATACGTACACTAAAAAAAAAATGACCTAGCAGTTCCCCTAGTATATAAAATACCGAAATCAGGGGAAAATATGGGGATCAATATGGCCTGAAATATGCATATATGTGTCACATCATGAATAGCTAACTAATCACAATACTTAATACAGAATCAAAAACCACTCAACCTATCAACCATTCTTCATATCATATTTATAATGTCAATATTTTAAAGTCGACTCATTCACACGGATCCTGTCAATGTTCCTGTCCTCTGATGTATAAGCTCCTGAAATCTTCCCCTAGGCTCGACTAAGGTAGTCGGCGATATGATTGCTGGTTCCTGGAATTGGTTGAATAACGAAGGTATACGGCTGCAAAGCCAATGCCCATCTAGACAAGCGTGGGCTGGACGAACGATTCTTCGACAAAAATGTCAGTGGCTTGTGGTCTGTCTGGATACAAAATTCTCGTCCCATGAGATAACGTCCTAGTTTCTGGACGGACCAGACAATGGCAAGACACTCACGCTCTATCACAGAATACTTTCTTTCTCTCTGCAATAACTTCCTACTGACATAACATACAGGATGGAGACATTCGTTCTTCTCCTGTAGAAGACAAGCGCCGACACCAGAGTCCGACGCATCCGTTCTGAGGATAAAATTAGATCGAAAATCGGGTAATATCAGAATGGGTGACGATGATAATGCTGTCACCAAATTATCAAATGATGTCTGACATTCAGACGTCCACTGGACCTTATCGGGTTGTCCCTTCTTAGTAAGGTCAGTAAGAGAAGATGACAAGGAGGAAAAATTTGGAATGAACTTTCTGTAATAATTTAAAATTCCCACTAAGCTTCTGACTTGTTTCTTTGTTTTAGGGATTTGCAACCCTACTAACTTGTCAATTTTTGTTACTTCAGGTCTCTGAACACCTCTACCCACAATATGTCCTAAGAATATTATCTCTGGACATGCCAAATCCATCTTTGCGGGTTTAGCAGTTAACCCAAAATGACGTAATCGTTGAAAAATTACTGTTAGTGTCTGAATATGATCAGACCATGTCGACGTATGGCATGCTATATCGTCAAAGAATGACACGACATTAGGTATGTCCTTCAACACTAATCTCATTAATCGTGCAAACGTCGCTGGTGCGTTTACCAACCCAAATGGCATGACCTTAAATTGGAATAATCCAATGGGCGTTTGGAACGCCGTGTATTGTTTAGACTCCTCAGTAAGCGGGATTTCCCAATAACCTTTCGTTAAATCTATCTTGGAAAACCCCGTGGACCCGGCCAATGAAGCTATTAATTCCTCCTGAAACGGAATAGGCTCCCTATCGCCTACCGTAATAGTGTTCAATCTTCGAAAATCAATACAGAACCGCACCGATCCATCAAGTTTTTTCACGAGGACGATGGGTGATGAATACGGCGATGTTGATGGTTCTATCACATCTAACTTCAACATTGACTCAACTTCCTTTATGACTCTATCTCTCGAAGAAAAAGGCAACGGATACGGTCTAAGAAATACTGGCTTATCCGAAGTCAACTTTATTTGGTGCTGGATCACCGTAGTGCGACCCGGCAAATCCGTAACAACATCCGGGAATGACGCTAAGAGGGTCTCAAGTTCCCTACTCCTTGAACTGGTAAGGTCAGGGTTAATTTTTACGTCCCTGTAACCTTGTGTCGGAGTTAACTCCGGCAATTGAATTTGTAACTCTTCCTGCGCCTCGGTGTCGCTTACGTCACAGTCCAACTGGTCTACGACCCCCGTACAAGCAATAGAGAAGACAGTCTCTTCTGGTCTTGTCTGTGCACACAGATACTGTGGTCTCTCATAAAATCTCTGTAGCATGTTAACATGGAAAACCTTACTCGCTCCATCAATGTGGATAGCGTAATCTACCTTTGAAACAACTCGCTCAATAACATAAGGACCTTTCCATGTCATCAATAACTTATTATGGTCCGTAGGTAACAACAATAGGACCTTGTCTCCTGGCTTAAAAATTCTCAGTTTGGAACCTCTATCTTTATAGTCTTTTGCTCTTTTCGACGCGATACTAGAAGCTTCTTCTGCTATAGTGCGCGCTGAAGATAGTCTTTCTCTTAAATCAACAAGGTACTGAAACACCGAAATCTGCTCATCGTCTCCCGATGATGGCGACGTCATCATGTCCCGAAGAACATCAGTTGGGCCCCTAGGACTACGACCGTACATCATTTCGAACGGCGAGAATCCCGTTGACTCCTGCCGTACCTCTCTGTACGCGAATAACACTGCAGGGATATATCTATCCCAATCTTTAGGGCGATCAGCAGCTACCTTACGCAGCATCGACTTTAACGTCGAGTTCAATCTCTCGCACATGCCATTAGCCTGCGGATGATAAGGGGTGGTAGTGATGGGTTGTATACTGAATAAGCGGAACAATTCCTTCATCATCTGCGACGTAAATTGCGCGCCCCTATCAGACAGAATTTGCTCTGGTATTCCTACCCTAGCGAAAATTGCAAACAACGCTTCCGCGACTGCCTCAGACGTTATGGTCCGCAGAGGAACCGCCTCTGGCCATCTCGTAGCATTACATATGACCGTTAAGAAAAATCGATTTCCCCTATCGGTCGCTGGGTGAATGGGGCCAACAAGGTCTATCGAGACCTTTTTAAACGGTTCCGAGACCGTGGGGATCTTCTGAAGAGGAGCCTGGGGTGTACGACCCTTATGCGTCGTCTTTTGGCACGCACTGCACGTCTTACAATAGACCTGCACATCTCTGTGGATCGATGGCCAGTAAAAATTTTTAAGAACCCTTTCTTTGGTTCTAGCTATCCCCATATGACCCGCTAATGGGACATCATGTGCCAAATGCAATACTGTTGCGATCAGCAACGCTGGCACAACGACCTGCTTTAAAATGGAGGACACCGTTACATACTTACGGAACAGAATGCCCGCCTGAACAATAAAGGAGGACGACCCGTTCTTATATCTCCTCGTTTTCCCGGTTCGCGCTTCCCCAAAACATGGGTTTAATGATGGATCCTCCCTTTGTAATCTCGCCAAGCGCTCTGGCGTGATATCTAGGTTGACCGCTTTATCAGCTACCCGTCGACGTGTTTCGACCGCGGCGCAAAAGTCAATACCTTTTGATTGCGACCATGCTTGCACGTTCTCATCGGAAGGGGAAACTACCCGTGATACATTCCCAATGATGAGCTGGGCGCCTGGAAAACAACCAACGACTGCTTCGACTTCCCCGCTAAGGAAAGGTGTATCTATCATTATTCTTGCCATGGGTAATTTCTCAATGGCCCCCGAAAATTGGATGCACGGGACAGTCTCACCTGTAAGCTGTGAATCCCGAATGCAATCCCTATGCACTCCCACAACGGTAGATCCTGTATCTCGTAAAACCGAGACCGGTTCGTCCCCAACAAACCCCGGATAAACCCTAAGACCACCTCCTGTATGACATGAATTTATAACGGGGATCTTTCTCCCACAAGGTAAAACACCGGAAGATAATAACTTCTCACAACTGGGACACTTAGAATACTGTCCGCCTCCGTTGTCCGATGTAACGCACGCAGCCGCATGATGAAATTTATTTGGGGAACATGGACTGGAGCTACTGTCCACGTTCGCCGCTATCCTACCTGCAGGGCAGTTCACGCTGATGTGATCTGCTCTTCCGCAGTTCCAACACTTCGCGGCCCTACACTCGCGTGAAAAGTGACCCACGCGTCCGCAAGTCCAACACTCCGCTCCCTGTGCTGTACTAGGCCTGGGTCCCCGTGACCCATCGCGACCGGAACTAGAGTCCCTATGCCGTCGGTCATCGGCAAAGGTCACAAATCGCCCCCGGCCATTACCGCGACCTAGCCCTCCTGCTCGGTCAAACTTACCGGATCCATATGCCGGTGATTGGTGATAGCCCCTACGCTGCCCCTGGGCTTGCCCACTATAGGCACCACGCTGACGCGACCTGTCCTTAAGTCCTGCCGGCGACCCTTCGACAACGGCGACGTACCCAGCATCTTGGACGTACGCCCTGGCGACTGGTTTGGACGGGTGTGCCGTACGGTATGCTTCCGCCAACTTCGACGCCTCCTGCACCGTCGCGGGTTCGTTCTCTTTCAGGAAAGCCACCAGATCTTTGTGGCACGACGCGTACAGCTGGTCACGGATCATTAAGTCTTTCAGTTTGGCAAAATCCGCGCCCACATGCGCCAAGTCTACCCAGTTCGCGAAATACTCCGTTAGTCTCGCGACGAAGGCAGCAAAGTCCTCCCTGGTATCTGCACGTGCCCGCCTAAACTGCTCCCGGAAATATTCCTCGGTACGCGCAAATCGGCGAAGCAGCAAAGCCTTCAGCTTATCGTAATCTTGCACGTCTTCGCGCTGTAGCTCTTTAAAGTAGGTTAACGCTCGCCCCTGCAATAGAGACGCCAGGTACGTGGCCCATAATTCCTTATTTTCCCCCCATTGCAATTGTGCGTTCAGTTCGAACCTGTAAAGGAAGGCGTCTATGTCGTCCTTCCGGTCGTCGAACGTAGGGAGCTTAATCCTAACGCCACCTTTATTGTGTACCTGCCGCTCAACTGTTTCTGTTGGCGCACTCTTTTTGATTTCCAACTCGGCGATTCTTATTCGCGCCTCTCTCTCCTGTTGCTTATCCCTAGCCTCTATCTCCCGCTCTTGGGCTTCTATCTCCCTTAACTTTAACTCCCTCTCCTGCTCCCGTTCCTTAGCCTCTCTTTCCTGTTGCTTAAACTCCCTTTCCTGTTCCTTATCCTTAGCCTCTCTTTCTTCTTCTCTCTGTCGCTCTTGAGCCTCTTTTTCTCGCTCTCTATCCTTAGCACGCTCATCGCGCAAATCCGCCTGCTGTTCTTTAATCCAGCCGCGTAGCTCTTCTCCCTCCAGGCCAAGTTCCTTACCCAACTTCATTAGTTGTTGGAGTTCCGCCATTTCACAGATTTATGGTTATGGTATCTATTATGCGAACGACCAACCTGTCGGTATGATCACTAACGATACGACCAGAGACCTGAGATCACACCATATATAATAATACCCAGTTGTCTCAAATACAATTCAGAAATTTACCTTTACAGCACAACTAATTCTATATCTATAAAATGTATGGCACTATTAATTATAAAAGAAAATAGAAACGACAAGAATGAAGAAATTCAGTAGAAAGACCACAAGGACGTCGAGGACAACGAACCAGACTAGGACAAAGCTTCTACAAAAGAAAATATAATGGAAAAAAATGCAACCTACTACGCCGATTACACAACACGGTACGAACAAGAACAGAGTCTGAAAAAAAAGAACGTATCTACAGAAAGGTAAGAGAGGGACAAGAGAGACGTCTTCCTACGGAACAGAGAAGATATCGACGCTACAATCTAAACAAAAATACAGGTCCCTACAGAACTGTTCGCTGTGATGAACGAAGTTCCAAATTTAGCCCACCTCCCGAAGAGGACAAACTACGCTCACCACAGCAAACCCGCGCCACCGCCCGTATAATCAATTACAACGAAAACAGCAAAAACAGGGAAACAGACAGATGAAAAGACAGCCCTTAATCCAGGGTACAAAATTTTTGACTTTTACTTAACTTTCAGCCTTATGAGTTTAAGTCCTCGACCTAATCGGAGCTCTGGCTGCTTGTCTCCTCAGGCTGCACGCACACACTCTGGAAAGTTTAAATACACATTAATACCTATTCATCAAAATACATGCATCAATACATATTCATAAGTATCCATAAATCATATCATGAAAATTTCATTCATCCCACGAACAAAGGCAACAGCACGAATTCCTAGCACAACAGAAAAACAACTAGATATAACGAATACACAATGTCCAAATGACCACAGGTAAACAGGACGAGCCCCCAGTGTCACAAATCCCAGTCTGGGATTTGTGACATGATGAAGACGTGTATTCAGTTTGTCGTGTGTACTGTTGAAAAAAATTTGCGCAAATTTTGGAATGTCTCCAGCTGGTGGAATCAAGGCTCCAAGACTGTGATATAGTTTTCCTTGAATTGTAAATGTTGGGTTGAAACCATTTTGTCTAACTTCACTGCAGCCTATTGAAGCCATGGCTAGCGCATTGTTATAAGCTCTTATATTTTGATAAACATGTGAGTTGACATTATGATACGTCATCAAAAGTGGTGGTGGTGGTGGAGGAAAATCAATCACAACTTTTCCATTTCCGCAGCAAAAAGAAGAGCGCTCTGACGACCATCGTAACGCACGACAATGTTCACAGATGACAGCCATTTGCCCATCGTTGTGTTGTTCTATTACATGATGAATGTTCTCACCAAAAATTTTTGCTGTCTACTTGTCGTCCACACTCAACATAATCTTTTTTTCTTCGTCGTGCTCTAGCAGGTTCTCTTTGAATTTGATTTGTATCATCATCGTCTCCATCCAGAATGGCTTGATTAATGATAGGTTGTAACGGTGTTTCATCATGAGCTTGAGTTGCCACTCCTATTCTATCCGCATCTTCTAGATCTACTTCTACAGTTGTTTCATTCTCAATGTCATTATTTCCTACATCTCTGACAATTCTAGTTTGCTCTCTCTTTCGTAACTGTCGAGTAGTTCTGCTAGTTAACGATGAACGTTTTTTTGAGCGAGGCATGATGAGGCAAATTTTATTTCAGGACATTCCAAGACAATTAATTTTCACAATGTCAATGTACTTTATTAGCTAGATCTAAGCCAATAAAAAGAAAGGTAAACTCGTGGAAGAAAATTTGCAGAGCTTTAAATCTACTCTCTAGTCTAGATCTGAGCTTCTTACTGAGGTTAAACTACACACACATGGAAGAAAATTTGCAGAGCTTTAAATCTACTCTCTAGATCTGAGCTTCTTACTGAGGTTAATCTACACACACGAAACTATCTAGATCTAGATATTTATTAAATCTATAACGTCTGCATTTTGCTTTTCCAACTGAAAAACTTCACTTTTGCTAATTTTTGCAATTGTAATCGCCGCGCTTCCATTGTTGTCTTTGTTCCAGCTGATAGTAATGTGTCAATAACTGTATTTGTCCGAATTTAAAACTGATACCAAAAAAAAATATCTGAGTATTTATAGTTCGCAGGTTATAGGTCTTTTAGCTTCAGTTTTATGTTTTCCCAGTGACTCCGACAATTGTTCAGATATGAGAGAGTTCAATTTTTTTTTATTAATGACACAAATGATAATACATTTTTTTTTACTGAACAGACAGAAAGGCAACGAAAAATATGAATACTCGAGTACTGGTACTGTTGCTTTCAGGTTGTTAGTGATTACAGGAAACGTATCAAACAGGAAACAGTTCGTACTGGAATGGCCTATCGAAAAATCCATTTTTTGCTTTTATTATTTTGTGTTTTAAGTCAGGTCAGAAAAATCTGCTACTGGTAACATGTAATCCAGTACAACCTGTTTCATGAACTGGTACGCTAGCATGGTATCAGTGGGCGTGCACCTGTCGGTGCAAACGGCCAGGGCGGAGGAGGTTTCATCTAACCCAACGGCCACATGCTAGGGCACAATGTGACCCTCAGTACTTGAGTCCTTCATATTGGCCCCCGGTAGCGGTGTGGTCATAGGCTTGTTTGCCTAAATCACAGACGAAGAATTGAGCAAACTTCCCGGACGCAGCTTCGAAGCTGGCGGCAGCAGGCCAGTGGTTGATTGATAGGGCAGATGGCAATATACCGTCAATCTGGCCTGGATATCGTGACACAGAGCATCCACCAGTATTGGTGTTCTTTGGTTTGGGTCTTTCACCCTAGCCAGTTGGGACTGCGAGGCTGTGGAGTAGCCTACAGGCAGCCGGTCAGGCAATATGACTGTCCCTCTGGCATCCTCCTGCACCTGGATACATTTCCAGTCGTCTTGACCCTGTCTTGCCACTTGGATAAGTTGTGTCCAGGCGAGAGAGTGAGCCTGATGTTTGCGCAGCTCTTTCTCACTAAAAACAAATTCTTTGTGCCAGTCTTAACACTCACCAGAGGCAGCAAAGCATGGGAAGCTGACAGAGTCCAGCAGGCTATCAAAAAAAGAGAACGGCGCAAGAAAAGGCCCAGTGGTACTGAACCAACGGAGCACTCTTGTCATTTATGCGGAAGGGTCTGCAGGGCAAAAATAGGACTTATCAGTCACATGAGAAGCCATAAGTCATGAAAGAACAGTCTTTCCATTCTGTCCTCTGTGTCCTTTAGTTCTCTTTATTGTCCATGTGTTGAAATTCTCAACAATTTCTGTTCTTTATTCCTCTGGTGTTGTTAAGGTCATCATCATACCTGGTGGACGAACTATTATTTTATTATTTATTGTTTTAAGTCAATTTGCAATCAAACCAAAGATTATTTTGAAAAACAAAAAGTGTCACTCACACCCTTTTTTTTGTCCAAATCAACATGGCAAATTTGGTTTGTGTCAGTTTCTTAGTTTTTGGGCCTTAGGTGCCACAATGTTTTGACGCTAGCTCCATTATAATATGATTCTAGGAAAATAATACAGCTGACAACATGTACCATGGATTACCTCACTTAATATACACACTCCCTCCACACTTTCCATGGTCAGTTGAAAAAGAAGCAATATTAGAATTAGTCTATTATTAGACTGCCGCGACACAAATCATGGTCGTGTCACAACAGTAATGTGAGGTTGATACATGGGAGAGAGCTTTGAGAACGCTTCAGGCAGGAGACAGCTTTTTAACTCTCTCCCTACAGGCCAGCATTCCATGTCGGGACGGGGCACTTCCTGGGCTGGGACGCCATACTGTGCTGTGTATTTGTAAACAAAGATCACCTTACTGCACAACAGGTGTCTAAACTATACACATCTCGCGTAAGTGGGATTGCTGGACACGCTAGGACAGAGGAAGCTTTACCAAGAATTCTATTTTTAACTCTTTCAGGATGTCAGTGTTAGGGGCTTCGATCAAGTCTGGACGTAATTAATTTTTTCCCGCTTTGGGAAAAAAACAGCATGGTTCAGAAAAACGCTTGCAGCAAAAAAAGTATTGATAGTAAAGTAAAAAGTCATACATCAAATAAAAGAGAATTTTTAGCAGAATACAATATAAATCAGCGATACGTCCAAACGCTTTTTTCACTGACACTGAAAAATAGGGGATATGTCCTAAAAGAGTTAAGGTTCAACATCACGGGATGTTAACATTTTTCCATTACAATGGTCAAGGAATATCTTTACAACCTCACAACGCAGGCTGCATTGTACTGTCTGCCGCTAGGGAAGCGTGCAACGCAGTGTGCCTTGTAGTTGTACCGTAGGGAAAGAGTTAAGGAAGCGACTATTACTGCCGCAGATGCACATAGATAATGCCCTAAAAAGCAAGCACTTCACCAGACTCAACACTTCTTCGTGTTTTAACTCGGTGTCTTCATCAGAAGAAGAATAAATATTTTTTGTTGGAGTCTGTTTTACCACAATGTACGCTTGAAACGAAAGGAGAAGAATCGGTGCCCATGATATAAACAAAGAAAGAAATGTTGGTGGATACCGTCACCGTTTTTGTTAACTGAAACATCACCCTGACATTTCATTCTTACATAAGGATGATTCTTGATACTTTCATATTAAATAAAGTGAAACCCAGGCTGACCAAGACTGACATATAGGCCTACCTATCGTGCAAGAAAAACAGTTCACCCGTCTTTACATTGGGATAACTTAAATGTCACTTTAAAATCACAGCAAATCGCTTCAATTCCTGAAAAAGAATTCACTTTTAATACTTCAAAACATGCTTGATTTTACAAGTGATGCGCTACGCAGCAAGCTTTATAGAATGAGCGTCCTCTATAAGTGTCAAAAGGGTTTAGTGGGGTACTTCACGCAGCTATACTGCACTTGTCTTGAGGTTCAAGCTTTCTTGTGCTTGAAGCATTCTCTGTGTTCTCTCCCTAAGGGAAGTTCAGTATAATATATATTGAGTTTCCACAGCTTAGGACCCTTTATTCTTTACACAATTTAATAACTAGATATTGCTATTTGCTGTGTAAAACAAATATATAATACTATTTATCTTGCCACAGAAGCGCATCACTGATGAACCAGATGAAGTTTTATCTAAACCAGGAAGTGCAGAGGATCTGGCAACAATGTTGACCAAATCTTTCAAGGACAAGCTGAGTGATAGTGCACTACAGGACATAATTCCTGATGCAGGTAAGTGATTAAATGTTGTACAGATTGCTTGCTTGGCCCAAGAAATGAAGAGTTAGTTCAAGACCTGTGTGAAGTCACATTTGAGTCATTTCGAGCAAAAGCCACAAAGCTTTGGACTTAACCTTCTTCTTGCATTGGTATGTCCCACTTTCAAATTAAACTTTCTCAGCACTGGTTAATGATAGAAAGATGATGTTACTGTAAGAAGATAGCACTTTTTATCTGGTTTCCACCGACATGTGCAGTTCAGTTTTTAGCAAAAATATGACTTAATCTTGTTCTTGAATTAACCTCTTGTTTGTTTGGTCAAAGTTTCGTTTTGTTCAGTTGTTCTGTAAAATGAGATGGGAATAAAACTTGTCTATCTTGTCTTTTAAGTCCATGACTATGACATTTTTGGGTTTCTTTATGTGACATGACCATTTCACGCTGTGGAGGGTCTTCATCTATACAAAAAAAATGTAAGAAAACCCATTTGTTCCCTATGGACTCAAAAACTACTGGACGTATTGAACTGAAATTTGGCACACACAATTGTACGATACTGACCAGTGTTCCTATGTACATAGGCATAAAAAAGCTTATGGAATTCGTGAGTTATTCCAATAATGCGATAAGAATGGAACAGTAAATTTGCGAGAGCGTTTGATCCGAATTGTACGTTCGTTAACCTATGACCTCTGTCTTTGTTAATCGCTTTTCCACTTCCGGCCCCGGAATTCGATTCATAATCACAGTAGTGTCTGTGAGAGCTAGATCTAGCATGCACTGATGCAGCATGCCCCCTAAAATACGTACTATCGGTAGGCATACGAGTCTCAAATCGCTGTAGTTTTTTTTATTGGAAATTTATTGTTTCGCCATCATTCAGATCTATTTCGAGGCATGGTTCGCCATTTTAAGGTTTCGTTATCATTACCTGCGATGTGTTCACTATCAAACACACTAACCTGTGCGCAAATCATGCAGTTGTACGGGATCCGCAGGGTGTCAACTCACAAAGGCAGAGCAGTAAGACTTATATAAAAACAAACAAACAAAAATAAAATAAACAAATAGGAACAGGCCAGATGAAGCAGGTCCATAATAACCACCCAGAACTGAAACCAATATTCAAACCGATTTATCTGGGGACCTCAGCTAGTATGAAAAAAAAAAAATTACTATAATTATAAATGTTAATGATTTCATATTATACCTGTGTATAGCACTGAAAGGAGAGGAGAATTTTTGCCATATGTTCTATTGCAGAAAATGACTTCTATCCTCACAATGTGGAGTGCCTGGAACCAAGCAAATACCTAACGTCAATACTGCCAAAGTGGAAGATGGTGATGAAAAAAAGTCTCTTCATGAAAAAGACTGGCAGCCCGAGCCTTCTTCTTATCACAAGCTCAGCAGTCCGAGCAGTAGAACTCAATAGGTATCAAGGAAATCCTGTAACTTCATTTTGTACCTTGCAGCCTAGACATGAAAATGGTATCTTACCTTGAACTTTACAAAATTCAGAGTATGATCATTTCCACAGACATCGGCGAAAGCTTTATAGAAAAGTAAACGTTTTGGGTGTCTATTGTATAGAAATTAAAAAGATAAGCAATGTGCAAGCAACACTGAGCAGAGGGGAGGCTGATGTTTTTGATGTTGTAAGAGATACTAGAAAATGGTAGAATTTGTGATGAAATTTCAAGATGTAGTCTTAATGATTGTCACGGTCACATTAGGATCATAAATGCCGTGCTAGGTCACGACGTCAGTGAGTTAATTTTTACGATCTTGTTGATTATAACCAGCGTAATTTGTCCTTGAGCTGTTCTCGTGAACAGTTTGTTTTGAAACACCTTTTTTCTGATGGATGGAGAGAAGGAGGGGCGAGACAGAATAAATGTATAGCTAGGAATGACAGAGCAGTTCTCGACCCCGTGATTTTGATTAACATCCATAAGGGGCGAGTAAAGGTAGTTTATTTAGACGCTTAGTTGGCGTTCGGAAATTCGTGCATAAGAGTAGAAAGCACGGGGTTTGAAGATTTTAGTAGTTAATGTTTCGCATTTTAACTTTTGTCTAGACCGTAAAATTGACCTTCATTTTGGCGCAAGGCCATGACAAGCATAAATTAGTATTGCAGGTTGAGCTGAAGCGACTGCACCAATCAAATGTATGAATCTGGACGGAAGGTCGAGACATAGCTTTAGTATTTAAACCCGTGCAGAGCTTAGATAGAGGCCACATGTAGACAATCCATTTACGAGGTGGACGGCGATAGTCCTCAGCCAGATGAGAGACATAAGAGACGCAGTTGAGCAGTCCATATTGTGAGGAGCATGATTTTAAAGCTCCAGAGCCTAAGCTACTTGGTTTGATATGAACCCACAGCGTTTACATCCAGCGCTCTCACTCCCAGTGAGGGTCTAATGGTGAGAGTTCATACTAATTTGTAATGATGAAAGTGAACCGTTCTACTTACTTTTGAAGACAGTTTCAGAGCTACCGCCAGACAACGCATGGTTGTACAAGCATTCTCCATGGCGTGTCTAGAGAAAATGTCCATATCATAACATGTCTCATTGAATTAATAGAATTTAAACTGTTATATCTGTCGCCACGTGCGCGGATTCTATTTGGCATATAACTCATATGACCTGCAAGTAGTTAGAGTGAATAAGTTAGTCTTTATAGAAAGCTGTAGTTTCATTAGTTAGATTCAGTTGCCTTTGAATTGATAGTTATATTTATAATTATATTTGTTACATTAATTCCTGTAATTAAACTGCCTTACAGTTCTGCTAAAAATCAAAGCAATTGATTTATTTAGTTTTTAGAGAGCAAGTATTTTTTTTGTGTGTTCGTCGATTGTGGGAGCGGACAGGGTTGGAAAAAAATCAGATTTTTTTTATTTAAATCAGATTTTTTTGATTTTTAAAAAAATACATAATACATTCAATATTTTGTCGACAAAGCTTTCTCAGCTGGAGTGGAGAGAATTTTCTCCTCGTATGGACTTGTTCAATCCAAGTTGAGAAATCGCTTGGGGAATGAGAAAGCGTCAAAACTGGTGTTTCTGTTCAGGGCCTTCAATAGTAAAGAATTGGAGACAACTGAAACTGAAAATGAGTAGAAAGTTTTCCTTTCTTATACTAGTATATTATCAGAATTTTCTGGATCTGATCTGTATGCCTGGATTTCACTAACTGTTTTATAAAAATAAAGATATTTATTTGAAATAAAATATAGGCCTTTTTCACTTACTTGACTGTCTTAATGTCTTACACAGGTACACAAAATTCAAATTCAGACTTACATTTTTGTTCAAGGTGTTATATTTGAATTGTGTCCTGCGACACATTCAAGTCTCCAACTGTTGTATGAATCAGCCAAAATCAGAAATTATTGAATGATGCATAATAATAATAATAATAGAGAAGCACTCCTACTTATCAGTGCCTTTAAGTCTAGTGCTTTTGAACAATAAAAACATCAAAAACAAGCAGTTTGAAAAAAAAAAAATCCTTAAAAAGTAAAAAAATCAAAAAGTGATTTAAATCACTGATTTTAATTAAAAAAATCAAAGTGATTTAAATCAAAAAAATAATTTGATTTAAATCACCTTGATTTAAATCATGCCAACCCTGGGAGCGGACCTCGAAAGAGTGTCAGTCGAATTCTCCCCATCTAACCCACCTCACGACAATGATGGTTAGAATTGGAAACAATTTTCTGGAAATTCTGACAAGTTGCATGAATGTCCATGTAAAAGATTGAAGATTGGTAAGCTGAAAAGTCGCCTTGTTGCATTTCATTATCTGGACTTTCATTTGTTTCACAGGCAGATCAAGGACTTTTTGGATGGAAAGTGCAAGGTTGCCAAGCTTTTTGCAAAGCATATGAAGGTATATATTTTTAAGTGTATGGAATATATGAATAACGAAAGGCAAGATATAGGTAAATGGCAGGTTTCTTTAGATTTCGAAGTAAGATTAAAAGGCTTCTGATTATTTGGTGAATTTCTTGAGTAAACACCAAACAACTATCGTACAGAAATATTTGTTAACTTCCTGCCTATTTTCATTGCACGTGTGATAATCAACACTGACCCTTTACTGCCATCATCACATCTGTGATTATGACATTGGAGGCTTCAATGCTCATAGCAGATACTTAATTAGAGTACTTCATGGGAGTTTGTGCCACCATTTTGCTTTTGAACAGAAGACCGGAAAGAACTCGATAGCGTGAGATACCAATTTTATTTAAATTTCATCTACTGCAGACGTGGTGGACACCTTACTTTTGCATTTTCTTGCAAAACAAACAGTGCACTGCAATCCTGAGTGCCTGGCTTAATCTTTGCAATTGTTTTCACATTCTAAAATTATTTCACTGTGCTTGGTATTCGAAATTCAGTGAAACTGAGAAGTATGTTACCCTTCATCACTCTCAAAAATGATTTTTTTATTACCATTTTAAAAAAAATTTTTATTCATTCACTCCTTCATAAACATACAACAGTGAGAAATATACACTTTTGAATGCAAAATTTTTAATTTATATTCAAATTTGAACATATTATCCAAAGGTGAAACAGTTCCATACATAAACATAAAAGAAAAAGTTATGAAGTTTTCAAAATACCCTTCTTTTTCCCAACAACAAGGGAATAATTTGTGCCACTTGGTAGTCAGTGAGTTGCCCCCCCCCCCCTTTTTTTTTTTAAAAATTGTAATTTTTTTCCTAGTTTTTTCCTATGAAATCTCCATTTATATTTTGGCAGGTGGAAGATCAGAAGAAGTTTCTCTCCAAAACCAATTGTCAAGTGGGGATTGGAACTCCAGGCAGGATTTTGCTGTTGATCAAACAAGGTGATACTTCTGCACACGTGTTTTTACCCTTGTGTTTAGTATTTGTGATGGAAAGTTTTCCAACTGGACAGACCTCAGGTGTCCCAAATTACTGTTTGCTCATTTCTAAAATGTGATTCTGTGACTGTAGCAGGTGTAATGAAATGTAGTGGTTTTGAAGTCAAGGATTCATACTTAGAGCGGATTGGCAATGAGATAAGTGCAGAGCTCCAACCCATATGATTTTTTAATTTTGAAGTAAGAATGCAAATTTGAAAATACAAATTCTTGAATATTGTATTCGTCCCGATATGTGCAGTTGTTTCGGAATGAAGCAGCCCTCTTAACTGTAGTTAGATGTTGACCATTCATCATATTGATAAAGGGTCACCCTTTTCTGTGTAAATATAAAAATAAATAAAACTTATGGAATGGTTATGGTTTGAGATTGTTTATGGTAGCATAGATTTTAGTAAAAATGATCAGTCTTCATCAGGATATTTCATTTGTTTATTTTTTAAATTAATTTATTTATGCGCTTGTAAGTGTGGTCTCTGTGTTAGTTTGTGTATTTTGTTGAATTGATGATGGAACAGCACTTTAAACAACAGAAAGACGAATGCCACTGAGAATAAAAATGTGGAATAAAAAAATACTGAGCAGAATTGGATAGGCCTAGAATAGCAGTCATTTTGAAAACAGTTTTCCTCACGAAGATCCTCCTCATCTGCTTGGAAATAGATTATCAAATATCAGCACGTGGAACATTTTTTCTAGTGATGAGGAATTATCCAGGATTTTTCCTGTTAACGGCTTGGGAATTAGTTAGATCTGTAGAATAAGATCTACTCGCGTCAGTTGATTTGAAGACCTCTGATGCTCAATCTGGATAGATCCACTGCATACTATCAAGGACTTTGCTCCTGTTCATCCACTAGGAATTCAGTTGGTCATAACAACTTGAGTGAAGATTTAAAACTTCTCAGTGCTAATACTAAGCATATTAAATTTCTAGATTTTATCAAGGACTATTATCTCCCTCATACATGTGGGGACAGGTTAGATCTTAAGATCAATGGCTTGTCTAAAGGCCTGGAACTTTTTAAAACAAAATTTAGGACTTTTGTCTCCCCCTCCATTCTCTTGGGAATGGGTTTTAACAGCTTATCGATATAAAGGCTTGGAACTTCTTTCCTAACACCAATGGATTTTGTCAAGGACATTTCTCTCTCTCTCATGTACTTTGGAATCTGATGCCGGTGTGAGAAAAATTGTACTCCTTTACTTCATACAAGTCAAGTAGAATCTAGATCTGCGTGTTATGTTCTGCAAACTGTTTTTTATATAAAACTGTTCTTTTTTGGTGCCTGATTTGGTCTGAAAGTAAATGTACTACATATATTAGCAAACTGTCATTATACTTATAATGTATTTTATCACTTTAGCATAGGTCAAGTCCTGCCTTTTGCTTTTATTACACACTGGATATATGGCATGTAATTTCCCTTCTGAATTGGTAATTACGTTTTCCAGTTTAGCGTGGGTTAAGATTTCTGTGTTTCAGGAAATACTAATTTTTGATCTTCTGAATACTAATATTGTGCACCACAGGTTGACAGCTCTGTGAAATCTTTGTGTCTTGGCAAAATTCTCATTCTCTTAGGTCATCACTTTGTCATATTTTTATGTACAAATATTTGAATTGACTGACAGTAATATTTGAATGGTTTCATCACAGAACACTTTATACAACAAAATTTAAAAAATGGAGTTTTCCGTCTCATTTGGAAGATAAAGGAACATTATGTCCTAGAACAGAATAGTTTTCCCATAAAATGCGCTATACGCCTCGTTTTCCTTTGCCTGAATATCGAGTTTCGTCACAAAGTGCGTTATCAACTATTTCAGCCAATCAGAAAGCACCATTGCATTGACTTCCTGCCACACCTCCACGGTTCAATCCTTGTTGACATTCCGATCTATCGTTTTGCCATATTTTTCATAATTGCTCATTACTTGCTCATTTTAATCTCATCGACGCCACAAATACCTTTGATGACACGTATGAAGATGTCAGTTTGTCAGCCAATGGGAGGCGGAAATGTGCTGACAAGTCTCAGCACGTCCAGGAAAGGAGGAAGTGGGTGAGGCATTCGGCTGGTGGGAAGGTGCCACGGATCAGCTGTGTGCACACTACTAGTAAGGGCTGTTGCTGGGCAGACACCCTGACACGGGAAGACCTGGCCTTAAATCTGGAGAAATTCTATGCATCTGGCAACAAGGAAAAAATAATAATTCTTTACTGATTTATTTCTAGGAACCAACACGGCCTTTTGTCTTGGTCTAGGCCAAGATCATAAACCAGAAAAAAAAAAAAAGTTTTCATAGGTATGGGGAAGGGGGTGGGATTCAGTTTCTCCCATATTCTAAGCTTTGTGCTCTGAAATGAATTTTCAAGAGATTCTGTCGTTGCACTGCGCAAACTGTTGATGGAATGATTTTAGTGAAATATTCCTGCTGTCTCAGGAATGTTTGCTTTTTCTTTTCTTTTCAGGCTTTTAACCCTTTTTGATATTCTGTTAAATCTTTTGTCATTTGTCATTTGTGCTTTGATAGAAAGTTAATTAAATTGATAAAATATTGAATTCTGTCAAATTTGGGTGGCACAGATCATCATGACAATGTTCTATGAGGAACCCATGACGAACAACTCGGTCATCTTTTCCGCACTCTATAAGCTATTCTGTTTTGAAGTTGTCATACTGAGCAGATACGTGCAAGTAAAATGCTTCAGATTATCATCATTTGACCCAAAGTTTACTAATAGGAAGTAATATTTGCTTTTCAGGGCTCTCAGTTTGATTTGAGGTTTTTATTTTAGGAGGTTCGCTGCCCTTGGCATTTACACCTCACTTTACTTGTTTTATTATTTCTTGTTCTGGCGGGGGGGGGGGGGGGGGGGAGATGGATAAATTTTAATCTATTAATTTCAATTTTGCCCGGGCAGTGGCCTTTCGGTGCCAGGGCTCTCAGTTTGCAATTTCAACACAGTAAATATTATAATGCGTTTTATGAAGAAACATTTTGCTGTTGACTATAAGGCATTTTGTGACAAAAGTCATAATTAAAAGCGTATTCTATGTACTTAATTCTGCACACAGATTTGCTTTCTTTTGCCCATACAGAGCCTAACATGTTACTTTCTACCAGTGTGAATGAATATTCAGTGGAGGTTGCCATTTGTGTGCTTTTAAATTTTCTCATTTTTCTCGGTTCAGCAAATTTGTGTATAATAAGGCGTTTTGTGACGAAACTCTTCATTTGTTCAATGTGGGTAGAGCCTTAATCAGGCATAAAATTGGTAGAGACAGCAAATCAGAAGTCAACAAAGGAGTTTGTTTGTGTTGATTTGAGTCATTCAAATATTTAATCCATGTACTATTTATTTCCAGGAGTTTTGCAGCTGGAAAGTCTTGTTGCTGTTGTTCTGGACTGGAATTGGCGAGATACGAAAATCAAACGCATGTCTGACATTCCGGAGATACGACAGGACCTAGTAACTTTGTTCAAAGATTTTCTGCTGGAAGCTGTGCAGGGTTCACCATGCAAATTGGCTTTGTTGTGACATTAGCTCATTACTTTGGATATTATATTTAGATTGTTTAGGTATGTATGTTTAAAGCGCCATGGATAGTCTGTGAAAACAACACTTACTTCACTAAAATGGGTGCAATAGTAATTTGATGTTTGTGTTATGATAAGAAGCTTGAGATAATCCAATGGAGGAATGGGCATGAAAAATATTTTTAGAGTGGACATGATGGAGTGGTTTTTCTGTCAGGTCCTTCACCAGACCAACTGCAGTGCTTTCGTTAACAGTTTGCCCCAGTTTTTGAACCCAAAACCCCTTTGCTGCCACACGTTTACAGGGTTCCTGCACCTCTGTAAGAAATTTTTACCAGGGGTTTTCCACGGCTAAATTGTTAAATTCCAGTTCTACTTAAAGGTCGGAAAATAAGGGGGGAAAAAACTGACGGGTAACTACTCACTGACTGACTGGAGCTCTCTATCCTGTTCTATTGTAATACAATACAGTTCTCTTTTAAGTCACTGAGCACCACGCCCATTTTCGGCCATAATCCTAAGAAGGCCATACTTTTGAACCTACTTTCAAATATTCATAAAAAATTTGAATAAAATCCAATCATTCTGATTTTGTTTTGTGATGGTTTATAACAGTGTAACTTACTAATGCATTGAAACATATTTGATGTCACTATCACTACAAAATAAAGGTAAGTTATGAAAAATTGGTAAATATCTGAAGAAAAAAAAAAAAATTCTTGGAGTCCTTTCACAGTTCTTCTCCTATTTGACGGTCTAGAGCGGCTTTCATTGTCACTGGAACTGACTTGACCTGTGTGTCTTCCAGGTCTCGATCTCTAGATCTAGATCGACCGGCATGGTTTGGCCCCACTAAACCAGCAATATTGTTTTCTTCATCAGAACTAGGAGTCATTTGCATCTATAAATCTGTCCAGGTGATTTTCAGAAACATCTGAACACTGATCATCATCATCCTGAAATATCTGTATCAACTCAAATATTCCACGCTGAGCCATGATTCGCACCGTACGAATACTACAAGACAGCTGACTGAGCGAAAACGGCCAATTTTCACAATTTTAGACCTCGTCGCACAACTAATAATAGCTTTTCTCCCCAGATCATTGCAAAAATAACTCTAGACTAAGGAATCAGACTGTAAAAAGGCTAAACTCACAACTAGTGTTGGAAGAACTTCATTTACACTGCTAGGTACTGTCACAAAACCAATAAACGGCGGACCCTCAGGGTCTGAGGTAGCGGTCCTATACGTCACATTAGCTATACCGCATAAGCTGTGGGTGCAGTGCCCAGTGAGTTAAAACTTCTTGTCCTTTTGCGGAAAATACATTACATACATGCCTTATCCACTTATTGAATATATAGGTATCCTGTCCTCTTCTAGAAAACAGTGCACATCTTGTCCTCTTGCAGAAAATAAATACACACAACTAACTTTAACAATTACTATAAACACCACCTCCCCCAAAGTTTTCCACCTTCAAATCTACAGATTGGCCACACTTTGAGCGTATCCTTGACTTCTTCTGCCAGCTTCTCTGCCCCTTTTCTCTTTTCCTTTGCTGATCTCCTAATGGCATTTGCCTGCAAAAATATCTTCACAGAATTGTTGTTGCCACCCCCAAGTTTGTCTTCAGCTTTCTGGCACAACAGGTCTGCCTCTCTTTCCAAATCAGCTGCATCTTTCTCTAATTGAGCTCTTTTCACTTTTATTTCCTCTACTTCTTCAAAGTCCTTCTCTCTCTGTCTTTTCTTGGTATCTTTCTCTCTAGACTTCTTTTGTTCCTCCAGAAACTGCCTGTATTTGGTTCTGGCGCTTCCTGCAGATAGGCGCATATCTGGAGATACGCTGACATACTGCAGTCCTCCAATATAGCCAACATGGTCTATGATTGCCTGCCTGGCTATCAAGCTCTTTTCTTGAAGATTTGTGGAGGTGGCCTTTTTATTGAACATGAAACCCCTCTCTACCAGTGCCTGATCATGTGACAGCAGTAGGAGGGGTTTCACCACACTCCAAAGACGTGATAGCTGCGGTTGCTTTGCCAGGTTTGAGTAAAGAACTCGTCCAAGCCCGGGGTCTGAACACTGAATGAAGCAAACTCAGCTGTGCCGTTGCTTGCTTTAGCCGAATCGATGAACTGTTTGTATTGGCTGATGACACTGTCACAGATGGCTGTGTTAACCGGTCTGATATCAGCAAGTTGATTAAGGGCCACCTTCAACTGGCGAATCCCTCTGTCATTGTCATCAACCAATACCACTGGATTCAGCCATTGTAGGTTTTGCACCAGTGTTGACTTTAGGGGCATTTATAGCTAGAGCTGAATTGTCGATATCTGTTTGGTGAATCTATCTCTCTAGACTGTGAGATGGTTTTTCTAAATACACACAACACACCCACACACACACACACACACACACACAATGAAAACTACACAAAATAGGATCTAATGGACTATTTACAGGCTAGATCTATATAATTTGACTTTCTTCATCTTCTTTCTCATCCTCGTCTCTGGAGAGAGTTTCCTCAGTGTAGAGGCATTCTGCAGGTGGTGTGCTTCGCCGGTGACTTTTAACTGCGTTTCCCTTTCCTTTAACCCCAACTGCTCTTCTCTCTGTCTTCGCTAAACGGGAGTGAATCAGTGTACCACCTTGTTCACCCAGCAGACCAAAGCCAAATCCATAATTATCTTCTATATCTACTCAACTGCAGACAGTGGCGTTCTAACATGTGCAGTTTTGGTGTGACTGTTTGGAAAAAAAAATCCGTCTATACATTTTTAAATATGCTGCAATTTTTCTTTCTATTGCGTCATACTCTGATGGATCGATTTTGTGTGTGTGGGAGATGAGTTTGTGAACTTCAGCATAGCTACTTGTTTTCTTAAATTATAAATTCGTTGAAACACACTTGTTGCACAGTGTGTTTGAGTGTGTGTCGGGTAAGTCATTGTCTATGTTCAAGCGGTAGTAGAGCAACTAATATATCATTCTTGAAATTCTTACACACAAATTGGCTCTGGTTAGCCTTCTTTGCTTGTTGGCATCTCTTCCTACATGTCCGGCAAAGTTTATTGAGACACACTAAATGCAGTTCGTAAGACTGTTCCATTTTTGTTTTCTAGCAAAATGTTCCACTATACCAGAAGTAAAGATTTGTGCGCTGTCTTGAAAGCCAATGTGAAACCAGGCACAAGAATGCAGTACAGTACTGCGCACACGCAAAAACTAGTACATGACATTGAACAAAAATGTCTCTAACCCGCAAGCGTTTGAGTAAAATGAACCCATTTTTGCACATAATCATTCCTTATTGGTTCTTGGAACATAAGAAGGAAGAATAAAACAAATTTGTTGTTCACAGTTTTAAAAATTTCACTTTTTAATTACTACATAATTTAATTAATTTAATTAATACATTTTCAGTGAGTGCGAAAGAAGGTTAAGTTCACATATGCGGGGATAGAGGCAAAGTAATGTGTGCGGGTTATGCATGAGAGTCTCAGCTTTTATTTGATACTAAAGTGTGTTTACCTTATAAATTGACTCTCCACCTGTGCAAACTATACCTGCGGGTCCTGTGTCCAGTAGGGTGGTAATTTGACGGACACTGCTGTAATTTGGGGAAAAATATTAGTCTCAGAGTTTACAGACGTACTTTGTCCCGCCTGGTTTTTGTCCTGCAACATGGCCGCCGTATGTACGTGAGTACGTGACACGTCAGGGTCACCAATTAAAGTGTGTTTACCTTATATCTTGAATCCCAAAACGAGGCTATAGCTGATGCTGGTAGGGAATTGTATTGCTTGTCATCAACCACTATATCTTTCCGATGCGCTGGGTTTTGCCTTCGATGGACAAAGATTACTTTTTAAGTTCACTTGTTATCTATCGTTGTTGTGTGTCTTCCTATTAACTGGCGGAAGGGAAGTGTAGGATTTCCGGAAGGAAGTCCTTTTATACAGTAAGTTTATGCCAGGTATTGGCTAACGTACGTCACAGTACCTGGCACACCCAAGTCAGTATATAATTTAAAGTTCGTGCACAGTTATAAATTCAGCCTAAATTGTAGAAATACTACCTGACTCAGATCACAGTGATATCGCCGAGATTTGTAAGCGGGGCCCGCCAGTCAAACAAAATTTATGACCTCTGGCGGTCAGCCGACCAGAGTGACCGGGGGCAAACTAAGTGCGCCGCTAGGATAGTGAAACTGAACGGCCCTGCAGTGCTTTAAAGTTGCCATGATGGCACGGCGCATGTCTGATGCAGTGCTATGGCTGCATATAGCATTCGCATAATATTTTTGTAGTTTTGTGATCACTTTTGGGCAAAATTTTCCGTAACATTTGCCGCCTAATGTCACTTTGGGCTTCTCTTTGGATTTGGATTTCACAAGATTTCAAAGGCTAGTGCCCATACGTTTTCCAACGTGGTTTATGCACTCATGTTTTTCTACTATAATACCTGAGTACCTTATGAATTTCCGATATTGTCTTGCTATCTCCATCACTTATCATTGAAATATGCTGAAGTCCATTTTTCTCCACCGATCTCTGCCACATAATCACCCCTGCCTCCTTTTCCATTCCCCCACTTGTGCCAATGTAGTTTCTGTCACAAACATGACATGTTTATGAATTCCAAACTACTTACCAGATTTCTCCTGGCTCTCTCTCTGGAGTTTCTCTCCTGTTGTTGCACATGTAGCACAATAACTTGTAAGCACCTCAAAATCTATTACTAAACCAGTCTTTCTTTCGATAACACAGCCAATGCCAGACTTTGATGTATGGCCATGCTGGTGCCAGCTACCGTCATAAGAGACATGTACATTCTTTATAATGTCTGTCTGTTCTGGATAGGCACATTTTACTTTTTCTACAGCTTTTGAAAGTATATCCTTTGCATATTCTCCAGATTTTGCTCTTACTCGAGAGAACAAGACTTTCTGTAAAGCGCCTAGAGCAAACTCGTTTGGATTAGGCGCTATATAAATGATCTTCATTATTATTATTATTATTATTACTGTCTTTGTATGAGAATTGAAAGTTTTGACATGCACTGTTGGAATGTTCTTCATTTCAGAAAAATTGTTTAGGCCAGCATGACCCGTTCAGTTTCCTCTTCGCATGGACGGAGGCAAACTAAGAGCTGCAGATGCGTTGGGTGTGTTTGTAGTGGATTCCTGAATTGAAGAAGATATCATTGCAGGAATTTGTGGTGGTGTTGAAAACTGAAGTGATGAACATGTTGCACTCTGTGAGAGAGTGGTCGTAGGTTGTTCCGCGTCATGCTGTCTCTTGTTTGAAGGCCTTATGACATCAAGATGAGCTTTTCTTCCCTTCTTCACTCTTCCAAAAGACTGAGTTTTCTCCGCTGTTTGCTTCCTTGTCGGCATAGTGGAACCTAGGAGTGGGAGACAAATAAAAAAAAGACAATTTGTTAAGAGTTGAGATTGAGAAAGACACTTATATCACATAGAAAAGAAAGGGGAAGGAGGTTAACGACAAGTTTCCAGCAGTCAGCTGCACGCTTGCCAGGTTTTTGTAACACTGGAGGTAAACTGGCGATGAAAGAGAGCCATGATCGTGGCTCTTGGCACTCTACCGGTAAAGCCACGATCATGGCTCTTGGCACTAAGAGGGTTAACATGAAATCATATTTTTAAATTTGGGTGTAGTATTGGTCTTCATAATGATTATGCCAAACAACTTCGCCCACTCTGCTCATATTTGGCATGGCTTTCAACACTGCTGGGGGCAGGACTTGATTGAATGGTAGTTCTGTGGCCATGAGTTGTTGGGTAACTGGATTGGTGAACAGTGTGAAAAGTCGGAACATATGAACTTTTTGATTTGGCCCTTTATATGTAGCTAATGAGTAGACCCTGGACCTCATGTTTGAATTTTAATGCTTCAAGTGAGTCCAGCTGTTTCAACATTGGCTGAAGTCCTTTCCAGAAACTTAAATGTCCATCTGGATCGTTGTTGTTTTCAGATTCCTTCAAAGCCTTCAGAATTTTAAAATCAAAGTCTCCCTTCTTGCGCTTTCTTGACGGCGATGGGGGCAGTTGGCTAATGAGTGGTTCGTGTGCGTCAGTTGCAGCTGCAGTTGTCAGTTGTGAGTCAGGTGCTACTTCTGAAAGTTGCCCTTGACTGTCCTTCAGAGGCAGTTTCGTAATCTAATGGTACCTTCGCAAAATTTGTGAATGTCTGTGGGCACTCCAGAAATGTTTTAAGAAAGGACATTGCATCAAAAAGTGGCCATTTTTTCTTCTTGTCGGTTGCCTGCCCGGACTTTGTCCCACCCAAGAATCTTCTTCTGCTTTCTATTATTGTCCCTGAGATAAGCCCATATCTCATTTTGACTTGTTCAGCTGAAACGTCAAAATGATTGAACATTGTTACCTTTGTTCAAAATGAGAAAGTTGTAGATAAATCTTTTAATGCAATCTAATTTCGTCTTTTCCTTCTCTCTCAATTTCTTTAGATACTAAAACTTGGCTACTGGGAACTCTTTCCGGAGTCTTGCATTTTCCTTCAGACTAGGACTAAAGAGAGCTCCTTAACTGCCAAGTGTAAACAAATCCTGTTGCTATAGGGCAACCTTGTAAGAGCGCTCCTTAACTACCAAGCATAAACAAATCCTGTTGTTATTGGGCGATCTTGTAAGAGCACTCCTGAACAAATAGATATCCATAAAGTATCAAGTGAATTCTTACCTTTATTTCCAGAATTCTTGCTGATCACAGTTGTTTTATCGTGCCTCACGCATCTTTGAGATCTAAGACGAAGCCAGCGTCACTGCCAGTCTCAGATTTTGGAATTTAGTGTATTCCCTGAATAAAACACTCACACTATGCAATACAGTTTCCTAGCGCAAAGTTCTGAGACACATAGTTTTTCTTTTAAAACAGCCTTGAAATAACTGGTATTTAAAGCCTTTATCTTTGTTAGATACTGTCCATAAACAGTAACTTCTTGAAAAATGTCAGAATTTTTCTTACTTCTAAATCTTTCACAAATCATCAATCTTTTAGCAGTTGTATCCACATTGCTGACAGAATCATCATAGTCAAATGATAACTGTTCCTTAAAATTTGCTGGCACAAGGTAGTCTTTCAAACAGTTCCATAATTCTTCACTACTCAGAGACGTTAGTGAAGGTTTTGTTTTTCTTACGGGCAATTTAAGTTGGTTCAGATTTTTCATTCGATTTTTTAGGAAGTTCAGTTTTCTTGATAAAACTGTAAGCTCCTCGAAGTTCAGCAGTTTCAATCTTACTTTTCAAATTACTATTATACTCAGAAAGGCGTTTGTGACAATCACAATGTTTTTCGGTTAAGTTTATTTCATATAAGCACACAAATCCATATTGTCCTCAAACGAATATCAACACGCTGCAAATGTTTGGAATACTTTTCAATGTAAAACTTTACAAAAGTATCACGATCTGTATTTAAAAACATCTCCAGGAGGATGGGTGGGAATAAAATGAAAGTTACCAGATGTTTTGTTTCTCTCATTTACAGCTATCTGTCGCCATGCTGTTGCAACTTTCGCGTCTGGACAGATGCATCTCCATGAGGGCTTTTATCAGATTTAGTCTTTCCTTTTCCCTTTGAGAGGGCCTTTACTCTTCCCAGTGGTGGTCACTTTTGCATTCTTTCTCTGTGAAGATCCAGCAGGTAGTGGTCTTTCATCATCATCATATTCACCAGAACTGGTTGAGTCAGAATTTTCTTGATCTTGTCCAATTTTCCAGCCTCCCAAGACACACTGCCTGGACGGAGAGGACTGTGGAATAGCCTATATTTGTGTGACCATCTTCAAAATGGACTTGCGTGCTGTCACCTGCCTTGTATACATTGTATACAAATGATTTCACTGTGACACACAACAAGGTTTACCTTCTTAAATTTGCCGACGACTCTGCGATTTTAGGCCTTTTACCTAACTCTGGCCACGAATATTCTAACATTGTACAATCCTTTCATTGTTGGTGTAATAACAACTATCTTCTACTGAATGTTAAGAAAACAAAAGAGCTTGTTTTTGACTTTAGGAAAAATAACAACAATCCTGTTTGCCCTCTTACTATCAACAATGAAGAGGTTGAAATTGTCACAGAGGCCAAATATCTTGGCATTACTATTGATTCATTGCTTAACTGGCATGCGCATGTAACATATGTATACAAGAAAGCCAACCAGCGCATGTATTTCCTCAGAAAGCTCCGCTTTTTAAAAGTTAGCAAAAGCATTCTGAAAATATTTTACACCATGGCTATTCAGAGCGTTTTGATGTATGGAGTTGTCTGTTGGGGAGGAAACATCTTACAAAAAGATAAAAATAAGATCAATAATTTAATTAAAAAAGCATCCAAAATTTGTATCTGTGATCTGCCATATTTTGATGAGCTGTACACTGGTGCTTGTATTAAAAAAGCTAATATTATTATAAATGACCCCCAACATCCCCTGAACAAGGAATATATAAGATCTGTAAGAAGTTTAAGGCTGTTGTCAAAGAAAACTAAAACTGAGCGCTACTTTAAATCGTTTATTCCATCATCAACTAGGATGTTACAATAATGTCGTCATCTTGATCGTAATCTGTGCACAGTTGAATTATGTCCTGCGTGTCAGGTCAATGTGTTTTAGTTAGGGAAGCATATTGTGTGCACTGTTAATTTTGTTAATTTAGTTAATTTATCAGTGTGTGTGTATATATGTGTGTGTGCGCGCTATGTATCATACTTTCTGCTTCTGTAACTGTATTGTTATGTATTCAATGATCAAAACAAATTTCCTTGTACAAGGACGAATAAAATTTATCTTATCTTATCTTATCTTATCTTATCAATGGTGACCTACACCAAGGCCAAAGCACGTAGAATATACGTCATGTCTTCAGCTTGTATGTCTGCCTTCAGCCCATGAATCGCAGAGTTGATCTGTGTGGTGCTGTGGGGGATATTTACGAAATCTTTTTGATGATCGACAATGAAAGTGGCAACTGCAGACAGATCAGAAAGACATCAGTGATCAGTCATGCAATACATTCTGTGTATTTCCTGTTTCTGGTGGGATGTTTTTGATGATGGTGTCTAGTCATTTCCCAAGGAGTTCGTTGCTTCTTTTTTCATGGACAGCTCTATGTTCACAGAGTACATTGTGTAGACTAAAGTGCCACATACAAAATCATCAGGACTTTCACTTTTCGTAGAATCATGTTTGTTATAAATACATGTAGTTTTATGCATTGAAGACATTGTGTGACTTGTGAAGTCTTCTGCACATGTACATGCGTAGGCCTATATGTATTTGTGTTCTCTTTGCTAGGGAAGTGGTGTCTAACTGTCGGAGTTTCAGTGTGCCCTTATAGGATTTGTGTTACCCTTGGGTGTCCCATATTGAAGTGGTCATTTTAATTGGCAAATCTGCAGTTGGTGTTGGAGTCAAGGTGTGATGATGTATATATCTGATTTCATTGTTTAAATGAAGAGAAGTGTGGTGCATTGATACGTCACTGAATAGATGTGATTGGTTTTCTTTGCTTGTGGGTATGCATGTTTATTTTTACGCAATTTCTGTTGTGGATTCAGTCAAAACATTAATGTGATCTGATAAATGCACATGTTGTGTGAATTACTTGAGAATCTTTTCATGAACCAGCAGTCTGGACAAAACGATCTCTGTGATTTGAAATTGGACCTTAGACCAACGCATTCATTGTGGAACCACAGTAGACAATGGTGACACTGAGCTATCATCAGCTTTCCATTGTCTACAATATCACAGGAGGGACATATATGGGCAATTCCACCTGCTTCGTTGACAAAACCTTACATTGAAGTCCAATTTTCAAATTTGACCAATCAGCTTTAAAATGATCGTGTATGTCCTTAAGACATTCATGTTTCATGCCCAAAAATATCAGACCACCATCTCCAGCCGTTTGTTTGATATTGAGCACTAATCTCTAAATCTTTGCACAGTCTTAAACATAACAGGACAAAAAGGACAAGCACAGAATTCACTAAATACAAACTATTTCAATGGGTTTTGATGATGCTTTTAATTTACACACCAAAAGTGTCTCAAACAAGAAAAATTGAACTTAAGCTCTCAAAAACATTGAATAAAGCTTAATGAGAAAATCTTAAACGTTACTGGACAAAAAAACTTATTTCCATTACCACAAATAAAATAAACTGTATACTTCTAGTGACAGATTGTCTGTATTTATGAAACAAGATATAAAAATGAGGATGATTACACCACACTTACACATTTGACCACGCGGGTTAACTCATACTTTAGTACAAAAGAGAAAATTCAAATTACATCTTAAATGTAACAGGACAAAAATTCTAAGAGTGTTCATTTGAATTACATGAACTGAATGTTTTGTATGAGATAAATCAGAATACACCAACTTTGATAGTGCTTGAGAGATAAAATACTATAATAAACTCTTAGTATTCTCTGAAGCACGAAATAAAATTGTAAACTTGGTCTTAAAGGTAACAGGGCAAAAAAAAAAGGATACATTAAGAATCATGACAATTACCAGAACACATGTATGAAAAACAAATCGACAGTGAAAGAGCACAATGTTTCATTCATTTGAATCATACTTTTACAAGAGATCTTATTTGTCAAATATATTGCTGCTAATCCAAACCATAAACATCAAGTTTTATCTCTCAGGTCCATCAACACTTTACCACTGCACATGCTAAAAAGCAAAACTGATTACACATCACCCTACTGCAAGGGTGAAGAGAACTTAGGACTACTAGCTGAGTTACCCGGCCCTGCCCGGGAGAAATATCTTTATTACTGATAATGATCTAGATCTAGGACACAAAGTAAAGCTCCTTCCACAGACAAAGAAATACAAAGACAAAATCAGTATTGACTCGGATTCCGCGCCAACTCTGGAGTTTGTTTACCCTTTTTCGCTAAAGTTTACAGGCGATCCATGTTTTTGTTAATCCACAATTTGCTTCCTTCAGTGAATGAACAATGAGGGAAACTGCGTCACGCTACTAAAAATAGATCATAACAGTGTGTCCCTGTTTGTTGCGAATTTTACATGTGAATTACGCAAAATGAACAAATTGTCCAGAGTTTGCAGCATTTTGTATAATATTATCCCCTTACATCACAATAAGTCGAGTTATAGGCGATGAGAATGTTTCCAGTTTTGGAGCCCTCCCAAAAAGGGCCTTTGAGGGCAGAACTTTCACCCTTAGCTCCATTATAGTATGATAATAAAGAGAGATACGGACCCCACATAATGCCAACTATTTGCCAATTACCAAACTTCTTAGCGCAGTCATGTTATAGTCAGGGCACATAACATACGGAATACAATCATTTGAAATATCTCATGAAAGCTTCATTGTTCAAGGTCATTTTTTCCCTTGCATCCAGACTAGGGGCTTCGACTGGTGTGAGACTATACATTGGCATCCAGCCAATGTCATCCACTGCCGGCCAGGTGAAGTGACTGCCATGTTGACGGCAGAATTTTACTGATGCTTCATTGCCATCCACCTCAAGGACCTGTGAAAAGTACAAACAAAACACAACTTAAAGCCTTAACTTTTCCGTATTTGAAGCCAGTTAATTTAGAGGTGGTCTCAGAGGTTCCTGACTGTTTGAATCTCGCACAGTTAAGGTATGGTTGTGGATGCCAGGCACAATGTCGTGGCCTTGGGGAAAGGTACATTTCCTTATGCAAGCTTTCTTATTTCTACTCATGGTTTACTTATGTGAATATGAGTAACACGAAGAATAGAATCTAAATCAATGGTCACCAGTGGCCAGTTATGAACCTTAGAAAGATTTGTCTAATTAATACATCTGATTCTTGGAAACATGACAGACCCCTTTGATGCAATGAGGCTACTTATTTGCAAGTTTTTAGCATATGATCTGGCCTCCACACCCTGTCCACGAGCTTTAGTAACTAAAACCTAACTCTAAAAATGAACTGAAATAGGTATTAAACATTAGTCGGCTACCCATAAGAGTAATTACTCTCTTAGTAGTCTTATACTTACTGTTCCAAGATAGACCTTTAAGATTTTGCCAGGAAAAGAAGCAGCAACCCAGCCACCAGGGAGTATGGTGTCTTTACTCTGTGAGAAAGAAAATCAATATAATTATATAATACAATATAATGGAACAAGACAACCACTCAAGATCTTACAAAAAGTGGTCCTTTTTCACAGATGTTAATAAAGGGCAGATAAGACATTTTATTCAGGATTTGAATTAGATATGTTTGTGATGATTAATCTACTACAAGATTGTCTGGGCCACATATATATGTGCTCTCTCTTATGCAATGCACAAATGCATGTATTTTGGGCTGGAATGGTCCTCTTAGACATCATAATTAAAAAAAAAAAACAGTGTATAGCGTGTCACTAACAAAACATGAAACAGTGACCACTTGCCTTCACCAAGCTGTGTTTAGCATCTCCCACTGTCTGGTCCACTGTGGCTGGTTCTTTTGAGTGTGCCAGTGTTTCCTCCACGACTGCATGAGCCACTTCAGCTGCTCCTGCCTCCACTCCCTGTGATATGGAGCAAATACAATTTCTCACATTATTAATATGCACAGGAACTTGAAATCTGATGTACCTTCCCTAAGACAATCAAAAAGTCAACAGATCATATAACCGCATCAAATCTCACAAGAAGCTACATGTATGTTCAGTGGCGACCTGATATAACAGGACTGCTGGGATCGGCACTGTGTCCCTGTTATAGGTGATCACTGTTATAGCCGAAACCAGACAAATGCATGGAGATTTGAGAGAAATGAATTGAGGAGAGAGGGCTACTACTACAACAGTGATTGAACAAAATATCACTAGCCCTTCAACATTATGTGCTGTATTAGAATGCATGCTCAACACACTCTTGCCACCTCTCACGGTATGTCCTTACATGGATCAACTGTAAGTACCCCACATCCACAGCATCACTGTTAATAGTGTTATAGCCGATAAAGGTATTTGGATCACTTTCATAGAGGGTTTATTTTCTGATACGTGATAGTCTACATAATGATGAACTCGGGGATGCCAGGGATACCTATTATTACACCCAAGCCTGTTGAAAGTGGGCTCCACTGTACTTGCCTCATTCAGCTCCTCCAGGTATTCCAGAGTTGACTCTGATAGTAGTCCAAGACAAGAATCTGCGCTCTTTTCACAGGCAGTGATACTTGTGTCATTATTCGCTCCACAGACACTGGTGCGGTCATTGGTGCTCTGTCCACATGTGATTTCCTTGTCTGAAAATCTTGGCTGAGAAAATCATGTTTAAACATGTTACAATCTTGCAGATAAAGTCTTCATCACATAACCATTAGTCTGAAAAATTAATTAGTTATCACTAAATCAAACGAAGCAATAAGACTGCTTTAATAAAATGTTTACGTTTCTATCCATTAAAAGGAAAATCCAGGGGGTGGGGAATTCATAGAATAATGCTTTGTGTTTGGGAGTAAAGAGAACAGTAACTGCAATGTATTGATAACTATGTGCTCAAAATACTTTCATTTCCTTTGTTTTGACTACACCTGTAAATTTGTAACTGTTGTTAGAACACAACTAACCTGAAACATATTTTGTGTTTGCCACTCTTTAATTTGCTGACTATTTTGACAAGCAGTCCCATTTGAGCAGCCTTGGCAATTGCATGTTAAATTTCTGTAATGCAGACATTCTCCTGATCCATCTGCCTTCAGTGAGTGAACCTGCCTTGTGCCCTTCAGAGGAACGCAGGCAATGGTCTCTCTTCTAATCTCTTCTTTGCTCACAAAGACAAAATGACGTGAGTTGTGCCTGCTACAGCCATCCGCAGTCACAGTCATGTTGTCGTGCAAAAACTTGAAGAGATCCTCGGCATTTTGTATAACTGCCCTTCTGCATCGAACAGCTCTCGTTGCCTTGTTCTTAACATTGGCGCTCACGCCATCAGAGGGGTTTTTACCATGCCGTGACCCAAAAAAGTGTCTGTTGACTTGTACCACATCAAATCTCTTGGGTGCAGTCTGCAGGCGTGCAAAGGGTCCTTTAGACTTGTACACGGGTCCCACATCCATCAGACCACTGTGTCAGTTCATGTAGATCCTCTTTCCTGAAGAATTCCAGGTTTTTGTGGTAGAATGTCTCCACCGCATGGTGATCATGCAGGAGATCATCAGAAATTGCAATGACAGCATTGGTCTTGATGTTGTTGCAAGAAGAACATTTGATGTAATGGACCATGGGGTGGATGGTTGCTTGTTGGTAATTCCAGTATGCTGCCTGCACTTCATCCTGGTTGGCACAACGGTAGTTTTCTGCAAAATCCATGACAGTCACCAGCTCCCCGGCCTTCACAGATTTCTGCTGGTTCAAAAACATACTATACTGCCACTGGGCATGGAACAGGTGCTTTGGCATCATTTTCATCTGGTCAAGGAACAGGTCGATGCAGCCTTGGATGGTGGTTTGCTCTGATACCAGGACCTTTCTCTTGACACCTCTATCAGTTTCCTTGTATAACCACTGATGGCTGGTGACTGCTTTTGTCAGTTCATCTGGGTGGAAGAAGGACTTGAGGTCAGGAGACTGACAAATCTTGCATGATCTTTCAATGCATTCCATGCAGTTGTAGGAGCCTTCCTTCTTGCATAAAAAAAACTCTAAAATATGCTGTTTGCTCTTGTTAAAGAACAAATTCACTCCTCCAAGGGTCTTACAAAGCAGTCTGAAATTCTCGCATATTTCACAGAGTGACTGATTGAACTTTACCTCACTCATCTTCTTCACATGTTTTGGACTGTGCTTGAAGAAGAAGCTCTTGCTCACCAGTATCCCAGATTGTGATGCAAACTTCTTGCGCAGTTCTTCTATTGGCTCCTCCAGGACACCACTTGGCTGCTGTTTCTTTTGTGAATGCTTTTTCTCACTAAGGGTTCTTGCATTGTCCTCGAAGAACTTGCAGACAGCTTCCTGCTTTCTATTGACTCTCTTCTGAAAGTTAGTCCTCATGTGGTAGCTAGCTCTGCTTCTGGACAGTCCAAAGAGGGTCCTTGTTGACTTGAAGACGCCTTTCATGTTGTGTTTCTTCGCAACCCACAATTTCCTTACAACTTCTTTTGTAATTTTCCTGTCCTTCCCAGACAAGCACAGGGGGGTGGCAGTGGCAGGAGTTTCACTTCTAATTTCCTTAAGCAAATCTGTGAGAGTTTCTTGGCGGGCAACTTTATTCTTTGGCAACTGACTGACCACTCGATGTAGTGCCTGATACCGAGCATTGCTGGAACGGTTGTTTGTCCCTGGGTCTTGTTGGCCTGTTCTCTCGGGTCCAATTTCGTCCGCACTAAAAGTGGCTGTAGTTTCCTTCTTGTTATGATATCTGTCCGATGCTTTCTTGCTCTCAGCCCTCCTTTTTTGATGACTCCACTTAGCTCTTTCTGCTTGTTTTCTCAGTCTGTCTTCCTCCCTTTTCTTGGCCAACATTTCAACATCTTTTCTTGTCATAATCTTCGGCACCTTGTCCACTTCCTTTGCTTCCTTCTCCTTCATCCTTTGTCTATAGTTTCTCACCCGCTGTGCAGCCAACTTTCTGCTCCTCTCCAGTTTGACCTGATCATTCTTTATTTCTTGTCGATTCTTTTTGCTTGTTTCTTTCTGTTTCTTCAAGCGATCTATGTATTTCTGATCATTCCCCTGTATGCGTGCGTAGTAATCTCTATTGATTTCAGCCTTTGTCTTCTTTGGTGCTGACAATTTTATTGGTCCCAGTTGAAAGCATCGGATGTCTTTCCTATCACGCAAGACTCCTTGTTTTTAACAAGGGCAAAAAAATTAATTTTATTTGTATGTATACTACTTTAATCCCATTTGGGAAATTTGCCTTTGTCATGACGGCGAGTAGGGAGAACAGTACAACCCTCCTCAAGCTCAATAAATATAAATGACATCGCGTCCATGTGATGCTTAAGACCTGATCACTTAATTATCCAGGCCTAAATCTAATGAATACAGTTGAAGTACTTGCAATCCATATCTATATATCAGGATTAATATCACAGAGTCAAGACTGAAAAAAATTCTGTAAATTCTACTTGAAATTTTGAGTTTAAGTCTAATCACATCAAGGACTATAATGTCATGTCGTCCATGTAATGATTAAGATTCAGTCCAACATTGGCATGCAGTATTACTCTGAAGTGCATCCTGAGCCTAGATTTTGTTACCCAAACACAAAAAATTGACATATCACAGAGTCAGCTGAAAGTTTCAGTGAATTCTTCTTGAACTTTTCAGATTAAGTCTTAATCATATCAAGGACATGAAAGTCATTTCGTCCCTGTGATGATTAAGATTCAGTCCAACATTGGCATGCAGTATTACTCTCAAGTGCATTCTGAACCTAGATTTTGTTATTGAAACACAAAAAAACTGACGCATCACAAAGTCAGACCAAAAGTTTCAGTGAATTCTTCTTGAAAGCTTGAGATTAAGTCTTAATCATAGCAAGGACATGAATGACATGTTGTCCATGTAATGATTAAGATTCAATCCAACTTAATGTGATTTAGTACCATTCTCAAGTGCATTCCAGAAGTGGATTTTTTTATTGAAACACAAGCAATAATGATGGAATGAAGATTCATTGGGTAAAAAAAAAATTCTGTCAAAAATCAATCAGATCTGGACCAGGTAGATCTTAATTGTTACATGGACACATAGTAAGAAAATATAAACACACAATCACGTGCAGTATTAAATTGATTAAAATGCTATTTTATTTTTCATGACATTGGCATCATGTTCATTTGTTTTTCATAATGTGAGTGAACATTTGCCAAAATTGTAATGAAATGCAAATAAACATAAACATATAAAATATATAATATTCCGAATTTCTGTCATATAAGAGTGGACGTGAGCTTGTAAGTACAGCGTCGAGTGAGTGAATGTATGCATAAAAACAGTACATGTAGTACTGAATCGCGTTAGGTTCCTACAGCTCCAAAGAAAAATACACAAATGAAAAATATACAATATACATACATGTATTCATGTACATAAAAATGCATTTTAAATAAGGTTTAAATCGGAGGCAAAACTTCATAAAATTGCCAACACTCACGTAAATGCACAACTGGTGACATTTCACGTTTATAGAGTTAATAAAAGTAAACCCAGCAAGGCCAACGTACATTAGTTGTAATTTTACAGCCAGTAATCCGGGTTAACATTTCGTGGACGCCGTTGTAAAATTGCAACAACTGGTTTTTGTGTCAACATTTCAAGCCGGGTTTTTGGGGGGGGGGGGGGTGTCTATCCGAAAACACACGTTTCATCCGAGGGAAGGTTTTCAAAGTACCACAACTTGGGTCAGGTCAAAATTGTTCTTCATTAACCAATAGGCCACCACATTATTCACAACTAGAAACAAAACTGCATGCACATTAATTTAAAACAGCTGACTTTGGCACGGTTTTGCTGGACTCTGTTCCCCGGGAATGCATTGTGTTTTTAACAAGACGTGGTAACATGGTCAAAAAGATAAATGCCTATGCACATTGGGGTAATCCAAAACAAAGTGGACCCCGGGGTCTACCTAGCGAAATAGGGTAGGTGGACCCCGGACCAATGAAAAGCTGTCTTTCATCGCCAAGTTAGGCTAGGGTAAGAAAACAAACATTCGAATGGCGGCATGGATTCCGATAGATCTACATGTTTTGTTGGACCTGGGGGGGGGGGGTGTCGCGATGTGGGTTAGATGGGGAGTATTCGACTGACACTCTTTCGAGGTCCGCTCCCACAATCGACGAACACAAAAAAAAAATACTTGCACTCTAAAAACTAAATAAATCAATTGCTTTGATTTTTAGCAGAACTGTAGGGCAGTTTAATTACAGGAATTAATGTAACAAATATAATTATAAATATAAATATCAATTCAAGGGCAACTGGATCTAACTAATGAAACTACAGCTTTCTATAAAGACTAACTTATTCACTCTAACTACTTGCAGGTCATATGAGTTATATGCCAAATAGAATCCGCGCACGTGGCGACGGATATAACAGTTTAAATTCTATTAATTCAATGAGACATGTTATGATATGGACATTTCCTCTAGACACGCCATGGAGAATGCTTGTACAACCATGCGTTGTCTGGCGGTAGCTCTGAAACTGTCTTCAAAAGTAAGTAGAACGGTTCACTTTCATCATTACAAATTAGTATGGACTCTCACCATGTGGCCCTCACTAGGAGTGAGAGCGCTGGATGTAAACGCTGTGGGTTTATATTAAACCAAGTAGCTTAGGCTCTGGAGCTTTAAGTCAGGCGCTCCTCACAATAGACTGCTCAACTGCGTCTCTATGTCTCTCATCTGGCTGAGGACTATCGCCGTCCACCTCGTAAATGGATTGTCTACATGTGGCCACTATCTAAGCTCTGCACGGGTTTAAATACTAAAGCTATGTCTCGAATGGATCTGGAAAGAAGAATGGTATTCAGTGGACCCTATGGAAACAGCTAGATGACCTGGATTATGCTGATGATATAGCATTACTGTCACACACCCAGCAACAGATGCAAGCAAAAACATCAGACCTGGAGGAATTATCAGCATCCATTGGCCTTAGGATCCACCCAGAGAAATCTAAAGTCCTCAAGATAAAAACTTCAAGTACAGAGCCAGTAACGGTAAAGGGGAGCCCCTTGGAAGTAGTTAACAGCTTCACTTATTTAGGCAGCATTGTGGATGAAACAGGAGGAACAGAGGGGGACATAAAGGTAAGGATAGCCAAGGCAAGAGCAGCTTTCAAAGCCCTGAACAATGTCTGGAAGGATCGTGGAATCTCCATCGCTACAAAATGCAAACTCTTTAACTCTAATGTGAAATCTGTCCTATTGTGTGGCTGCGAAACCTGGAAACCTTCCCAAACCTGTTTGAGGAGGCTGCAATCCTTCGTCAATACATGTCTGAGGAGACTTCTGAGGATAAGATGGCCGGATATTATTCGAAATAAGGACCTCTGGGAAAGGACAAAGCAGAGAAACATCTCCAGCGAAATAGGACTGCGCAGATGGCGATGGCTGGGTCACACACTACGGAAGCCCCAGGATAGCACAGTAAGAAAGTCACTGCTTTGGAACCCACAGGGAAACAGGAAGAGGGGCAGGCCACGAACAACATGGAGGAGAGGCATGGAGGAGGATATGAAGAGGGGTGGCTGGCTACACATGGAATGAGTTGTCAAGGATCGCCCAGGATAGAGACAAATGGAAGGCTGTCGTTCGTGGCCTATACCCTGTAGAGTAGGGTGAAAGGGCAATGATGATGATGATGATGATGTCTCGACCTTCCGTCTAGATTCATACATTTGATTGGTGCAGCCGCTGGGAGCCACAGAATAACTACAATACAGAAGTACAATTCCCACTGCGTGACGTCACAAAATCTGGGTCAAAGACGAATCGCGTCAGCCATTTAATTGGTTCGGTTGATACGTCGTATCCACCGACGCTGCCGCTGGCCCGCTGCGACTCAATGCTACCTAGTTAACAATGGCAGGCGGGTGAAAAAGAGAGAACAGGGAGGGGAGGGGTGACGCAAGTGGGTTGGGTCCCAGCGAACGAATACTCAAGTCAGCAAGAGACACCGTGAAACAGTTCGGCCACGATCGTCTCTTTTGTGAGAGACGGAGTGGCCGTGCGGTTAAGCGATCTGTTTTCTTCTTGGCAAGGCGGCGGGTGCCGTAGCAGAGGTCGCGGGTTCTAGTCCCATCTTGATCATTTTTCTTTCTTCCTTCTTTCACTCCCGCTTTGCTTTCCCGAGCACTAACTAGGCACTACAACCTTCGTCCGCCTAATACTTATTTTCTTTTGAACTGTTATCCTAGTGCTCTGCCTCCACACGAGCTTCTGCTCACCAATATTGAAAGGTGCGAAACGTCGGCTAATTCCTCATGCTGTGTACGATAGATTTTGCAAATTAGATCGAATAATATCTCAACATTAAAGATTTCAGAATCATAATAATAACGAAATCTCTAAAACTATAGACTATAATAGTAGACTAACGTAGTGCAGTACTGTAGTGTAGTGATGCTGCCTGCTATGTAAGTGCAAGGTCGGCTATCTATTCTGTAGTAGATCTAGATCTAGAATCTTATATTTATATCAAGCTGGTTATACATATCTGTAACTAAAATTCTAGATCTACTATAGATAGATCTCTATAATGATTCGTTTAGTTTGTTGATGCATGAACAATAAAGATTGTAAAGACAATCCACAACAATTACAAAAAGAGTTGACAGAAAAGTGATATTGACATTGAAGAATGAAAGAGACAGTAACAACAGTGGCAAACGCAGTAATTGTAATAAAAACAAAAACAAATAATTATCATCATCCTCACCACCGCCATCACCAACATAACTACAACTGTATCATCATCTTCACCATCATCATCATCATCAACTACCACCACTACCACCACCAATGACCGCAAAAACACAATACAAACACATAATTTAACACAAAACTACAACAACGATAATGAATATAGCAAAACATTGTTGTTATGAGCTCCATAATTTTATTACAAGTAATTCTGGCAATACAATTAATTCAATTTAATTTATTTCTGGGGGGGGCTTCATCATCCTACAAGGAAGAAAAAGAAAAGTAAGAAAGAAAAAATTTTGTGAAAGTAAGAAAAAAAGAGATTTGTAAACCACAATAAAAAATAATGATCAGTAACATAATGTGGAATACATGGCATGATATTATAGTAAGCAGAACATAACAGTAATCTTCATCTCTTTCTCTCTCTCTCTCTCTCATCAACCATTATACAATTAATGATGTATACAGTTAGATAGATATATATCCCCTTTCTAGTTCACTTTTAGCTGCAGATCTAGTTAAGAAAATGAATTGGCAATATTAGAGAACCGTCCCAAAGGACTGTCACTACACACAACAACACAGTAGTCAGTAAAAGTGTGTACTGTGACTACTGTGAGTGCAGTGTAGTTTGTTTCGGGACGCTTCTCATACTCATTGTCATTGAGTGACTCATTCTCTTCTGTCTATCCACTATTATATCTGAGTCTGGGTTTGGGATCGGTGGGGACAGTAGATCTTTCCTTTCTTTTTCTTTGTTAGGATCTGGAAATCTGTGAAACCTCATCGGCTTCTGTGTGCGGGGGTCGATTGATTCCGAAGTGTTGTTTGAACAATTTATCGCACAACAATACATTGCACCAGCTGTTGACTTGCCTATAGACGCCATGTTTACTGTTGTTAACGAGCCAAAAAAATGGCGGCCCGAGCATCGGCGGAACCAACCGAAGTGCCCGATTGTACTTTTGTATTGTAGTTATTCTGTGCTGGGACCTCAGCCTGCAATACTAATTTATTTTAAGTAACAGCCCTACGCAACGACCTTGGGTCGACATCAAAGGTCGAATCACTCAAGACAATAAAATGTAATTTTATAGCAATAAATTCTTAACATGTTCAAAACCCCGAGCTTTTACTCTGGATCACGGATTTTCTGTACGTCAAAAGACGTCTCAATAACATTTAATTCCTACTCACCCCTTCCCTCTCTACTAAACCTAGTTCAAAACACGAGATACAAAAAGTGCTCAGTCCTGCACACCTACGCTGTCCGTCTATCCTTCCCCACACCTTCTGTCTATCTATTAGGAAAAAAACTGTTCAAAACAAATTGTTTACGAGACCAAGTTATGCTGGCTCGCACAATAATTACGTTTGTAAAAATTACTCACTGCTCTCTCACAAAAATTTAGTCAGTGGAAACATTTATGAATCAAATGTGTTCTTGACACATCCCCCACCCCAGTGAAAACTTAGGGTTTGAACGACATAACTGTCTACTAACGTTGCTATGTAATAGTACTTTGGAAAGGACTATATAGTAAAAAATATAGCGTTACTGAAAGTCAAAAAAAGAATTCTAAGAACGTGCATTATCGATGGACAATAGCATATGTATATTTATATGTGACGTTCTGTGATAATATATAATTATTGTAGCACTTAAGAATTAAAGTGATAAACTTCTCTCACACAGACATACCGTAAAGACTGAAATATTGAGCAACTAGCTCATCGCTTCATTGAGCGTAATTAATACATTCATAGAACATGAACGAACAATAGTTAATTAAAGTAATGGTATCCTGGCAGCAGTAGGTCTGGTCGCTCGGTTTGCCATTTTCTCATCTCATTGACCCGCAGACAAAGGCGTCAAGGTTGTCTGAAACTCAGGTCATGGTCAGGATGGACGCTAGTGGAAAAAGGAATCACATGGAAATTTTGAGAAAGAATGTCCATAATTGGTAGGACAATATAATGTGAAACCATCCACGGTCTCCGAAAAAGGTGAAAAATGCTCAACCTCAATGCTCAACAGTCTCTATATAAAATAGCAACATATTCTGGTTTATCAGTTATAAATTTCGCCATAGTGAAGCTGAAATAACAAACGTCGACAAGATAATTAGCCTGACGTACTCTTTCAAAATCTGCGTAGCGCTCGTCTTGATTTAAGAATTATATAGCGCTTCTCGCATTCAACAATAATCTAAATCTCAATTAAATAACATTACACTTTAATCTATTTCTAATTATATCCAATCCGGGATAGATGAGGTGCCACCAGGCGATAGCAGTTAATTTAATGCGCCGTTTCCGTACGCAAGCCATGCACACGTCAAGTGTCACAGTCATCTCGGCATATAGTCATAATCGGTTCAATTCAATATCTATATCGGGAATGTTCTTAGATAACTCATCCACTGACCGCATGGAGAGTTACAATCATAATCAGTATTCTTACTTGACATATCTAGTATTACGTTAGATGGTCCACGAAACGCGGAAAACCATAGACATAATCGGTTGTATAAAAAAACAACTCCACTCTACTTCACAACTTCTTAAAACGCGACCACACAGTGTCCTCTGTTACCACTGCAAAAAAGTCTCAAAAACGCGACCAGGCAGTGTCCTCTGTTACCACTGCAAAATATCTCAAAACGCGAATACTCCCTTCCTTACATAAATAGTCGGTCTTACACTGCCCGTCGGTCTTACACTGCCCAGAGGTCTTACACTGCATCTCGGCGTCTTACACTGCCTGTGGCCTTACACTGCCCAGAGGCCTTACACTGCCCTGTGGGGCTTACAATACCTGTACGAAGGTTCAACAATAACACGCGGATACGCAGTGTACTACGTTAGCACTGCCAAACATCTCTCAAATAATCGAAAAATACCAATATCATCCATCCCATGAGGCAATCTCATTATTGCTCTCCTCGGGTCGACGTCATACGGAGACGACTAAAAAAAAGTATACTCAATATATATAATTCACATAGCTCTTATATCGACATCATCTCGATACTGATACAGACTCTTCCCATGAGACAAATTCATTGCTCTTCGGGCGGCGGCACCAGCCGAAAATAACACCAATATTCACCACATATCCCTACACAAAAAAAAATCACCTCCCTAAACAGTCTAATACTGCCCTTTCGGGAGCTCGTCAATATAAAGACGAGATCGGTTATACATGACGCTTAATAAGCTCCATAGAACTGGCAGTGTGCTAACTGCACGGGTTCCAACAATTCAATAAAATCGTTACTCTCAATAACCAGATCAAATTACTCAATCAATGTGTCAATGTAGACACATGAGTTACTTAGGTAAAATAAGAAACAAAGGAATGTACCAACACGATAATGATAAAGGTCTAATGAGAAAAAAATAAACCAAACACGACGCTAGACAAACAAGAAAAGACGAACGATAACAGACCCTACAAGTTCTGAATATAATTACAGATAGGTGAGAAGAGAACAAGAGAGACGTCTTCCCAAGGAGACGAGGAAGATGTGAACGCCACAATCTAAACAAATATACAGGTCCCTAACAAAGACTATTCTCACGAAAACGAAAAACGTGGCAAAGAATAACCGGGTTCTCCCCTCAATGTAAGAAAGTATAGTGTACAATGTGAATCTGAAAATATCGGTGTAAGAAAACAGCTCATTTCGTTGATGTACATGTAGATAGAAAGTGACTTTTAACAACAGTTTCGTACACAATCAATCAGACAATTACACGTACTTGACATTCCACAAAATAATGTGCGCGTGTGCATACAACACATTTCCTGTACTACTTACATCATATATGAGATAAGCACCATAGATCTATCAGTGTACATAGATTTATAGAAGTTGACCGATGGAATGAGTAAAATCGGTTTTTGGTAAAAGGAAGTTTGTTGAGGAAATGCTATACATATACATGTAGTTGAATGATAAAATTATTATGTGACCTTTTATTTGCCTTTCTCAATCAGTCAAACATACAATAAGGCCAATAACAAGTCTCAAACAAAGATGGGTAAGAGAGATGGTCGGTTTATCTGGCATAACCTTTTAAAGTAAACTTTCGTTACTTTGGGGAAAAAGAACAACTACAAATAGCCCATACGAAGGACATTCATCTAAATGCAGAAATCTAAATTTAGCTTCTTCAGAGAATTTAGAAAAACAGTCACTCTGGAAATACTTGAAGTTGCGTTACCATGGAAAAATGTAAGCCAATAGGTAAATGATAATGCATGATGTCATCGCTATGGTGCAAGACTCCTGTAACGAACATTTTTGGCCAAAATCACTTTTTTCATTCTTTGGGTCTGAAAATCAATGGCGCAGCTTGTGTCAAAAGCTCGTAGCTCAATTCTTATAAATAACGAAATTGCAATAATCAAGTTCATTGTCTTTACAATATTACATAAGCCAAAGAAAATCAGTTTTATGGCTCTTCTGTAAAATTTTCGAAATGTCAGTTACAGGGGTCTTGCAGCATAGCGACGATATGATATGCTAAGTACGTACATGGAGATGTACAGTCCCACACAAGGGGAGAATGCCACAAGCAGTAATACTGAATTCTGAAGAACATAATAAATTGAAGTGATTTTGTTGGCCACATCATAAACATGAGAAGAGCTTAAACAAATCAGGTTGGACATTAAAGGTACACATGGACTGTGTTATTAATGTATACAGTTCCCGAATTATGGAAGACATTTTCTGAAGAAATACTGGTCACACCCAATAGGAGAGATTGCTATTAATGAAAATTCTCCCGCTTTGTGGAGAAAATCTGTGGGTTCTGGGAAAAACAAATCCGTGACTGGGAATTGCAAAGTCTTCAAATTTCCGTAAACATGTTAAGATTGAACTTTCTCCAGGCGGCATTTTAAGGCTGTGTCTGTCAGTCACAAAATTATCGGTGAGACTGTTTAAAATCTGAATTGCTGAACCAAGCAAGTATACATTAATGGGTTTTATCGTTGCTGTTCATCATGAAAAATCTCTGCCTATTTTTAAGCATGGAACATAAAGTAATACATGCAGCTCACTGCGACCACACGGGAACATTTTGTCTGCGGGTGCTGACAAATAAATCCAGTAATCCTCACAGCAAATTTTAACTCAACTGATGTGCTGCGCTTTGAAAGAGTGTTTTGTAACACCTTAGTTCACCATAGCAAAGTCCTTATCTGTGCATGAATTCATCTCCTGCTCAAAGAAAAGTGGTTTCTCTGTAGGGTTCCTCATCTTCATCTTTTAAAGGCCTGCACCTCCTCACCATCACTACCACAGCCACTACCACCAACGCCGCCGTCGCCACTCTCATCATCATCATCATCATCATCATCACCATCATCATCATCATCACCATCATCATCATCATCATCACCATCATCATCATCATCACCATCATCATCATCATCACCATCATCATCATCATCATCATCATCATCATCATCATCACCATCATCGACCACATGGTTTTTTGCCCTGTCATTTATCCGTGTCCTTTCGTTGGCATTGGAATCTTTCTCCACTTCGCTCCTACTGAACGCTCCCGCCCCCAAAAGTCTCTCGCCAAAGCCCAGGCCTCCAAATGCGGCCAAACCTGCCCCAGCGCCGTTCAACCCCCCCCCCCCCCCAACTTTATGAACAGTAGCAAAGTTGGCCAGCAACTCCAAGAAACAAGAGCAGTAACAGAAGGTCCTGGGAATTACACAGACAAAAAATAAGAATAATTCAGCACAAATCATGCTGTGCATTTTTCTTTAATACTGAAACAAATGTATTGCATGCCACTGCAGAAAAAAAGAGAGCTCACAGTATCCGTCTCAGTACCGAACACTATAGCTGATGAAATATGTCTATTTAGAGGTGCCAAATATGCATATAACAGGCCGTGGATATTTGTTTTCTCTTGATTATCGTGTATTCTTTAAACTCGAAGGTCTTTTGTTTCTCGGGGGTCTCAGCCGAAGGCCGTTGGTCTCCTGTTCTCGATTGTTGCCTTCTTTTTTCTAGTTTAGAGGGCGCCAGGACAAGAAGAAGAAGAAGAAGAAGAAGCAGGAGAGAGGAAGGCCCTACCACTAACTCCCCCCCCCCCCGGGCTTTGTCCATTAAAAACGTGTTGCAGATGGTATTTTAGAATAAATTTTGTTCAAGGCACCGTCGACACATTCCCCCAGTGTCGTGTCTTTTCTTACCGCAGAATGAAATTACAACATGTACCAGGGACTCATCCTAAAAGTTCTGCCAAGTGATATGCATCCTGGACTGTAAAACCTGCCATAAGGTTGGCCCGCCAGATATCCTCTGACGGCCTGGCAGTAAAAACGAACTATAAAATGTAAATCAATATTACATAAACATAATGTATAATTATATGTGAGCATTTTTTCACTTCCTTTCCTTTGTTTACACAGATGGTAGGGAATCTGACCAGCTTGGATCCATCCTTTCCACCCCTGACATAACAGTCAACTGCAGTGCAACCAGCAGGCATTTTAACCCCTTAGACATAATCTCAAAGTTACACTCGTCCGCTGATCCACCCGCCATTTTAGGTGTCGGAATTATAAAACTAAAACACTCTGTGACGTCATTCGCAATGGGCCTGTAGGTGGAACTGTCGTGACGTCACGGCCTTGTTTACCGGAGCCAGGCAGCCATTTTGTTAGACCACAGATCTCTGTGTTAGACTGATAGCGAGTGCATAGTCGTGGGTGAGACCGAGTAACGAAATGCCGCACTTGTGTGCAGTTTTTGGCTGCACCAACAAATACAAATTGGATGAAGGATGTTTTCTGTTCCTAATATAAGAAAGAATGGGGGGCGAGGCCACTGAGCATTTATCAGAAAGGCGAAGGAGAGGGTGGATAAAGGCCATCGGCCGAAAAGACTAGAACAAAACAGTATAAGTTCACCACAAGGTTATTTTTTCTAATCCTGTAATGCAGGAAGGATCAAAATGAAAAAAAAACAAAAAAACTGCCACTTGGACACAAATTAACGCTAACCCTAGACCTTAGGCTTAATCCAGTTCGTAACCGGGAAATGCTATGAAGGGGTTTGGTTTGGTTTGGAAGGAGTTCCGAATGCAGGGTTACAATGTTGCTCTTATAGACATATCTACCACCTACCACCGAGCATGGAAAAATATGTTGGATCCAGTGAATGAGTCAAACTAGTGCCTACATAATTAATACATGTAGTCTATCTAGATCTAGATATAAATGTAATGTAGGAAAATAGCTGTAACCTAACCATGTTGTGTCTAACCTGAATGTGTACATTGTGTACTAAAATTCTATGGTTTCTTGGGCAAAGCTATTGAATCCGATGGTGAAGGCCTAATGTTTCCAAACCTAATTTGACATCACAATACTAACTAGGGCCTATAACAACTTGATACAGTTGTTGCTAAAACAACACCCACACCGTCACTCCCCGATTAAGATCTAGAATCTAGATCTAGATCCAGTCTACTCGAAGATTATGATTCCTACACTAATTTAATATCAAGTGTCCACATTTGATAGATCTAATCCATTTTATTTTAGGGTTAGCGATGGGGAGAACATTAAAAATAAAACAGGGTAACACTGAGAGGTATGGGGTGGTAATTCCAAAATTTGCCTCGAACAGCTCGTGGGTGTAGGCATTGACAGTAAGTACTATGAAAATATCTCAGCATGTGTGATGGGGGAAAATGCGGTCACATCTTTGTTCCACTCACAGTCTGGCACAGTGTCTGGGTCAACCCCATTAATAAGTTTAACTTGTCATAAAACCTCTGTGCGCTCGCAGGATCCATGCTTCCTAACGCGAAGCCGAAGTAAACAAACCCGCCTGGTCTAACAAAATGGCGGCGGGGGTGTGTCCACCCGGCGACTCAAGTTCCACCTATAGTTTTGTCCCAGTCATGGAGCTATTAATAACACTGGAGTCCGTACCAGCTGATTTCATGCGTGCGCATTAGAAGACAATAGTCGCCATCTTGTTTAGGGCGAGCACGGACTGCGCCTCAGTGTTTACACATCCGTTGCACTACAGCTAACGAAAGCAGAGAGAGGGATTTTCAACTTTGTTTGAACTGCTAGTAGACTACCGGTATACAAATCATGGTTCAGAACTGCTGTGTTGTGAACTGCAACAACAGATGCATCAAGGAAACTCCAGTTTCATTTCACAGGTAAGAAGAATGTTGATTTTTAATGATTAATTTTTAATCAGGACGCGCTCGGTAACCACGAGGAAGGGTAGGCTCGATTTAGAACCCGAGGCTAGCATAAAAGAATGGTGGCATGTATAATGAAATGATATAGCCTACACCTTGGGCTTGTCTTTGACTATGATACAGAACTAGACTACACATGTAGTCGATCTGTAGAGACAGAAGGATCTTTATAAAAAAAACAACAGAGATCTAGATCTTATCAATATCATATCTGTGGTCGATGCACTATGTGCGGTCACGAGGCAGTAAATGGCAAATGTCCAAAAGAAGTCAACAATGGGGAGGACTTCCGAATGCGTTCCTTAGCTCGACAAGTGCATAGGCATTGTCAGATTGATATGTAACGTCGTGAGGGTCTAGTCAGCCGCCGGGGTAGCTATGTATTGTTTTCACTCGGGCTATGGAACACATTCGGAAGTCCTTCCAAATTCTCTCTCAGTTAATCTGTGCTAGTCAGAACACTTTTCATGTCTAAGCATCAACTGCATGTCTGTGCGGTCACCTGTTGGTGGTGCAGTCACAAGCTGCTGGTCGTGCAGTCACCTGCGTAAGTGCCATCAGTGCATGCTCTTTGTGCGACCAATATCAAAATAGATATCTGATAAACAACTTACAACCTTCCCATTCTCCTTTTTTCTAATTCTATGTCTTCCCGCTCTTTCTCATCCTCATGCTGTTATTTTGCCTTATTTTTGTGGGCTGCTCTTCATCACCACACCACACACACACTTTTTCTTCCTACCTTCCCTTTCCTTTTCCGCTGCTAACTCATTCTTTCTTTTCCTCTGCTCCTGTAGCTTCTGTTTCTTCTCTAATCTCTGCCTTCTTTCTTTCCTGCTTTAAAAGGAGGGAGAACTGTTCTCATACAATTTAAGTCACTGAATTTACTATAATAATACTAGGCCTATTCTTTGATCAAGTTGCAAAATGCCTTAAAATATAGCCAATGTATTTGGATTTTACCACTATATTATATTGACCGCATTGATGTCCTGACTGCACCCAGTGCATTGACTATAGATCTAGAATCAAGATTCACTAGCCGTAGGAGTTTATACATTTTTGTTTGGAAAAGCTCTGGAATGCACAGTTCAGCTGTGCTCAAACCTTTGAACAACTAGGCTAAGGCTCTCCTGATTTCTAGATACTTGATTGAGATATTTATAGGGTTAATATCAATAGATGAAACGAGATGTATGATTGATAACACTTGAGTGTTGAGCCTGAAATGTTGGTGCAGTAGTCTAATTACTACGGAAAATAAAATATTGGTGTTGTTTAATTAACTTAAGATGTTTGAGGTTTCCGGTGCAATCAGGAGTCCCCCTGAATAATCACTTAAACAGCCACTGATCAGTGGTTTTAGACACTGCCGTCACTTGGGGGCACAGCTGAGCCTGAGAGTGTCTTTAAATGGTCCAAGCCGAAATTGAAGTTGGATGGCAGAAAATGTGCACTGCACACCTTGTCAAATTGGATGGGTACCAACCCATCCGACTTCAAATTTGGCTTAGATCATAAGACAGGCTCAGCTGTATGCAGTATGGTGGCCTGGATAAGAAGTACTGACAAGTAAAGCTTGGACCAGTCTTTGTGTCTACTTTTGCTACTTAGACACTAATGGCAGTAGTGAAATATTTTCAGACACAGGTAGCTGCAGGGCTAACTCTATTGTGAATACAACCAAGCTTGTGGTTTAAGATGTTTTTCTTCTTGGCTATTCAGATCATTTACTACATCTAGGCCTATGATTTATTATTATGACTTTCCCTCTCTCTCACACACACACACGTGCACCAGCTGCCTGGATCTTAATGGGTCTATGGCAAAACCAACTTTCCCTCTCTCTCACACACACACACGTGCACCAGCTGCCTGGATCTTAATGGGTCTATGGCAAAACCAACTTTCCCTCTCTCTCACACACACACACGTGCACCAGCTGCCTGGATCTTAATGGGTCTATGGCAAAACCAACTTTCCCTCTCTCTCACACACACACACATGCACCAGCTGCCTGGATCTTAATGGGTCTATGGCAAAACCAACTTTCCCTCTCTCTCACACACACACACGTGCACCAGCTGCTTGGATCTTAATGGGTCTATGGCAAAACCAACTTTCCCTCTCTCTCACACACACACACGTGCACCAGCTGCTTGGATCTTAATGGGTCTATGGCAAAACCAACTTTCCCTCTCTCTCACACACACACACGTGCACCAGCTGCCTGGATCTTAATGGGTCTATGGCAAAACCAACTTTCCCTCACACACACACACACGTGCACCAGCTGCCTGGATCTTAATGGGTCTATGGCAAAAACCAACTTTCCCTCTCTCTCACACACACATGCACCAGCTGCCTGGATCTTAATGGGTCTATGGCAAAACCAACTTTCCCTCTCACACACACACACGTGTACCAGCTGCCTGGATCTTAATGGGTCTATGGCAAAACCAACTTTCCCTCTCTCTCACACACACACGTGCATCAGCTGCCTGTATCTTAATGGGTCTATGGCAAAACCAACTTTCCCTCTCTCTCACACACACATGCACCAGCTGCCTGGATCTTAATGGGTCTATGGCAAAACCAACTTTCCCTCTCTCTCACACACACACACATGCACCAGCTGCCTGGATCTTAATGGATCTATGGCAAAACCAACTTTCCCTCTCTCTCACACACACGTGCACCAGCTGCCTGGATCTTAATGGATCTATGGCAAAACCAACTTTCCCTCTCTCTCACACACACATGCACCAGCTGCCTGGATCTTAATGGGTCTATGGCAAAACCAACTTTCCCTCACACACACACACGTGCACCAGCTGCCTGGATCTTAATGGATCTATGGCAAAACCAACTTTCCCTCTCTCTCACACACACATGCACCAGCTGCCTGGATCTTAATGGGTCTATGGCAAAACCAACTTTCCCTCACACACACACACACGTGCACCAGCTGCCTGGATCTTAATGGGTCTATGGCAAAACCAACTTTCCCTCTCTCTCACACACACACACGTGCACCAGCTGCCTGGATCTTAATGGGTCTATGGCAAAACCAACTTTCCCTCTCTCTCACACACACACACGTGCACCAGCTGCTTGGATCTTAATGGGTCTATGGCAAAACCAACTTTCCCTCTCTCCCACACACATATGCACCAGCTGCTTGGATCTTAATGGGTCTATGGCAAAACCAACTTTCCCTCTCTCCCACACACACATGCATCAGCTGCCTGGATGTTAATGGGTCTATGGCAAAACCAACTTTCCCTCTCTCCCACACACACATGCACCAGCTGCCTGGATCTTAATGGGTCTATGGCAAAACCAACTTTCCCTCTCTCCCACACACACATGCACCAGCTGCCTGGATCTTAATGGGTCTATGGCAAAACCAACTTTCCCTCTCTCTCACACACACATGCACCAGCTGCCTGGATCTTAATGGGTCTATGGCAAAACCAACTTTCCCTCTCTCTCACACACACATGCACCAGCTGCCTGGATCTTAATGGGTCTATGGCAAAACCAACTTTCCCTCTCTCCCACACACACATGCACCAGCTGCCTGGATCTTAATGGGTCTATGGCAAAACCAACTTTCCCTCTCTCTCACACACACATGCATCAGCTGCCTGGATCTTAATGGGTCTATGGCAAAACCAACTTTCCCTCTCTCTCACACACACATGCATCAGCTGCCTGGATCTTAATGGGTCTATGGCAAAAACCAACTTTCCCTCTCTCTCACACACACACACGTGCATCAGCTGCTTGGATCTTAATGGGTCTATGGCAAAACCAACTTTCCCTCTCTCTCACACACATATGCATCAGCTGAATGGATCTTAATGGGTCTATGGCAAAACCAACTTTCCCTCTCTCTCACACACACACACGTGCACCAGCTGCTTGGATCTTAATGGGTCTATGGCAAAACCAACTTTCCCTCTCTCTCACACACACACACGTGTACCAGCTGCCTGGATCTTAATGGGTCTATGGCAAATCCAACTTTCCCTCTCTCTCACACACACACACGTGCACCAGCTGCCTGGATCTTAATGGATCTATGGCAAAGCCAACTTTCCCTCTCTCTCACACACACACACGTGCACCAGCTGCCTGGATCTTAATGGATCTATGGCAAAACCAACTTTCCCTCTCTCTCACACACACACACGTGCACCAGCTGCTTGGATCTTAATGGGTCTATGGCAAAACCAACTTTCCCTCTCTCTCACACACACACACGTGTACCAGCTGCCTGGATCTTAATGGGTCTATGGCAAAACCAACTTTCCCTCTCTCTCACACACACACACGTGCACCAGCTGCCTGGATCTTAATGGATCTATGGCAAAACCAACTTTCCCTCTCTCTATCTCACACACACACGTGCACCAGCTGCCTGGATCTTAATGGGTCTAATTCAAAACCAACTTTCCCTCTCTCTCACACACACATGCATCAGCTGCCTGGATCTTAATGGGTCTATGGCAAAACCAACTTTCCCTCTCTCTCACACACACACACGTGCACCAGCTGCTTGGATCTTAATGGGTCTATGGCAAAACCAACTTTCCCTCTCTCTCACACACACATGCATCAGCTGCCTGGATCTTAATTGGTCTATGGCAAAACCAACTTTCCCTCTCTCTCACACACACATGCATCAGCTGCCTGGATCTTAATGGATCTATGGCAAAACCAACTTTCCCTCTCTCTCACACACACACACGTGCACCAGCTGCTTGGATCTTAATGGGTCTATGGCAAAACCAACTTTCCCTCTCTCTCACACACACACACGTGCACCAGCTGCCTGGATCTTAATGGGTCTATGGCAAAACCAACTTTCCCTCTCTCTCACACACACACACGTGCACCAGCTGCTTGGATGTTAATGGATCTATGGCAAAACCAACTTTCCCTCACACACACACACACGTGCACCAGCTGCCTGGATCTTAATGGATCTATGGCAAAACCAACTTTCCCTCTCTCTCACACACACACACGTGCACCAGCTGCCTGGATCTTAATGGGTCTATGGCAAAACCAACTTTCCCTCACACACACACACACGTGCACCAGCTGCCTGGATCTTAATGGGTCTATGGCAAAAACCAACTTTCCCTCTCTCTCACACACAGATGCACCAGCTGCCTGGATCTTAATGGGTCTATGGCAAAACCAACTTTCCCTCACACACACACACACGTGCACCAGCTGCCTGGATCTTAATGGGTCTATGGCAAAACCAATTTTCCCTCTCTCTCACACACACATGCATCAGCTGCCTGGATCTTAATGGGTCTATGGCAAAACCAACTTTCCCTCTCTCTCACACACACACACGTGCACCAGCTGCTTGGATCTTAATGGGTCTATGGCAAAACCAACTTTCCCTCTCTCCCACACACATATGCACCAGCTGCCTGGATCTTAATGGGTCTATGGCAAAACCAACTTTCCCTCTCTCCCACACACACATGCATCAGCTGCCTGGATGTTAATGGGTCTATGGCAAAACCAACTTTCCCTCTCTCCCACACACACATGCACCAGCTGCCTGGATCTTAATGGGTCTATGGTGTCACAAATCCCAGACTGGGAGATGTAATAAGTATGACAGGACAACAATCACGAACAACAAGTTTAACACTTAACCGAACAACCCATCAGACTCACACATTTATTAAACATAATTATACATATAATAGCGCAATTACATACATTATATTATTGAAATGCTCTGCCGTACAACGGCCTTATTCTCACACACACGCTCCCTCGGATCCACAATCCGGTAGTTACTCCTAAAGGCACCTCGGCCTCAGCCTCTCCCCTCAGGGTCTTAATAGTACATTAATGATTCACTGGCACCGCAGTCTCTCAATATAACCTTCCTATTGTCATACACTTTAGCATTCCCCTCGCACCTCAGCAGGGCAATAACACATTATTATTTCCATAGCCATCAACATGGCAACAACATAATATCAGTTCACTAGCCTATCAACATGGCAACAATATAGTATCTCATTCACTCTCATATCTACGTCCCTGTCCGTGGCCTGACTGCCACGACTTTATGTGCCTCTACTGTCCTGCACTGACAGCCTCGCTTCTGGCCTATGTGTGGCCTCCGGCCCTATGCTGGCCTATCTCCTGTGCTCATCGAGGTGGCTCTGCGGCCCGTCCCCGACACCTACAAGAATAACATTACATTGGTATAATACCCTACCATTTCTATTCACTCCACCTCTCCTTACAATCCATGAAGCGTACACACACTAGTTCACCTTTCACTCACCACACCTCTTACGGTAACACACCTCCATCGGAGTACACACTACTCACTCGCGCTACAAATCCATGAACTCACTTTCATCTATCGCTCATGGCGCACATTGCTATATCCAATATCACGGACTTCCACATTCCTCACATATACTTATTCACATCATAGTAATAGACGAATATAATATAATACATCAATCATAATAATCAATCAACATTCTACATACCAGTCATTACTGGAACAACACTCATCCGTCTCCCGACTGCTTTCACTTATGTCCGCCCGCTGGGCTCTTATTCACAGGTCCGCTCCGTCGGACCTTCTAACTTGCAGTGATAGTTATACAGCGCTTTCGCCTCATTCAGACCCCCTCCCACTACTCACAACAGCACGCTTAACTTGCTGTCTACTGTGAGTCCTTCTTACTCTACACCCGCTCTGTAGCAATCCCCTTAATTGCACTCACTCCACTCGTGACATCATCCCCCACCCCAAAAAAATTAATGCAATTAATTTCAAATCGCATCAAGATGACTGTCAACGAGTGAGCGTGAGCAATACCTACACTAGAAAAATGACCTAGCAGTTCCCCTAGTATATAGAATACCGAAATCAGGGGAAAATATGGGGATCAATATGACCTGCAATATGCATATATGTGTCACATCATGAATAGCTAACTAAACACCATATCTAATACAGAATCAAAAACCCACTCAACCTATCAACCATTCTTCATATCATATTTATAATGTCAATATTTTAAAGTCGACTCATTCACACAGATCCTGTCAATGTTCCTGTCCTCCGATGTATAAGCTCCTGAAATCTTCCCCTAGGCTCGACTAAGGTAGTCGGCGATATGATTGCTGGTTCCTGGAATTGGTTGAATAACGAAGGTGTACGGCTGTAAAGCCAATGCCCATCTAGACAAGCGTGGGCTGGACGAACGATTCTTCGACAAAAATGTCAGTGGCTTGTGGTCTGTCTGGATACAAAATTCTCGTCCCATGAGATAACGTCCTAGTTTCTGGACGGACCAGACAATGGCAAGACACTCACGCTCTATCACAGAATACTTTCTTTCTCTCTGCAATAACTTCCTACTGACATAACATACAGGATGGAGACATTCGTTCTTCTCCTGTAGAAGACAAGCGCCGACACCAGAGTCCGACGCATCCGTTCTGAGGATAAAATTAGATCGAAAATCGGGTAATATCAGAATGGGTGACGATGATAATGCTGTCACCAAATTATCAAATGATGTCTGACATTCAGACGTCCACTGGACCTTATCGGGTTGTCCCTTCTTAGTAAGGTCAGTAAGAGAAGATGACAAGGAGGAAAAATTTGGAATGAACTTTCTGTAATAATTTAAAATTCCCACTAAGCTTCTGACTTGTTTCTTTGTTTTAGGGATTTGCAACCCTACTAACTTGTCAATTTTTGTTACTTCAGGTCTCTGAACACCTCTACCCACAATATGTCCTAAGAATATTATCTCTGGACATGCCAAATCCATCTTTGCGGGTTTAGCAGTTAACCCAAAATGACGTAATCGTTGAAAAATTACTGTTAGTGTCTGAATATGATCAGACCATGTCGACGTATGGCATGCTATATCGTCAAAGAATGACACGACATTAGGTATGTCCTTCAACACTAATCTCATTAATCGTGCAAACGTCGCTGGTGCGTTTACCAACCCAAATGGCATGACCTTAAATTGGAATAATCCAATGGGCGTTTGGAACGCCGTGTATTGTTTAGACTCCTCAGTAAGCGGGATTTCCCAATACCCTTTCGTCAAATCTATCTTGGAAAACCACGTGGACCCGGCCAATGAAGCTATTAATTCCTCCTGAAACGGAATAGGCTCCCTATCGCCTACCGTAATAGTGTTCAGTCTTCGAAAATCAATACAGAACCGCACCGATCCATCAAGTTTTTTCACGAGGACGATGGGTGATGAATACGGCGATGTTGATGGTTCTATCACATCTAACTTCAACATTGACTCCACTTCCTTTATGACTCTATCTCTCGAAGAAAAAGGCAACGGATACGGTCTAAGAAATACTGGCTTATCCGAAGTCAACTTTATTTGGTGCTGGATCACCGTAGTGCGACCCGGCAAATCCGTAACAACATCCGGAAATGACGCTAATAGGGTCTCAAGTTCCCTACTCCTTGAACTCGTAAGGTCAGGGTTAATTTTTACGTCCCTGTAACCTTGTGTCGGAGTTAACTCCGGCAATTGAATTTGTAACTCTTCCTGCGCCTCGGTGTCGCTTACGTCACAGTCCAACTGGTCTACGACCCCCGTACAAGCCGTAGAGAAGACAGTCTCCTTTGGTCTTGTCTGTGCACACAGATACTGTGGTCTCTCATAAAATCTCTGTAGCATATTAACATGGAAAACCTTACTCGCTCCATCAATGTGGATAGCGTAATCTACCTTTGAAACAACTCGCTCAATAACATAAGGGCCTTTCCATGTCATCAATAACTTATTATGGTCCGTAGGTAACAACAGCAGAACCTTGTCTCCTGGCTTAAAAATTCTCAGTTTGGACCCTCTATCTTTATAGTCTTTTGCTCTTTTCGAAGCGATACCAGAAGCTTCTTCTGCTATAGTGCGCGCTGAAGATAGTCTTTCTCTTAAATCAACAAGGTACTGAAACACCGAAATCTGCTCATCGTCTCCCGATGATGGCGACGTCATCATGTCCCGAAGAACATCAGTTGGGCCCCTAGGACTACGACCGTACATCATTTCGAACGGCGAGAATCCCGTTGACTCCTGCCGTACCTCTCTGTACGCGAATAACACTGCAGGGATATATCTATCCCAATCTTTAGGGCGATCAGCAGCTACCTTACGCAGCATCGACTTCAACGTCGAGTTCAATCTCTCGCACATGCCATTAGCCTGCGGATGATAAGGGGTGGTAGTGATGGGTTGTATACTGAATAAGCGGAACAATTCCTTCATCATCTGCGACGTAAATTGCGCGCCCCTATCAGACAGAATTTGCTCTGGTATTCCTACCCTAGCGAAAATTGCAAACAACGCTTCCGCGACTGCCTCAGACGTTATGGTCCGCAGAGGAACCGCCTCTGGCCATCTCGTAGCATTACATATGACCGTTAAGAAAAATCGATTCCCCCTATCGGTCGCTGGGTGAATGGGGCCAACAAGGTCTATCGAGACCTTTTTAAACGGTTCCGAGACCGTGGGGATCTTCTGAAGAGGAGCCTGGGGTGTACGACCCTTATGCGTCGTCTTTTGGCACGCACTGCACGTCTTACAATAGACCTGTACATCTCTGTGGATCGATGGCCAGTAAAAATTTTTAAGAACCCTTTCTTTGGTTCTAGCTATCCCCATATGACCCGCTAATGGGACATCATGTGCCAAATGCAATACTGTTGCGATCAGCAACGCTGGCACAACGACCTGCTTTAAAATGGAGGACACCGTTACATACTTACGGAACAGAATGCCCGCCTGAACAATAAAGGAGGACGACCCGTTCTTATATCTCCTCGTTTTCTCGGTTCGCGCTTCCCCAAAACATGGGTTTAATGATGGGTCCTCCCTTTGTAATCTCGCCAAGCGCTCTGGCGTGATATCTAGGTTGACCGCTGGCGTAGCCAAAGGTCTAATCTTATCTTTATCGGCTACCCGTCGACGTGTTTCGACCGCGGCGCAAAAGTCAATACCTTTTGATTGCGACCATGCTTGCACGTTCTCATCGGAAGGGGAACCTACCCGGGATACATTCCCAATGATGAGCTGGGCGCCTGGAAAACAACCAACGACTGCTTCGACTTCCCCGCTAAGGAAAGGTGTATCTATCATTATTTTTGCCATGGGTAATTTCTCAATGGCCCCCGAAAATTGGATGCACGGGACAGTCTCACCTGTAAGCTGTGAATCCCGAATGCAGTCCCTATGCACTCCCACAACGGTAGATCCTGTATCTCGTAAAACCGAGACCGGTTCGTCCCCAACAAACCCCGGATAAACCCTAAGACCACCTCCTGTATGACATGAATTTATGACGGGGATCTTTCTCCCACAAGGTAAAACACCGGAAGATAATAACTTCTCACAACTGGGACACTTAGAATACTGTCCGCCTCCGTTGTCCGATGTAACACACGCAGCCGCATGATGAAATTTATTTGGGGAGCATGGACTGGAGCTACTGTCCACGTTCGCCGCTATCCTACCTGCCGGGCAGTTCACGCTGATGTGATCTGCTCTTCCGCAGTTCCAACACTTCGCGGCCCTACACTCGCGCGAAAAGTGACCCACGCGTCCGCAAGTCCAACACTCCGCTCCCTGTGCTGCTCTAGGCCTGGGTCCCCGTGACCCCTCGCGACCGGAACTAGAGTCCCTATGCCGTCGGTCATCGGCAAGGGTCACAAGTCGGCCCCGGCCATTACCGCGACCTAGCCCTCCTGCTCGGTCAAACTTACCGGATCCATATGCCGGTGATTGGTGATAGCCCCTATGCTGCCCCTGGCCTTGCCCACTATAGGCACCACGCTGACGCGACCTGTCCCTAAGTCCTGCCGGCGACCCCTCGACAACGGCGACGTACCCCGCATCTTGGACGTACGCCCTGGCGACTGGTTTGGACGGGTGCGCCGTACGGTATGCCTCCGCCAACTTAGACGCCTCCTGCACCGTCGCGGGTTCGTTCTCTTTCAGGAAAGCCACCAGATCTTTGTGGCACGACGCGTACAGCTGGTCACGGATCATTAGGTCTTTCAGTTTAGCGAAATCCGTGCCCACATGCGCCAAGTCTACCCAGTTCGCGAAATACTCCGTTAGTCTCGCGACGAAGGCAGCAAAGTCCTCCCTGGTATCTGCACGTGCCCGCCTAAACTGCTCCCGGAAATATTCCTCGGTACGCGCAAATCGGCGAAGCAGCAAAGCCTTCAGCTTATCGTAGTCTTGCACGTCTTCGCGCTGTAGCTCTTTAAAGTAGGTTAACGCTCGCCCCTGCAATAGCGATGCCAGGTACGTGGCCCATAATTCCTTATTTTCCCCCCATTGCAATTGTGCGTTCAGCTCGAACCTGTAAAGGAAGGCGTCTATGTCGTCCTTCCGGTCGTCGAACGTAGGGAGCTTAATCCTAACACCACCCTTATTGTGTACCTGCCGCTCAACTGCTTCCGTTGGCGCATTCTTTTGGCTTTCCAACTCCGCGATTCTCATTCGCGTCTCTCTCTCCTGTTGGTTATCCCTAGCTTCTATCTCCCTTAACTTTAACTCCCTCTCCTGCTCCCGTTCCTTAGCCTCTCTTTCCTGTTGCTTAAACTCCCTTTCCTGTTCCTTATCCTTAGCCTCTCTTTCTTGTTGCTGAGCCTTAGCCTCTCTTTCCTCTTCTCTCTGTCGCTCTTGAGCCTCTTTTTCTCGCTCTCTATCCTTAGCACGCTCATCGCGCAAATCCGCCTGCTGTTCTTTAATCCAGCCGCGTAGCTCTTCTCCCTCAAGGCCAAGTTCCTTACCCAACTTCATTAATTGTTGGAGTTCTGCCATTTCACAGATTTATGCTTATGGTATGTATTATAAAAACGGCTAACCTGTCGGTATGATCACTAACGACACGACCAGAGACCTGAGATCACACCAGATATAACAAAACCCAAATACAATTCAGAAACACCCCTAACTAAACATTCTACAGCCTACTCTCTCTAACTACTTGTATGTTTATAAAATGTCTAGCACTATTAAATAACAAAACGAAAGGAAAAGATAAGAATGAGAAAATTCAGTAGAAGGACCACAAGTACGTCAAGGACAACGAACCCGACTAAGACAAAGGCCTAAAAAAGAAAATATAATGGAAAAAAAATGCAACCTAAATACGCCGATTACACTACAAGGTACGAACAAGAACAGAGTCTGAAAAAAAAGAACGTATTTACAGACAGGTAAGAGAGGGACAAGAGAAACGTCTTCCTAAAACAACGAGGAAGATATCGACGCTACAACTAAACAATATTACAGGTCCCTACAGAACTGGTCACTGTGATGAACGAAGTTCCAAAGTTTACCACACCTTTTTAAAAGGATAAACTAAGTTCAACACAGCAAACCCGCGCCACCGCCCGTATAATCAATTACAACGAAAACAGCAAAAACAGGGAAACAGACAGATGAAAAGACAGCCCTTAATCCAGGGTACAAAATTTTAGACTTTTACTTAACTTTCAGCCTTATGAGTTTAAGTCCTCGACCTAATCGGAGCTCTGGCTGCTTGTCTCCTCAGGCTGCACGCACACACACTGTCTCTCTGAAATTTAAGTACACATTAATACATATTCATCAAAATACATGCATCAATACATATTATTATTTATAAATATACATAAATCATATCATGAAATGTCCATTCATCCAACGAACAAGACAGCACAAATACCTACTAACTAACTACAACTAAATATTACGAAAATGGACGAGTCACAATGGACGAGCCCCCAATGTCACAACGGACGAGCCCCCAGTGTCACAAATCCCAGACTGGGAGATGTAATAAGTATGACAGGACAACAATCACGAACAACAAGTTTAACACTTAACCGAACAACCCATCAGACTCACACATTTATTAAACATAATTATACATATAATAGCGCAATTACATACATTATATTATTGAAATGCACTGCCGTACAACGGCCTTATTCTCACACACACGCTCCCTCGGATCCACAATCCGGTAGTTACTCCTAAAGGCACCTCGGCCTCAGCCTCTCCCCTCAGGGTCTTAATAGTACATTAATGATTCACTGGCACCGCAGTCTCTCAATATCACCTTCCTATTGTCATACACTTTAGCATTCCCCTCGCACCTCAGCAGGGCAATAACACATTATTATTTCCATAGCCATCAACATGGCAACAACATAATATCAGTTCACTAGCCTATCAACATGGCAACAATATAGTATCTCATTCACTCTCATATCTACGTCCCTGTCCGTGGCCTGACTGCCACGACTTTATGTGCCTCTACTGTCCTGCACTGACAGCCTCGCTTCTGGCCTATGTGTGGCCTCCGGCCCTATGCTGGCCTATCTCCTGTGCTCATCGAGGTGGCTCTGCGGCCCGTCCCCGACACCTACAAGAATAACATTACATTGGTATAATACCCTACCATTTCTATTCACTCCACCTCTCCTTACAATCCATGAAGCGTACACACACTAGTTCACCTTTCACTCACCACACCTCTTACGGTAACACACCTCCATCGGAGTACACACTACTCACTCGCGCTACAAATCCATGAACTCACTTTCATCTATCGCTCATGGCGCACATTGCTATATCCAATATCACGGACTTCCACATTCCTCACATATACTTATTCACATCATAGTAATAGACGAATATAATATAATACATCAATCATAATAATCAATCAACATTCTACATACCAGTCATTACTGGAACAACACTCATCCGTCTCCCGACTGCTTTCACTTATGTCCGCCCGCTGGGCTCTTATTCACAGGTCCGCTCCGTCGGACCTTCTAACTTGCAGTGATAGTTATACAGCGCTTTCGCCTCATTCAGACCCCCTCCCACTACTCACAACAGCACGCTTAACTTGCTGTCTACAGTGAGTCCTTCTTACTCTACACCCGCTCTGTAGCAATCCCCTTAATTGCACTCACTCCACTCGTGACATATGGCAAAACCAACTTTCCCTCTCTCCCACACACACATGCACCAGCTGCCTGGATCTTAATGGGTCTATGGCAAAACCAACTTTCCCTCTCTCTCACACACACATGCACCAGCTGCCTGGATCTTAATGGGTCTATGGCAAAACCAACTTTCCCTCTCTCCCACACACACATGCACCAGCTGCCTGGATCTTAATGGGTCTATGGCAAAATCAACTTTCCCTCTCTCCCACACACACATGCACCAGCTGCCTGGATCTTAATGGGTCTATGGCAAAACCAACTTTCCCTCTCTCTCACACACACACACGTGCACCAGCTGCTTGGATCTTAATGGGTCTATGGCAAAACCAACTTCCCCTCTCTCTCACACACACATGCATCAGCTGCCTGGATCTTAATGGTCTATGGCAAAACCAACTTTCCATCTCTCTCACACACACACACGTGCACCAGCTGCTTGGATCTTAATGGGTCTATGGCAAAACCAACTTTCCCTCTCTCTCACACACACATGCATCAGCTGCCTGGATCTTAATGGGTCTATGGCAAAACCAACTTTCCCTCTCTCTCACAAACACACACGTGCACCAGCTGCTTGGATCTTAATGGGTCTATGGCAAAACCAACTTTCCCTCTCTCTCACACACACACACGTGCACCAGCTGCCTGGATCTTAATGGATCTATGGCAAAACCAACTTTCCCTCTCTCTCACACACACGTGCACCAGCTGCCTGGATCTTAATGGATCTATGGCAAAATCAACTTTCCCTCTCTCTCACACACACGTGCACCAGCTGCCTGGATCTTAATGGATCTATGGCAAAACCAACTTTCCCTCTCTCTCACACACACACACGTGCACCAGCTGCCTGGATCTTAATGGATCTATGGCAAAACCAACTTTCCCTCTCTCACACACACACACGTGCACCAGCTGCCTGGATCTTAATGGATCTATGGCAAAACCAACTTTCCATCTCTCTCACACACATATGCACCAGCTGCCTGGATCTTAATGGATCTATGGCAAAACCAACTTTCCCTCTCACACACACACACGTGCATCAGCTGCCTGGATCTTAATGGATCTATGGCAAAACCAACTTTCCCTCTCTCTCATACACACGTGCATCAGCTGCCTGGATCTTAATGGATCTATGGCAAAACCAACTTTCCCTCTCTCTCACACACACGTGCATCAGCTGCCTGGATCTTAATGGATCTATGGCAAAACCAACTTTCCCTCTCACACACACACACGTGCATCAGCTGCCTGGATCTTAATGGATCTATGGCAAAACCAACTTTCCCTCTCACACACACACACGTGCATCAGCTGCCTGGATCTTAATGGATCTATGGCAAAACCAACTTTCCCTCTCTCTCACCCACACATGCATCAGCTGCCTGGATCTTAATGGATCTATGGCAAAACCAACTTTCCCTCTCACACACACACACGTGCATCAGCTGCCTGGATCTTAATTCATCTATGGCAAAACCAACTTTCCCTCTCTCTCACACACACGTGCATCAGCTGCCTGGATCTTAATGGATCTATGGCAAAACCAACTTTCCCTCTCTCTCACACACACGTGCATCAGCTGCCTGGATCTTAATGGATCTATGGCAAAACCAACTTTCCCTCTCACACACACGTGCATCAGCTGCCTGGATCTTAATGGATCTATGGCAAAACCAACTTTCCCTCTCTCTCACACACACGTGCATCAGCTGCCTGGATCTTAATGGATCTATGGCAAAACCAACTTTTGCTCTCACACACACACACGTGCATCAGCTGCCTGGATCTTAATGGATCTATGGCAAAACCAACTTTCCCTCTCACACACGTGCATCAGCTGCCTGGATCTTAATGGGTCTATGGCAAAACCAACTTTCCCTCTCTCTCACACACACACACATGCACCAGCTGCCTGGATCTTAATGGATCTATGGCAAAACCAACTTTCCCTCTCTCTCACACACACGTGCACCAGCTGCATGGATCTTAATGGATCTATGGCAAAACCAACTTTCCCTCTCTCTCACATACACATGCACCAGCTGCCTGGATCTTAATGGGTCTATGGCAAAACCAACTTTCCCTCACACACACACACACGTGCACCAGCTGCCTGGATCTTAATGGATCTATGGCAAAACCAACTTTCCCTCTCTCTCACACACACACGTGCATCAGCTGCCTGTATCTTAATGGGTCTATGGCAAAACCAACTTTCCCTCTCTCTCACACACACATGCACCAGCTGCCTGGATCTTAATGGTTCTATGGCAAAACCAACTTTCCCTCTCTCTCACACACACACACATGCACTAGCTGCCTGGATCTTAATGGATCTATGGCAAAACCAACTTTCCCTCTCTCTCACACACACGTGCACCAGCTGCCTGGATCTTAATGGATCTATGGCAAAACCAACTTTCCCTCTCTCTCACACACACATGCACCAGCTGCCTGGATCTTAATGGGTCTATGGCAAAACCAACTTTCCCTCACACACACACACACGTGCACCAGCTGCCTGGATCTTAATGGATCTATGGCAAAACCAACTTTCCCTCTCTCTCACACACACATGCACCAGCTGCCTGGATCTTAATGGGTCTATGGCAAAACCAACTTTCCCTCACACACACACACACGTGCACCAGCTTCCTGGATCTTAATGGGTCTATGGCAAAAACCAACTTTCCCTCTCTCTCACACACACATGCACGAGCTGCCTGGATCTTAATGGGTCTATGGCAAAAACCAACTTTCCCTCACACACACACACACGTGCACCAGCTGCCTGGATCTTAATGGGTCTATGGCAAAACCAACTTTCCCTCTCTCTCACACACACATGCATCAGCTGCCTGGATCTTAATGGGTCTATGGCAAAACCAACTTTCCCTCTCTCTCACACACACACACGTGCACCAGCTGCTTCGATCTTAATGGGTCTATGGCAAAACCAACTTTCCCTCTCTCCCATACACATATGCACCAGCTGCCTGGATCTTAATGGGTCTATGGCAAAACCAACTTTCCCTCTCTCCCACACACACATGCATCAGCTGCCTGGATGTTAATGGGTCTATGGCAAAACCAACTTTCCCTCTCTCCCACACACACATGCACCAGCTGCCTGGATCTTAATGGGTCTATGGCAAAACCAACTTTCCCTCTCTCCCACACACACATGCACCAGCTGCCTGGATCTTAATGGGTCTATGGCAAAACCAACTTTCCCTCTCTCTCACACACACATGCACCAGCTGCCTGGATCTTAATGAGTCTATGGCAAAACCAACTTTCCCTCTCTCCCACACACACATGCACCAGCTGCCTGGATCTTAATGGGTCTATGGCAAAACCAACTTTCCCTCTCTCCCACACACACATGCACCAGCTGCCTGGATCTTAATGGGTCTATGGCAAAACCAACTTTCCCTCTCTCTCACACACACATGCATCAGCTGCCTGGATCTTAATGGGTCTATGGCAAAACCAACTTTCCCTCTCTCTCACACACACATGCATCAGCTGCCTGGATGTTAATGGGTCTATGGCAAAACCAACTTTCCCTCTCTCTCACACACACATGCATCAGCTGCCTGGATCTTAATGGGTCTATGGCAAAACCAACTTTCCCTCTCTCTCACACACACACACGTGTACCAGCTGCCTGGATCTTAATGGGTCTATGGCAAATCCAACTTTCCCTCTCTCTCACACACACACACGTGCACCAGCTGCCTGGATCTTAATGGATCTATGGCAAAACCAACTTTCCCTCTCTCTCACACACACACACGTGCACCAGCTGCCTGGATCTTAATGGATCTATGGCAAAACCAACTTTCCCTCTCTCTCACACACACACACGTGCACCAGCTGCTTGGATCTTAATGGGTCTATGGCAAAACCAACTTTCCCTCTCTCTCACACACACACACGTGTACCAGCTGCCTGGATCTTAATGGGTCTATGGCAAAACCAACTTTCCCTCTCTCTCACACACACACACGTGCACCAGCTGCCTGGATCTTAATGGATCTATGGCAAAACCAACTTTCCCTCTCTCTCTCTCACACACACATGTGCACCAGCTGCCTGGATCTTAATGGGTCTATGGCAAAACCAACTTTCCCTCTCTCTCACACACACATGCATCAGCTGCCTGGATCTTAATGGGTCTATGGCAAAACCAACTTTCCCTCTCTCTCACACACACACACGTGCACCAGCTGCTTGGATCTTAATGGGTCTATGGCAAAACCAACTTTCCCTCTCTCTCACACACACATGCATCAGCTGCCTGGATCTTAATGGGTCTATGGCAAAACCAACTTTACCTCTCTCTCACACACACATGCATCAGCTGCCTGGATCTTAATGGATCTATGGCAAAACCAACTTTCCCTCTCTCTCACACACACACACGTGCACCAACTGCTTGGATCTTAATGGGTCTATGGCAAAACCAACTTTCCCTCTCTCTCACACACACACACGTGCACCAGCTGCCTGGATCTTAATGGGTCTATGGCAAAACCAACTTTCCCTCTCTCTCACACACACACACGTGCACCAGCTGCTTGGATCTTAATGGATCTATGGCAAAACCAACTTTCCCTCACACACACACACACGTGCACCAGCTGCCTGGATCTTAATGGATCTATGGCAAAACCAACTTTCCCTCTCTCTCACACACACATGCACCAGCTGCCTGGATCTTAATGGGTCTATGGCAAAACCAACTTTCCCTCACACACACACACACGTGCACCAGCTGCCTGGATCTTAATGGGTCTATGGCAAAAACCAACTTTCCCTCTCTCTCACACACAGATGCACCAGCTGCCTGGATCTTAATGGGTCTATGGCAAAACCAACTTTCCCTCACACACACACACACGTGCACCAGCTGCCTGGATCTTAATGGGTCTATGGCAAAACCAACTTTCCCTCTCTCTCACACACACATGCATCAGCTGCCTGGATCTTAATGGGTCTATGGCAAAACCAACTTTCCCTCTCTCTCACACACACACACGTGCATCAGCTGCTTGGATCTTAATGGGTCTATGGCAAAACCAACTTTCCCTCTCTCCCACACACATATGCACGAGCTGCCTGGATCTTAATGGGTCTATGGCAAAACCAACTTTCCCTCTCTCCCATACACACATGCATCAGCTGCCTGGATGTTAATGGGTCTATGGCAAAACCAACTTTCCCTCTCTCCCACACACACATGCACCAGCTGCCTGGATCTTAATGGGTCTATTGCAAAACCAACTTTCCCTCTCTCCCACACACACATGCACCAGCTGCCTGGATCTTAATGGGTCTATGGCAAAACCAACTTTCCCTCTCTCTCACACACACATGCACCAGCTGCCTGGATCTTAATGGGTCTATGGCAAAACCAACTTTCCCTCTCTCCCACACACACATGCACCAGCTGCCTGGATCTTAATGGGTCTATGGCAAAACCAACTTTCCCTCTCTCCCACACACACATGCACCAGCTGCCTGGATCTTAATGGGTCTATGGCAAAACCAACTTTCCCTCTCTCTCACACACACATGCATCAGCTGCCTGGATCTTAATGGGTCTATGGCAAAACCAACTTCCCCTCTCTCTCACACACACATGCATCAGCTGCCTGGATCTTAATGGGTCTATGGCAAAACCAACTTTCCCTCTCTCTCACACACACACACGTGCACCAGCTGCTTGGATCTTAATGGGTCTATGGCAAAACCAACTTTCCCTCTCTCTCACACACACATGCATCAGCTGCCTGGATCTTAATGGGTCTATGGCAAAACCAACTTTCCCTCTCTCTCACACACACATGCATCAGCTGCCTGGATCTTAATGGGTCTATGGCAAAACCAACTTTCCCTCTCTCTCACACACACACACGTGCACCAGCTGCTTGGATCTTAATGGGTCTATGGCAAAACCAACTTTCCCTCTCTCTCTCTCACACACACATGTGCACCAGCTGCCTGGATCTTAATGGGTCTATGGCAAAACCAACTTTCCCTCTCTCTCACACACACATGCATCAGCTGCCTGGATCTTAATGGGTCTATGGCAAAACCAACTTTCCCTCTCTCTCACACACACACACGTGCACCAGCTGCTTGGATCTTAATGGGTCTATGGCAAAACCAACTTTCCCTCTCTCTCACACACACATGCATCAGCTGCCTGGATCTTAATGGGTCTATGGCAAAACCAACTTTCCCTCTCTCTCACACACACATGCATCAGCTGCCTGGATCTTAATGGATCTATGGCAAAACCAACTTTCCCTCTCTCTCACACACACACACGTGCACCAGCTGCTTGGATCTTAATGGGTCTATGGCAAAACCAACTTTCCCTCTCTCTCACACACACACACGTGCACCAGCTGCCTGGATCTTAATGGGTCTATGGCAAAACCAACTTTCCCTCTCTCTCGCACACACACACGTGCACCAGCTGCTTGGATCTTAATGGGTCTATGGCAAAACCAACTTTCCCTCTCTCTCTCACACACACACGTGCACCAGCTGCCTGGATCTTAATGGATCTATGGCAAAACCAACTTTCCCTCTCTCTCACACACACACACGTGCACCAGCATCTTGGATCTTAATGGGTCTATGGCAAAACCAACTTTCCCTCTCTCTCACACACACACACGTGCACCAGCTGCTTGGATCTTAATGGGTCTATGGCAAAACCAACTTTCCCTCTCTCTCACACACACACACGTGCACCAGCTGCTTGGATCTTAATGGGTCTATGGCAAAACCAACTTTCCCTCTCTCTCACACACACACACGTGCACCAGCTGCTTGAATCTTAATGGATCTATGGCAAAACCAACTTTCCCTCTCTCTCACACACACACACGTGCACCAGCTGCTTGGATCTTAATGGATCTATGGCAAAACCAACTTTCCCTCTCTCTCTCACACACACACAAACACCAGCTGCCTGGATCTTAATGGATCTATGGCAAAACCAACTTTCCCTCAGTTCTTTAGCATGGTTTTTTTTTTGTTTTTTTTTTTAAATAATTGTTATGAAAACCCTGTTCTGTTTGTTAACCAAACTGTTGGTTATCTGAGAGAAACTGACTTGTAAAGTTTCCTCTGTCCGCACAGTGATTTTTTTTTTTTAAACATGGCTCGTCATGAGCTAAAATAGCATGCGGTAAAAAGAGTACTACATAGCTCCCTTCCCTAGTTTTACTTGTAATTTTACTTCCAAACGATTGACCAATCAATAAAAATAACAATATAAAAACAGCATAAATCATAGATTTTATTATTATTAAACACTTAAATAATATATGATAATCCGTAAATAAAATAAATGTTATTATTTCTGCTTGTTATCCTTTAATTTTTATCACATCCGTGAAAAGATAGACAGAACAGCGCTGGCTAGGCCCTATCTATTACATGTACAATACTGTACGGAGCGGCCTTGCGCTGCCGTGCCTTGCCCTACTTGTTCCGCCATCTTGGGGTTTCAATTGTTCGCGGCTCGCGGGGCAAGCGAAGAGGGCTGTGCGGACTCCAGTTTAATAGTACCTCCATGGTCCCAGTAGAAACTTGCGCAGCAACAAGTTCATGCCTGAACGCTTGATCGACCAGGCATAAACAGGCTGTACTTTTTTCTCTGTGATTAATGGTCCAACTCAGATATCAACACACCGCAAAAGAATACGCACATTTATTTCAGGCAAGTTGAAAGTATAAAATAAAATGCTCCGATCCTCGTACGTAAGGGTAGCCACCGAGCCACTAGGCGCTTTAGGTGAGAAGAATTGCACTATATAAACGGACCGAATCTAGGTGGGCTCTATGTGCAGCTGTTGAAATTATATCTTCTCACCTAAGGCGCCTAGTGGCTCGGTGACCGAATTCGGTGGCCTCTGTGTGGCTACCCTAAGGAGGGAGGGACTGGCTGGAGAGGGAACCAGTCAGCTGGAATACGAGAGGAATCCAAACAAATGATCCCAATGGGGTATCCAAGCTTGTCTGTTTTTTTGTTTTTGTTTTTGTTGGTGTTGGTTGTTGTTGTTTCGGGGAGGGGGGGGGGCAAAGGTCAAGCGTACACCTGATTAGCTAAACAAGCCAACCAATCGAGATGTATCCTGTTCACGGCTGTTTAAAACCCGCAAAATCGTGCCCTTTAGTTTAACAGAGCCCTGTCAAATGGCTGGCGATGCCTATTCAAGCAGGTGAGATTTATGACCTTCCACCCGACCCTGGCCCTACCTGTGCTCAGTGGAGCAAGTCAAGTAGAAAACTGCAGTGTTTTGCACATGAGAATCACTTGCAATACCCTCTTTCTTAGTTGTCATTTTTTTCATGCCGTGTGTGCTATCTTCATTTTGGGCTGACATTGGAATAGCACAAACCATCCTCTTCACTTTGATGTCTTTTGTTTCAAGTTGTGCATTACAGTTTTGACAAGAATGGCAGATAAGCTAATTAGCATGTTTTTAGTTACTACATCAATAGTACTACTAATTAAGCCCCAATAACGTCGTTGGAATTTTTTTTTCAAGATAATTTGAAGTGAGAGTTTAAGGCACAAGGTGTGAAGTTTCCAACCGTACCAATTTCATTTGGTTGTGCAATGTTTTAAGCCAGTTCTAATTTATTTCCTCACGCACCACATTTTTGCAGGCAATTTTCGTCAAGTCAGACCTAAATAAGACTCATTGAGATGTTTTTTGATTTGTGCAGTTTCCCTTCTCCATAATGTTTCTAAAGCCTTACTGTGTTGATTTATGGTACAAGTTATGGAAATGCCCCCAGCTATGTATTTTTATTTTTACAGGCAAGCATGCCCAAACCCCTCTCTTTTCCGCTCTGCTCTCTACCCACCCCCAGCTGTTACCCGTTCGGTTCTTCCTCCCTTTCCCTGTATTAGGTCTTGTGTGGCTACCCTGATTTGCCACTGATCATTATGTTATGTCTGTGTTTTCTGCGAAACGACAGTTGTTTCCAAACTTTACTTGACAATTTTGAAACTTTTCTCTCCATCTTTATTTGGACCATGGTCGTGATGAGCATATGGAGAAATTACATTCTCTCTGTAGAGTTTGTGGACTAAGGTGCCAGAATGCTGCAGAAAAGAGGAGAAGACCTCCTATTCGGGTAGCCAACCACGCCTCCTGATGGCATATGGAGTATCAGCACAGGGTGATAATGAGGAGATGCATTCAAAACGCCTGTGCACACGGTGTTTAGGAAGAATTGGCCACATCAAGAAGTCTGGCCTGTCTATAAAGAAGATTGAAGCAACAACAGAGATGCTTCAACGTAGCACAGCAATTTGGTCCTCTTACAATGCTGACGCCAAGGAGGAAGATTGTCTAGTATGCAGTCATTATTATCTTACAACTAAATCAGGGCGCTACAAGAAGTCAGGGCGCAGAACGATGGCACAGAAGCCCCCTGCACAGAGCACAGCTCATTCCCACACACCAAGGCCCCAAGAAGCTGATGTACATTTACCAGAGGAAAGCAGTGAAAATGTTGATGTCATCATGCGATCCTCTAGAGCAAATGCAACATTTGACATTTCACCACAGGATACAAACTTCACTTTAGGCACAGAGGCAGAAGATGCATCAGTCTCATTCACAGAGCTGCTCCTTGGCCCATCCATCACCTATATAGATCCATCTTGTTTACCAACACAAAGTGAAACTTCTACATACGGTTCTTTAGAGACACTCCCGATTCAGGAGACATTTAAGTTACCTTCAAGTTCTTTGATTTCTCCACTTTCTGGATCAATGTCCCCATCTGCAAATATTTCTTCCATGTTCTCTACTCATTCTGTTCCAATTACCTGTACTAACAGCATGGATACAAACACTTGTTACCCTTCCACAATGCCCCCCCCCCCCCATGCTTGCCACTTCCTGCCACAACCACAACTTTAACTGGAATGTCTGATAGCATTTCAAACACTGAAAAATATCTTACATCTTCACATATATACCATCTGGTTCCTTCCCTTCGCCAGTAAAATTTGTGAGCTCAGTTGAAAAGGTGCTGACTAAGTCTATTGAAGAACCCTTCTCGAAGGTGGAGGAGGAGCTGCACACTAACCTTGTTAGGAGGAAGCTACACTATTCTAAAGACAAAAACACAGTAAGAGTGAAAACAGGGGGTCAACCAATATATCTAACTGTAGTAAAGTCTGCAAGAAAAACATCTGGGGCTGCCATGTCACCTCTAAAAAAGAAACGTGCCCGAATGTTGAAGTACATTAGACAAAAACTGGCTGGTTCTCACAATGTTGATGAAGAAAAGCAACGCACAAGCGAGTTAAAGTTGTTACCATTCAAAACAAGAGAACGCATTTGTGGTGCTGCAGGAATTAAATGTAAAACTGTAGTAAACAAGAAGTTTGGTTTTGCTTTGAAGTCACACATGGGTCTGACATGGACACAGTACAGGAAACAAAAACAAATGTTAAGAAGGGCTGGGGTAAAATTTGAAGGCGAAGGAAGTGAGAGAAAGGAAATGGAAAAGTTTGTTCCACAGCTAGATGAGACACTATTACAGGGCTCCTCAACATTTACCATGGTGTGCATCAAAGACTTATGTCATTTTGTCACAGATTTATTGCACAGATATTCCTCTGCCAAGCTTTTAACTGGCATGATGGTAGAATACCCAACAATGAAATATGGGTGAAGATTGGGGGAGATTACGGGAAAAAGTCATTTAAAATGGCACTGAAATAATTAATTTAGAAAACCCTAATTCCCCCGACAATACTTTTCCTCTCCTTATTGCGAATGTGAAAGACACTAAAGAGAATTTGGTAGTCATGATGCAACATTTCAGTAATGAAATCCATGAGCTTCAGCGCATGCAATGGGAGGGGAAACAGATTAGACTGTTCTTGTTTGGTGATTATGATTTCTTGTGCAAAGTGTATGGTCATCAAGGAGCAACGCCTTCCCACCCCTGCCTGTGGTGTCACATCAAATCAACAGATCTTCAAAGGCATAAGTCTGTATGCCCTCCCCAAAGAACATTAGATACAATAAAACAAGATTTTAGAAACTTCAAAGAAAAGGGTAAAGGTGTTAAGCGACATGCAAAATATTTCAATAATATCACCAGAGAACCGCTTTTGCATATTTCTCTCGACCATGTTGTCCCACCATATCTTCATATACTTCTAGGAGTAGTAAAAAAGCATCATGATCTTTTAGAGGCAAAATGCAATGAAATTGACAAATGGATTGCGAGAAACATGATCCAAAACTGCAACAGATCTTTCGGAGTTGGGGTTATCTTCGATAATTTTGTTAATAAACTCGTTGACCTGGGTGAAAAAAAAAACAATTTCTAGAGGGACAGGTAGCATTCCATGAACTTGATGAAATCCCAACCAATATGCAAAACTTGTATGATGAGATTGTACATTTAGACGAACAAATGTCTGAAAGGGAAACGGAATATGTTGATTTTGAAGGGCCCATATGCATTACTCTGGAAAATGTTTTAAATCGCCATAAAATTGTAAGGCAGGCTTACCATTCAAAAAGTTTCATTGGTAATCATTGCCACAAATATCTTCAGCGAAATTTCATGATAGATTTGTCAGACAGCATCAAACAAAAAGTGATACAGCTGACCAAGAATGCAGGTATCGTAGCGAAAACCAAAGGCGCCACAGTAGAATACAATGCAACAATCACACAGTACAGATACACAACCAGGTTTCTCATAAAGGACATGTGGAAGAGGAAGAAATAGATCACATTAAACATGACATTGCTGAGTGTGAGAGGATGAACGACTTTCTATTTTTAATGTGCTTTCATGGTAACTCTAGTGCGTGAGTGAGGGACGGCCACTCATAGTAGTTTAGGGACACTTGGCCGAGTACCATTAATTGGATTATTTCCCTTGTAATAGTAGCGCGGGACCCGTTATTCACATCACGGTGAAAAGCGCGCGTTTTGATTGGTCAGTTGGAAATGTTGACCACCGGGCTTCCAACTCTTATATCATGGCTTTAAGTTTCTTACAACTCGCTCATTCGTTGTTATCCACTGACAGAAAGACGGGAATCCGAATTCATTGTTGAGAGTAGACAATACCCTATTGGTACAATATAGGTATTTATGATAACGTTTGTTATCAACGGAGATACGTCATATTAATGGACTGAAATATCCCACGCAAATCTGGCAAATGTTGTTAGAACTGACACTTTGAAAATTTATATTAAAACTATTACCGGGTTTCTGGTATAAGTAGTCAGTTAGAATTGTAGCAGCAAGTTTCTACTTTATAATGGTACCAATTTTGTTGTACTTTGATGCACATATCCTATTGAAATAATTAATAAGAGGGTCTCGGATTTAAAGCAAACCATGAGTTAAACGCATGTTATCCCCAATAATTCCAACCTGGTTCAAATTTATTCAATTACAGCTGGAGGGGACCATAGAGTAATTTCTGCAGTTTACTGGGATACCTAATTGACTTTTGTGTGCACCCTTTTAACCGTACTGTAAATTCGATTGTGTTAGGACCCTAACCGGTTATGTTGTTCGGCTGGACTCAATGTCCGAGCCTTTCACTTGTCCAACACTGGACTACGTAATAGCCCTCTCGGACGTCCGCGCTGGCTCATAAAGATGATGCCAGTTCGAGTGGTCAGTAGACTCCATCAAAGACGCCGCAACAATAGGATGCACAAGTGGACCTTGCAGTACAATAGACCGGCGGCGGCCTGCCGTGGCCCGCCTCGCCCAAAACATGGCCTAGTCCAGTTGCGCCAGTAGCAGAGAGACTTTGGGTAAGTTGGAGACTATTATATTAGAAGTGACTTTAATTTGCGCACCCCCCCCCCCCTCTTTCGGGGATGCCGCGTAGAGAATGCTGATCTACAGAGACTATTATGAGTCCGGCTCAACGGTAATTGCCATTGTCATTAGACGTGTAAGATGCGCGGTGCAGTGCAGTGTCTTGATATTGTAACTTTAGTGTCAAAGTTAACGTTTGCGGTGCTAGATGATAATGATGGCTCACTAACCAAGCTATCACGATTTGCTTGTGTGCCTATATAAAGTGTAGGTGTAGCATTGCCTTGTTGTGGTAGGCAGTGAGGATTTCCTGACATGTTAATGTGGATGGCTTATGTTATAGCGAGCGGCACTATACACTTGATTGTATTACGGGTATTTGTGTACCTTACCAGTACCACTATGCTATAGAGAGCAGTGTAATTGTGATTGCGTGTTTAGTGTTTAAGATGTGTAATTAATTACATGTATTGGAGATGTATAATATTAGTTGGGCCTCACATGGGTGAGCCCCAGTATTGTTCTATGTGCGGCGGTGGATGAACAATGTTTCAGTGAGTTTGCACATGTTGCAATGAGTCCCGCCTATAGATCTACCTATTATAGATTATAGATATTACAGACGTGCTGTGTTTCATTGAGTTCGTAGGTTGTGTGAAGGACATAGTTTCGAATGTACACACTACTTTATGTATCTAGTGGTGTGTCATACGCATGTTAGCCTGGCGGCATAGCTCCGCGGCTAAGGTCAAAGGGCATGACCCTTCCGTATCGATTGGGAAGGGAAGTAACCAATACAATAGCCCTGGGGCGGGTTAGTACTAATAATGGGAGTGGGCCTATGACCATACTAGTAGTTCCCATATCACTGGGCGTAGCCATACAAACTTCGGAGGGGAGCAAAATTCACATACAGTCAGGCCTTGCTGCGGCGCCCTGGCATAATTATTGTAGTTTCAAGGTAACTAGAGGCTGGGAGGTATCCGCAAAAATAGTCTTATAATGTTCTAATTTTTGCTCATTAACACGTGGAAAGAAAACATCAACAACAACAGTAGCAGCAGCATGATTATCATCATCATCATCAGCATCAGCCGCAGCAACAGCAATAACTTCACAATCACAAAGACAGGAATACATGAAAAAGAAAATGACACTTGCCAGCCAAGTCTTTGACCTTAACACATGCATTGATTCTGATGGAAAGGCAATCATGTGGGCTGTGAAAGCTTTGCAGAAGACTGACAGTGATCCAGCATTATTGTGGTCAGGTGACCACAGTAACATCTAGGATAAATAAATAATAAGCATGGGCATGTTTTTGCATCTATCCAGTTTTAAAATACAACCCTGTACAAGCCAGACATCGTCATTGGATGGTAAATTATTATATACTAGATGACCTACCGGGCATTGCCCGGAATAAACAATCATGTGCCCCCCCTCCCCCCTCTCTCTCTCTCTCCCCCTCTCTCAAACAATAAAAGTAATAAACTACAGTCTTGCTTCAGAACTCATGCGCACCACAACATTACGCACCAAACTGAACGCTTGATACGGTTACTTTTTATGACATGCACGTATTATATAATATTACGAAACAAACATGCAAAAATACAAATGTTACATAGCAATAAACATTGTTATTTTTTAAAAAATACATGCTTGAAGTAAACAACTTTTAATTATAGCCATCATCTTCCTTATCTCAATTGCCACCTTCCTGCCAAATTTAATGCCTGAAGAGTGTATAGTTTGGTCAGTTAGTCATGCCAAAGGTTGCAAGTTACTGAAATATATAATAGATGTGAGTGTGCATGAGAAAACCCACAATAAGTCGGCAACATGACATTTTGAGTTCTGTACATATAATAAAAGACAAGACATTTCTGATAAATTGAAGTCAGTGACCCCCTAAAACAAGATTTTGAGAAAACGACATTTAATCCTATAAGTGGCAATAGCTAATTGACTAAGAATATTGGAGTGATTGTTGTTAGGAGACCGTAGGCTAATAACTAAGCCGTTATAGAGATCATAGTGAGTAGTGTTCACTGCTCATCTACAGTTTACCCTGTAACATGCCACGGTCCCTAGGAAACAGCCAGGTCGGAAGTTTTTGGATCTTGTTAGGAGACCGTAGTCTAATTACAAAGCCGTTGTAGAGATCACAGTAAGTAGTGTTCACTGCTCACCTACAGTTTACCCTGTAACATGCCACGGTCCCCTAAGCGACAGCCAAGTTGGAAGTTTGTGTCGGACCCATATTTTCACTTCAAAGCCGTTTTTCTCAAAATTAGCTCTGTCGACTTATTGTGGGTTTTCTCATGAACACTCACATATTTGATTGCAGTTTGAAAGTTTAAATCCGCAAAAAAACCAACTAAACACTCATAAGTATCAAGTGCAGAAACACTTAAGATAAGCGACAGTTTTGTGCATTCGGATACTGGGCCAATTTCAATGTAGACCATAATTCTTACCTTTTATTATGCTAGTGCAGGTTTAATTACGTATTGTTACCTGGCTGAAGTCCCGCCTTACTCGACTGTGCTATGCTCTCTGCAGACAGAAAACACACGCGCTATATTTGTGTCATCCGGGATTTCCTTGGTGTGTCAAACATTCTTCGTGATTGTGACATACAAATTACCAATTTTTTTTCAAAAAGCTAAATTAAGAAAGGTTAGCAGGGTTTGAAAAGAAATACATTTTTACCTTGTCTATAGTGGAGTAATTATTGCCTTGCTTTGAATACGAGAAAAATGGTTATTTATACCTGCAAGAAAAGTCTGAAGTTTTCTGCTGTTGACATTTGGTGACTGATGCTTGTTCAGCTGTGATAAAGAGAAACTCGCTAAAACTGCTTAAAAACTTATGCCAAAACTGATCGTTTTTCAAAAAAATAACTGTATGTCTCATAAAACAATCTGATTAATCCAGAAATCTGTGCCTTCAAGCAAAAATCTGAATGTCAACGAATTCAATAAATTTAATCACCAGTTTCTGTGACAGCCATATGCAATCAGAGAGAGAGAAAAAAAATGGTAAAAGCATGGGTGAATACTGTAGTAACTTTGACGTGTTTCAGCGTTGAGATCACTCTTTCACAAAGTCTAATTTCCACTCTGTCCCCCAAGTCATCCATGACTTCTTCATGTCCTCAGGACTGAGCGCTCTCAACAGCATATACTCCCCAGATTAGGGGATGAGCTCAGGCAACGCCTAATTGAAAGACGTTGGACACGTAACTCATTTAGTGGGTGACATGATCTTTTCACTCCCGCCTCCCGAGTCCTGTTTGTCTTAGTGGTCAAGAAACTCCTCATGTGGAGCGAGACAGATGGCGATCTTCAGAGGAAGAATAGATTTTTTCATTGGATGTTTCGGCCTTTAACTTCCTGACATCTTCTAGAACCCAGGCCACACTGAGGTCACGACTCTTGGATTTCGCCACCCACCCTTTTTTTCCTCCGCCAGGCTCAGGGTCAGAAAATCTAAAATTTATGAAATGATGATCGTAAGTTAGGAAAACTAACTCTCTATTGCATTGCCAAACTTTTAAGGTTGGACCATGGAGCTATTAATAACACTGGAGTCCGTACCAGCTGATTTCATGCGTGCGCATTAGAAGACAATAGTCGCCATCTTGTTTAGGGCGAGCACGGACTGCGCCTCAGTGTTTACACATCCGTTGCACTACAGCTAACGAAAGCAGAGAGAGGGATTTTCAACTTTGTTTGAACTGCTAGTAGACTACCGGTATACAAATCATGGTTCAGAACTGCTGTGTTGTGAACTGCAACAACAGATGCATCAAGGAAACTCCAGTTTCATTTCACAGGTAAGAAGAATGTTGATTTTTAATGATTAATTTTTAATCTCGATTTAGAACTCGAGACTAGCATAAAAGAATGGTGGCATGTATAATGAAATGATATAGCCTACACCTTGGGCTTGTCTTTGACTATGATACAGAACTAGACTACACATGTAGTCGATCTGTAGAGGCAGAAGGATCTTTATAAAAAAACAACAGAGATCTAGATCTAGATCTTATCAATATCATATCTGTGGTCGATGCACTATGTGCGGTCACGAGACAGTAAATGGCAAATGTCCAAAAGAAGTAAACAATGGGGAGGACTTCCGAATGCGTTCCTTAGCTCGACAAGTGCATAGGCATTGTCAGATTGATATGTAACGTCGTGAGGGTCTAGTCAGCCGCCGGGGTAGCTATGTATTGTTTTCACTCGGGCTATGGAACACATTCGGAAGTCCTTCCAAATTCTCTCTCAGTTAATCTGTGCTAGTCAGAACACTTTTCATGTCTAAGCATCAACTGCATGTCTGTGCGGTCACCTGTTGGTGGTGCAGTCACAAGCTGCTGGTCGTGCAGTCACCTGCGTAAGTGCCATCAGTGCATGCTCTTTGTGCGACCAATATCAAAATAGATCTCTGATAAACAACTTACAACCTTCCCATTCTCCTTTTTTCTAATTCTATGTCTTCCCACTCTTTCTCATCCTCATGCTGGTATTTTGCCTTATTTTTGTGGGCTGCTCTTCATCACCACACCACACACACACTTTTTCTTCCTACCTTCCCTTTCCTTTTCCGCTGCTAACTCATTCTTTCTTTTCCTCTGCTCCTGTAGCTTCTGTTTCTTCTCTAATCTCTGCCTTCTTTCTTTCCTGCTTTAAAAGGAGGGAGAACTGTTCTCATACAATTTAAGTCACTGAATTTACTATAATAATACTAGGCCTATTCTTTGATCAAGTTGCAAAATACCTTAAAATATAGCCAATGTATTTGGATTTTACCACTATATTATATTGACCGCATTGATGTCCTGACTGCACCCAGTGCATTGACTATAGATCTAGAATCTAGATTCACTAGCCGTAGGAATTTATACATTTTTGTTTGGAAAAGCTCTGGAATGCACAGTCCAGCTGTGCTCAAACCTTTGAACAACTAGGCTAAGGCTCTCCTGATTTCTAGATACTTGATTGAGATATTTATAGGGTTAATATCAATAGATGAAACGAGATGTATGATTGATAACACTTGAGTGTTGAGCCTGAAATGTTGGTGTAGTAGTCTAATTACTACGGAAAATAAAATATTGGTGTTGTTTAATTAACTTAAGATGTTTGAGGTTTCCGGTGCAATCAGGAGTCCCCCTGAATAATCACTTAAACAGCCACTGATCAGTGGTTTTAGACACTGCCGTCACTTGGGGGCACAACTGAGCCTGAGAGTGTCTTTAAATGGTCCAAGCCGAAATTGAAGTTGGATGGCAGAAAATGTGCACTGCACACCTTGTCAAATTGGATGGGTACCAACCAATCCGACTTCAAATTTGGCTTAGATCATAAGACAGGCTCAGCTGTATGTGGTATGGTGGCCTGGATAAGAAGTACTGACAAGTAAAGCTTGGACCAGTCTTTGTGTCTACTTTTGCTACTTAGACACTAATGGCAGTAGTGAAATATTTTCAGACACAGGTAGCTGCAGGGCTAACTCTATTGTGAGTACAACCAAGCTTGTGGTTTAAGATGTTTTTCTTCTTGGCTATTCAGATCATTTACTACATCTAGGCCTATGATTTATTATTATGACTTTTCCTCTCTCTCACACACACACACGTGCACCAGCTGCCTGGATCTTAATGGGTCTATGGCAAAACCAACTTTCCCTCAGTTCTTTAGCATGTATTTTTTTTTTTTTTTTTAATGATTGTTATGAACACCCTCTTACTGTTGGTTATCTGAGAGAAACTGACTTGTAAAGTTTCCTCTGTCCGCACAGTGATTTTTTTTTTTTAAACATGGCTCGTCATGAGCTAAAATAGCATGCGGTAAAAAGAGTACTACATAGCTCCCTTCCCTAGTTTTACTTGTAATTTTACTTCCAAACGATTGACCAATCAATAAAAATAACAATATAAAAACAGCATAAATCATAGATTTAATTATTATCAAACACTTAAATAATATATGATAATCCGTAAATAAAATAAATATTATTTCTGCTTGTTATCTTTTAATTTTTATCACATCCGTGAAAAGATAGACAGAACAGCGCTGGCTAGGCCCTATCTATTACATTTACAATACTGTACGGAGCGGCCTTGCGCTGCCGTGCCTTGCCCTACTTGTTCCGCCATCTTGGGGTTTCAATTGTTCGCGGCTCGCGGGGCAAGCGAAGAGGGCTGTGCGGACTCCAGTTTAATAGTACCTCCATGGGTTGGACAACGTTTGAGGGATGTTGAAATGTTTCATCGCTTCAGTGATCTATGCTCTGTGTTGAAGTTTGTGGCTCAGTATAGAAGTATCATAATGAGAAGATAGAAATATTCCACTGCCCTGTATGGGTTGGATCAGTGCGTCTTCGTTGCCAACACACCAGTGAAGCGGAACTGAAGTATTTGAAAGGATTTGGAAACACCTATGAATATTTTTTCCCCTAAAATTGAAGTTTGCTATTTCATTTCACGACAGCTGTGGGCTGAGACACGATTTGCAAATGAGTCGCTCGACCCGGATTTGTTAATGTTGTATTTCTCACGGCGATGAGATCGCAACGGACATCACAAGAAACTAGAGTACAGCACAGGTTGGTGGATTCTTTGTATTCTGAACAAGGAATATATAAGATCTGTAAGAAGTTTAAGGCTGTTGTCAAAGAAAACTAAAACTGAGCGCTACTTTAAATCGTTTATTCCATCATCAACTAGGATGTTACAATAATGTCGTCATCTTGATCGTAATCTGTGCACAGTTGAATTATGTCCTGCGTGTCAGGTCAATGTGTTTTAGTTAGGGAAGCATATTGTGTGCACTGTTAATTTTGTTAATTTAGTTAATTTATCAGTGTGTGTGTATATATGTGTGTGTGCGCGCTATGTATCATACTTTCTGCTTCTGTAACTGTATTGTTATGTATTCAATGATCAAAACAAATTTCCTTGTACAAGGACGAATAAAATTTATCTTATCTTATCTTATCTCTCTTCTGTACTTCATCTCCCTCATTTCTTGTTCTCTCGTCTTACATTTTAGTTTACTCATATTTAATTACCTTCAAAAGATTTTAACTGGACAGTACTACATGTAATTCTGTGTAGTCTCTAGGAGACCGGAGTATTTTTACCGAGGCATAGCTGTGCAGCGGGCACATCTCTGTAGTTTCTCTATTCAGCTTTGTAATTAAAAGTACGCCCCCCCCCCAAACATTAACCAGTCTTTTAAATGCCAGCCCCCACCCCCATTATTCCTCCCTTTGTTGATGATCGTCTTTGTCCGTTATCTGTATCATCACAGTCTCTGCCTGAGTAATGATTAAAGCCAGAGACTTTGTTTTCGGCTTCAGGTCAGAAGGTAGTAGAGAGGAGATTGCCCAGAGGTTTTAGGTCTTTATTATTGAAGGTTCGCTGCTCTTGGCACCTTACACTTCACTTTTATTGTTTTTATTTTTCTTGTTAATGTTGTGTGTGTCTGTGTGTGCGCGTGCGTGCGCGTTAGTGTGTGTGTGTGTGCGTGTGTGTGTGTGTGGTATGGATCTGCTTTATTAAATCTTCCCCGGCAGCGTCTTTGTTGGGCCAGCTCTTCTCCATTTCCAACTGCCAAGGTATCTTTAACGTTCGCAGTCATGTGCACACCGGCCCTTGGAATTTTTCGCCCTTAGGTTCTCGATCCTACCTACCAGGGGTCCAAGGACAGACAGTTTCCCCCAAAATTCCAACTTGCCTGCATCGACCTGGAATCGAACCGGGAGCCTTTAGCATGACAGGCGAGCGCCTTGCATCTAGACCACTGTGTCCCCGGAGAATGCCCAATGTTTTCATAGGCTCTAATTGTAGCTATTCTTAATAACACACAAACAGGATCGCACATGCGGGTGCGCCGATTTTCCAGACCACATGATATATTAGTTGCTTAGTTGTAGAGTGTAACATCATTGAAAAAAAGGCAAATATCTTACGAGAGAACATTTTTTTGTTTGTTGTCGTTTGACTTTCTAGCCATGTCTGATTTGAACTGTAATGTAAAAGATTTAAAAAAAAAAAAAAAGGTCAGTGCCATCTAAATCTTTCTGGGTGTGTTTTCAGCTGTACAAAGTGGAGAACAAAACTGCATTCTATTTTCTGGAGCTCTGGATGGTCGCTTTTTCAGTTATTTTCGGCTCAGTAATCTATCTATCTATCTATCTATCTATCTATCTATCTATCTATCTATCTATCTATCTATCTATCTATCTATCTATCTATCTATCTATCTGTCTATCTATCTATCTATCTGTCTATCTATCTATCTATCTATCTATCTATCTATCTATCTATCTATCTATCTATCTATCTATCTATCTATCTATCTGTCTATCTATCTATCTGTCTATCTATCTATCTATCTATCTATCTATCTATCTATCTATCTATCTATCTATCTAGCTATCTAGCTATCTATCTATCTATCTATCTATCTATCTATCTATCTATCTATCTATCTATCTATCTATCTATTTATCTATCTATCTGTCCGTCCGCCCATCTGTCTGTCTGTCTGTCCGATAATCTGTTTGCAGTCATCTTGCCTCACTCCTTCGTTCAGGGTGACTGCCTTCAGGACAGCTGAACAACCGAGCAACCACCAGCCTTATTAGAACATCGCCAAATGCCCAACCTTGCTTGGTAATCATGTCAAAAACCTCAGGCGTTTCCCTACAAAACTCTGTGTGGTGAGGGTCCGTATCGAATATAATTTTGGTATAACAAACTCTTGAAACTGTCCATTTCTTGTGTAGTAACCCTGTTTGTACTCTTTCCACAGCTTTCAAGATGGAGAAAGGCATTTGCTTTCCTATTTTCCTGCTCGTATCAGGATGTCTCATATTTCCAGGTCAGAATCTTTTAGCTGTCAGCTTAAATATTAAACAAATGATTCTTAATCGGATTTAGATGGAATGGAAGAGGGGGGGGGGGGGATTTGCCTCTGAAGAGAAATGTTTGGATGTCATGGGGAAAGAGTTCGACCATTAAATAATCCGCTCTACAGGACGAGTTGCTATCCACGTTCAGCTGGATCTCCGTAGGTTTTAAATTAATTCCGCTGACCCGTCGGTTGCATTATCGGTGTTAGTGGGTGCATGGATTCGAACCTGTACTATTGTGGTGTGACGTTGTGATGGTGTGGGGTCCGGGTTGAGGGAACGAAAGTGGAAGGAAACAAGTTTTAAAAGCTTAAGAATTACTGCTCTCTCCCCCCCCCCCCCCCCTCCATTCTCCCTCTCTCTCTGTCAAATGAAAGAGGGATTTCGATCAACTTTATTGCGAGTAAAAGTGTACAAGCAGCTCACCTGCTACCAATTTTAATATAAGGTTTTGTCTGTGGACAGGAATCTGTACTGTTGTATTTTGGAGGGGGTATGGGCAGAGGGGATAATCAACTCACTAGTTGGCAATTTTTATATAAGATTATGAAGCAATCTCCTGGCATATTCTTGCAACTTAAATGAGAAAATATTTTATAGTAAAAGCAAAACAGTATAGAAGTCCATGGCCATGCCAAATTTGGATACACGGAATTTAATAAGGGGGAAAGTTGTCTTTAAAATATCGTAAGTCATTAATTATTTCCTTTGGGACTTTAGTTTGTTTATTGTTTTACGTCATTTTTTTTGTTTTCAGTTTCATGGGCACTAACTTGTCGCTCAGTCTTGAATAAACGTAGAGATGTTGCAGTTTTTGTCGTTAACATATATGGACCCAGAGGAAATCCTCCGCTTTGTGACTTGAGCGTTGAACAGAATGGCCTGACAAAAATTGGACCCACATGTTATGTAGGCAATCGTACCTGCCGTAACAACGATGAGGACCTATTCAAGGCAGAAATTAGAGGGGACTATGCGAGGTTCTACTTGTTAAAAGGGGCAAACAAAACAAAGAGTCGTATACGATGTTATTGGAGAAATTCCCCAGGGTGGTATTTAGAATGCCCCCAGACCATACAAGTACTACCTGGAGATGGTGAGTACTTTCTTGCTCATACCGGTACTGAAAAGACAACGAAAAACATTTGATGAATTTTTTAAAGAAGTATTATAATTAAAACAGTGTGGCCAGTTAACCAAGAAAACACTAAAAATGCCATACAAATGGATCCCTGTATATTTTAGAATGATCACTCTAAAACTTGAACCTCTCACCAATAATTATCGACTGTAACCTTTCATCTAAATAGGCGGATTGCAGTGTGACATGACACTGACTCTAAACTTCAGTCACTGAAACATTGTAACCACCGCCAATCATCATCCTATACATCTATGGTTCAAAGTGAGAGCAAGTCTAATAGTCTTTATAATTTTGTTCATGTGGACGTTAGATAATTGGATCTTTTTTATTTTTCATTTTTCCTCCAGTGTTGCCATGTTGTTTTTTAATTTCACACATTTATACACAACTTATTAATCTCTGCTTTAGATTTTGTTTTCAAATTCATTTTCCTCTTTTTCCATAGTTCCCTTAGAGTTGATTTCTCCTGCTAACGGCACAGTTCTAAAACAGCCATTATACACGAATCCCACTTTCGTGTTCAAGGTTTCTGGCTTTCCAATTCTGAGTCGTACGGACCTTTATTATAGGAACTCTGGCCAATATCAGATACTGGACAAGGATGATTATGACCTCAAACGTGTTAGCATTAGCAAGCAAAGATACGAACTGTACAACTTGACGCTGGTGTTCCCGGGCATGATCCGCGATGATACATATTTTCGCCTGGATATCGGAGACTTGAATAACACTATAAAGGTTTATTTCCGTGCTCTAGGGGATGTCAAACCAGGTACGTCCAGAAGACATGGTGCATTCAACAATCACAACAAAGTTATGGCATTTCACGTAAAACTTTATGTATTTTCAATTCAGTTCTCCGTTGTTGTTGCTGTTTTCTTAATTCGGCTTTTCCAAACATTCTCATTTCCCTGCAAAGTCATGTTATTTTGTAACAAAGCCTCGCTACTTTTTCTTGTTTATCCTTAGAATAAGTCGAGATGCAGACACGTAGAGTGCTTGGACTGAGTGGATGGACAAAACACACTAATGAGAACATCCAACACAAATTCATATTTATTCTCTTTCGGTGCAAAACCGATTCCTTTTCAAAACTTGGTTCGGGTGTCTTTGCCCTAATTTATTATTGACGCTTTTGCGTTCTGAAATGTACTTTTCTCTGTCAATTATAAATAATACTATTGCAGTTCTAAATTTGTTAACCATTATATTTGTAGCCCTATCAAGACTCCGTACAAGTGCGAAGGACTTCATTTTACGGAAGGAAAAATTTATCTAGAATACATTTTTTTTTAAATCCCCAAAGACTTAATGGAATATTGGACAAAAACAAGTTACCAGCTGCACATGTGGGCATACACCTGTCGATTTCAGAAGAATAATTGTTTAATGTGACCATAGATAGCTGCACGGCCACATCTTTGTCGAAATCCGAGAGACCATCACAGCATTTTCATGTGCCGACACAAGATTACTAATCAGACATAATCTGGTTTGTAATATAAAACATCTTTTGAAAGCTTTTCTTTTTTATGGTTCTTAATTGCTTTTTTCTTTTAATTTTCACGTTGGATTTCATTGTTGTTGGTAGTCCGTCGATGTCCGGTGAAGACACCGCCTGTGAAGCCATCGATGAGAACGTACGTGACTCCGCAGTCCAAAACTAGAGCACACATGCGCCTGCAGGTGTCGCAGCGGTAACCTGTTGCTTGGGTTGGGATAGACGCTGTCAGTTTTTTTCAGTTTTCACTTTTGATTTCATATGGAAATGTCAACCCATTAGCCAAAAAAAAAAAAAAAGTCTTTTGTCCACAGTACCATTACAGCTGGTCTCACCCCCCAACAACACTGATCTCCCAGTTCCATACAAAAGGCCATTGAACCCGTCCTTTGTTGTTGCTGGTCTTTCATTCAAGTACACCATTCGACTTTATCGTCAAGAGAGGAGGTATAATGCGAGATGCACAGCTCTACCACGTTCCAGTTACAATGTTACAATTTTCTATGACAACGATACCCCCAGGAAACATAGCATAGCATTGAAGATCAGAGGAATTAGTCGGTCTGAAGAAGAACGATACTGTTTGGACATTCAGGTCAACGCAGAGAAAATACGAATTATGTTCACCACTTCATGTAAGTTATGTCAAACATTACTTGTTGCATTACGAAACTACAACCACCGCATGAAGTTAATGTTGATTCGCGATTTTGTCCCCGGTTTTCTACAATGAAACGTAAATGCTACATTAATGCAGAGGAGCCTCTAGGTGCGCATGTGTGTTTCTGTTCAGCGTGTGTAACAGTGTATATGTGTCTGCTTGCCTGTGTTTGTAAATCTGAATGTCGTTTCGTGTTATTGCAATTTCATTTCAACATTCCATTTATTACCCTAATGTATTTTTATAGTCAGGCAATTTCTTGTAGTCCAATTGTAGTCGAGAAAAGAATAATGTACAAATTGTCATCCATTTGTCACAAATGTGTCAATAATACTGCTCCATCGTACCTAGTTGATTTAACTGATTACTATGTTCCATCTCGTCAACTAAGATCATCATCTGACACTACAAAATTGAAAGTACCTAAAATGAGTCTGTCCACTGTAGGAGAAAAGTCATTTTCATTTCTTGGCCCTACCATCTGGAACACTCTTCCAAAGACAACCAGGGAAATTAATGACATTGGTTCTTTCAAACGCCATCTGAAGACCCATTTCTTTCAGACAAACTAGGCTAGGTGTTTTTCGGCAGCAGCAATAGTAAATATTTTTGAATTTCTTGTGTATGCGTGTGTGTGTGTGTGTGCGTAAGAGTTTGTTAAAGCGCCCAGAGCTTGTCATCGACGGGGTTGGGCACTATATAAATGCAATATATTATTATTATTATTATTATTCCCCGTCAAATTGCTGAGAGATCTAATTGTTAAACTAAGGGGAAGAGAGTTATAGATCATGATGAAAACAGATGAAAAACTAAGAAGGGGTGACAATCAATAGACGCGTTACTTTATTTCAATAAATCCAAAAAGAAAAAAAATGTTTCTGTCAACAAGATATTGACCATTGGTCGTAGCTCCCAAAGATGGCGTTGAAGTATAACATTTAGTGTACATTTTTATTATCTTGGTATTTGCTGTATAAATTTTGTGTGATTTGTTTTTAAAGTGGCGATTAGTATTATGAACACCTTCTCCCTCCTCGTACCCCCCCCCCCCTCCCAGCCCACCACCACCACCATTTATAAACGTTTTGAAAGATTTGGTCAGGTTTTAAATTAGTGGTCACCTCTGCCAGGTTTTCTGTAGTTTTTTTTATTTGTTCAGCTGGAAGTTGTTCCTTGATATTCACTGAAGAGTTTTAAGTCAGAGCAGTACCCACCATTGGAAAATTCCTCTCCTAATGAACTTGCCATTTTATTCTGTACAATGGAATTGTATGCTTAAGCAAGTAAACACAGTAATGTGGTTCAGCCAGCGCCAGTGCTGAAGAATTCATTGCTGGTGGGAGTTTGGCTCTTCGGTAGAACAGGAAATGCGAGATTCGAAACTTGCTCGGAATGGAGTTCGGCCTGACCGATTCTCACGTACGTAGTTTCCAAACATGCTCAGGATATAAAATATCAGAATACAGTGTCATTTTGCTGAGGACACACCCCCCCCCCCCCAAACCCCTTCGGTTTCCCAAAAGAAAAAAAGAAAACAAAGAACAACAAAGTAAAAGAAAAATGAACCGAAAACTAAAACCAAACGGAACTAATTAATATTTGCTGGATTTAAAGTTTGTCTCACTCATGAAGAAAAGTGTTTGCAAAATGTTTACTTTTCCTTGCTCCCTGATGAATGAGGGAAGTTGCGGTCAGATATGCTGGATAAGGAATCTTCCGCGGCTTCTCTGTCTGTGTGAACTTGTTGAGTATAGGCAGAAGCCGCGGGTCCAAAGTGAAAAGCAACAGGAATGAAAGCAAATAGACACAGTTTTTAGCTTGCGGTTTTGGTCCATTCTGGTCTTCAACCCAGCGAGCATTAGCCGACTGGTTGGATATTAGTTTAAATAGTTTTAGAGTAAAATTTTATAATGAGCAGATTTCATTTTGCAACCGCAACTATTTTGGCCATGCCCAGTCAGTAAACATTAAATTACAGTAAACCTTTAAAAAAGTAATTTCATTTATCTGCTTTGGCGAAATCTTTATGGCAATTCCGGATCAATATATTTACTAACGTTGGTTCAGTCTGTAAGTACTTTTTGGCTCAATCTACATAGCAATTGGCTCAAACTGCTAACGCCCATGTGAATTTGTCTTGCCTTGTCGGCCTTCCAGTGCTATGTGCGATGTTCAAATTTTCCTGTCGGTGGAGAGGCCGCGACAAACATTGCTGCCGCACGCAGACAAACACAGACATATAATAGATATTTTGTACTAGAGTGAATAAAAAAACACAACAAAACTGATGATGATTGAAGGAAAAACTCTCTAGCAACCAAAACGCTAAACATGACCTAATATGGATTCCCATGTTGTTTATATGTCGCTACGAAAACTAACCTCTAAGTGTTGTGTAAGGGGCAGTAACCTTTCAGTTAAGTCCATGGGTTGGAGTCTGACATGACACTGATCCCAAAACTTTAGTCATTGGAACACCGAAGATGTGTCCAGACATGATAAGTATAATATCAATATATGACAATATTTTCAGTTGACTATTATCACAGCCTATCATCACTCTACACATGTGCGGGTCGTAAAGTGACAGCAAAACTCCATCACTCTTAGTGATTTTGAAACACTTTATATGACTGTCAGTTGGATGGATCTTTTTTGTTTTTCATTTTTCCTTCTACGACTATGTTCACAGGGTTTTATTTACATATTTTTTATACACAACTTTTTCATCTCTGATTTGGATTTCTTTTTAACGTGCTTTCCTCTTTTTCCACAGCTCCCTTAAAGCTGATTTCTCCTGCTAACCGGACAGTTCTTATACCGCCAGTGTGCAGGAATCCAAGTTTCGTGTTCACTATTGCTGGCTTTCCTTCTCTGTATCGTACAAACCTCTATTATAGGAACTCGGGCCAATATGAACAACTGGACAGAGATGATTATGGCCTTAAACGCATTAGCATTGGCAAGCGAAGATATGAACTGTACAACTTGACACTGGCGTTCCCAAGCATGGTCCGCGATGACACTTTTTTTCGCCTGGATATCGTAGACTGGAATAACACTATAAAGGTTTACTTCCGTGTTCAAGGAAGTGCTAAAACAGGAACGGCCAGAAGGCACGGTATGTTAACTATCACAGTTTCACTTAATACATTATGTATTTTCAATTCAGTCCACTGATGTTGTTGTCAGCGGCGAAGCGTGGTCCTCTGCAGAGGGTAATCAGAATTTAAGCTAGTAAGATCCTCATAATAGGACGTATCGCTACATCATATTTACATAATTATAAATGCAGCGACTACAACAATGAAACGATTGCTAGGCACTGCAAAAATCTGAAGGGCGGACTATTCTTGTCAACAGGACAGGAATGCAGCAATTTACATGCCAAACTAATCTGAAAAACTATTCATTTATACTAACAGGCTTATAAACGCATATTTTTCACCCATTTCTTAAAATATAATTTGAACAGCACGTTTTCATTGTCATATTCATAGCCAGAGATTTTGTTATTCTACCATCTCACAAAGTTTCTCGGAAAGGACCCATTAACATTACTCTGTGACACAACAATGTGTAGCGATTTCGGAGAAGTGGCTGTAGCATCTGTAGGCTACCCCTTTGCCCTCCCCCGTTTTTCTTGTTATGCTGGAGATTGAGCGTGTGTTCACTTCTGTTTTCATTTTATTGTTGACAACCGCCAGAGTGTACTGTACTCCGTGACCTGACCTGCTTTTCCTAGTGAGTAGTTTTTTCCTCGCTCGCTTGTTGTCAGGTGTTTTGACTCGTTCAGTAAATATTAGTATGTTCCCGAATATTCGATAACGTTATGGACACAAATGTTTACGCCAGATTTGGTTAGTTTGTGCGAGGGCAGAGGTAACGTTTATTTCGGGAACTTTCTGTAGAAATGTATATGGAACTATGTGAGTGGTTGGTCGGTGAGTACGTGAGTTTCCTCTCTGTGGCGTAGATATTTAGTTTCGCTGGTGTCTTCCTAGTATTTTATTGTTCAGTATTCAGTTATTAAACTTTAGTATTATTTAATCTATCGTCGGATCTCGTTGCGGTTTAGGTTCGAGCGACGTATCAAGTGAATTGATGTTCTTAATACGTTCGACTGATTTTGATCAGTTATATCTAGATCTAGACTATAATAATAATTATTCTTTGATAGCTCTTGCTGTGCGTAGAGTAAATTATTCTTAGATTACCTCAAACAAAAAAAACACAAAAAGATCCACACAAACTCTTTCACTCTACTCTTTACCTTTCGATTGGGATGAAAACGACCGCATAGTGAAAAACCTGCAAAAGTACGTAAAATCGGGTCAAACCTTGATTATAAACCTATTTTTTCCCCCCGCTATTTTGCTGACTGCGGCGCCGCTTTGAAGAAAACAAGCTATGCTCAAGCTCGCTTCTGGGTGTAGACAAGTCTTCTTCGTCTTTGTTAATCACTGATTTTGGACCAGTTCATATGGTGTAAGTCCCTACAAGGATGCTTTTCGGTGAGGGTGTTAGACTATAACAACAAACCCAAAATAGCAACATAGAATAGAATGCTGAACTGACTAAATGGACTTGGAGTTGGGCTCGATCTGGAAATCACAGTAATTCTAGAATTAATATTCGAAGGGTAATCACTGATTATTTGATTATGAGGAAGCCTCGCCCCTGGTTGTTGTTAATGTTGTTTTTAGAGTAGACCTTCCACATCCTCAATGCCCTGCAAACCCTCTCATTTTTTCCTGCACGGTCATGTGAGTTTGCAACAGAGCTTCGCAGCATTTTCTTGTTTGTCCTTAAAGTAAGACAAGATGCAGACACGTGGAGTCCGTGAACCGAGTAGATGGACAGAACACACCCATCACAACGTGCAACACAAATTCATTTTCGTCTTTTACAAAGGAAAACTGCTAAAATAATAACCGCGAGAGGAAAATGTGCTATTTGACAAACAGGCTGGACGCCGCTGTTAATTTTACGAAGGAAGAAACTTATCTTGAATGTATTTAAAAAGAAAATCAGTTAAAAACGTTGTCGCGATGTGGGTTAGATGGGGAGAATTCGACTGACACTCTTTCGAGGTCCGCCCCCACAATCGACGAACACACAAAAAAATACTTGCACTCTAAAAACTAAATAAATCAATTGCTTTGATTTTTAGCAGAACTGTAGGGCAGTTTAATTACAGGAATTAATGTAACAAATATAATTATAAATATAAATATCAATTCAAAGGCAACCGAATCTAACTAATGAAACTACAGCTTTCTATAAAGACTAACTTATTCACTCTAACTACTTGCAGGTCATATGAGTTAGATGCCAAATAGAATCCGCGCACGTGGCGACGGATATAACAGTTTAAATTCTATTAATTCAATGAGACATGTTATGATATGGACATTTCCTCTAGACACGCCATGGAGAATGCTTGTACAACCATGCGTTGTCTGGCGGTAGCTCTGAAACTGTCTTCAAAAGTAAGTAGAACGGTTCACTCTCATCATTACAAATTAGTATGAACTCTCACCATTAGGCCCTCACTGGGAGTGAGAGCGCTGGATGTAAACGCTGTGGGTTCATATCAAACCAAGTAGCTTAGGCTCTGCAGCTTTAAAATCATGCTCCTCACAATATGGACTGCGCAACTGCGTCTCTTATGTCTCTCATTTGGCTGAGGACTATCGCCGTCCACCTCGTAAATGGATTGTCTACATGTGGCATCTATCTAAGCTCTGCACGGGTTTAAATACTAAAGCTATGTCTCGACCTTCCGTCCAGATTCATACATTTGATTGGTGCAACCACCTCTAGCTCAGCTGCCGAACCGAGTTATTTTAAGTAACAGCCCTACGCAACGACCTTGGGTCGACATCAAAGGTCGAATCACTCAAGACAATAAAATGTAATTTTATAGCAATAAATTCTTAACATGTTCAAAACCCCGAGCTTTTACTCTGGATCACGGATTTTCTGTACGTCAACAGACGTCTCAATAACATTTAATTCCTACTCACCCCTTCCCTCTCTACTAAACCTAGTTCAAAATACGAGATATAAAAAGTGCTCAATCATGCACACCTACGCTGTCCGTCTATCCTTCCCCACACCTTCTGTCTATCTATAAGGAAAAAAAACTGTTCAAAACAAATTGTTTACGAGACCAAGTTATGCTGGCTCGCACAATAATTACGTTTGTAAAAATTACTCACTGCTCTCTCACAAAAATTTAGTCAGTGGAAACATTTATGAATCAAATCTGTTCTTGACAGACGTAACGGAATTTTTGGCAAAACCATATGTCAGCTTACATTGTAGGTTTCAGGGATGTGATATTTTGCTTTTTAAAATTTTTTTTTAAAAGAATAATTGCTTAGTGCGATCATAGATAGAGGCATGTCTACCTCTCTGTAGAAACCCGAGAGACTTTTTGTTTTTGTTTTTCACGTATGAGGCCATTATGAAAATGTCAACCCGTCACAAAATAAAAAAAAAAATTAATGTCTTTTGTTCACAGTACCATTACAGCTGGTCTCACCCCCCAACAACACTGATTTCACAGTTCCACGCCATCGCAGGCCATTGAACGCGTCCTTTGTTGTTGCTGGTCTTTCATTCCCGTCTTCCATTCGGCTTTATCGCCAAGGGGGGAAGAATAATGTACGATGTACACCACTACGCCTACCCTCTTCCAGACACGTTACAATTGCTAATGACTGCGACAACCCCAGTAAACAACAGGCCAACATAACAATAAAATGGGACATCAGTTTCCGTGATCGGGCTGATGAAAAAGGATACTGTTTGGACATTCAAGGCAACGCTGAGAAAATACGAATTCTTTTCACCACTTCACGTAAGTCCTGTCAAACCTTATTTGTTGCATCCGGTGACTACGACCATCGAATGAAGTTAATGTTGATTCGTAACTTTATCCGCGGTTTTCTGCACTGAACTGTTGCTACATTAATGCAGAAGAGCCTCTAGGTGTGTACGTATGTTTCTGTTCAGTGTGTGCACCAGTGTATATGTGTCTGCCTGTCTGTGTTTGTAAATCTGAATATTTATGCTGAATGTCGTTTACTGTTATTGCAGTTTTATTGATCCTGACATAGTGTTACGCCAGGCAACTTCTTATAATTTAATTCTGTCAAATCTTCTCAAAGATCCAACAGTTAAAGACAGAACGACCAAGACAAATGTCACCCCAATACACAACAATATGTTATGTCAGGCCAGAGTTTTCTGCTATTGTATGACAGTACACAATACAGCCTGCTACTGTCACCCCCACTGTCTTGTGGGTCATCTCGGGAGAGAGGAAGACTAGGGGAAGGTAACCCTGAATACAAATACCACACTGCCTTGTGTGTTGCTATGATAGCAAAGGCTATGGGAGTAAACCCAGACAGAAAATCAGGAGTGGAGACCCGAAGGTGGTTGTCAGGGAGAACTGCATCAAACTGGCTTCCAGCATCTCCTGCAGCCGGACTAGTTCCAAATGTATTGACCTGGTCTCTCCCTTGGGTTTAACTAGAATGGCAGAGAGAGGGGTGGTGCCTCTGGGCAAAGCACCATCTCTTAAAAATAGCCCAGGCAAGGCAGCAAAACGAGGAGGCGTTTGCTCGGGCTTGGCAAGCGTCTGTCTCTCCTCTATAAGCCCACCCATTTCCGATTTGGAGAGGACACTCCAGCCATCCGTTACGGATGGGCACAACACGGGAGGTGGCAGTTACCGGTGATAAGCTCAATCCATTTGGCGTACGGATGAGCGCCAGGGGTCCCCTCTGTCGGTGGGAGCGGCTTTTCAGCTGCATTGATCAACTACCGCCCGCCGTAACCTGGGCAGCCCCCAGGCAGTTGGGTGTTGTTCCGCCACGTCAGCCTGCTTCATAAGGTGGTTGGAGCTAGACCAAAAGTCAAAAAGCTGACGTAAAGTGTGCACCTGGCAAAAACAGAAAAATACTAAAACTTGGTACCTGGAACGTCAGAACAATGCGCCCAGGCTTGCAACAGCAAGATCTCACTAATATTGACTCCATCAGGAAATCCCAAATTATTGATCGAGAACTTTAGCTACTAAACATCGACATCGCTGCCCTTCAAGAAACTCGACTTCCCGACTCCGGGTCAGTCAAAGAAGAAAACTACACCTTCTTCTGGCAGGGCCTTAGCAGCGAACAGCCGAGAATCCACGGCGTGGGCTTCGCCGTAAAAAACTCCCTTATCAATTCGATCGCAACTCCAATTGGCGTGTCAGAACGCATCATGACACTCAGACTGAACACCCGGTCTGGTTTTACCAACATTATCTGTGTCTATGCCCCAACACTTACCTCCTCTGACGAAACCAAAGACATTTTCTACGAGGCATTGCAGAGGACTCTCCACAACATCCCTCTCACCGAAGGCCTGCTAATTCTGGGTGACTTTAACGCTCGAGTGGGAGCAGATCACTCCGCATGGCCAAAGTGCATTGGGCACTTCGGCATTGGCAACATCAACGAAAACGGGCAGCGCCTTCTGGAGCTATGCTCCGTAAACTCATTATGTGTTACAAACACGTACTTTGACCTTAAGAGATGCCAAAGAACATCATGGCGCCATCCCAGGTCTGGCCATTGGCATCAATTAGATCTTATTCTCTCAAGGAGGAAGAGTTTGGGCTGTATAAAAATAACTCGTTCCCTCCACAGTGCTGACTGTGACACCGACCATGCACTGGTAGTCAGCAAAATCAAAATTTCGGCCAAGAAAATATACAGATCAAAAGCCCCTTCAATCCCTAAGATCAATGTAACAGCAATCAGAGATGAATCAAATAGAAAGTCATTTGAAAAGTTATTTGCTGAAAGCATGGATAATGTCACCCAATGTGACTCGGTAGATGAAACATGGAACACTCTCAGTTCAAAAATTCATGACTGTGCCATCAAGTCTTTTGGACAGCATAAAGTTTCAAACAACGACTGGGTAGCCCAGAACAGCGAAATTCTCCTACCTCTCATTGAGCAAAAGAAATCTGCTTTCAATGAGTATAACAAAAATTGCAATCAGAGTACAAAAACTTGTTTGAAAAATGCAAAAGCTAAACTTCAGCTGGAGGTAAGACGTTGCGCCAACAAATACTGGACAGACTTGTGTAACAGCATACAAGAGGCAAATGAAAAGGGAGATATGAAAACCGCCTTTAGTCAGATGAAAGTAGCCCTTGGGCCAATCATCACCAAAAGCGCCCCACTTAAGTCTGTAAATGGTGAACCCATCACAGATAAAAATGAACAACTGAATAGGTGGGTAGAGCATTACTCTCTGTTGTATTCAACTGAGAAAAATATTCCACCAGATTTTGAGGAACACCTCCAAAAACTGCCAATAATGGCCGAACTTGACGCTGAACCTTCCTTAGTCGAGCTTTCCAATGCAATCGACCACCTGTCTGCTGGAAAAGCCACAGGAAGTGACAACATTCCTGCAGAGGTATTAAAAGACCTAAAAGGCCCACTATTACCACACCTGTATAATCTGTTACTGCAGTGTTGGAAAGAAGGCGTGATACCACATGATATGAGAGACGCCAAAATTGTCACACTTTACAAGAACAAAGGAGACAAAGGCGACTGCAACAACTATCGAGGCATATCCCTCCTCAGCATTACTGGAAAGGCTTTTGCTCGCGTCATCCTCTGCCGCCTTCAACAACTGGCGGAAAAAGTCTTACCAGAAACACAATGTGGCTTTCGAAGCAAACGATCAACTATTGACATGATATTTGCACTTCGGCAAATCCAAGAAAAATGTAAAGAACAAAACAGGCCGCTTATAACATGCTTTGTGGACCTAACAAAGGCTTTCGACACCGTAAGCCGATCTGGCCTGTATGCAGTCCTTAAATCCATAGGCTGTCCACCAACATTGCTAAAACTTATTGCATCCTTCCACACTGACATGAGGGCATGTGTCAACTTTGAGGGCTGCACATCCAATTCATTTGCTGTAAACAGCGGTGTGAAGCAGGGATGTGTTCTTGCTCCTACCTTATTTGGTATATATTTTGCAGCCCTACTCAAGAATGCCTTTGGTCAATGTTCAGGTGGAGTACTTATTAACACCAGAGTGGACGGCTCCATTTTTAATGTTGCCAGACTAAAAGCAAAATCTCGTACAGAGCATATTATGTTACAAGAGCTCCTCTTCGCAGATGATGCTGCAATCGTGGCCCACGATGAAACCACGCTCCAGGCTCTCATCAATAGCCTTGCCAAAGCCTGTGACAAATTCATGCTAAAGATCAGTGTCTCAAAAACTGTAGTTTTGACACAAGGCTTGAGAAACTCCAACCCAATCATGCTGAATGGCTCTCCTCTGGAGCAAGTGGGAAAATTCTGCTACCTAGGCTCAACCATCAGTGGTAGCACAGACATAACAACTGAAATAAATGCCAGAATAGGAAAGGCGGCCACAGCTTTTGGCAAACTCTCAAAAAGGGTGTGGAACAATAGCAAGCTGACCATCAAAACAAAGGTACTCGTGTACCAAACTTGCGTCCTAAGCACCCTGCTGTATGGCTCAGAGACATGGACCACCTACTCCAAACATGAAAGATCCCTCAACTCCTTCCACCTGCGCTGCCTACGCAAAATTCTCAAGATCAAGTGGCAAGACAGGATCTCAAATATCGAAGTTCTGAGCCGAGCCAACATTCCATCAACTCAGGCTCTCCTAGGCAAAAAAAGACTGCGGTGGCTTGGACATCTCCACCGTATGGAAAATGATCGCATCCCCAGACAAATTCTCTACGGGGAACTTGCTACTGGCAACCGACCCAGAGGTAGGCCACATCTGCGATTCAAAGACACTTGCAAGGTCACGATGAAAGCATTCAACATCGACCCCAATGAATGGGAGAACCTTGCAAGTGATCGAAGCAGATGGAGACAAAAATTGCGCAGTGGCACGCTCGCAATAGACTTCAAGGCAAAAGAAACATACCTGACAAAACGACAGAGGCGGAATGAAAACACTCGCCAAAGTGAACCCAAAAGACTGACCTGCAATCACTGCCATCGCACTCTCGGGTCAAACATTGGTAGAATAAGCCACGAGAGAAGCTGTCAGTCAAAGTGAAAGTGAATATTCTAGCTGCTAAGACCGTCTGTAAAGACGCTAAAGGCCATATATACACAACAATAGATGAATTTGTTACTTTATTTGAATTTAAAAAAAAAAAAAGCACCAACGGATTTTGATTGGTCAAAAAAACTGGATGATGACGTCACGACATCAAGTTTCAATGAGACCTCCCACATTAGCGAACGATGTGGATCTTAATAAGAAAGCTGTTGCCCTTTGCTCGCCAACGGAGAGGTGGAAATAGATTTAGAGCAGGATAATTTTGTTTACATTGTATTCGCAGGAATTGTGGCTTTTAAACATTCTTCAAATATTTATCACAAAACCATGTACCATATCTTTATTTATACACAGGAACAGAAATATAATTCAGATCGTGTGATCTTTCCAGCTTCCTATCTAAGATCTCAATACTCAGTATCAACTTTAGCCTCTTCACCTTATTTTTTGCTTACGAGCACACAGAGATTAAACCGCCGAATGTCGTGGAATATTCATTTATATGAGCCGACTTCATTTTGCAACCATATATGTTTTCGCCATGCCCAATGAGTAAATATTAATGGCAGTGGCGACGTTTACGGCAGATGACGCTCATACCCCAATAGAAAAACACAAAGAAAGGAAGCGCTGCCGCACGAGAGGGAGTAAAGCCGAACACAGAAAAATGGTGAGTTGTGTTCACCGGCTGCCATAAACGTAGCCACTGTGAATATTAAATTACCTAAAACCTTCCAAAAATCATTTCCATTTATCTACTTTGGCTGAATCTGTACGGCGATTTTGGATCAAAGTGTATGCTAATGTCGGTTCAGTCTGTAAGTACGTTTTTGGCTCAATCCACTTAGCGATTGGCTCAGTCTGTAATACACTCGTTAGCATTTGTCTTGTCTTGTCGGCCTTCCAGTGCTACGTGCAATATTCAAATTTCACTGTTGGTGGAGAGTGTCAACAAGGTGATTTAGCACTTTGGTAAAGGATATGGTTCGACTGCAATGAGAGGGGCTAAATCACACTCGCAAACACGCACAAGCAAAATACTAAATCAACAAGAGTATTAACAATATGGGTCAGGCCTGCAGGGCCGCAACAATTTATTCTAGGATTAAAAAGAATATAAAAACAAGTTATAGGTAATATGAAATCTAGAGCAAATGCAAATTAATAATATGGTATGGATCTAAATCTAACTGCTTACACAGATAACTCCCCACTGCTGTTAATAACTCTCCTTCACGTAATGTAAGTGGATAACCGTTATAAGTTCAGTTCATCAGTAAGCTATAAGTCTCATTGTCCAAAGACCTAGACTCTATGATAATTATGGCAATACAATGTCAATATGAAGTAGATATCCAGATCCAAAGGTCCTGGCACTTAACTAGTTCAAGAAAAGGCACTATTCAATTCCAACAATTCCCAAGCACACGTTCTGTAACTCGGGTAGAACCCCTGGTGGACACATCTAGATGTATTTGGTAATCACAATCAACTAAGAAACGTACCATTGCTCCCGGTCAGTATAATTGACCGAGATAAATCCAATACTGGCATGAACAAGTTGTACGGGGACATGAGCTTTCTTTCTCTTGCTTAGCCCCTTCGTCAAGTACAGTTTAAAGCATTGTTTGTCTACGGACTTTTCTCGTCTAGTCGAAAAGAACTAAAAGAACTAAAAGAACTGAAACACCTCACGAATAGGTTGCAGCCATCGTATGTGTCTAAATAGTACCCAGCTGACACGCTCATTTATATGATATCATTTCCCCAGCTAAATTATCACGCTGACTCATTACCGTCAGACCTGATTGGTCAGTTTATCTGAACCCTGCACCTCGGCAACCAAGGCCAAGGATGTTTCCAGAAAAAGCTTTTGAATAAAATTAAATCTGCCAATTTCATTGATCAGATACTGCAGGTTGTTGCTCTAACCCCCACTGTTCCAGACGAGGTCAACTGGCTAGACGTGACGCGTCTATCAACACACCCTTCCTCACCCCTCTCTGTCTGTGTTAGTCACGAGCGGCAAAACTGCTTCGTCATAATAGTATTAGCTCTCCCTTGCTCTTTACTTTTTCGGTCATCATCATCATCATTGCCTTTCTCACCCTGGATCAGGGTATAGGCCACCAACAAACACCTTCCATCCCTCTCTATCATGGGCCAGCCTCTTTACATTATTCCAAGTCTTTCCGCTTCGTTGCACATCATTTTCTCTGGCTCTTCTCTACGTTCCGCGCGGCCTTCCTCTTGATCTCTTGCCCTGGGGATTCCAGTCCAATACCTTCTTCGTGATGCTGTTTCCTGGCCTCCTGAGAGTGTGGCCGATCCATCTCCATCGCCTCCTACCAATTTCCTCTCTGACTGGGTTCTGTCTTGTTCTTTTCCATACAATTTCATTGCTGACCTTGTCTGTCCATCTGATCTTAAGTAGCTTCCTCAAACATCTGTTGATGAAAACTTGGATTCTCTTTATGCAGGCCTGGGACGCATTCCAGGTCTCACATCCATACAACAGGACTGACTTCACGTTCGAGTTGAATATCCTCAGCTTTGTTTTTAGAGATATATCCTTGGTTCTCCAAATCTTGCTTAAGGATGTGAAAGCTGCCTGTTCCTTTCCAATTCGTGCTTTGACTTCTGCCTCTGTTCCTCCCTTATTGTCAATGATACTACCAAGATAGCAGAAGGACTCTACATCTTCCAGTGGTTGATCTCCTACTGTGACTTGTTCGCTTAGGGGTGCAACAATTTTTAGGACCTTCGACTTCGCGGGATGTATCCTCAATCCAATAGATTCTGAAATTTTGTTTAGAACTGTAGTCTTTGCTTGCATCTGGTCGTGTGTGTGCGACAATAGTGCCAAGTCATCTGCAAAATCTAGATCGTCCAGCTGTGTCCATGGGGTCCATTGTATGCCATTTCTTCCTCCACTGGTGGTTTCTTTCATAAGCCAATCAATCACCAGGATAAACAGAAATGGGGACAGCAAACAACCCTGCCTAACACCAGTCTTGATATCAAAGCTGTCAGTAAGCTCCCCATCGTGTACGACTCTGCAACTTGTCCCGTCGTACATGCTCTTGATAAGATTCACCATCTTCTCTGGGATTCCATAATGTCTCAATATTCTCCACAGTGTTTCTCTATCGATGCTATCAAAGGCCTTCTCGTAGTCAAGGAAGTTCACTATCAGTTGGGAGTTCCACTCTAGCGACTGCTCTATTATGATTCTCAGGGTGGCGATCTGGTCGGTGGTTGATCGATTACTCCTGAAACCAGCTTGCTCCTCGCGAAGTTTTTGGTCTGTTGCATTCTGTATTCGCTTGAGAATAATCCGATTGAAAACCTTTCCTGGGATGGAGAGAAGTGTGATTCCTCTGTAGTTACTACAATGGCTGAGGTCCCCCTTTTTTGGGAGCTTCACGAGGTGTCCTTCCTTCCAGTCCTTTGGAAACTTGCCTCCGATCCAAATCCTCGAGAATAGTGAGTGCAGACACTCTGCAGCCCCAGCAGCATCTGCCTTCAGCGCCTCTGGTGGGATCTGGTCTGGTCCAGCTGCCTTGCCTCGATTTGACTGCTTTATGGCGTCATTAATCTCTGCTTTAGTCGGAGGGTCGCAACTGATCGGTAAATCATTTCTTGCGGGTAGAATGTCGGGTGGGTTGCTTGGTGGAGGTCTGTTCAAGAGGCTGTTAAAATGTTCTATCCATCTTTTTGCCTGAGCTTCCTTTCCAAAAATAGCCTTCCTGTTGTAATCCTTGACAGGAACTTAAGGTTTTCCATATTTTCTAGCAAGAGTCTTTGTAGTCTGGTAGAGGATCCTCATGTGTCCTCCTGTTGCTGCCTTCTCTGCTTTCTCTGCTAACATTCCTATGAACTCCTCTTTGTCTTTTTTAATTGATTTTTTGACCTCTTTAGCTGATGCTCGGTACTCTTCCTGGTTACCAACTCTTGAGCTTCTTGTACGACTTGCATTTACCCGTTCTTTTAGGTCTCTTCTTATCCTTATCATGTCCAGTGATTTTTGACTGACCCATTCCTTGTGTTCCACTTTCTTATCCCCAATAACATCCTGACATGTCGATGTAAATACTCCTTTTACCTTAGCCCAGTGAGTCTCCAAATCTACTGTCTCTTCGAGGTCAACAAGGGGTTTGAATCTATTCCTCAGTGTCAGCTGGAACTCTTCCTTCTTGTCTCCATCCAGAAGGCTCACTTGAAACTTTCTCCTCTTTGTTCCTGCTCTGGTACCTTGTTTCTTGAGGCGGAGTTTGAGTCTTGCCAGCAGCATGTGATGGTCAGATCCAACATCTGCTCCTCTCTGTACTATGACATCCTCCAGTGAGCGTCTGAATCATCGGGTGATGCAAAAGTGGTCAATCTGGTTTTCAGTTACTCCATCCGGTGAAATCCAAGTGGCCTTATGGATCCTCTTGTGTGGGAATACTGAACCTCCAATCACATAGCTGTTAAATGCGCAGAAACTTGCAAACCGCTTTCCATTCTCATTCATTTGTCCTAAACCATTGCACCCCATAATGTCCTCATACCCAGTATTGTCCTGTCCTATCTTGGCATTGGCGTCTCCCATTATAATGTTCACATCTTTTCTTGGCAGTGTGTCAACTATTTCCTGAAGCTGGTTGTAGAAATCGTCCTTGTCCTCATCGGTTGCTTCATTTGTTGGGGCGTATATCTGCACAATGTTCATGTTGATGTTCTTCTTCTTTGTAGTAAATGATGCCAATATAATTCTCCTTCCATAGGGTTCCCATCCCCTCAGTGACCTCTGGGCGTGCTTGCTCAAGATGATCGCTACTCCTTCTGTATGCTTTTTGTCCTCCCTTCCAGAATACAAAATCTTTTCCCCAGAATTAAGTTGTTTCAGTCCGGACTGTATCCAGCGGGTCTCGCTAACTCCAAGTATGTGCAGTCTGTATCGCTTCATCTCCATTGTAACTTGGGCACTCTTTCCTGCTTCATACATGGAGCGGACATTCCACGACGCAATCCGGAGTGACTTGCTTGATGAAGGAGCAGTCGGGCCAGTGGCGTCCTTTCGGCTTTGTCCATTGTCCTTCATTGAATCTACAGGTGCAGATGCTCCCCCTTCTCCCAAGATAAAAGACTGATTTGAAGTATTTGCTTGTATTTCTGTAACTGGTTTATTTTTACAGGGTGGGTAGTTGGCCCACCGCCAACTGGCTCTTCTCGGGAGACCAGGACCTTTGCACCTTTAGTCGCCTCTTACGACACGCAGTATCACGTCAGATGTATTCTTTGCTGTCCCTCTTCTACAAGAGAGCCCCGCATCTGCACGGACGCGAGTACGCGACATTTTAGGTGAAATAAACAACTTGCTTGATATGCCATTGGATTTTCAAGCCTAACTTAGATCATGACAGAGAGACCATGGAAAACACTGCTGCATCGCGCTGACATACACAGTCATATTATAGGTATTTTCTACCAGAGTGGAAAAAAACAAACAAACAAACAAACAAAATCAAACTTTTTCACTTCAAAAATAATTATGATTGAAGCAAAATTCTCTATACTTTCTGTTCGGTGGTGTTGCATAACCGAGACAGTAGATTTTGCCATCTGTTTGCACAGGATTTACCCTGAAACAGCAGATGAACACAGAATCCAATTAACATGTGATCCATGGTAAAGTCCTAAGCATTGTTTTCTCAACTGGCAACTTTTCATTTTCGAAAGACTCACACCATTTCCTCACCGTCTTACACACATTCAAACACACACACACACACCTTCCTTTCGATCCTCCTCCTCCCACAGTTTTCAATTTTCCACACATCTACGGACTATTTCATCGTGTACGCCCCCCTCCCCCCCACACACACACACCTTTTTTCCCAACTCCGCCTCGCACAGTTTTCAATTTTCCATAGATCCACGGAATATTTCATTGTCCACCCAATCACACACACACACACGCATGCACACACAATAATCCTGCTGGTAAACCGATGATCAGTAGCCCATGTAAAGTAAGTAGAAGAACTGATTTGGAAAGTTTGCTGTGAGCACAAACATTATTTCTTACCTTTGCTTCATGTAATTGATTCATAATAAATGAAACATGTTATTATTATTGTCATCATCATCATCATCATCATTATCGTTATCAACAAAGGACCCAAGTTTGGTTACCTTTTAACATGACTTTACCTTTATCTTCCCAAAGGATCACCAGGCTATTCACATGGCTCAAATTGGGGCTTGATTGTTGTCATCGTGCTCGGTTCTGGTTTCTTTGTGTTCGTGTTTATTTTCCTTTGTTGTATTTATGGCTTGAAAAAGTGGAGACGGAGAATCGCCAATAGAATCAATCAAAGAACATCGTCGTTACCTCTTGGGGGCAGTCAAAGACGACCGTCGGTACCTCTTAGGGGCATTCAAAGACAACCATCGGTACCTCTTGGGGGCAGTCAAAGACGACCGTCGGTACCTTTTGGGGGCATTCAAAGACGATCGTCGGTACCTCTTTGGGGCAATCAAAGACGACCGTCGGTACCTTTCGCCCTCAGCACATCAAGACCTTTCACTGTGACAAACTCTTCATCAATTTCATACACCACGTCAAGGTTGTCTCACACTGAGGCGACAAGACCAGGAGATTTGCATAGGACAACCCCCACCAGTTTAGCCGCCGAGCCACCTTCATATGAATCAGGTAAATCATTGACATCAACAACATACCTTTCACGGAATGAATATTTCCTGTAATAGCCAAAGGGCACTCAAAGGAGCGTACAACATTCCATCATGAAGATAGTGACTTGCTTTAGCAGAAAGAAATGACATTGATAAATACCAATGAGATCTACGGTGGGTGGTTGAGGGAAGAGACAAGGGAATTGTTGAGAATTTAGGTATGGGAGTGGGTAGGAGTGGGAGAGAAAAAAGGAGTGAAACATGTACCACGGTGTTAGGAGGAGTGTGGGGATGGTTGGGGGGAAGAGAAATCTGTTGTCTCAATGCTCAGCTGGAAATAAAAAAAGAAGGGGGGGGGGGGGGGGAGGGGATAAATTCTAATGTCTTTAATATTTGGCATTCTGTAAAAGTTAAATTCAAAAAAAAAAAATCGTAAGCTTGGGACAGAAAGGTTTATTGCACCTCTTTCGTAAGGGAAACAAAATCTAAATGAAAAAAGCTGCGACCACTGAGATGTCCTTTCACCTCTGCTGGTTGTTTTTTTTTTGTTGTTTTTTTGTTTTTGCTTTTTTGTTGAACCACGAAAAATTTCTGGTATAACTCGTTGAACCCTTCAATAAGAGTATTTTGTCTTGGTGGTTCGCTGTTCTTGGCATTGACACCTCTCTTTTCTTGTTTTGATTTTACTTGTTAATATTTATATGTGTTTTCGTGGTAGGGATTTTTTTGTTTAAGTTTTGGACTGACATCGGCCTTATTGGGCCTGCTCTGCTCGATTTCCAACTGCCGAGGTATCTTTAGCGTGCATACATGCCCTGCTAAGTCAAAATTTGGCAAAAAGAAAAAGTTGCATGTAGCAAAGCCTCGCATAAGAAATAATACCAAAACGATACAATGAAACCCAAAATAAAAGAGAAGACAGAAAATGGTCGATATTTTGCCTTTACCTATAGGCTTGCTGCGACCCCACAGTTTTTCTGGTTTTTTTTTTTATATTACACGTGCCCTGCTAGTTTTTCGTCTTTATCCGATAAGACTAGATGCTCGATCCTACCTACCATAGGAACTGGGACTCGACCCCCCCCCCCCCCCCCCACGGGATCGAACCCGGCACATCCGGCATGAGAAGCCTCAACACTTTGCCTCTAGACCAAAGTGTTCCTTGAGGACCAACTGAACTGATTCCTTATGGTATTTATAGGACACTTGCCCGATAGTTTTCATGTTGTGGCCGAATCCTCGTCCCCGATGTAATCTGAGTGTGCAGGAGAGGGATTGAAGGCTTCAGCACATACACACACACACACACACATACATTCACACATGCAAATTCTATTTATTTGTCTGGGACTAAAACATTCTATCATTAAAAAACCTGTTTCATTATTTCTTTATACTGGCAGTGATGGGAATACCAAGCGAGCCACCGCCTCCGTATCCGGGAAACCAGAAGACATCATGATCTAGAACAGAACAAAAGGTAAACAGGAATTTCATGTGGTAAAAGGAACTTTTACTGACTAGAGAAGTCTAGAAAATCATGTTTCTTTTACTGTCTAAAATAGTCTAAAGTACATGTATCATGTTTCCTTGACTGACTAAAGTAGTCCAGAGTTCATGTTTTCTTTACTGACTAAAGTAATCTGTAGTACATACATGTAATTATATCATTTTTCCTTTATGGACTAAAATAGTCCAGAGTATCATGTTCCCTTTAATGACTAAAGTAGCCTAGAATACAGATATCGTGTTTCCTCCACAGGCGAAAGTAGTCCAAAGTATCATGTTTCCTCTACTGACTAAAGACCCTAAAGTAGTCTAGAGTGCATGTATCATGTTTCCTTTACTGACTAAAGTAGTCTAGAGTGCATGTATCATGTTTCCTTTACTGTCTAAAGTAATTCAGAGTACATGTATCATGTTTCCTTTACTGACTAAAGTAGTCCAAAGCATGGTGTTTCACTGGAGATAAAATAAGACATAACAATGAGCAAAATAATGACACAAAATTAAGTCCACACAAATTTAACGTATGAAGAGAACATTTATTATATTGCAGTACACCGTTGTCTGTTACCCCGGTTATAAGCCTTGCTAGGCCACCAGAGTTTATATACACGTGTAATTGAAGATGGCCGGCTTTGCTTTAAATTCATCCGTTCATTTAAATCATATGTATTGATGACACTAATTCTATAAAATATCCGTGCGTAATGTATTCAATACGAATACTGATATCATTTGCAGAATTATGAAGAAGGTATCGTGCCAGGTCACTAAGTATTATGGCAGTTTGACGTATCATAAAAAAAAATAAGTTCCACCAAAAGAGACCTGACCGCAGGGCTGTGATGAAAGAATTGAACTGTAACTATACAACAAATTAAGATGCTCCCATTTGATTTGTGATTGAATAATTTGATATTTTCAGCTCTCAACTTTAAAATCTGTATGAGAATTTGAAATACACCAAGTCTTTGCAATTTCTTTCCTCTTAGGAAACAGACGGGAAAGAAATGAGGGCGATGATGAGGAAATCCACTTTCCACTGAATTTGGCGTTGCTCGTATCGATACTCATACCAGGAGGATTGTATTTATTCATAATATAAGTTTATATCTACATGTATAAAAACTAGTATAGTTCATTGAGTTCTATTACTCTGTGTGGCCTGAATACAGTAATGAGCATAGATCTATACACTCTTTCTGATGTTGAAATGGCTAATAAGGTTAGTCAGACGGACCGTGCAAACAGTGTTGTAAAATACAAACCACCAAGCAGGTGATTTATGAAAATGTCAGTATTTCATGTTAGGATTTGATCAACTTAAACATGAATTGCCATTATTACGGAGACGAAAACTAATTTAATGCAGTGCTAAAGTTACTGTTGCCATTCAGTAGAGTCTAGGGCCATTTACCTGAATGGAATCGAATAGAAATTTGATATATCAATTTCTTTATCCACAAAACATGCTGAATAAATCAGAATGTCTCCATCCACACGACTCTCTCTCTCTCTCTCTTTGTCTCGCTTTATCTCTCTTTGTCTTTGTCACTCCTTCTCTCTTTTCTCTCTCTCTCGCTCTCTCTCTCTCTCTCTCTCTTTAAGAGATAATATCTCTCTCTCTCTCTCTCTTTAAGAGATAATATCTCTCTCTCTCTCTCTCTTTAAGAGATAATATCTCTCTCTCTCTCTGTATCTGTCTCTCTCTCTCTGTATCTGTCTCACTCTCTCTCTGCCCCCTTTCTCTCTCTCTCTATCTCTCCTCCTCTCTTTGATGTAATTATGATTATTATATAGTTATAATGTATGTTTATGCTTTGTTAAATTGGAATAATGGGCCTGCTATAACTTAAATTTTAAAAAGTATTATGTAACACGTACTTACTGCCAGTTTTTCCTCGATCCCATTTGGGAAATTTGCCTTTGTGTCACTGCAGCCCAGTTATAACTGGAGCAAGCACGTCGTCGCCACAGTGTCGCGGCGTTGTTTTTTTTTTTGGAGGAGGGGGGGGGGGGGAGATGAGGGAGGAGGGGGGGGGGAGATGAGAGGGGAGGGAATATGTATATACCATTCGAAGTCTACATTAATTTTCAGCTGTTGATTTTTATTGGTGTTAAAATTGCTTTCAGATCAATAAATATGCAGATTTCTAAAAAGAATATTTGTCTTGTATTGTTTATTAAATTGATATCAAATCAATGTGTAATTAAGTCTTAACTTTTGAGAACTTATGTGCCTGTCATCCACAAATGTCTGATATATTCACTGCTACTGAACAGAGAATGGGTCTAAAGAGGAGGAGTGTCTACGTGCTAACGTCTTCCCTCAGTACTGTGTTGCTGAGTACTGGTCATGGGGACTACAGAGAATTACTTTCGGAGGTCTATAATTACCACATGTGACCCGACCTTGAGCGTGCGGCATCGGGTCTCTCTGTGACAGGCTTGTTTACTTTTCTTTTTTTTTTTTTGTCCTTTCTTGTCCATCGCGGGCCTCCAGCCATTTTGTAACCTATCAGCAGCTGATTGTATCACTAGTCTGTCAAACTTGGGACATTAATTTATGCAATTATCTTGGTACTTCTATTTTTCCCGCCAAAGCTTGAACTGTCACCCTGAAATCTGCATAACAATACGAAAGACAAACATGAACAGATTGGGTTTTGTCTAAAAGATTGTTGTTTCATTTCATGTACGGAATCTTTAGATTTAATCAGCTTTGGTGCTCGGGGACAAGTTGTGAGATTCTCATGGTGAACGCCTATTTAAGGCGAGAAGTCTTGCAAGAAATAAATTTAGATCTAACACCAATGATTCCATAGTCTTTCCCTCGGACATCTGGCAGCCGTAGGTTAGTTTATTGAAGGCTTGCCTAACTCAGCAAAAAGTTATCCTGGAGCGCGCTTATTCGGGGTATTTTCAAGTAAATCGTACGGACCAGCCATTTCAGTGTTTTCCTCGAGTTGTTTACCATTGATAATTTTACAGTTCTGCTATACAGAATTTTAATTTACAAAAAATTATTGAAACAGCTGACAGAAGATAATGTAAATCCAGCACGAAACTGCAATTTTTAGAGCAAATAATAATTATGATGAACATAGTGTATCATTTCCTTGTTCCGTATACTACGCCATCGATCTAATCCAGACTCAGATCTAAGTCTACATCACGGAACTCACTCCCTCCCCAGCACTCTCCAAGTTTTCGAAGCCTTGAAGTACATGCATATTATCTGAATGAAAATTTCTAAAAAAAAGTTCAGTTTGTTGCCGACGACACGATTTTGTTTACATTGAAAGTGAAGGAAGTTAAAAATGAGCTCACACTGGACAATGCAAAAAAAAAAAAAAAAACGGCTCCTGGTAAGAGTGGGCTGATTCGATTCGGAATTCGAAATTCGATGAATTCGGGAAGCTCAATTCAAATCCAACGAATCACACATCATCGCTGCAGGATTCTAAACGGCTAACTCGCTTTTTGTAAATTTTACAGGAGAGTGAAAAATAACTGTAAAGCAAGGCTATTATACATATTTTTGGAGCTGGGAATCGGTACTGATACTAAAAATATTTCTGATTACAAATCCAGGGCTTATTTTATTTATAGGATGTGTCATGTGATGCCACTCTTAATTCCGGAAAAAACCCAGCACACTGCATTTTCAGAGTTAGCCGTTTGGAATCCTGCAGGGTCGACATCACAGCCGAATCTGAACACGAATCAGATGAATCAGGCCGGAAGGAGAAAATGAAGTATAAGAAATAATTTACCATAATAAATCCCTTTTAAATATTATAAATAACAAATACACACCAAAAAGATACCGTGTACGTCTCTAGAAAATTTTGAATAAATAATTCGGTATATCTCACGCAAACTGACAAAACTGCCGATGAAATACAGTAGGCCCCTACTAAGTTATTTTCCTCTTCACAGTATCTGATTCGAAGTTACTAGGCATGTTCGAATTTGACCCGAATCAAGGCGAATCTCCCTGCGAACATAGTCATATGACACTCTTCCTTTGTGATGATTGGTTATAAAAACATGTAGTAATGAGCGCTATGGTGACGATGCCACGGTGTTTACGTCTTAACGAGAGCTAGTGGGCCAAGGTCGAACATACACACGCTTACCGCTCTATAAAAGTCAGCATCAATAACGCGTGCTATAGCACGGAGTGGCTAGATTTCTGAGCATAATTAATATTAATCAACATTGCATTTTTAATTTGTCATCCTTAGTTGACCTACTTTTCCACGTTACGACTTGAAAGCTCGCCTCCAACACTGCAGTAGGGCTACTGTGTTCGGAAGCTTTGCGAATCAAGGTCAGATTCGCAAATTCGAATCAACTCTAAGAGAAACGAATTGGGTTGAATTGAGCCCGAATTGACCTCTTACTATCGTGGGAAGCACTGACTATTTCTCTGCATTTCACTGGTTATGATATTGACCTCGATTCGAATTCGAAATTCGTGTTGGTCGAATCGGGGTCACAAAATGTTCGGGTTTGCGAATCAACCAGCTCGTTGGTTCGGCCCACCCTCAGCTCACGGCGCCTCGTAAAAGGGAAGGGAGGACACTGCGAAAAAAGTGATTTAGTATCTGTTGCCAAGTAAGACAAAGTAGTTCCCCTTATTTATAGATAGCCAGAGATAACAGTTTCGTCACAATATAAATGATTGTGATATATAGTGTGTTTTCCTTGAGTTAAAAGGTAGGCCTATGAAAGCTGAGATAGGAACTTGCTGCATGAAAAATCAACATCAAATAACTAAGCTAACCTGTTGTTCATTTACATAATTTTACACTACTGTCACGATCACGTGCGTGAAGATTGTCACGACCACGTGTGTGATGTGTACTTAACTTAATTTTCCTTTCAAACCCAGCTAATAAGCCAAGCAAGCAGACCAGCGACCAACGGACACATGGAGTGAAATTGTAACTCAAACGATATTTAATACTAAATGCATGACAAATAACTTATGCCAAAACATTCAACTCATAATAATCAAATACACAGTCACAAGACAGAGATATGTGAAAATCCCTCTTGGGCACGATGGCTATTTTCTACTTCCCATCTAACATCTAACCCTTTTGTCCATAAACTTAATTATTAACACTTAAAAGTCTCTCCTTGTCAACACACTTTTACAGTTCCAGGGTCTAAACACCGCCGGATATACACTATATTGAAGGATTTCCAGACCTTCCACACGCCACTCGTAGATACACTAAATCGGAGGGTTTCCAGACCTCCCACACATCATCGTAGATAAGCTAAATCGGAGGGTTTCCAGACCTCCCACACACCATCGTAGATAACCTAAATCGGAGGGTTTCCAGACCTCCCACACACCATCGTAGATAACCTAAATCGGAGGGTTTCCAGACCTCCCACACACCATCGTAGACACACCAACATAATAGATACTCACACACCTTCAACCACCATGGTCCCCATGGCACGACCTTCACACGTCGTCCGGACCTTTCACTCACTAGACTGACGGATTTCCAGATCTTCTACACACCACCGTAGATAAGCTAACGTAATGGTTCCCCATGGCCCGACCACACAGATCGCCATACCGTCAGACTTTGGAGGGGGAACCACGTGTGCCGAGCTTCTCCTCTATTTATATTCTCCAGGGCCCTGCACACGGGACTAGTTTTTAAAGCGAGACGTGGGCATCTTTTCAAGCTCGTCAACAATGTTAAAAACCGTGTTTTCCCCTGCTAAGCTCACCCCCCTCTCTCTACTCGTGGCGCACGAGGCCACTGCCCTTACTCGTGACACTAATGTAATTGTAAGCTTTTTTGTTTTTTCTGATGTTGTTCAATTTGATTCTTTGGTTTACTGTGATACAAACGTAATTAATTTTTGTTCTAGTTCTAGTAAAGCCTGTCCAATCCACCGATCAGCTAATGTAGTCGATGTCAGAAATAGTCGGTCCGTGTCCGGGCTCATTCTAATTCTAGTTGTCCACACCCAACGTTGATTAGTGGTAATAAATGTACATGATTTGCTATCATTAGCGCGCAGAAAGTACAATTTTCTTTCTTGCATCATCGGTGGAAGGGAAAATTTATTAGTTGGAATGGATGTTGACTAGCACTAGTTATGAAGGAAAGTTTATGCTTCACCAATGTAAAGAATGTATTCATAGAATGTACCTGAGAAAAAGAGCCAGCCATAAGGTGAGACAATTTTGTCATGCTCTTATAAAGCTTGATACTGAGTCAAGACCTTTTCAGAACATTCTACAATCATCACTGTCCAGCCAGTTTCAAATCATTTTCAGTGCCTACCTTTGATACACTCATCTTCCTGTTGCACCGGACAGTCAAAAGACACATGAAAAAGTTTGCAAAGGCGGTCCAAACAGCCAGTGAAGCACATACAGCAAGTTTGAGTAAGCCCGTGAGACAATCTACAAACAAAAAGACCTAAACATTATCTGCCACCCCGATGCATCCTTGAAGACAAAGACATAGAAAAATGAAAAGGCTTCACAGAAAGATCGACCAGTCACTGTCAGCTGTATATAGTTTGAATGCGATTTCCACAAGCGAAACAGGGCTGCTTGTTATCACCTTTCTTGTTCATCCTGGCTATGGACTGGCTTCTGAAAGAAACCACATCTGGAAAGAAGAATGGTATTCAGTGGACCCTATGGAAACAGCTAGATGACCTGGATTATGCTGATGATATAGCATTACTGTCACACACCCAGCAACAGATGCAAGCAAAAACATCAGACCTGGAGGAATTATCAGCATCCATTGGCCTTAGGATCCACCCAGAGAAATCCAAAGTCCTCAAGATAAAAACTTCAAGTACAGAGCCAGTAACGGTAAAGGGGAGCCCCTTGGAAGTAGTTAACAGCTTCACTTATTTAGGCAGCATTGTGGATGAAACAGGAGGAACAGAGAGGGACATAAAGGTAAGGATAGCCAAGGCAAGAGCAGCTTTCAAAGCCCTGAACAATGTCTGGAAGGATCGTGGAATCTCCATCGCTACAAAATGCAAACTCTTTAACTCTAATGTGAAATCTGTCCTATTGTATGGCTGCGAAACCTGGAAACCTTCCCAAACCTGTTTGAGGAGGCTGCAATCCTTCGTCAATACATGTCTGAGGAGACTTCTGAGGATAAGATGGCCGGATATTATTCGAAATAAGGACCTCTGGGAAAGGACAAAGCAGAGAAACATCTCCAGCGAAATAGGACTGCGCAGATGGCGATGGCTGGGACACACACTACGGAAGCCCCAGGATAGCACAGTAAGAAAGTCACTGCTTTGGAACCCACAGGGAAACAGGAAGAGGGGCAGGCCACGAACAACATGGAGGAGAGGCATGGAGGAGGATATGAAGAGGGGTGGCTACACATGGAATGAGTTGTCAAGGATCGCCCAGGATAGAGACAAATGGAAGGCTGTCGTTCGTGGCCTATACCCTGTAGAGTAGGGTGAAAGGGCAATGATGATGATGATTTTATATCTCTCATTTCAATTTCCTCATTGTGTGATATCAATGAAACTTAAAAGAAAAGTATTGATCCTGCCACTGTGTTCTGCCAGGTTCAAAGAATGGCAGGGCAGTCTGTGGGTATATTTGTGAGATATGCATTGATCTAATCAAAGTTGTTTTGTACGTCTATCTCTTGAGGGGATATCTGAGATGGGAGTTTCTGTGATTCCCTGTTGGTAATGGGATACGTGAAAGTGGTTGCTAACACGGTTGGATTAACTATTAAGCAAATTAAGCAAATGTTTAGGGCATCAAGGGAAAGGGGGGGGGGGGCACCTATTTCTGGGGGCAACACAGAATTTTTTCATTGCCAGATTTGCCATGGGGCAAAATTACAAATGGTGCAGCTGAATAAGAGTCCACAAAAAGGGACCTCAATAAACTGAAAAAAAAATTTAAGTATTTGCTTGCGTATAAGATTCGTTGTGTTTTTTTTTTTTCATTTTAAATGTATCAAAATATTACTCTGCGTCTGATGTGGCCGTGTACATTCAATGGAGAACGCTTCAGCGTTTGCAGTATGTTATATACAGTACATGGGGACAACAAAATCTTTTAAGTGCTTAGGGCCTCTAAAGGTCTTAATGCTAATCAACATTTTCGAGGCTGGAAAAAGACATGCTGGTATTTTGAATTAATAAAATAACTGAGCGACCATTTGTGGATATTTCTGTCTTGTAAACCCACATGAACTCAAGTTGACAGATAAGCTGAACTCAGCATAAAGATGACCAAAACATTAGCAGGCACGGTTAACTTTCACACCCCAGAGCAGGATAAAGTCAGGACGTGGCCATATCAAGCCTTCTTTACATCTCCACAAATCTACACATCACCATGTCTTGCCATGCCCCTGGTATATTGTAGTTTCAAGTTAGTTAAAGGGTGGGGGAGGGTGGGGGTGTGTTCCTAAAATAGTCTTAAAATATCCCACATTTCCCTCTGTCAAAGAAAACAATAACAGTAGCATCAAAGTCCGCAACAGCAGTAAACAGCCACCACCACAACAACAAGAATATTGAGTGATAACGAATTTCAAAAAAAATTGTCAAATTTGTGACGTTAACACATGTATTGATTGTGATTGTTATTGTTTATATAGGTAGAGCGCGCATGACATCACAGTGTGTTTTTGTTTTGTTCTTCCGACACCCAAGATGGCCGTTGGATCAGCTGATTAGTGTAACTTCGAGATATGTCTAAGCGGTTAAAATGCCTGCTGGTTGCCCTGCAGTTGACTGTTATGACAGGGGTGGAAAGGATGCATCCAAGCTGATCAGATTCCCTACCATCCGTGAAAACCAGGGAAAGGAAGTGAAAGAATTGACCGAACGTCTCCCATGTGCATGTACACACGTGCCATTGTTTACTCTAGCGAACTACTTTTAACTCGCCTCCGATTGGTTCGCGACGCCTCAAGTGCTCTGTCACGAGCTGAGCTAGGTCTTGGGGATCTAACGACTGCACGAGAGGCAGCTAACTCACACTCGGACCAAAACACACAAGAAATTACTAAATAACAAATGTATACGTTTGTCAGGCCGGCCGGGCCGTAATATTATTACATAAAATATATATATACGAAACAAATCACAATAGAGGTATGTTCTAAGCAAAAATTCCAATTACTAACTTATTCTAATCTGTCTACTTTACTGCAATCAATATTACAATGATATATTATTATAAAACACTGTGAATGCTGGGATGGCCCAGTACGTTTTCAAAACCTACAGAAGCACAATTTGGCTTGCAGGTATTTAAGCAGTTTGTATAAATACATATTATATGCAATCACTCAAACAATATTCATTTCAATATCAACGTGCAATAATTTTTCACTTGTATGGAGACAGTTTTACAATAAGGGATGCTCGTTCGTCGAGTCCAAGCTGTGGTTTTCTCTCTATCTCAATTCCTATGAGTGAATAGCGTAAGTTACCGTTATTCACACATACTAACTCGTAGGCGTGAAAATCAGGACATCGCAGTGTGGACTCTTTAGGTCAGTCCACCCAGACCTTCTTTCTAGAGCTCTCTTTCTCTGTCACTAGTATCAGCTCTCTCGCTGTCAGTCCGATGACAAGGACTGTCCGCCTTCGTGAAGCTCAGTTCAGGTACTGGCTAACAGGAGATGCGTCACGTGAACGATGCTTGGCTTCTAGTCTGCACTCAATGAATTTGGATGAGATCCTTTTGTTTCTGGGGGGCCTCAGCATAATGCTGTTGGCCCCCTCAATGAATTTCAATGCTACATTTTCTTTTATACTGACCAGATACCCAGCGGGGTTACTCCGCTGCTAAAATCAGTTCGGCAATCCCATTGGCCGAAACCTCCAACCTGGTGTATTAATCTCTGCACTATCACTAATCAGTTAACGTGCAAAACATGTCTAGTCATACCTAGCAATGTCGGCAATCCCCACCTTATCTCACCCCTACTCCATTATTTCTAATCACGAGCATCAAAACCCAAAGCGTGAATCTAATATTTTAACTTTGTAATTTCTCACTCACAAACAATTCTTCGCGGGGACCGTTCAAGGCCACCAGTCAGTTTCTCATGGCCCTGACAAGTAAACAACTCACGGCCCTGCGTGACATTTCCTTATTCTCGACTCTTGACGTGCTCGCAGTGCAAATCTGGTAACGAATCAAAATCAATTCCACAATCGCCATGGTGATACGTGGGTCCTTACTGCAAAGATGGCCGGAATGCGCATTCTACCTATAGCAGTCAGACGTATCGATTTGAAAGTTGTTAGGGGCGAGTAGTCTAATTACAAAGCAGAACTGACAAAATATTGAGGTGTGTTAATTGTTTAGCTGCGGCTTATAAAGTAAAATCTTACGCGCCCGAAACAACAGCCACATGAATTGTATTTCATCTCTGGACATTTCCCGTTGTAGCAAATATCAAGAGTTCTTATTTGTTTTACATTGCTGTAGTCATCTGTCCACATGGATGTCTAAGCGTGGATCACTCTCCGCCCTCTGCCAAACCTTCTCCATCAGTATGATTATCGTTTTATAATTATGTGTCTGTGTGGCGTGTGTTACGTGCAAAAGACTAAACACACTTAAGTATAAAGTGCGGCTGTTGTTATACGTAGGCTACGTATCCACCACAAGCGTTTTTCGCTAGGGACGCGAACGTATAGGTGTCTATCCCTAACCCCGTCCTTATCCTCAACCCTATATCTTATCGAATCCCTAACCCTGCCCCCCATCCTTTCAACCAAAAAAACAAACAACAAACAAACACAAAAGCAAGAGGAATGCAGAAAGAAAATCTGAAAGAATTAATTAAGGCTATTGATAGGAGTATTTCGGGAGAAGCTCTCTAGATCTAGAGCCACAAATGGCTTTAAAATACGTACCCCTAACGCAAAAAAAGTTGGGGGACGTACGCACTTGATGAAGTGCACACATGCCTGCAGCACCCTTGTAGGTCCCAGTGCTGGGCCAATGCCAATATGAACTACAAATACATGCGGTTTACACACCCAATAAAAATGTCGATATTTATCTTTTCCACTGTTCTCAGGGGTCTTCGGTCTGGCAACATAGAGAACACTTGCGCTTTTTGGGGTCATCAGGGATTTCCCCGGGGAATTTACCAAATTTTCCAACCAGCTAAATTAAGAATAGTTGGCAAAGTTTGAAGGAAATTATTCTTACCTATCGTTCGATGGACATTGCTGGGTATGGCCCCTAAATCTTAAGACATTTTCACCATGTTTGTTGTGTACCGTAGTAATTATTTCTTTACTGTCAAAATGGGAATGGTTTTATTTCTATCAACAAGGGAGGTCTGAATTTTGCTCCAGTTGATATTTAGTGACTGTGGCAAATTACGAAATATTCCATTGCCAAGACTTAGTGTGGTTTGGATTGATGGGTCTTTTCAAATGCTGCCAACACAGTGGTAAAGCAATACTGAAGTATTTGAGTGGAGTCCAGATAGAAGAGGATAATTTTGCCTGCGACACAGCAGCTGCAGTTTGGTCATGTCACGCTAGGCCCAGACTGCGACAGTGCTCTACCCGGATGTGTTCGCGTTTTTTTAAGGCATTCATGAAAAATTCTAGTATCCCAAGGAATTAGAGACAACACAGGTCGGTGGGCTCTTTGTGTTCTGATTTTACCATCTTCTCATGTTCTTCATCTTCTCATTTGTTCCACTTTCTTTTCCTCTTCTTGTATATATTATAATCATATTTAATCATCTCCTTAAGTTGGAAGAATTTGCACCAATCATCTTCATCTCCTTCTATTTTCCTGATCGTCTTCATCAGACATCTGTGTCATCACAGTCTCCACCTGAGTAATGATCAGACTCATATTTGAAGTTGTCTGTGGCTTCAAGACAATGTGTGGTGGACAGGAATATGCCCGGTGTTGTTAGCAGCTCTGTAAGTGCATATAATTTTATATAACATAAAGGGGTACACACACATACACACGCGCGCGCGCACGCATGCACGCACGCACACACACCTACCTATCTACCTACCTACCTACCTACCTATCTACCTACCTGTTTTCCAGAGCACTGGATGAATCAGTTTTTCTTTTAGTTGTCCCATCTGAGAAAAAAGCTGAACTAAAATTATGGGTATTTCTGGGTTGGTTTTTTGTCCGACATAATCTGATCTGAACTGTAATACAAATTACTTAAAGAAAAATCAGTGTTTTTTTTAAAGCTTTCTGTGTCTGTTTTCAACTGTAACTAACAGGGAAACAAACAACAGCCATAACAAGAAGGTTCTTTCTAGAGCCCTGTGTGTTTCTATTTTCAGTTATGCACGGCTTAGTAGACTAAAGTTTTCCGTAAATTGGAATGTAGCTTCGTTGTTTTTTTATAAACAACAACATAACCACAAACGACAACAATAACAACAAGAGTCTCCACCACTTTTCAGAAAAAAAAAAGATTCCTCTGACTAGGTCGTCGGTGTCTTTTTATGGGTTGCTTCCTCTGACTAGGTCGTCGGTGTCTTTTTATGGGTTGCTTCCTCTGACTAGGTCGTCGGTGTCTTTTTATGGGATGCTTCCTCTGATTACGTGGTCAGTGTCTTTTTATGGGATGCTTCCTCTGACTAGGTCGTCGGTGTCTTTTTATGGGATGCTTCCTCTGATTACGTGGTCAGTGTCTTTTTATGGGATGATTCCTCTGACTAGGTCGTCGGTGTCTTTTTATGGGATGCTTCCTCTGATTACGTGGTCAGTATCTTTTTATGGGATGATTCCTCTGACTAGGTCGTCGGTGTCTTTTTATGGGATGCTTCCTCTGATTACGTGGTCAGTGTCTTTTTATGGGATGATTCCTCTGACTAGGTCGTCGGTGTCTTTTTATGGGATGCTTCCTCTGATTACGTTTTCGGTGTCTTTTTATGGGATGATTCCTCTGACTAGGTGGTCAGTGTTTTTTTATGGGATGCTTCCTCTGACTAGGTGGTCAGCGTCTTTTTATGGGATGATTCCTCTGACTAGGTGGTCAGCGTCTTTTTATGGGATGCTTCCTCTGACTAGGTGGTCAGTGTCTTTTTATGGGATGATTCCTCTGACTAGGTGGTCAGTGTTTTTTTATGGGATGCTTCCTATGACTAGGTGGTCAGTGTCTTTTTATGGGATGATTCTTCTGACTAGGTGGTCAGTATCTTTTTATGGGATGCCTCCTCTGACTAGGTGGTCGGTGTCTTTTTATGGGATGATTCCTCTGACCAGGTGATCGCAAATGGTCCAAAAGGAATCTGCTACAATATGGAAAGATTATAGTAGCAAAAACGTTTTTACTATCAAAATCAAACTATTTTGTCTACGCCCTGTCTTCACCAAGGGCAACACTAGCTGAACAAGATAGAATTATTTTCTGTGGCAAAAAAAAAAAAAAGGTGTTCAAATATAAGAGCATTTGAAAAAGTTATGGGGAACACTTTGTATAGGGGACCAAACGATGGGGTTTGGGAGTAGTATGTAAAAAGGATCAGCAAAACGTCTTTCTTAGAAAGTAGTTAAGAAATATGTTTACATATTAAAATCAAGAGTAAAATTACCCATTCATTTCTGCAAAACCTTGGCAAGCTGACCTTATTTAAGGAAGTCAAACATTAAAGCAAAAGAAGTAACATGTGTGGGCTCTATAAACTCAGCTTTTTGGCAGGATGTAATTAAAACTTGGTCAGACCTAGAAAAAAAGACAACGGACAAGAAAATGATATCCACAAAAATAGTACACTCAAGTAACCTTTATTGGAACTATGATTAGGGTTACCAGACTGGATTTTTTAAAGCCAAATTCCAGAAATTTGGTTTTATTAAGATATGGTTGGCGTAAAAAAGTTCGTTTGGCTTTTTCCTGGGTTTTTTCTTTTCTTACTTAAATTACCTGCGCAAAACTATATACCATCCGTTTTCTAAAATATTTCTTTTCGAGGAAGTATTTTTTGGCCAGTTATATGCCCATAAGCCAAGATTCTTGCCACTGGCTATCTAGAAAGCGCCAAGCGGTAAAGTCAGTGTCCAGTTACTGTGATTTATATTCTTTAAACTGCACAGTTTTCTGAAAGACTGTCATCCACCTTAGGAATCCCTACACCGTAGATAATAATAATAGTTCGCACATCAGGTATGATGATGACCTTAACAACACCAGAGGAATAAAGAACAGAAATTGTTGAGAATTTTCAACACAAGGACAATAAAGAGAACTAAAGGACACAGAGGACAGAGTGGAAAGACTGTTCTTTCATGACTTATGGCTTCTCATGTGACTGATAAGTCCTATTTTTGCCCTGAAGACCCTTCCGCATAAATGACAAGACTGCTCCGTTGGTTCAGTACCACTGGGCCTTTTCTTGCGCCTTTCTCTTTTTTTGATAGCCTGCTGGACTCTGTCAGCCTCCCATACTTTGCTGCCTCTGGTAAGGGCCGCCCTCCAATTTGCACGATCAAGCGAGAGCCCTTCCCACTCACTCACATCAATGGCAAAGGCCTTCAGTGATTGCTTTAGAGTGTCTTTGTAACGTCTCTTTGGGGCCCCAACATTCCTCGTTCCATGGGAGAGCTCAGAGAAGAAGATTTGCTTAGGGAGTCTGGAGTCGGGCATTCTGACATGTCCTGCCCAACGTAGCTGAATTTTTTTCAGGTGGCAGAAGATGCTCAATTCCTTGGCATGATTGAGGACCTCCGTGTCTGGAATTTTATCCTGCCATTTGATCCTTAGGATCTTTCTAAGGCAGGCCAGATGAAAGTGACTTAGTTTTCTGGCATGCGATTGGTACACTGTCCAGGTTTCAGCCCCATAGAGTAGGATGGGAAGGACCACAGCATTGTACACTTTCAGCTTAGTGTCTGTGCGAATGCCGGCAACATCCCACACTCTCTTTCGAAGCCTGCCAAATGCAGAGCTGGCTTTGCTGATTCTTGAGGGAATTTCAGTATCAACACGAGCCGTGGAAGACAGTGTACTGCCAAGATAGGTGAAGTTCTCCGACACGTTCAGAGGACTATCATGGACTTTGATATTTGGGGTCACAGGATACTTGTCGTCTGGAGTAGGCTGATGGAGCACTTCCGTCTTCCTTGTGCTTATTGTGAGGCCAAAGTTGTCACAGGCACTAGAGAACTTATCAACACAGTTTGGCATGCTATCCTCATCGTGTGCCAGAAGTGCACAATCATCAGCAAATAGTAGGTCACAGACTTGAGTACTTTTGGTTTTGGTTTTTGCCTGAAGTCTCCTGAGGTTGAATAGACTGCCATCAGTTCGGTACTTGATGCTTACCCCTTGTGGAGGAGAGCTAAAGGCTTCTTGTAGCATTGCAGAGAACATGATGCTGAATAGAGTTGGAGCTAAGACACAACCCTGTTTTACCCCATTTGTGACAGCAAAGGGCTCTGAAACACTGCCGTTACTTTTGACTGCAGCTTGCAGGCCATCATGAAACTGGCGCACTATTGTGATGAATTCGGGTGGACACCCAAACTTCGCCAAGATTTTCCAGAGGCCTTCACGACACACTGTGTCAAATGCCTTTGTGAGGTCAACAAATGTGATGTACAGCGCTTTATTTTGTTCCATGCATTTTTCCTGAATCTGTCTGGCAGCAAATATCATATCCGCCGTTCCCCTCTCTTTACGAAAGCCACATTGGCTCTCGGGAAGCAAGTCATTTGACGAGAGGTGATCAAGAAGGCGATTCAGAAGCATTCTTGCCAATATTTTGCCAGCAATTGAAAGTAGAGAGATTCCCCGATGGTTGTCACAGACTTGGCTGTTCCCTTTGTTTTTGTACAGATGGATGATTAAAGCATCTTTGAAGTCCTATGGCAGCTTCCCTGCTTTCAACATATGATTGAACAATTCGGTCAGCCTTTCAATAAGCTTTTCTCCACCGAAGGCATACACCTCAGCAGGAATTGAATCCACGCCTGGTGATTTGTTAAAGGACATCTGATTTGTGGCAGTCCGGGTCTCTTTTGCTGTGAATGGCTTGGCAAGAGCTGCATTAATAGGAGTCTGAGGGAGGCGGTCAATGGACTCAGTATTTATATTTGATGGCCGATTTAGCACACCTCCGAAATGTTCTGCCCAACGCTGAATTATGGCATTCAGTTCAACAATGCGTGTTGAACCATCAGACGCAAGAAGTGGCGTAGTGCCAGAGCGGGATGGTCCAAACACAGCTCGGAGGCTCTCAAAGAACTTTCTAGTGTTGTTTGTGTCGGCATATTTCTGAGTTTCTCTTACTCGCTCTTCAAGCCAGTCATTTTTCATTTTCCTCAGCTTCTTCTGGAGTACACCCTTACATGCACGCAGTGCATCAGCTTTTGCTGTGGAAGAGGGGTCACTGCAGTGAGCTTGGATGAGACTATTTTTTTCTTTGATGAGCGCTTTGATTTCATTATCATTATCATTGAACTAGTCCTGGTGCTTGCGGACAGGAAAACCAACTGTGCTGCTGGCGCAAGAGTGTACAGTCGTATTTAGGTCAGTCCAGCTCTGTTCAATGTTCTCAGGGTCAAAAGTCACGCAATCCAATTCTGAGGAGAGTTCTGATGAGAGCTCGCTCTATTTCTCAGCTGAGCAGAGTTTTGAAACATTTAGGCGTTTAGGTGGCGCTTACCCTTGAGGGCGTCTATTGTGCCTCAATGTTAGTCTGAGCTTGCAAACAATGAGTCTGTGGTCAGTTCCACACTCGGCACCACACATCGCCTTTGTTACAAGGACATCCTTTCTGTCAGTCTTCCTCACAATGACATAGTCTATGAGATGCCAATGCTTTGAGCGGGGATGCATCCATGACGTTCTGTTTCTCACGGGGAGACTAAAATTTGTGTTGGTAATGAACAGGCCAAATTCAGTGCACAAAGTAAGTAAGCGCAACCCATTGTTATTGCATGAACCAACTCCATGAGGGCCCAAAACATTTGGCCACGCTGAGATTTCAGAGCCAACCCTAGCATTGAAGTCCCCCAAGAGAATCAGCTTATCAGCTGCCTGGACAGAGCGTATGACAGATTCTAGATCAGAATAGAACTTGTCTTTGGCTTCATCTGGGTTTGTCATGGTGGGCGCATATGCGCTAATGAGGGTGGCTGACTGGCTTTTCCCAACTGGGATCCTGAGTGTCATTAGCCTGTCATTTATTTCAGTTGGCATGGACTGCAAGTTTCTGACAAGGTCATTTTTAATTGCAAACCCAACACCATGCTGTCTCGGTTCGACTGCACCCTTGCCTTTCCAGAAGAAGGTGTATCCACCACTGAGCTCTTTGAGTTGGCCACTATCAGGGAGTCTGGTCTCACTGAGTGCCACTATGTTCAGGTTGTACCTGCTGAGCTCAATGGCAATAAGTGCAGTGCGTCTTTCCGGGTTGTTTGAGTTGTCCTGTAGTGTACGTATATTCCAGGCTCCTAGCCTGAGTAAGCTGAATTTCTTTTTGTTTCGACCGCAAAAAGGGATCCCCACTGGTCGCGGTATACGAGTCAGGGTGATGTGAAGTGGGCTTTCTTTAGGGCACCTTTTCTAGCCCCTTCCTCAGTTGAGGTGAGCAGTGCTATCCTTAAATAAGGCTGCTCAGCTACTGTGGGTGCTGCCTCCCCACGCCTCCACTTCAATCGACGATGAAGCGACCATAGCCCACAGCCACCAACGTGTAGGTCTGTGCTAACAGCTTCCAGTCTATCCAAACCTGCTGCCACCGCACTCGCCCATCGCCGTTGGAATTTTGAGAGGAAAGAAGACGAGGTGAGTGTTAAGACTGGCGCAAAGATGAAAGAAGCTGCGCAAACATCACACTCACTCTCTCGCCTGGACACAACTTATCCAAGTGGCAAGACAGGGTCAAGACGACTGGAAATGTATCCAGGTGCAGGAGGATGCCAGGGGGACAGTCATATTGCCTGACCGGCTGCCTGTAGGCTACTCCACAGCCTCGCAGTCCCATCTGACTAGGGTGAAATACCCAAACCAAAGAACACCAATACTGGTGGATGCTCTGTGTCACGATATCCAGGCCAGAATGACGGTATATTGCCATCTGCCCTATCAATCAACCGCTGGCCTGCTGCCGCCAGCTTCGAAGCTGCGTCCGGGAAGTTTGCTCAATTCTTCGTCTGTGATTTAGGCAAACAAGCCTATGACCACACCGCTACCGGGGGCCAATATGAAGGGCTCAAATACTGAGGGTCACATTGTGCCCTAGCATGTGGCCGTTGGGTTAGATGAAACCTACTCCGCCCTGGCCGTTTGCACCGATAGGTGCACGCCCACTGATACCATGCTAGCGTACCAGTTCATGGAACAGGTTGTACTGGATTACATGTTACCAGTAGCAGATTGTAGCATCTGTAGGCTACCCCTTTGCCCTCCCCCGTTTTTCTTGTTATGCTGGAGATTGAGCGTGTGTTCACGTCTTTTTTTTTCCATTTTATTGTTGACAACCGCCAGAGTGTACTGTACTCCGTGACCTGACCTTCTTTTTTAGTGAGTAGTTTTTTTCCTCGCTCGCTTGTTGTCAGGTGTTTTGACTCGTTCAGTAAATATTAGTATGTTCCCGAATATTCGATAACATGGTGAATACGGATGTTTACGCCAGATTTGGCCTTGGGTGATGTAACCTGATGACGTATTGAGGCGTGATTGGTTAGTTTGTGCGAGGGCAAAGGTAACGTTTATTTCGGGAACTTTCTGTAGAAATGTATATATATATGGACCTATGTGAGTGGTTGGTCGGTGAGTAAGTGAGTTTCCTTTTGTGTGGCGTCGATATTTAGTTGTTCGTTGGTACCTTCCTAGTATTTTATTGTTCAGTATTCAGTTATTAAACTTTAGTATAATTTAATCTATCGTCGGATCTCGTGTTTATTTATTCTACAGCTGTAATAGTTTCGTTTTCTAAAGGGTTGTAGTTAGATCAACTAACTCCCCCCCCCCTACTATAACGTGCTAGAACAACCTCAGCTGTTACACAGATGTTTCTGACCTGACCTGACCTTTTCTTTGCTAGGTTTTCACTAGCCTGTTCTTCCCCCGCCCCAATCATTTTCCTGCCTCTCTTCCGCTCACTCCGTCCATCACAAACAAACCATAATACACTCGATCTCTTCAGAGGAGGGACAAAAAGACCTTGGTCGAAGCTAGGTCACGGTAAACGAAGGCGTACCCCCAGCTGGGGGAGAGAGGGGGCGATAAGAGAAAAAAGGGCCAAAGAATTGCGTAACAATAAAGAGAGTGATGGACGGAGTGAGCGGAAGAGAGGCAGTAGAGACGCACCATAGATATACACTACTAAACGCCCTACACACACTGTGGCTCTGGGCTGATATACTTCAGATGAAGCATTTAAAGAGCTGACCAGTTTTCTTTTGTTTGCCTAATAAGTCCAGACAGCAATGATGTAGTGGTTAAAAGGACATTTCTCACATATCCTCCGTTAAAACTAAGACTAGAAACAGAATGCAGCTGAATCTTCTTGATGTTGTAGTAAGAATCGCGGCAGAGCCATTGCTTTCAAATACATGTTGTAGAGACTTTCACACTCAGCTCCAGAATGTTTTTTTTAATCACGACTAACAAGATTTAAGCCAAATGTTCCATTCATTCTAGTGAGGAGGATGTTCGTGCGCTGGATCTGGAGTTTTTGCTGTGATCTTAGTATGAAAACTATACTGAAATTCGTTTGGCTTTTTTCTGGCACTGCTTGGCTTAAATTTAAAATTTCAATCTGGCAACCCTGACAATGATGTTACACCATTTCTGGTGAATGGCGCATCGACGTCGGTCTCGATGATTGTCTCTCAGCGAATCCTAGTGGTTATTTGGCAATTTTTCTAATTGTTCGAGCATGGTGGAGCAAGAGCTGTATGTGTGGATTATTACAGTATTCAATAGGACTATGTGAATTATAAGGTAAGTCTTAACTCTTTTCTTTCATTTTGCCGTTTGTATTAAATCCGTGTGCATTAAACCCGGAAGCTTGGCTCGATAAAAATGGCGTCCACAAGAGTTGTACTGGCTTGTGTCGTTCTCGACAAGGCAATCATCCCGGGCGCCACAAAACCTTTAGGGAGTCTAGAGGTAAGGCATGCGAGGACGTCACCGAGGAGGGGTTGATTCATTATGTCCAACAGATCTCTGGGTTCTGGAGAATCTACCCACCGTCCTTGAATGCAAGAAGAACACTAATAATAGAGGGGAGTGAAGTAAGGGTGCATTCTGGAACTGTCGCAGATAAGAACCATGATTTATCGCGCCTGGTGGAGGAGAAAGAAAGACCACGAAATTGGTTACTGGCGGTGTGCTAATATCGGTCTCAAACGATGAAATAATATGAAGGTTTAAAAAGCTGAGAGTGACCGCCGGATCGGAGATGAGAGACGGAAATTAACGGAACGAGCAAGAAGGATTGACGAGATTTAAGACCGGCAGGAGGTTTGTTTACATAGACCTGCCTGCATTCTCTCTTCCAAAAACAAGGCAAAGTAGAGACGCAATTCTTGGCATTTTTATATTATATGGAGCAGGGGCGGGAGGTGATGATTGCAAAAGTGACAGGTGTAACTCAAGCTGAGGGGGAGATAGAGAGAGAGACGCACAGAAAACTCATAACGAAAATAGACCAAAACAAAATAATACAGAGGTCGGGTCTGACAGTGGCAGATTATGAAAAGGTTGTTAAAAGAGCGAGAACAATGCTTGTAAAAGAAACCATAATACACTCGATCTCTTCAGAGGAGGGACAAAAAGACCTTGGTCGAAGCTAGGTCACGGTAAACGAAGGCGTACCTCCAGCTGGGGAAGAGAGGGGGCGATAAGAGAAAAAAGGGCCAAAGAATTGCGTAACAATAAAGAGAGTGATGGACGGAGTGAGCGGAAGAGAGGCAGTAAAATGATTGGGGCGGGGGGAAGAACAGGCTAGTGAAAACCTAGCAAAGAAAAACGTCAACTAGTTTGAGCATGTACAAAGCGAGACGTAATCAAATGGTCACAATGGTGCCTTTCAGTTCACCGACTTGGCCCGTTTATAATGGATTTCACCTGTCGGACTTGACCTTCTTCCTACATCTACCGTGTCTTTTTTGGGGGATGATTCCTGTCTCTCTCGGTCTCTCCTTCTTATCTCGTTCTCTCTCTCAGATATTATTTTTGAGGATTGACTCCCTTAACCCACACCCTGCGCGCGACGGCTTAAAGCCTGCTGTCCGGTCAGTGACCTTACTCACGAAGAATCTTATCTGGGTCGCACTGACCCTTGCCGATGTACGATGACCACACTAACGCTGTCCATGTGGTTTGGTTTGTATCTGATTGGTATGTAAACATTCGCGACTATGCCTTATCACGCTTGATAATGAATTAACCAGCAAAACGTTTGTCTGTCGGTCTCTAACCAATGATCTGACAGATGTAATTTTCATGAGAACGAAGCATGATAACTAGCCACACAACCCCCCCCCCCCCAAGCCCTAAACAAATGGTTTCATCCTGATTGGCACCTAATAAACCAATGTGGGCATTTGGGGCAAAGATAATTTCAGAGCTTGTTTCTGATTGGTTCTTAGATACAGTCAACTCTAGATGATGGTCAGCTGGTGAGAAAATGAGATAATATTGCAAATTTGTTGAGCAACAGTTCGCATGTTGATGTTACATCTTTTGATAGTGTAGGAAGAGCCTTTGAAAGCTTAGTCTTTGTGATTCCGACCAGTGGTTCACTGGTTAACATGTCCATGTCACAATGCCTTTGATTCAGAAGAGATACAGTGTGCAATAAGACGGTAGTTACATCTCAAAGAGGACAGTGACCCGCCCGTGAAAATATGGCTTGCGCGCCATGCGGTTAGCTTGACTTTGTCGTATTTGTACGCCCGTGTAGAGTGAATGCATGGAAAGTCAATGCCGTATTTGTACGCCCGTGTAGAGTGAATGCATGGAAAGTCGATGCCGTATTTGTACGCCCGTGTAGAGTGAATGCATGGAAAGTCGATGCCGTATTTGTACGCCCGTACAGAGTGAATGCATGGAAAGTCGATGCCGTATTTGTACGCCGGTGTAACGCATGGAAAGTCGATGCCGTATTTGTATGCCCGTGTAGAGTGAATGCATGGAAAGTCAATGCCGTATTTGTACGCCCCTCGCACGACGCAGACTACGATCTAAGACATTTCTTCGGCATCATTATTGTCCCTTCGGCATCATTATTGTCTCTTGAGGGTGACACAGAAAGGTACCACGTGGAACTGTTTAGAATGAAACTGCGCTGACCAGATGCTCGCTTTAAACATTTTTAATTATCATGTCTTTAAAATGATTAACATTTTTAAAAAATTGTCCTCTTTCAAAAAAAAAATTTCTACTCGGTGACATAGTTAATTTGAGGCCGCTGAATCCAAATCTTCAATCAAATTATTTCCTCTATCGTCCCGTCCAGACGTGGTTTGGTCAGTAGAAAATGACTCATCACACCTACCTGTCGCCCGACGGTCTTGCCCGTCACCGTGTCACCGGATCGGGTGTCTTTCGGCGCAATAAGAATGTATTTTGGATTCCGATAAAAAAAAAAGTCAACACCTACGGTGCTGAAACGGACCGAACGTAGGTGGGCTCCATGTGCAGTTGTTGAAATTGTGTAGTACAATTCTTCTCACCTGGAGCTCGGTGACCGAATTCGGTGGCCTTTCTGTGGGTACCCTTACAAGAAGACTGTTGTAAGGGGCTCGTGGTTTTTTTTACTTTATAAGCCATTGCTGGACAGTGAAAACAACTCAGTATTAATTGTCTCTATTTGGCTTTGTAATTAGAACATTAACACGTGTCCCGCGACAACATTCATACAGGAAACTGTATGTCGGAAGCGAAATCCACTGAATGGATGAGACAATGGACTGGTGAATTCTTGTTCAGTCCAAATACTTATAGGAGTAAAGGCCAGATCATTTCAGTGAATAGAAAGTTTCATGCCGATAAATTAAAATACCTGCCATTTGATACGCCGTGCATAGGAATTAAGTTCGAAAGGCAAAATAAACTATCATTATACTGCATTATACTGTGTCACGGTCCAGCAAAGCCGCAGGAACTTGAAGGTTTTACAGAGCACCTGAGTGATATCATCAGTGATGTAGGCCAGAGCCGTTTAATAGTATATGGGGATTTCAGTATGATCTTAAACAATGATCTAGACATAGTTTTGGGGGGGGGGGCACATGGTAAGAAAGAAGTAGAATTATTCTCGTACTTTGCGCAGACATGGGATTTATGTGACTGTTGGAGAGGAATAAATAAGAAACAAAAGAATTCACATGGTCTGGGAAAGAACTTTTTGTGGCCAGAAGATTAAATCATATTTTCTCGGCAATAAAGAATCAATGCAATTTATAACAAATGTTCAAATTAAGCATTATCCGTCCACAGAGCATCGTTCAGTTACCGCAGAAATTCTAGAGCATAGTTTTCTGAGAGGTCCCTCCAGGTACAGGTGCCATTTCAATGCTTCATACATCAATAATGTTGGTTCTGTAAACCATTATGAACATATTAATATCATATTTTATAGCAGGTAAGGAACAGAACAAAAAAAACCTTCCCACCCTACTCTATGGGGCTGAAACCTGGACAGTGTACCAATCGCATGCCAGAAAGCTAAATCACTTTCATCTGGCCTGCCTTAGAAAGATCCTAAGGATCAAATGGCAGGATAAAATTCCAGACACTGAGGTCCTCAATCGTGCCAAGGAATTGAGCATCTTCTGCCATCTGAAAAAAAATTCAGCTACGTTGGGCAGGACATGTTGTCAGAATGCCCGACTCCAGACTCCCTAAGCAAATCTTCTTCTCTGAGCTCTCCAATGGAACGAGGAATGTTGGGGCCCCAAAGAGACGTTACAAAGACACTCTCAAGCAATCACCGAAGGCCTTTGCCATTGATGTGAGTGAGTGGGAAAAGCTCTCGCTTGATCGTGCAAATTGGAGGGCGGCCCTTACCAGAGGCAGCAAAGCATGGGAAGCTGACAGAGTCCAGCAGGCTATCAAAAAAAGAGAACGGCGCAAGAAAAGGCCCAGTGGTACTGAACCAACGGAGCACTCTTGTCATTTATGCGGAAGGGTCTGCAGGGCAAAAATAGGACTTATCAGTCACATGAGAAGCCATAAGTCATGAAAGAACAGTCTTTCCATTCTGTCCTCTGTGTCCTTTAGTTCTCTTTATTGTCCATGTGTTGAAATTCTCAACAATTTCTGTTCTTTATTTCTCTGGTGTTGTTAAGGTCATCATCATACCTGATGGACGAACTATTATTATTATTATTTGAGACAATTGGATATTGTTATATCTGGTGTGATCTCAGGTCTCTGGTCGTGTCGTTAGTGATCATACCGGCAGGTTAGCCGTTTTCATAATACATAGCATAACCATAAATCTGTGAAATGGCGGAACTCCAACAATTAATGAAGTTGGGTAAGGAACTTGGCCTTGAGGGAGAAGAGCTACGCGGCTGGATTAAAGAACAGCAGGCGGATTTGCGCGATGAGCGTGCTAAGGATAGAGAGCGAGAAAAAGAGGCTCAAGAGCGACAGAGAGAAGAGGAAAGAGAGGCTAAGGCTCAGCAGCAGGAGAGGGAGTTTAAGTTAAAGGAGTTAGAAGCTCAGCAACAGGAGAGACAGGCTAGGGAAAGGGAGCAGGAGATAAAGTTAAAGGAGATAGAGGCGCAAGTAAAGATCGCAGAGTTGGAAATTAAAAAGAATGCGCCAACACAAACAGTTGAGCGGCAGGTACACAATAAAGGTGGTGTTCGGATTAAGCTCCCTACGTTCGACGACCGAAGGACGACATAGACGCCTTCCTTTACAGGTTCGAACTGAACGCACAATTGCAATGGGGGGAAAATAAGGAATTATGGTCCACGTACCTGGCGTCTCTATTGCAGGGGCGAGCGTTAACCTACTTTAAAGAGCTACAGCGCGAAGACGTGCAAGATTACGATAAGCTGAAGGCTTTGCTGCTTCGCCGATTTGCGCGTACCGAGGAATATTTCCGGGAGCAGTTTAGGCGAGCACGTGCGGATACCAAGGAGGACTTTGCTGCCTTCGTCGCGAGATTGACGGAATATTTCGCGAACTGGGTAGACTTGGCGCATGTGGGCACGGATTTTACTAAACTGAAAGACCTAATGATCCGTGACCAGCTGTACGCGTCGTGCCATAAAGATCTGGTGGCTTTCCTGAAAGAAAACGAACCCGCGACGGTGCAGGAGGCGTCTAAGTTGGCGGAAGCATACCGTACGGCACATCCGTCCAAACCAGTCGCCAGGGCGTACGTCCAAGATGCTGGGTACGTCGCCGTTGTCGAAGGGTCGCCGGCAGGACTTAGGGACAGGTCGCGTCAGCGTGGTGCCTATAGTGGGCAAGCCCAGGGGCAGCGTAGGGGCTATCACCAATCACCTGCATATGGACCCGGTAAGTTTGACCGAGCAGGAGGGCTAGGTCGCGGTAATGGCCGGGGGCGATTTGTGACCTTTGCCGATGACCGACGGCATAGGGACTTTAGTTCCGGTCGCGAGGGGTCACGGGGACCCAGGTCTAGTGGAGCACAGGGAGCGGAGTGTTGGACTTGCGGACGCGTGGGTCACTTTTCACGCGAGTGTAGGGCCGCGAAGTGTTGGAACTGCGGAAGAGCAGTAGCTCCAGTCCATGTTCCCCTAATAAATTTCATCATGCGGCTGCGTGTGTTACATCGGACAACGGAGGCGGACAGTATTCTAAGTGTCCCAGTTGTGAGAAGTTATTATCTTCCGGTGTTTTACCTTGTGGGAGAAAGATCCCCGTTATAAATTCATGTCATACAGGAGGTGGTCTTAGGGTTTATCCGGGGTTTGTTGGGGACGAACTGGTCTCGGTTTTACGAGATACAGGATCTACCGTTGTGGGAGTGCATAGGGAGTGCATTCGGGATTCACAGCTTACAGGTGAGACTGTCCCGTGCATCCAATTTTCGGGGGCCATTGAGAAATTACCCATGGCAAAGATAATGATAGATACGCCTTTTCTTAGCGGGGAAGTCGAAGCAGTCGTTGGTTGTTTTCCAGGCGCCCAGCTCATCATTGGGAATGTATCACGGGTAGTTTCCCCTTCCGATGAGAACGTGCAGGCATGGTCGCAATCAAAAGGTATTGACTTTTGTGCCGCGGTCGAAACACGTCGACAGGTAGCTGATAAGGATAAGATTAGACCTTTGGCGACGCCAGCGGTCAACCTAGATATCACACCAGAGCGCTTGGCGAGATTACCAGAGGAGGATCCGTCATTAAGCCCATGTTTTGAGGAGGCGCGAACGGAGAAAACGAGGAAATATAAAAAAGGGTCGTCTTCCTTTTTTATTCAGGCGGGCATTCTGTTCCGTATGTATGTGACAGTGGCTTCGGTTGAGAAGCAGGTAGTGGTGCCAGCATCGTTAGTTGCAACAGTATTGGGTCTGGCCCATGATGTTCCAGTAGCGTGTCATATGGGAAGTGCTAGAACCAAGGAAAGAGTTCTGAAGAATTTTTATTGGCCGTCGATACATAGAGATGTACGGCTGTTTTGTAAGACGTGCAGTGCGTGCCAAAAGACGATAGGGCAGAGAGTATCTTCAGCGCGCATTATTGCGGAAGAAGCTTCTAGTAGCGCTTCAGAAAGAGAGAAAAACTATAAAGATAGAGGGTCCAAACTGCGAATTTTTAAGCCAGGAGACAAGGTTTTGTTGTTATTACCTACGGATCATAATAAGTTATTAATGACATGGAAAGGTCCGTATACTATTGAGCGAGTAGTTTCGAGGGTAGATTATGCTATTCAGATTGACGGATCAGTTAAGGATTTTCATGTTAATATGTTGCAGAGATTTTATGAGAGACCAGAGTATCTGTGTGCTCAGACGAAACCAGAGGAGAGTGTCTTCTCTATTGCTCGTACGGGGGGTCTTAGACCAGTCAGACAGAGACGTGGGCGATACCGATGCATAAGAAGAGTTACAAATTCAATTGCCGGAGTTAACTCCGACACAAGGTTACAGGGACGTAAAAATTAACCCTGACATTACGAGTTCACAGAGTAGGGAACTTCAGACCCTGTTAGCGTCATTCCCGGATGTTATTACGGATTTGCCGGGTCGCACTACGGTGATCCAGCACGAAATAAAGTTGACTTCGGATAAGCCAGTATTTCTTAGACCTTATCCGTTGCCTTTTTCTTCGAGAGATAGAGTCATAAAGGAAGTTGAGTCAATGTTGAAGTTAGATGTGATAGAACCACCAACATCGCCGTATTCATCACCCATCGTCCTCGTGAAAAAACTTGATGGATCGGTGCGGTTCTGTATTGATTTTCGAAGATTGAACACTATTACGGTAGGCGATAGGGAGCCTATTCCGTTTCAGGAGGAATTGATAGCTTCATTGGCCGGGTCCACGTGGTTTTCCAAGATAGATTTAACGAAAGGTTATTGGGAAATCCCTCTTACTGAGGAGTCTAAACAATACACGGCGTTCCAAACGCCCATTGGATTATTCCAATTTAAGGTCATGCCATTTGGGTTGGTAAACGCGCCAGCGACGTTTGCACGATTAATGAGACTAGTGTTGAAGGACATACCTAATGTCGTGTCATTCTTTGACGATATAGCATGTCATACGTCGACATGGTCTGATCATATTCAGACACTAACAGTAATTTTTCAACGATTACGTCATTTTGGGTAAACTGCTAAACCCGCAAAGATGGATTTGGCATGTCCAGAGATAATATTCTTAGGCCATATCGTGGGTAGAGGTGTTCAGAGACCTGAAGTAACAAAAATTGACAAATTAGTAGGGTTGCAAATCCCTAAAACAAAGAAACAAGTCAGAAGCTTAGTGGGAATTTTAAATTATTACAGAAAGTTCATTCCAAATTTTTCCTCCTTGTCATCTTCTCTTACTGACCTTACTAAGAAGGGACAACCCGATAAGGTCCAGTGGACGTCTGAATGTCAGACAGCATTTGATAATTTGGTGACAGCATTATCATCGTCACCCATTCTGATATTACCCGATTTTCGATCTAATTTTATCCTCAGAACGGATGCGTCGGACTCTGGTGTCGGCGCTTGTCTTCTACAGGAGAAGAACGAATGTCTCCATCCTGTATGTTATGTCAGTAGGAAGTTATTGCAGAGAGAAAGAAAGTATTCTGTGATAGAGCGGGAGTGTCTTGCCATTGTGTGGTCCGTCCAGAAATTAGGACGTTATCTCATGGGACGAGAATTCTGTATCCAGACAGACCACAAGCCACTAACGTTTTTGTCAAAGAACCGTTCGTCCAGCCCACGCTTGTCTAGATGGGCATTGGCTTTGCAGCCGTATACCTTCGTTATTCAACCAATTCCAGGAACCAGCAATTATATCGCCGACTACCTTAGTCGAGCCTAGGGGAAGAGTTCAGGAGCTTATACATCGGAGGACAGGAACATTGACAGGATCTGTGTGAATGAGTCGACTTTAAAATATTGACATTATAAATATGATATGAAGAATGGTTGATAGGTTGATTGGTTTTTGATTCTGTATTAGGTATTGTGTTTAGTTAGCTATTGATGATGTGATACATATATGAATATTGCAGGGCATATTGATCCCCGTACTTTTCCCTGATTTCGGTATTTTATATACTAGGGGAACTGCTAGGTCATTTTTTAGTGTAGGTATTGCTCACACTCTCTCGTTGACAGTCATCTTGATGCGATTTGAAATTAATTGCATTAATTTTTTTTGGGGGGGGGGGATGATGTCACGAGTGGAGTGAGTGCAATTAAGGGGATTGCTACAGAGCGGGTGTAGAGTAAGAAGGGCTCACGGCAGACAAGTAGGAAAAGACGTGAAATGAGGAGAGTAAAATTAACGCACGTAGACAAGTGGGAAAGGCGTGCATGTTATGAGTGGTGGGGGTCTGAATGAGGCGAAAGCGCTGTATTACTCTCACTGCAAGTTAGAAGGTCCTACTGAACGGATGCTAGTAAGAGCCCAGCGGGCGAACACAAAGGGAGCAGTCGGGAGACTAGTGAGAGAGTTTTTTCCAGTGATGACTGGTAGGTAGAACGTTGATTGATAATTATGATTGATGTATTATATTATATTCGTCTATTACCATGATGTAAATAAGTATATGTGAGGAATGTGGAAGTCCTTGATATTGGATATAGCAATGTGCGCCATGAGCGATAGATGAAAGTGAGTTCATGGATTTGTAGCGCGAGTGAGTAGTGTGTACTCCGATGGAGGTGTGTTACCGTAAGATGTGTGGTGAGTGAAATGTGAACTAGTGTGTGTACGCTTCAGGGGTTGTAAGGAGAGGTGGAGTGAATAGAAATGGTATGGCATTATACCAATGTAATGTTATTCTTGTAGGTGTCGGGGACGGGCCGCAGAGCCACCTCGATGAGCACAGGGGATAGGCCAGCATAGGGCCGGAGGCCACACATAGGCCAGAAGTGAGGCTGTCGGTGCAGGACAGTAGAGGCACATAAAGTCGTGGCAGTCAGGCCACGGACAGGGACGTAGATATGAGCGTGAATGTGATATTGTATTATTGCCATGTTGATGGGCTAGTGAACTGATATTGTATTATTGCCATGTTGATGGGCTATTGAAATGATAAAGTGTTAGGGCCCTGCGGCGGAGGTGCTAGTGGAATGCTAAGGTGTATGACAATAGGAAGGTGATATTGAGAGACTGCGGTGCCAGTGAATTATTAATGTGCTATTAAGACCCTGAGGGGAGAGGCTGAGGCCGAAGTGCCTTTAGGCGTAACTACCGGGTTGTGGATCCGAGGAAGAGTGTATGTGAGAATAAGGCCGTTGTACGGCAGTTAATTCCAATAATATAATGTATGTAATTGCGCTATTATATGTATAATTATGTTTAATAAATGTGTGAGTCTGATGGATTGTTCTGTTAAGTGTTAAACTTGTTTGTTCGTGATTGTTGTCCTGTCATAAACTATTACATCTCCCAGTCTGGGATTTGTGACACCTCCCTTAAGGAGGAAGCAAGTGTCCTTATAAGGAGTGAGAGAGGAATTTACTGTATATTTACTTTAACTAGATCTATAAAGTAGTTGATTAGAGTTGGCTTTGCCAATGTGATTTCTTTTGAGTAGTGATTCTATCTCTATATTTATGATCCATGCCGTCGAAATTATTATTATGGTCAATAGGTCTCGCGGCCCTGCAGGCCTGAATTAACCATCATTATTTTAGTTTGTGTTATTTACTTGTGTGTCTGTTGACTGTCCGAGGCTGAGAGTTTAGGAGCTCTCAGGTCGAGTGCTCATCCCCACAGCACCTCACCTCACTTCGTGACAACAGGGTGATTTTCCGTAATATTATGTTTGGACCGGGCAGTCCAAGTAATATAAGGGGGAGGGGGTTCCAAATATAATTTCACACTGGCTACTTTTTTCAGACAGTTTTAGGCAAAAGAAAAAACACCGATTACATAATTATTATATACGACAACATGAAAACGAATACTCTGTTGAAAGGTTCACATAGGCCTACAGGTACACATAGGCAACAAGTCATAAGTCTAAACTGTCACATAGGACCTGAAGCCTTTTCTTTCAACTAAATTTCAAGTGAATATCTTTCGTGTACATAACTTTAAATCCTCAAAACTATTCGCTTGATGAGAATTATATACATATATACACAACAGCATTTTTGTCGGTTCAAACAAATTTGATAGTCAGAGTGTGAAAATCTAGCTCTAACTCATATTCCACGAAATGGTGTTTGACTTGCTTACGAATTTCTGGCCATGGACGGGGAGTAAAGAATGTGGTAAGCAATGTGGAAAATTAGGCCTACATACTATAATTACGTTCAATTGTTTGGTTCTGCTCGTAAGGGGCCGCGCGCAATCTTCCGTTTTGCCTGCTGCACGGCGTGCAAACGCAAATTTTTGCTTGCTTGGCATAGAGTTTACCGTGCTGCACGCCATGCGAAAGATTGCTTGCATTGAACAGGTGGTTAATTTTAACATAGTGCGCGCGGGGCCTAAGACATAAAAACACAACCAGGGTCCACTAACACAGACACAAGCTTCTGTGCTGCAATGCAAGCAAGAACCCGCAGCTAAGTAGACATATTTTATTTACATTCTATATATTTCATAATCAATTTCTTTTTTATTGTTCGATTGTTTTATCTGTTCAATTTTCCAAGAACTCGCAGCTAACTAGACATATTTTATTTACATTCTATATATTTCATAATTGCCCGTGCAGATGCGGGGCTCTCTTGTAGAAGAGGGACAGCAAAGAATACACCTGACGTGATACTGCGTGTCGTAAGAGGCGACTAAAGGTGCAAAGGTCCTGGTCTCCCGAGAAGAGCCAGTTGGCGGTGGGCCAACTACCCACCCTGTAAAAATAAACCAGTTACAGAAACACAAGCAAATACTTCAAATCAGTCTTTTATCTTGGGAGAAGGGGGAGCATCTGCACCTGTAGATTCAATGAAGGACAATGGACAAAGCCGAAAGGTCGCCACTGGCCCGACTGCTCCTTCATCAAGCAAGTCACTCCGGATTGCGTCGTGGAATGTCCGCTCCATGTATGAAGCAGGAAAGAGTGCCCAGGTTACAATGGAGATGAGGCGATACAGACTGCACATACTTGGAGTTAGCGAGACCCGCTGGATACAGTCCGGACTGAAACAACTTAATTCTGGGGAAAAGATTTTGTATTCTGGAATGGAGGACAAAAAGCATACAGAAGGAGTAGCGATCATCTTGAGCAAACACGCCCAGAGGTCACTGAGGGGATGGGAACCCTATGGAAGGAGAATTATATTGGCATCATTTACTACAAAGAAGAAGAACATCAACATGAACATTGTGCAGATATACGCCCCAACAAATGAAGCAACCGATGAGGACAAGGACGATTTCTACAACCAGCTTCAGGAAATAGTTGACACACTGCCAAGAAAAGATGTGAACATTATAATGGGAGACGCCAATGCCAAGATAGGACAGGACAATACTGGGTATGAGGACATTATGGGGTGCAATGGTTTAGGACAAATGAATGAGAATGGAGAGCGGTTTGCAAGTTTCTGCGCATTTAACAGCTACGTGATTGGAGGTTCAGTATTCCCACACAAGAGGATCCATAAGGCCACTTGGATTTCACCGGATGGAGTAACTGAAAACCAGATTGACCACTTTTGCATCACCCGATGATTCAGACGCTCACTGGAGGATGTCATAGTACAGAGAGGAGCAGATGTTGGATCTGACCATCATATGCTGCTAGCAAGACTCAAACTCCGCCTCAAGAAACAAGGTACCAGAGCAGGAACAAAGAGGAGAAAGTTTCAAGTGAGCCTTCTGGATGGAGACAAGAAGGAAGAGTTCCGGCTGACACTGAGGAATAGATTCTAACCCCTTGTTGACCTCGAAGAGACAGTAGATTTGGAGACTCACTGGGCTAAGGTAAAAGGAGTATTTACATCGACATGTCAGGATGTTATTGGGGAAAAGAAAGTGGAACACAAGGAATGGGTCAGTCAAAAATCACTGGACATGATAAGGATAAGAAGAGACCTAAAAGAACGGGTAAATGCAAGTCGTACAAGAAGCTCAAGAGTTGGTAACCAGGAAGAGTACCGAGAATCAGCTAAAGAGGTCAAAAAATCAATTAAAAAAGACAAAGAGGAGTTCATAGGAATGTTAGCAGAGAAAGCAGAGGAGGCAGCAACAGGAGGACACATGAGGATCCTCTACCAGACTACAAAGACTCTTGCTGGAAAATATGGAAAACCTTAAGTTCCTGTCAAGGATTACAACAGGAAGGCTATTTTTGGAAAGGAAGCTCTGGCAAAAAGATGGATAGAACATTTTAACAGCCTCTTGAACAGACCTCCACCAAGCAATCCACCCGACATTCTACCCGCAAGAAATGATTTACCGATCAGTTGCGACCCTCCGACTAAAGCAGAGATTAATGATGCCATAAAGCAGTCAAATCGAGGCAAGGCAGCTGGACCAGACCAGATCCCACCAGAGGCGCTGAAGGCAGATGCTGCTGGGGCTGCAGAGGGTCTGCACTCACTATTCTTGAGGATTTGGATCGGAGGCAAGTTTCCAAAGGACTGGAAGGAAGGACACCTCGTGAAGCTCCCCAAAAAAGGGGACCTCAGCAATTGTAGTAACTACAGAGGAATCACACTTCTCTCCATCCCAGGAAAGGTTTTCAATCGGATTATTCTCAAGCGAATACAGAATGCAACAGACCAAAAACTTCGTGAGGAGCAAGCTGGTTTCAGGAGTAATCGATCAACCACCGACCAGATCGCCACGCTGAGAATCATAGTAGAGCAGTCGCTACAGTGGAACTCCCAACTGATAGTGAACTTCCTTGACTACGAGAAGGCCTTTGATAGCATCGATAGAGAAACACTGTGGAGAATATTGAGACATTATGGAATCCCAGAGAAGATGGTGAATCTTATCAAGAGCATGTACGAGGGGACAAGTTGCAGAGTCGTACACGATGGTGAGCTTACTGACAGCTTTGATATCAAGACTGGTGTTAGGCAGGGTTGTTTGCTGTCCCCATTTCTGTTTATCCTGGTGATTGATTGGCTTATGAAAGAAACCACCAGTGGAGGAAGAAATGGCATACAATGGACCCCATGAACGCAGCTGGATGACCTAGATTTTGCAAATGACTTGGCACTATTGTCGCACACACACGACCAGATGCAAGCAAAGACTACAGCTCTAAACAAAATTTCAGAATCTATTGGATTGAGGATACATCCCGCGAAGTCGAAGGTCCTAAAAATTGTTGCACCCCTAAGCGAACAAGTCACAGTACTAGATCAACCACTGGAAGATGTAGAGTCCTTCTGCTATCTTGGTAGTATCATTGACAATAAGGGAGGAACAGAGGCAGAAGTCAAAGCACGAATTGGAAAGGCACAGGCAGCTTTCACATCCTTAAGCAAGATTTGGAGAACCAAGGATATATCTCTAAAAACAAAGCTGAGGATATTCAACTCGAACGTGAAGTCAGTCCTGTTGTATGGATGTGAGACCTGGAATGCGTCCCAGGCCTGCATAAAGAGAATCCAAGTTTTCATCAACAGATGTTTGAGGAAGCTACTTAAGATCAGATGGACAGACAAGGTCAGCAATGAAATTGTATGGAAAAGAACAAGACAGAACCCAGTCAGAGAGGAAATTGGTAGGAGGCGATGGAGATGGATCGGCCACACTCTCAGGAGGCCAGGAAACAGCATCACGAAGAAGGTATTGGACTGGAATCCCCAGGGCAAGAGATCAAGAGGAAGGCCGCGCGGAACGTGGAGAAGAGCCAGAGAAAATGATGTGCAACGAAGCGGAAAGACTTGGAACAATGTAAAGAGGCTGGCCCATGATAGAGAGGGGTGGAAGGTGTTTGTTGGTGGCCTATACCCTGATCCAGGGTGAGAAAGGCAATGATGATGATGATGATATTTCATAATCTTTTTTTTTTTAATTGTTCGATTGTTTTATCTGTTCAATTTTCCTATGTTTTTTTTTCTGTTGTTTTTTCTTTTTTTCCCCCCTTTTTCACTTTGCTTCAAGCTTTGCTATGACCCCAGTGTTTTTCTGTGTTTTCTGTTCTGTTTTGTTTTGTTTAAATAATATTTCGACAATAAAACACACGCAGACATGAGAATACATACCGTACAACAGTAAAATAGTAAAACGGGCAAAATTGACATTAAACTTAATAGATTAAAATTTATCCCTATCACCCCCCATATCACCAACAAAAATTTATAATTTAATATAATTCATTATTAAATAAATATTAATATATATATTCAACTATTATTATAATACTTTAGAATACAAGTTGTGAACTGTTGTGAGTTGTGAACTGCGCCTCACAGGCTGCGTTACAATTTGCTCTGAGATAGAGAGAGTGAGAGAGAGAGAGAGGGTGAGAGATATAAAGAGAGAGTGAGAGAGATGCAAATCGAGAGAACGAGACTTTCTGTATAGCGCCTTGAGCAAACTCGCTTGGATTAGGCGCTATATAAATTATCTCCATTATTATTATTATTATTATTATTATAAAACATTGGCAAAAAGAAAAAGTTGTATGTAGCAAAGCCTCGCGTAAGAAATAATACCCAAACGATACATTGAAACGCAAACTAAAAGGGAAAGCAGAAAATGGCCAATATTTCGGGGGAACTAACGAAAAAAAATTGGACAAATTAAACAGACAAAATAATCGGAAAAAAAATTAGAATATGAAATATTGAATTTAAATAGAATGTGTCTACTTAGCTGCGAATTTTTGCTTGTATTGCAGCACAGAAGCACTGACCCCATAGTTTTTCTGTGTTTTAAAAAAAAATAATATTTCGTTAATTACTGTACAACAGACAGAGAAGACCATAACAATTCAATAATAGGAATGAAATAAATGGTCTTGAAATTAGAAACAGTGAGAAACAAAAGGACTTTGATTTATTAACTCTCTTTCGACAGTTCCTTGTTGGGAAAGCCCAGCTGAATTATTCCTTCAAGAAAAACATATTAAACTAAAATATTTACATGAGCAAATACAAGTAAACATGCTGTGACAGGCATATTATTTCAATTTAACAAAAAATTATAATTGTGAATAACGTAGACGCGACTATTTTCACTGAACAATGGTAATAAAAGGTAATGGTAATATAGCAGCAGGAGACCTGGAAAAATATAGAAGTGATAATGGCCGTCCTTGTTGTCTCCAACCACTAGAGTGATAATAGCCCTCTGGGTATACATGTATTTCCATTAAAGGAATCCCTATTCTCGCAAAATAGTGAAAATAGATACTCTGATATAAAATATCACATATCAGTGACAGAGCGAACGAGCTACCTACAGAGAGAGAAGGGAGAGAGAGGGGGGGGGGGGGAGAGGTGAATGTGATGAAAATATGATAAATGTCTTCCTAAAAATGACAAATTGTAATGTTGAAAGTGATAAAATCCTAAAATCATATGCTTAAATTTGAATGAATCGCCTGCATAATGGTTTGAATTTTACAATATTGTTTATATAGAACATCTGACTAAACGTGTCAGCCATTTCAACAGGCTGAATAGATACTAAAATACCGTATTCAGACTACAAAAAGAGCGAACTCGTTGAAATATACAGGTATTTATATACATTACGAACAAGTACAGTTCTCCTGGAGAGAGTCTCGGTACTGGCAAAGTCAAATTCAGTGGAAAATGGATTCCTTCAGTATCGTCCCAATTTCAAATCTGGCCTATATTCCTGGGGAGAAAGAAAATATAAAGACGAGGCGTATTTCAACTTCTCATACAGTTTTTAAAATTGAGAGCTGAATGGACCAAATTACGCTTGCCCTTTAAATTGCCTCAATAACAAATTTAAATGTAACTGAGAGCATTTGAATTTGTTGTTGACATGTACATGTAGTTGCATTACAAGCCATGCATCACACATGAGTGGACAGGTCTCCTTGATGGAACTTGATTTTTCAGTACACGTCAAGATACCATTGTTTGTCCTAATGATAGAAACTGGTCCTTTGTCCAAACCAAGATTAAATCTGTCACAAATCCCAGACTGGGAGATGTAATAAGTTATGACAGGACAACAATCACGAACAAACAAGTTAACACTTAACAGAACAATCCATCAGACTCACACATTTATTAAACATAATTATACAGATAATAGCGCAATTACATACATTATATTATTGAAATCAACTGCCGTACAACGGCCTTATTCTCACACACACTCTCCCTCGGCTCCACAATCCGGTAGTTACTCCTAAAGGCACTTCGGCCTCAGCCTCTCCCCTCAGGGTCTTAACAACACATTAGTAATTCACTGGCACCGCAGTCTCTCAATATCACCCTCCTATTGTCATACACCTTAGCACTCCCCTAGCACCTCAGCAGGGCAATAACACATTATCATTTCAATAGACATTCTCCCCCTCAACATGGCAATAGTGCATTATCACATTCACGCTCATATCTACGTCCCTGTCCGTGGCCTGACTGCCACGACTTTATGTGCCTCTACTGTCCTGCACTGACAGCCTCCCTTCTGGCCTATGTGTGGCCTCCGGCCCTATGCTGGCCTATCCCCTGTGCTCATCGAGGTGGCTCTGCGGCCCGTCCTCGACACCTACAAGAATAACATTACATTGGTATAATACCCTACCATTTCTATTCACTCCACCTCTCCTTACAATCCATGAAGCGTACACACACTAGTTCACATTTCACTCACCACACATCTTACGGTAACACACCTCCATCGGAGTACACACTACTCACTCGCGCTACAAATCCATGAACTCACTTTCATCTATCGCTCATGGCGCACATTGCTATATTCAATATCAAGGACTTCCACACTCCTCACATATACTTATTTACATCATGGTAATAGACGAATATAATATAATACATCAATCATAATAATCAATCAACATTCTACGTACCAGTCATCACTGGAAAGACTCTCACTAGTCTTCTCGACTGCTTCCCTTATGTCCGCCCGATGGGCTCTTATTCACAGGTCCGCTCCGTAGGGCCTTCTAACTTGCAGTGATAGTTATACATCGCTTTCGCCTCATTCAGACCCCCCCCCCACTACTCACAACAGCACGCTTAACTTGTCTACCGTGAGTCCTTCTTACTCTACACCCGCTCTGTAGCAATCCCTTTAATTGCACTCACTCCACTCGTGACATCATCCCCCACCCCAAAAAAATTAATGCAATTAATTTCAAATCGCATCAAGATGACTGTCAACGAGTGAGCGTGAGCAATACCTACACTAGAAAAATGACCTAGCAGTTCCCCCAGTATATAAAATACCGAAATCAGGGGAAAATATGGGGATCCGTATGGCCTGCAATATGCATATATGTGTCACATCATGAATAGCTAACTAATCACAATACTTAATACAGAATCAAAAAACCACTCAACCTATCAACCATTCTTCATATCATATTTATAATGTCAATATTTTAAAGTCGACTCATTCACACAGATCCTGTCAATGTTCCTGTCCTCTGATGTATAAGCTCCTGAAATCTTCCCCTAGGCTCGACTAAGGTAGTCGGCGATATGATTGCTGGTTCCTGGAATTGGTTGAATAACGAAGGTATACGGCTGTAAAGCCAATGCCCATCTAGACAAGCGTGGACTGGACGAACGATTCTTCGACAAAAATGTCAGTGGTTTGTGGTCTGTCTGGATACAAAATTCTCGTCCCATGAGATAACGTCCTAGTTTCTGGACGGACCAGACAATGGCAAGACACTCACGCTCTATCACAGAATATTTTCTTTCTCTCTGCAATAACTTCCTACTGACATAACATACAGGATGGAGACATTCGTTCTTCTCCTGTAGAAGACAAGCGCCGACACCAGAGTCCGACGCATCCGTTCTGAGGATAAAATTAGATCGAAAATCGGGTAATATCAGAATGGGTGACGATGATAATGCTGTCACCAAATTATCAAATGCTGTCTGACATTCAGACGTCCACTGGACCTTATCGGGTTGTCCCTTCTTAGTAAGGTCAGTAAGAGAAGATGACAAGGAGGAAAAATTTGGAATGAACTTTCTGTAATAATTTAAAATTCCCACTAAGCTTCTGACTTGTTTCTTTGTTTTAGGGATTTGCAACCCTACTAACTTGTCAATTTTTGTTTCTTCAGGTCTCTGAACACCTCTACCCACAATATGTCCTAAGAATACTATCTCTGGACATGCCAAATCCATCTTTGCGGGTTTAGCAGTTAACCAAAAATGACGTAATCGTTGAAAAATTACTGTTAGTGTCTGAATATGATCAGACCATGTCGACGTATGGCATGCTATATCATCAAAGAATGACACGACATTAGGTATGTCCTTCAACACTAATCTCATTAATCGTGGAAACGTCGCTGGTGCGTTTACCAACCCAAATGGCATGACCTTAAATTGGAATAATCCAATGGGCGTTTGGAACGCCGTGTATTGTTTAGACTCCTCAGTAAGCGGGATTTCCCAATACCCTTTCGTCAAATCTATCTTGGAAAACCACGTGGACCCGGCCAATGAAGCTATTAATTCCTCCTGAAACGGAATAGGCTCCCTATCGCCTACCGTAATAGTGTTCAATCTTCGAAAATCAATACAGAACCGCACCGATCCATCAAGTTTTTTCACGAGGACGATGGGTGATGAATACGGCGATGTTGATGGTTCTATCACATCTAACTTCAACATTGACTCAACTTCCTTTATGACTCTATCTCTCGAAGAAAAAGGCAACGGATACGGTCTAAGAAATACTGGCTTATCCGAAGTCAACTTTATTTGGTGCTCGATCACTGTAGTGCGACCCGGCAAATCCGTAACAACATCCGGAAATGACGCTAACAGGGTCTCAAGTTCCCTACTCCTTGAACTCGTAAGGTCAGGGTTAATTTTTACGTCCCTGTAACCTTGTGTCGGAGTTAACTCCGGCAATTGAATTTGTAACTCTTCCTGCGCCTCGGTGTCGCTTACGTCACAGTCCAACTGGTCTACGACCCCCGTACAAGCAATAGAGAAGACAGTCTCCTCTGGTCTTGTCTGTGCACACAGATACTGTGGTCTCTCATAAAATCTCTGTAGCATATTAACATGGAAAACCTTACTCGCTCCATCAATGTGGATAGCGTAATCTACCTTTGAAACAACTCGCTCAATAACATAGGGGCCTTTCCATGTCATCAATAACTTATTATGGTCCGTAGGTAACAACAATAGGACCTTGTCTCCTGGCTTAAAAATTCTCAGTTTGGAACCTCTATCTTTATAGTCTTTTGCTCTTTTCGAAGCGATACCAGAAGCTTCTTCTGCTACAGTGCGCGCTGAAGATAGTCTCTCTTAAATCAACAAGGTACTGAAACACCGAAATCTGCTCATCGTCTCCCGATGATGGCGACGTCATCATGTCCCGAAGAACATCAGTTGGGCCCCTAGGACTACGACCGTACATCATTTCGAACGGCGAGAATCCCGTTGACTCCTGCCGTACCTCTCTGTACGCGAATAACACTGCAGGGATATATCTATCCCAATCTTTAGGGCGATCAGCAGCTACCTTACGCAGCATCGACTTTAACGTCGAGTTCAATCTCTCGCACATGCCATTAGCCTGCGGATGATAAGGGGTGGTAGTGATGGGTTGTATGCTGAATAAGCGGAACAATTCCTTCATCATCTGCGACGTAAATTGCGCGCCCCTATCAGACAGAATTTGCTCTGGTATTCCTACCCTAGCGAAAATTGCAAACAACGCTTCCGCGACTGCCTCAGACGTTATGGTCCGCAGAGGAACCGCCTCTGGCCATCTCGTAGCATTACATATGACCGTTAAGAAAAATCGATTCCCCCTATCGGTCGCTGGGTGAATGGGGCCAACAAGGTCTATCGAGACCTTTTTAAACGGTTCCGAGACCGTGGGGATCTTCTGAAGAGGAGCCTGGGGTGTACGACCCTTATGCGTCGTCTTTTGGCACGCACTGCACGTCTTACAATAGACTTGCACATCTCTGTGGATCGATGGCCAGTAAAAATTTTTAAGAACCCTTTCTTTGGTTCTAGCTATCCCCATATGACCCGCTAATGGGACATCATGTGCCAAATGCAATACTGTTGCGATCAGCAACGCTGGCACAACGACCTGCTTTAAAATGGAGGACACCGTTACATACTTACGGAACAGAATGCCCGCCTGAACAAAAAAAGAAGATGACCCGTTCTTATATCTCCTCGTTTTCTCGGTTCGCGCTTCCCCAAAACATGGGTTTAATGATGGGTCCTCCCTTTGTAATCTCGCCAAGCGCTCTGGCATGATATCTAGGTTGACCGCTGGCGTAGCCAAAGGTCTAATCTTATCTTTATCAGCTACCCGTCGACGTGTTTCGACCGCGGCGCAAAAGTCAATACCTTTTGATTGCGACCATGCTTGCACGTTCTCATCGGAAGGGGAAACTACCCGTGATACATTCCCAATGATGAGCTGGGCGCCTGGAAAACAACCAACGACTGCTTCGACTTCCCCGCTAAGGAAAGGTGTATCTATCATTATTTTTGCCATGGGTAATTTCTCAATGGCCCCCGAAAATTGGATGCACGGGACAGTCTCACCTGTAAGCTGTGAATCCCGAATGCAGTCTCTATGCACTCCCACAACGGTAGATCCTGTATCTCGTAAAACCGAGACCGGTTCGTCCCCAACAAACCCCGGATAAACCCTAAGACCACCTCCTGTATGACATGAATTTATAACGGGGATCTTTCTCCCACAAGGTAAAACACCGGAAGATAATAACTTCTCACAACTGGGACAATTAGAATACTGTCCGCCTCCGCCGTCCGATGTAACGCACGCAGCCGCATGATGAAATTTATTTGGGGAACATGGACTGGAGCTACTGTCCGCGTTCGCCGCTATCCTACCTGCAGGGCAATTCACACTGATGTGATCTGCTCTACCGCAGTTCCAACACTTCGCGGCCCTACACTCGCGTGAAAAGTGACCCACGCGTCCGCAAGTCCAACACTCCGCTCCCTGTGCTGCACTAGGCCTAGCGCCTGGGTCCCCGTGACCCATCGCGACCGGAACTAGAGTCCCTATGCCGTCGGTCATCGGCAAAGCTCACAAATCGCCCCCGGCCATTACCGCGACCTAGCCCTCCTGCTCGGTCAAACTTACCGGATCCATATGCCGGTGATTGGTGATAGCCCCTACGCTGCCCCTGGGCTTGCCCGCTATAGGCACCACGCTGACGCGACCTGTCCCTAAGTCCTGCCGGCGACCCTTCGACAACGGCGACGTACCCAGCATCTTGGACGTACGCCCTGGCGACTGGTTTGGACGGATGTGCCGTACGGTATGCTTCCGCCAACTTAGACGCCTCCTGCACCGTCGCGGGTTCGTTCTCTTTCAGGAAAGCCACCAGATCTTTGTGGCACGCCGCGTACAGCTGGTCACGGATCATTAAGTCTTTCAGTTTAGCAAAATCCGCGCCCACATGCGCCAAGTCTACCCAGTTCGCGAAATACTCCGTTAGTCTCGCGACGAAGGCAGCAAAGTCCTCCCTGGTATCTGCACGTGCCCGCCTAAACTGCTCCCGGAAATATTCCTCGGTACGCGCAAATCGGCGAAGCAGCAAAGCCTTCAGCTTATCGTAATCTTGCACGTCTTCGCGCTGTAGCTCTTTAAAGTAGGTTAACGCTCGCCCCTGCAACAGCGACGCCAGGTACGTGGCCCATAATTCCTTATTTTCCCCCCATTGCAATTGTGCGTTCAGTTCGAACCTGTAAAGGAAGGCGTCTATGTCGTCCTTCCGGTCGTCGAACGTAGGGAGCTTAATCCTAACGCCACCTTTATTGTGTACCTGCCGCTCAACCGTTTCCGTTGGCGTATTCCTCTTGAGTTCTAACTCCGCAATCTTTACTTGCGCCTCTATCTCCTTTAACTTTATCTCCTGCTCCCGTTCTTGAGCTTCTATCTCCTTTAACTTAAACTCCCTCTCCTGTTGCAACTCCTTTAACTTAAACTCTCTTTCCTCTTCCTTATCCTTAGCCTCTCTCTCCTGTTCCTGAGCCTTAGCCTCTTTTTCTCGCTCTCTATCCTTAGCACGCTCATCGCGCAAATCCGCCTGCTGTTCTTTAATCCAGCCGCGTAGCTCCTCTCCCTCAAGGCCAAGTTCCTTACCCAAGTTCATTAATTGTTGGAGTTCCGCCATTTCACAGATTTATGGTTATGGTATCTATTATGCGAACGACCAACCTGTCGGTATGATCACTAACGATACGACCAGAGACCTGAGATCACACCAGATATAACAATACCCAGTTGTCTCAATTACAATTCAGAAATTTACCTTTACAGCACAACTAATTCTATATCTATAAAATGTATAGCACTATTAATTATAAAAGAAAATAGAAACGACAAGAATGAAGAAATTCAGTAGAAGGACCACAAGTACGTCAAGGACAACGAACCAGACTAGGACAAGCTTCTACAAAAGAAAAACTATAATGGAAAAAAAAAAATGCAACCTACTACGCCGATTACACTACAAGGTACGAACAAGAACAGAGTCTGAAAAAAAAGAACGTATCTATAGATAGGGAAGGGAGGGACAAGAGAAACGTCTTCCTAAAACACGAGGAAGATAGAACGCTACAATCTAAACAAAAATACAGGTCCCTACAGAACTGTTCACTGTGATGAACGAAGTTCCAAATTTAGCCCACCTCCCGAAGAGGATAAACTACGCTCACCACAGCAAACCCGCGCCACCGCCCGTATAACCTATAACGACAACAAAAACAGCAAAAACAGGGAAAAAGACAGAAGAAAAGACAGCCCTCAATCCAGGGTACAAAATTTTTGACTTTTACTTAACTTTTCTGACTATAACCTCTCCCCTTGTCTCGGAGCTCTGGCTGCTTGACCTCTACAGGCTGGCACACACACTCTGCAGAAATTTAAGTACACATTAATACATATTCATCAAAATACATGCATCAATACATATTCATAAATATACATAAATCATATCATGAAAATTCCATTCATCCCACGAACAAAGACAACAGCATGAATTCCTAGCACAACAGAAAAACAACTAGATATAATGAATACACAATGTCAAAATGACCACATGTAAACAGGACGAGCCCCCAGTGTCACAACGGACGAGCCCCCAGTGTCACAAATCCCAGACTGGGAGATGTAATAAGTTATGACAGGACAACAATCACGAACAAACAAGTTAACACTTAACAGAACAATCCATCAGACTCACACATTTATTAAACATAATTATACAGATAATAGCGCAATTACATACATTATATTATTGAAATCAACTGCCGTACAACGGCCTTATTCTCACACACACTCTCCCTCGGCTCCACAATCCGGTAGTTACTCCTAAAGGCACTTCGGCCTCAGCCTCTCCCCTCAGGGTCTTAACAACACATTAGTAATTCACTGGCACCGCAGTCTCTCAATATCACCCTCCTATTGTCATACACCTTAGCACTCCCCTAGCACCTCAGCAGGGCAATAACACATTATCATTTCAATAGACATTCTCCCCCTCAACATGGCAATAGTGCATTATCACATTCACGCTCATATCTACGTCCCTGTCCGTGGCCTGACTGCCACGACTTTATGTGCCTCTACTGTCCTGCACTGACAGCCTCCCTTCTGGCCTATGTGTGGCCTCCGGCCCTATGCTGGCCTATCCCCTGTGCTCATCGAGGTGGCTCTGCGGCCCGTCCTCGACACCTACAAGAATAACATTACATTGGTATAATACCCTACCATTTCTATTCACTCCACCTCTCCTTACAATCCATGAAGCGTACACACACTAGTTCACCTTTCACTCACCACACATCTTACGGTAACACACCTCCATCGGAGTACACACTACTCACTCGCGCTACAAATCCATGAACTCACTTTCATCTATCGCTCATGGCGCACATTGCTATATTCAATATCAAGGACTTCCACACTCCTCACATATACTTATTTACATCATGGTAATAGACGAATATAATATAATACATCAATCATAATAATCAATCAACATTCTACGTACCAGTCATCACTGGAAAGACTCTCACTTGTCTTCTCGACTGCTTCCCTTATGTCCGCCCGATGGGCTCTTATTCACAGGTCCGCTCCGTAGGGCCTTCTAACTTGCAGTGATAGTTATACATCGCTTTCGCCTCATTCAGACCCCCCCCCCCCCCCACTACTCACAACAGCACGCTTAACTTGTCTACCGTGAGTCCTTCTTACTCTACACCCGTGACAAAATCAATGGTACCATGTTTTCTTTAATCCTGAATACATCACACACTTTGTAGAAGTAGAGTCGTTAATAAAGATTAATTAAAATGAAGGTTTTACTGTCGATAAATAATAGATTGCATTTAAAGCAAAGCCGAGCTAAAAATCGTCCTCAATTAGATGTATAAATTAAGCTTGAACGCCGTACCATTGCAAATAATGGGGAAGCAGACAAAAAAGATGTGTATTATGGTGCCACAAAGACTCTCTTCAAAAACTTAATTTTGTGACATTATTAAATTATGCTCATAATTATGACTTATTTTATTTCCAAGGAAACATAATACTCTGGACTATTTTAGTCAGTAAAAGAAGCATAATACTTTAGACTACTTCAGTGAGTAAAATTCCCTTCTACCACATGAAATTCCTGCTTACCTTTTGTTCTGCTCAAAAGAATGATATCTTCTGGTTGCCCGGATACGGCGGTGGTGGCTCGCTTGGTGTTTCCATCACTGTCAGTAGAAAGAAACATAGAAACTGTGTTTTTTCAGTGCTAAGTCACAAAATACTCTAGTCCCAAAACAAACAGAATATGAGGGCGTTTGACTGTGTCTATCGTATTAAGGTCGTAAGGGGTTTCTGCACACCCAGACTACGTTAGAGATGAGGACTTTGCGTGAAGGCTATCGGGCAAATGTCTTAAACAAGAAACAGTTCGCCTGGTCCTTGCTTCGAGTAAGGTTGAAAACAGGGCCTCACGCCTTCAGATTTAAGAACTTTTACCGCTGGACCACTGCCATGGTACACAACCGAGACCAACTCAACGATTTCACAGCAGCGTGTGTTCCTCATGAGTGAAACTGACACAGCGTTAGATTTCCAGGCCTTCTGTTATCCTATTTCCAAATAAACTCCCACTTACATATGTTAGCAATATAACGAAATCTCACGCCCGGTGATTTAATTAACAAACTATGAAGTCGAAGAAATACAAATGGTCAAGTTCTCTCGTACACTTTTGTGTGTGTGTGTGTGTGTGTGTATGTGAGTGTGAGTGTGTGTGAGAGACCGGGTGTGTATGTGAGTGTGAGTGTGTGTGAGAGAGTGGGTGTGTGTGTGTGTGTATATATACTGGCTTCCCTTACGTCATCTTTGAGAGTGTTAACGTTTTAAGGGCAGTGTCTGGACGGGACGCTCCAAATTTAAGTGTTTGGTGAATCATGCCTTGAATTCTTTCGTGATTGAAAGAAAAATAATGTCAATGGACAACGCATGAAAATCTCGATTATCTCATTTGTTAACCTTAACTGATTCAGTGCCGGCGAGGTTGTTTCTTGTTTTTTTTAATATACATTATTCGTAGCTGTCACAATTCCAACTCTGCAAGTCAAAGGTTTTCACTGCACCAGGAATTGGGGAAGGACAAGATAATGCAACAAATACACAGCTTCTCATATTCAGCAGATTGGACATTTGATAAAGAAAACCCTGAATGAAATGTTTTATTTGAATATTGTATGAACTGAGTAAATTATCCACGAGCCACTCACAGCGGCTTGCAGAAATTAATCTGTTCTTCTTCTTCTTCTTTCGTTCACCAGTCTAAATCGGCAGATTTGTTCTTTTAATAACAATCAACGGTTTTCTGCAGTTCTGGCAGAGCATCATAGAGTTTGACATTCAGGTCGGTGGGTTTGGGCCAATAGATATGTTTCTCGTAGTGCTGAGAAGAGTGTGCAGTTCTGCAATATATGCTCTGTGTTTTGAGGAGACTGGCTGCACTCACATATGGCAGATGTTCCTATTTTAAACTTGGTGAACATATGGTGGTGGAGCTTACTGTGACCAGTTCTTAGCCTGAACAATATCACTTGATCTTCTCTGTTCAGGAGATGATATTTATCCTGTTGGTTTATTTGCTGTCGTCTGTTATTTTTGATGAGGTTTTTCTTCTCATAATAGTTTAAGAGGCACTGTAGCTGCTCCAAGCCAGAACCCTCCTTTGCTAGTTGGTCTGCCTTCTCATTGCCTGGCACTCCACTATGTGATTGTATCCGCTGTAGGACTATCCTGCTTCGATTTCCAAGGTGCGTAAAACATTTCTTCAGGTCGTTAAGCTTGCCAGCTTGAAGGGCCTCAAGGACTGATCTTGGTATCTGGGTGATCTTCTCCATTTCCACAATGGGTGTTGACTTCATTGCTCCTGAAGGGCTGAATTGGACGCTGAACTCCAAGCTGTTGATCCATATTCGAGTTGAGAGCGAATCCCTTGCTGATATAGGCTAAGTTCTTGAGAATTCTTTCTGTTGCTCTCCAAGATGTGCCGCTCAGTTTCCTCAATATGGCTAGCTTTCTTCTATACTAGCTTTTGTCTCTGCCCTCTCGATGTGATTTCTCCATGAGAGCCCGATGTCGAATGTGACTCCTGGATAGGTTGGTAGTTTGTCTTCCTTGAGTGATGTCCCATTGAGCTTGATGGCTCGTCTGTTTTGGAGATAGGGTGAAAAGTGTAGTGGACGACTTCTCTTCGTTGACTGTAACACACCACTTATCCGTCCATGCTGAGAGGATGTCAACGGCTCTTTGTAGTCTTCTTGTGGCAACTGTGGCATGTTCTTCAGTACACCACATAACTAGGTCATCTGCATAATTATAGAGCTGTACCTATCCCTCTCAAGAATCAGCAAAGCCAGCTCTGCATTTGGCAGGCTTCGAAAGAGAGTATGGGATGTTGCCGGCATTCGCACAGACACTAAGCTGAAAGTGTACAATGCTGTGGTCCTTCCCACCCTACTCTATGGGGCTGAAACCTGGACAGTGTACCAATCGCATGCCAGAAAGCTAAATCACTTTCATCTGGCCTGCCTTAGAAAGATCCTAAGGATCAAATGGCAGGATAAAATTCCAGACACTGAGGTCCTCAATCGTGCCAAGGAATTGAGCATCTTCTGCCACCTGAAAAAAATTCAGCTACGTTGGGCAGGACATGTTGTCAGAATGCCCGACTCCAGACTCCCTAAGCAAATCTTCTTCTCTGAGCTCTCCAATGGAACGAGGAATGTTGGGGCCCCAAAGAGACGTTACAAAGACACTCTCAAGCAATCACTGAAGGCCTTTGCCATTGATGTGAGTGAGTGGGAAAAGCTCTCGCTTGATCGTGCAAATTGGAGGGCGGCCCTTACCAGAGGCAGCAAAGCATGGGAAGCTGACAGAGTCCAGCAGGCTATCAAAAAAAGAGAACGGCGCAAGAAAAGGCCCAGTGGTACTGAACCAACGGAGCACTCTTGTCATTTATGCGGAAGGGTCTGCAGGGCAAAAATAGGACTTATCAGTCACATGAGAAGCAATAAGTCATGAAAGAACAGTCTTTCCATTCTGTCCTCTGTGTCCTTTAGTTCTCTTTATTGTCCATGTGTTGAAATTCTCAACAATTTCTGTTCTTTATTCCTCTGGTGTTGTTAAGGTCATCATCATACCTGATGGACGAACTATTATTATTATTATTACCTATCCCACAAGGTAATTCTTGAACTAGATCATTTACGAAGATCAGGAATAAGGTGGGTGATATTACTCCTCCTTGTGGCACACCGTGTCTCAACAGTAACTTCTTGCTTTGGCATCCATCCAGCTGGACTCTTGGTCTTCTGTTGTGTAGGAGGCTCTTGGTCCACTTGTACATACTACCAGTCACTTTGTTGTTTCGCAGCTTCCTGAGTAGTCCATCTTTCCAGACTTTGTCAAAGGCCTTTCGAAGGTCGATCCACGCTGCTAATACTTGTTTCTGTCCTGGAAGGCATCTTCAATGTCCTGTGACAGATAGGTTGCTTGATCCTCTGTGGATTTTTACACTGACAGAACCATGCTTGCAGATCAGCCAGAAGGTGGTTGCTCTCCAGGTACCACTTCATTCTGTGGTTGACGATCCGCTCCATGGACTTGCAAAGACAGATTGTCAAGCTTATTGGTCGATAGTTTCTTGCTGTTCCTTTCTCCTTTTCAATTTTGGGTATTGGAACCATGATTGCTTCTCGCCAGATCTGTGGTACTTCTCCAGTTTTCCAGCTGATGTTGAAGATCTCTAGTAGTTTATTCAGAGCTCCGGATCCGAGTTTCTTGATCATCTCATTTGTTATTCCATCTGCACCTGGTGATTTCCGCAGTTTTAGTTTACTAATGGCAAAATCTAGTTCTTGCCGTGTGATCTTTGTGTTCATGACTTCTGGCTGGTCTCCTTCCTTTCTCTCCAGGGCCTTGTCATTTCTTGCTTCCTTTAATTCCTTGTACTTACCTCCATGTTACAGTCCTTAGCAAACACATCTGCAAAAACATTCGCTGCTGTTTTCTAGGTTAGGGTCTTGCCATTCTCTTGCAAAGTGACTCGGATGTTACCATCTGTTCTTCACCATTTAAAGCTTTAACCAGGTTCCATAGTTTCCAGCCGTCTTTTTCAAAGTTGAGGGAGGCTGTTTTCTCTTTCCAGCTCTTGCGTCGTGCCTGGAGCTTTCCTCTTTGAAATCTTGCTTTGGCTTGCTGGAGGGCATTGTGACGCTGTTGTCCTGGGTTGTTTTCACCTTGTATTCGTGCTTTTTCTACTGCTTGGTGGAGTTTGTCAACTAATCTGTTAAATTGTCCTTCCCCCACGAATTTACAGCTGACGTTTCCATCCTTGGCCTGAGCACACGAGTTTGTTTTGCTTTGTTTTGTTTTAGAAGGTTGCAAGATCTCAGAGACAACAGAACCTTTGCTTGATTGGTTCTCCGTCCAGCTGAGCATAGAGTCTACGAATTTATTGCTCCTGAACCCTACTACATTCTCAGTCCCTCTGTTTTTCCTCTTCTTTCCACTCCCATGGATAGCCTACCCATTGCCAGCAGATGAAGACACTGAGGTGCCCCTCCCCTCTTCCCAAACCAGAATGATGGAGGCGGGACACCAACGGGACGAGGGAAGAATGAGAGACAAGGCCGGACGAACCCGACAAATATGGAACCAGCTGGTCACTGGCACAATTTGTAGAATAACCCTCAAATGGTTATTTGAGCGGGGAGAGAAGCACTTATGAGGATGCCCGATGTGGTAAGATTCTGATTTCCATCAACCAATCAATCAGTCAATCAATCAATCATGGACTGGTTCTAATTATTACCTGTGCTTCTTCTCCTCTCAGTCCTCTGCACCCAGTCTGTCTCAGGGAGATTTATCAATGTTCTTGATTTGACTTGACTTGATTGATGACAGGAATCAGAATCCTAGCACACCAGGCAATCTCATTTTGTTCTGTCACAGTGAGTAGCTACTTATACTATAAGACCATTCTAATTGTGGAAGGTGTATATCGTCGAGTATTTGCCATATTGTTGTGCCTTTTTTGAGAAAATGAGGATTGAAGTTTGGTCGGCAAAAGGGCTAAAACGCATAAATCATTACGTGACAACCACACATCTCCAAAAGTCTTTGTCACGAGCGAGTGAGCGATAGTTAATAATTACGGGGGGAAAGGAGGAGAGTAAAATTAACGCACGCAGACAAGTAATGGGAAGCGTGGAAAGTGGTGAGTTGGAAAATAGACGAGGCGAAATCGCTGACCCTTTATGTCACTGCAAGCTGAGAGGTCCAGGGGGACAGACGTAGAGAAAGCAGTCGGGAGATTGTGTGTTTTCCAGTGATGACTGGTAGGTGGAACTATGATTGATAATTACGATGATTGATGTACTATATTCTCCTATGACCATGATGTAAATAAGTTATATGTGAGGAATGTGAAAGCCATTGATTACTGTGTATAGAACTGTGCGCGTAATGAGCAATAGATGTAAGTTAGGCTCGTGGATTTGTAGCGAGGTGTGTTACCGTAGAGAAGTGCAGATGTGTGGTGAGTGAAACGTGGACTGTTGTGTGTACGCTTGAAGGTTCGTGATGAGTGGTGAAGTGGATAGTAATTGTATGGTGTTATAGAGATGTAATGTTATTTCTGATAGGTGCCGGGGTCGGGCAGAGACGCCACCCGCGGTGAGCGGACTTGTGCCGGGGTTGGGCAAAAGGCTACCCACAGGCCGCCTGAGTGAAGCTGTCGCGCAGGACAGCGGGAGCACATGAGTCGTGGCAGTCTGGCCACAGACAGGGACGTTGTTATTGTCCTTATTGCTATTCAAATGTTAATGTGCTATTACGAGGTTAATGTGCTATTAAGATGTTAATGTGCCATTGAGAATATAATGTGCTATCGAAATAGTGATGTGCTGTTAAGACATCGAGGGGAGATTGAGATACGGAGATTAGGTTGAGCCGGAGCCAAGAAGAGAGGCCAGCAAGTAATATATAATAAAGATGTGAGGCTGAGGCCAGAGCATATTCTAGGAAGTATTATCGGGTTGTGGACCCGTAGAGGAATGAATGTCGGGAGTGCAGACCATTGTATGGTATATGAATTGAATAATGTAATGCACGTATCTCCTTATTTTTATGTATAATAAATGTGTGAGTCTGTTTGGTTGTTCTGTTAAGTGTTATGCTTGTTCGTTCGTGATTGTCGTCCTGTCGTAAGTATTACATCTCCCAGTCTGGGATTTGTGACAGTGGGGGCTCGTCCGTTGTGTCACTCGTCCGTTTAGTTACCTGTGGTCATTTTGACATTGTGTATTCGTCATATCTAGTTGTTTTTCTGTTGTGCTAGGAATTCGTGCTGTTGTCTTTTGTTCGTGGGATGAATGGAAATTTCATGATGGTATAAGTTATGTATATTTATGAATATGTATTCATGCATGTATTGCTATAAATATGTACTAATGTGTGATTGAATTTTCACAGAGAGAGTGTGTGCGTGCAGCCTGAAGGAGTCAAGCAGCCAGAGCTCCGAGTAAAAGGAAAAGTAAAATCAGGAAGTAAAAGTTAAGTAAAAGTTAAAATTTTTGTGCCCTAGATTGAGGGCTGTCTTTTCATCTGTCTTTTCCTCTGTTTTTTCCGTTTTTGTTGTTCTGATTATACGGGCGGTGGAGTGGGTTTGCTGTGGTGAACGTAGTTTGTCCTCTTAGGGAGGTGGGATAAATTTTGGCACCGCGTTCATCACAGTGAACAGTTCTATAGGGACCTGTATATTTGTTTAGATTGTGGCGTTCCATCTTCCTCGTTGTTTTAGGAAGACGTTTCTCTTGTCCCCTTGTCTTACCTATCTGTAGATACGTTCTTTTTTTCAGGCTCTGTTCTTGTTCGTACCTTGTAGTGTAATCGGCGTAGTTAGGTTGCATTTTTTTTTCCATTAAAATTTTTGTTTAGAAGCCTTTGTCCTAGTCTGGTTCGTTGTCCTTGATGTCCTTGTGGTCTTTCTTCTGAATTTCCCCATTGTTGTCTTTTCTTTTCTCTTTTTACCTAATAGTGCTATGCATTTTATGAACATAGAATTAGTTAGAGAGTATGCTATAGAATGCTCAGTTAGGTATTTTTCTGAATTGCATTTGAAAATAGTGGTTGTTATTGTAGTGACATAATTTCAGGTCTCGGGTCGCGTCGTTTATGATAGCTGCACAGACAGTTTATTATATATTTCAAATCGTATAATTATAAATCTGTGAAATGGCGGAACTCCAGCAGCTAATGAACTTAGGTAAGGAACTTTGCCTTGAAGGAGAGGAGCTGCGTAGCTGGATTAAAGAGCAGCAGGCGGAGTTGCGCGATGAGCGTGCTAAAGATAGAGAGCGAGAAAAAGAGGCTCAGGAGCAGGCTAGAGACAGGGAGCGGAAAAAAGAGGAAAGGGAGTTAAAGTTAAAGGAGATAGAGGCTAGGGATAAAGAGCATGAGACAGAAGCTAGGGATAAAGAGCATGAGAGAGAAGCTAGGGATAAAGAGCATGAGAGAGAAGCTAGGGATAAGGAACAGGAGAGAGAGGCGCGAATAAGAATCGCGGAATTGGAAATCAAGAAGGGAGCGCCAACGGAAATAGTTGAGCGGCAGGGACAAAATAAAAGTGGTGTTCGGATTAAGCTGCCTACGTTCGACGACCAGAAGGACGACATAGACGCCTTCCTTTACAGGTTCGAACTAAATGCACAACTGCAATGGGGGGAGAATAAAAAGTTATGGTCCACTTAACTGGCATCCTTGTTGCAGGGTCGAGCGTTGACTTATTTTAAGGAGTTGCAGCGCGAGGACGTCCATGATTACGATAAGCTGAAGTCCTTGCTGCTTCGCCGATTTGCGCGTACGGAGGAATATTTCCGGGAGAAGTTTAGGCGAGCACGTGCGGATTCTAGGGAGGACTTTGCTGCCTTCGTCGCCAGATTGACGGAGTATTTCGCGAACTGGTTGGACTTGTCGCATGTTGGCACGGATTTTGTTAAATTGAAGGACCTAATGATCCGTGACCAGCTATACGCGTCGTGCCATAAGGATTTAGTGGCTTTTCTTAAGGAAAACGAGCCCGCGACGGTGCAGGAGGCGTCAAAGTTGGCGGAAGCATACCGTACGGCACATCCGTCCAAACCAGTGGCGAGGGCGTACGTCCAGGATGCTGGTTACGTCGCCGTTGTTGAGGGGTCGCCGACAGGACATGGTAGAGACAGGTCGCGTCCGCGTGGTGGCTTTAAGGGGCAACGTAGGGGGTATGGCCAATCACCGGCATATGGAGCCGGTAAGTTTGACCGAGCAGGAGGGCGAGGTCGCGGTAATGGCCGATGGCGTTTCGTAACCTTTGCCGATGATCGACGGCAAAGGGACTTTAGTTCCGGTCGCGATGGGTCACGGGGACCCAGGTCTAGCGGAACACAGGGAGCGGAATGTTGGACTTGCGGACGCGTTGGGCATTTTTCACGGAATTGTAGGGCCGCGAAGTGTTGGAACTGCGGAAGAGCAGATCACATCAGCGTGAATTGCCCTGCAGGTAGGATAGCTGCGAGCGTGGATGGCAATCACGGTAGCTCCATTCCATGTTCCCCTAATAAATTTCATCACGCAGCCGCGTGTGTTACATCGGACAACGGAGGCGGACAGTATTCTAAGTGTCCCAGTTGTGAGAAATTGTTGTCTTCCGGTGTTTTACCTTGTGGGAGAAAGATTCCCGTTATTAACTCATGTCATACAGGGGGTGGTCTTAGGGTTATAACACGTAACATGACAACCAATCAGGCTCACACATTTATTATACATAAAGATAAGATCGACGGGCAATTACATATAGTACATTATTCAATTTAAATACCATCCAATGGTCATCATTACTATCATTCATCCTTCTCCCTGGGTCCACAACACGATAGTTACTTTCTAACTATGCTCTGGCCTCAGCCTCACCCCATATATATATTACTTGCTGGCCTCTCTTATTGGCTCCTGCCCAACCTAATCTCCGTATCTCAATCTCCCCTCGACGTCTTAACAGCACCTTACTATTTCAATAGCACATTATATTCTCAATGGCACATTAACATTTTAATAGCACATTAACCTCGTAATAGCACATTAACATTTGAATAGCAATAAGGACAATAACAACGTCCCTGTCTGTGGCCAGACTGCCACGACTCATGTGCTCCCGCTGTCCTGCGCGACAGCTTCACTCAGGCGGCCTGTGGGTAGCCTTTTGCCCAACCCCGGCACAAGTCCGCTCACCGCGGGTGGATTCTCTGCCCGACCCCGGCACCTATCAGAAATAACATTACATCTCTATACCACCATACAATTACTATCCACTTCACCACTCATCACGAACTATCAAGCGTACACACACTAGTCCACATTTCACTCACCACACATCTTACGGTAACACACCTCCACCGTGTCACACCGTACTCAGACTCGCTACGAATCCATGGTCCTAACTTACGTCTGTTCCTCATTACGCGCACAGCTCTATACACAGTAATCAATGGCTTTCACATTCCTCACTTATAACTTATTTACATCATGGTCATAGGAGAATATAGTACATCAATCATCATAATTATCAATCATAGTTCAACCTACCAGTCATCACTGGAAAACACAACAATCTCCCGACTGCTTTCTATACGCCTGTCCCCTTGGACCAGTCGGCTTGCAGTGACATAAAGGGACAGCGATTTGGCCTCGTCTATTTTCCAACTCACCACTTTCCACGCTTCCCACTACTTGTCTGCGTGCGTTAATTTTACTCTACTCCCCTTCCCCGCACTTATTAACTATCGCTCACTCGCTCGTGACAGTTACATCTCTTTCACTCGTAATTCTTCTTATCTCTTCATTGTTCCTACGTTTTATTGCTAGCATCTCTACAAATAAGATGAAAAGACTAATACTAGAGGACGAACACAACATTCCTGTCGGGCACCTAGCTCTGATTTAAACCATTTTTGAGAACCATCCGCCATTCTTCACTGCACTCTGCGTGTTTGTTAACATCGTTTTCATATGGTGTATGAATTTTATACCAAAACTGAATCATCAAGAGCTACCAATATTGTTTCCTTATCCCTGTGTCATAGGCTTTTTGGTAGTCCTGTGACACTACCAAACCTGCCACGTCCTCTTTATTTGCATAATCTATGACGTCCTCTACCAATATAATATGTGAGGTAATTGTCCGCCCTTAATAAATCGACTTTGGTTATCATGCACGATACTTTTTATTACTTTTCGTAACCACTGAGCCAAATTTTTGTAAGATTTTGTAGTTATCGTATTTTGTCAGTGTTATGGGTCGCCAGCTATTCAGATCTTCTCGATTACTGTTGTTGCCTTTATGTATCATAGTGATTATATTTGGTGTCTGGCTAATTGATAAATCCCCCCGCTCTATCGATTCTATATAACTATTATACTCGTAAAAAAGTCGCCAAAAGACTTTATAAACAATTGGCAATAATTCCATCGGACCCCGGTTCCAAATCATCACCAATGTCACGAGCAGAGTTGGGTCTTGGGGATCTAACGACTGCACGAGAGGCAGTTAACTCACACTCGGACACAAACACACAAGAAATTATTAAATAACAAAAGTATAGATTTCTCAGGCCGGCCGGGCCATATTATTACATAAATACTAATATAACAAAAGACGATAGAGGTATATTCAAAAAGTAAAAGCTTCCACTTATTAAACTGAACCTATCATATCCATGTAACTAAGTTCCCTATCAAATGTAATGCGATCAATAGCCATATGGTATATAAGACAAATAATAATAATAGGCTCTTTTCGTCTTGGCAGACGATCTAAGCAGCTATATGTGTCCTACTTCTGCAGCTACGCTCGTGACTGATTCTGCCTATATTCGACAGGCACGCTCTGTCGCAGAATCTGCATATGAGGGAGGTGCCATAGGGCAATGAGTTATCTTTTCTTGTCAGGCGTTTTGCCTCAAGGGCTGCAACAATGTTTTTTTCATGGTGTTTTATGCCAGAGTCCACTGATGTTTTCCATGCTGATCTGTCTTCTGCTGTCGTCTCCCACGTTCTCAAATCGATGTTACACTTTATCATACTGCTCTTGCATGTATCTTTGTACCTCAGTTTTGGTCTTCCTCTGGGTCTGCTACCTGTAGCCATTACACCATATAAGAATTGCTTGGGGATTCTGTTGTCGTCCATCCTCTTCAAATGCCCCAGCCATCGCAGTCTCTTTTTGCACAAGATGGTCAACATGGTTGGGAATGCTGCCCGTTTCAAGACCTCTGTGTTGGTAACTTTATCTTGCCAGCTGATGCCAAGGATCTTGCGGAGGCATCTCAAGTGAAATCCATTCAGTTTCTTCTCTTGTCTTGAATATAACGTCCAGGTCTCTGAGCCATAGAGGAGTGTGCTCAATATACATGTTTCATATATCCTGATCTTTGTTTTTCTATTTAACATTTTGTTATTCCAAGCTCTTTTGTTTAATTTTCCAAAGGCTGTGGCTGCTTTTCCTATTCGGGCACCTATTTCGCTATCTAATGAAGTTGAAGAAGTCATTGTTGATCCCAGGTAGCAAAATTTCTGGACAGTCTCCAACTGGTTGTTGTTCAGCTTGATGTTGCATTGTGTTGTGCCATCTTGTGTCATAATAACAGTCTTCTGGACGCTGATAACAAGAGAGAAAGCTTTACATGCTTGTGATAAGTAGTCCATCATTGATTGTAGTGTGGACTCGCTATGGGCAACTAGTGCTGCGTCATCTGCAAACAGCAATTCTCTGATCAATGTTGACTTGGTTTTAGTTTTTGCTTTGAGGCGTGCAAGATTGAAGAGGGATCCATCAGTTCGCCAGTGGAGATAAACATCTCCAGGGGATTCCCTGAATGCAAACTGCAGAAGCATGGAGAAGTAAATACCAAAAAGTGTTGGTGCCAGGACACAGCCTTGTTTCACCCCGCTTTTGATGTTGAAGCGATCGGATGTAGAACCATCAAATTGGACTGTGGCTTGCATATCTTCATGAAAGGACATGATGAGTTGGAGGAGTGTCGGGGGGCATCCGATCTTATGGAGCACCATATACAGTCCTGATCTGCTGACTGTGTCGAAAGCCTTTGTTAAATCGACAAATGCCATATGTAAAGGTAGACTTTGCTCGCGACACTTTTCCTGCAGTTGACGTAAAGAGAATATCATGTCCATGGTTGATCGTCCTGACCTAAAACCGCACTGGCTTTCTGGAAGTACTCTTTCTGCTAGTTGTTGAAGACGCTTTAAAAGTATTTTGGCAATTGCTTTTCCTGTGATACTTAGCAGAGATATGCCTCTGTAATTATTACAGTCTCCCTTATCACCTTTGTTCTTATATAAGGTCACGATGTTAGCATCTTTCATATCTTGTGGAATCTCTTTATGCTTCCAGCACAGGATGAGGAGCTTGTATAGATGAGGAAGGAGGAAATCTTTGTTCTCTTTCAAGATTTCCGCTGGTATGTTATCACTACCCGGAGACTTTCCACTTGCAAGCTCATCTATAGCCTTGTTGAGTTCTTCCTGTGTAGGTTCTTTGTCTAGGTCTGTAAATTCTGGGAGCTGCGGGAGGGCCTCTTCTAGACTGTCATCCACTATACGTTCTTGAGAGTAGAGATTTGAGTAATGTTCAATCCATCTGGCCATTTGTTCGTTTTTGTCTGTGATTTGTTCACCTGATGACGATTTTAGTGGTGCGATCTTGTTAATCTGTGGGCCAAGAGCAATCCGAATTTTCTCATACATTCCTCTACTATCTCCGATGTCATGAGCTTTCTGTATGTCTGTGCAAAGATTCTCCCAGTATGTGTTTGCGCATTTCCGTGTCTCTTTTTGAAGTGTAGATTTTGCAGCTCGTAATTTGTTTAAGGTGCGATCTGATGGAGTTTTGTTGTGTGCCAAAAGTGCCATGCGCTTTTTCTCGATAAGTGGCAATAGTGTTGCTTCGTTTTCTTCAATCCAGTCTTTATTGTTTGATCTGTTTGTACCAAAGGCCTGAGAAGCAGAATCGTGCATAGCTTCCTTTAAACCGGCCCACATCTTCTCTGGTGTAGTATCATCTATGGAGAGGAGCTGTTCTTCCATCTTCCCCTGAAAAACTGCTTGCATGTCTTTGTTGCTGGCATTTTGTGTGTTAATTTTTGGTCTTTTCGTCTCTTTGGCTCTGTGAATGTTTCTGCCCACAATCTTTGTCTTGGCTAAAACGAGCAGGTGATCGGTGTTGCAGTCTGCACTGTGGTATGATCTTGTTTGTTTGATGTTGTTCAGATGGTTCTTTTTGACGATAATAAAATCAATTTGATGCCAATGTCCAGATCTGGGATGACGCCATGAGACTTTGTGGCAGTCCTTTCCATTGTAAAAAGTATTTGTGATGCATAGATTGTTGTCTGAGCAGAGTTCCAAAAGTCTCTGGCCGTTGTCGTTGATCTTGCCTAATCCAAAATGGCCGAGACAAGTTTGCCATGCTTGTTGATCTGTGCCAACTCTGGCATTGAAGTCACCAAGGATAAAAATCTGATCGTTTGTTGGTATCTTCGCAAGTACGTTTTGAAGGTCTTCATAAAACTTGTCTTTGTTTTCTGTTTCAGCTGCTAATGTTGGAGCATAGGCACTAATTAGATGGGCTGTGCCTGACTTAGTCTTCAGCTGCATGGTGATGATGCGTTCGGATATACCTTGAGGTGTATTAATTTTGGCGAGGAGCTTGTTGTTGACTGCGAAGCCCACACCATAAAGTCGAGGCTCTTCTTGTCCTAGACCTTGCCAGAAAAAAGTGAAGTTTGCCTCTCTCACTGAGCCACTATCAGCCAGTCGTGTTTCCTGCAAGCCCACGATGTCAACGTTTAGCCTCTTGAGTTCTTTGTTTATGATGGCAGTATTTCTTAACTCTTTGGTGTTGTCAAGATCAGTGTTGTCAAGTCCGGTGCACATTGTCCTCACATTCCAGGTGCCCAACTTCATTGGGATTGATTTAAATTTGCGTTTCTTATTGCCTGGTGCTTGGATTTACGTCTGCTTTTTGGCTTTTGTCCTATCTCCATACACCCATAAGAGCAGGCAGACGTGGCGGATCGACACCTTACTGACTGGGGGCTGCCCAGTTTAGGCGGGCGGTAGCCGATCAGTGCAGCTGAATAGCTGCTCCCACCGCCGAGAGAGACCCGTGGCGCCTTCTCTGTTCGCCAAATAGAGTGGACTTAGAACCCGTAACTGTCTCTCCCCGTGTTGTGTCCATGCTGGTCAGCAAGGATGGAGTGTCCTCTCCATTGTCTTCATGCTGCACTAGCTGTGGTTGAGCGATAGGCGATGTGCACTGTACTTGCTCGGATTGCAGTGATCTCCTTTAGGCATGCTGCTTGCCTGGGCTTCTAGAGAGAAAAGTGTCTAGCCCATCTTACACCTTCCCCCTCTCGACAGTGTTGATAAGCTCCAAAGGAAAGACAGGGTCCATACGTTTGGAAATCAACAAAGTTGCAGGGGCTGCCAGAGAATGGATTGGCTAAGAGCCTCCCCATCAACTGCCTTAGGGGCCCTCCCTCCGGATTTGTTTAGGGTTTACTCCCCTAGCCTTTGACCCTCCCGGGCCACTCACAAGGCAGTGAGGACAGTCACAGGTTGTACCGTTTACTGCCTTACAGTAGCAGCTAAGCTGACCTGACATGCATAAGACAAATAAGATATCAATATATAAAGTAGTTGAGTCGCCACTGGCCAGTCGCCAGACAAACTCTCCAGAAATAATATGGGTTGGTTCTCAAGGTACAATGAAGGCTAGGAAAGCCCAGTATATTCAAAGCCTACATAAGCACGATTTCGGCTTGTAGGTATTAAGAAGCTTGTACATATAATTCTATCCAGCTACTGACTCTAACATTCATATCAATTATCAGTGAGCTCGTGCCGTAAGGAGACACAAGCTAATAATACACTCGTTCGTCGAGTCCAAGCTGTGGGTTTCTCAGACTTTCTACGAGGCTGTGGGTTTCCTCCCTATCTCTGGACTTCTATCAATTACTAGTGAAAAAGATGAGTTACCGTTGGTCACGCCTAGCTAGTAGGCGCGAACATCATACGAGCGCAGCGTGGACTCTTAAGGTCAGTCCAAACAAAACCTTTCTTTCTATGAGCTTTCTCTCTCTAGGCTCCTTCAGTCCGATGACAATGGACTAGTCTTCGTGCCACTCAGTTCAGGTACTGGCCAACCGGAGATACTTCACGAAACGATGCTTCTCTCGTCTGTATTCAATGAATTTCAACGTTACACGATGTTTTATACTATCCAACTACCCGGCAAGGCTAGTCCGCTGGCCAAATTAGTTCAGCAATCTCATTGGCCGAAACATCCCACCATTTTGAATGTAGGAATATAGTCTGCACTATTCTACCAGCCAGTTAACGTGCAAAACTTGTCTAGTCATACTTAACAATGTCAACTATCCCCACCTTATCTCACCCCTACTTTATTCCTTCTAATCACGAACATTAAAACCGACAAGCGTGAATCCAATAGTTTAACTTTGCAATTCCTTACTCACAAACAATAATACACGAGGACCGTTCAAGGCCACCAGCCAATTTCTCATGGCCCTGGTGAAAAAACAAATCACGGCTCTGCGTGAGATTTAATAACACTTGACTCATGACAACCAAGTATTTTTAATACCGTCACCATTTCCTTCAAGCTAATGTCTAAATCACACCATGCATTGCTTGTCTTCCTCGGCTAATCTGTCCTAAACTATCCCATTTAGGGATTTATCTACCCACCGCCTTCATTGATGCTTCTTTGGTGTGACGTTTTTCATAGTATTTTTGTGCTTTTCCAAGAATATTTAAACGAGTCTCTTGTTATTTCACCATTCCCATTTTAAACCTGTTTCTTTTTTTTTTTTTTTTTGTACGTTTGCATGCTCCCCTGGCCTTTACCAAAATTTAATTTAAAAAGAACTTAATTTAAATATTTGTTGTTTTTTTGATTCCTCAATCCATTTCACTCTAGATCTAATTATAGCTTCTGTAGTTTTTTTCTAGCAGTTCAATTTCTACTTGCTTGTTGATGTTTTCATACATCTCCTGCAGTTCTTTATCATCCGGGAACTGTGCACTAAACTTTGAGATGTTATTTACTTGCTTCCAGTTTCTCTCTGATGTGATTATTTATACTAGCCGACCCACGCAAGATAAATCTTGCTGTTACACAGCGGGGCTGGGTGATAGTGCCCTCCAGTGTTAGGGTTCTGGTACTAAATGATGGTATTATGACTGCATTTTAAATCGAGAGGTATTTATTATTTACTCTTTCGTACCATGCCACACACTAAGAACAATCTGAATAAGTTTCATAAACAGACCTGTAGGGCCACAAATTTAATTACATTAATTACCCTAACAATTTTGGTCTAGATCTATTACATAGTAAAGACAACATCAGCAGCATCAAATCTAAATTCAATAATATGTCACTAGAAGTCTTCTCTAGATTCCTATAATGTTATGATCATTCTGACTCACTAACAATTTAAGTACTAGTTATATATCTCTCAGATATAGTCTGCCTACTATCTATCAAGCAATATACTAATCTCTCTGGCGACGATGTCATCTCAGCTATTTGTGCCTACCGCTTATAATGGATCAAGCTCGTCAATATAAACTGACGTGGTTAAGTCTATTGGATCTACTCTAGGATGGGCTGGCAATCCCCAGCCTCATCCAGACAAATCAATCCCAATTCACAGATGTGTATACCAAACATTCATACTAGTTGCAAGTCAATATAAATCTTTGTCTTGCATTCTTGGGTAGCATTCCTAGTATATGCGGCAATCCTGTCCTACTGGATAAATTATGTTCAGCTCCTCGTTCATTGTTGAATCATCAAAGGACAAACACTTACACTTGGTCCCTGGTATTAGGAAAACCAGGGAACAGTAGACAATAGCAGTGGGCATATCTCATTCAAGCATATGGCTTCATCTCAATGTCTATAGTGGACTAGACATGAATCAACAGTCTTATGATTCTTCAGGCAGAATCGTGCCGACGCCTGCACAGATTGGAATTTTCTGTATGGAGTAATGGACATAGGTAAGGCTACACTTTTATACTGTGCAGCCACCTGCAAATCACCGTCCAAATCCCTAGATTTGATTGGTGCATCCATGCGAGCTCATCTCGCAGTATTAATATATTCTACGTGGGAGTTGGTCACGGCCTTGTACTAAAACAGACAAGGTCAATTTAAAATGTCAAAACAAATTACTGAAATCTTTAAACCCTCGTGCTTTCTACATTTTATGTACGAATTTCTGAACGCGACTAAGCGTCTTAAACTATCTATCCTTATTCACCCCTTCTCTTCCCTTCTAAGTGTTCATCAAAATCACGGGGTCGAGAATTGCACTGTCACTCCTAACTTATCCATTTATTCTATCTCACCCCACTTTCTTTCCATCTCTAAGAAAAAGTGTTTCAAAACAAACTGTTCACGAGAACAGTTCAAGGACAAAATTACGCTGGTTATAATCAACGAGATCGTGAAAAATCAACTTCTTACAAGTCGTGACCCAGCACGGCAATTATAATACTTAAACCCTGACACTTGCACATTCTTTGTGGGAATCCCAACCGTATATAGATCTAGATTGCATTAAAAGCACCATTTGGATTCGATACAATGACTAATAGAATTTACACGGATGGGTAGGAATACACAGATGTGATTACGTTCATTTTCGACCACCAATAGGTAAAGAGACGTCGAGAACGAAATTTCCGATCATACTTTTTGATTCGACTCGACGAAAATGCGTCTCTATTTTTGCGGCTCAAAAAAATCTTAAATAAATAATATTAAAGGCTGATTTTTGTCGGAAATGAATGCGTCCACGTAACTCATCATCAAAAATTGAAGCATTACACCAAGTTTCATAATTTTTGATGACATAGTCGCGAAGTTTTAGGTGATTACATGTTCACCCTCTAATATAGTAAGATGATTATTTTTACTATACTGAATACATTCCACCCGAATTTCTGCTTTTAGCAATTCTTATTTTGCTCGGTAATACACATCATTCTGTTCCTTCATCATCATCATTGCCTTTCTCACCCTGGATCAGGGTATAGGCCACCAACAAACACCTTCCATCCCGCTCTATCATGGGCCAGCCTCTTTACATTATTCCAAGTCTTTCCACTTCGTTGCACATCATTTTCTCTGGCTCTTCTCCACGTTCCGCGCGGCCTTCCTCTTGATCTCTTGCCCTGGGGATTCCAGTCCAATACCTTCTTCGTGATGCTGTTTCCTGGCCTCCTGAGAGTGTGGCCGATCCATCTCCATCGCCTCCTACCAATTTCCTCTCTGACTGGGTTCTGTCTTGTTCTTTTCCATACAATTTCATTGCTGACCTTGTCTGTCCATCTGATCTTAAGTAGCTTCCTCAAACATCTGTTGATGAAAACTTGGATTCTCTTTATGCAGGCCTGGGACGCATTCCAAGTCTCACATCCATACAACAGGACTGACTTCACGTTCGAGTTGAATATCCTCAGCTTTGTTTTTAGAGATATATCCTTGGTTCTCCAAATCTTGCTTAAGGACGTGAAAGCTGCCTGTGCCTTTCCAATTCGTGCTTTGACTTCTGCCTCTGTTCCTCCCTTATTGTCAATGATACTACCAAGATAGCAGAAGGACTCTACATCTTCCAGTGGTTGATCTCCTACTCTGACTTGTTCGCTTAGGGGTGCAACAATTTTTAGGACCTTCGACTTCGCATGATGTATCCTCAATCCAATAGATTCTGAAATTTTGTTTAGAGCTGTAGTCTTTGCTTGCATCTGGTCGTGTGTGTGCGACAATAGTGCCAAGTCATCTGCAAAATCTAGATCGTCCAGCTGTGTCCATGGGGTCCATTGTATGCCATTTCTTCCTCCACTGGTGGTTTCTTTCATATGCCAATCAATCACCAGGATAAACAGAAATGGGGACAGCAAACAACCCTGCCTAACACCAGTCTTGATATCAAAGCTGTCAGTAAGCTCCCCATCGTGTACGACTCTGCAACTTGTCCCGTCGTACATGCTCTTGATAAGATTCACCATCTTCTCTGGGATTCCATAATGTCTCAATATTCTCCACAGTATAGCACTATTAATAATAAAAAAGAGTAGAAAAGAAAAGAATAAGGAAATTCAGTAGAAGGACCACAAGTACGTCAAGGACAACGAACCAGACTAGGACAAAGCTTCTACAAAAAAACTATAATGGGAAAAAAAATGCAACCTAACTACGCCGATTACACTACACGGTACAAACAAGAACAGAGTCTGAAAAAAAAGAACGTATCTACAGATAGGGAAGAAAGAGGGACAAGAGAATACGTCTTCCTGCAGAACAGAGAAGATATCGAAGCTACAACTAAACAAAAATACAGGTCCCTATAGAACTGTTCACTGTGATGAACGGAGTTCCAAATTTAGCCCACCTCCCGAAGAGGATAAACTACGCTCACCACAGCAAACCCGCGCCACCGCCCGTATAATCAATTACAACGAAAACAGAAAAACAGCGGAAAAAGACAGAAGAACAGACAGCCCTCAATCCAGGGTACAAAATTTCAGTTTCACTTAACTTTCAGCCTTATGAGTTTAAGTCCTCCCCTTAATCGGAGCTCTGGCTGCTTGTCTCCTCAGGCTGCACGCACACACACTGTCTCTCTGAAAGTTTAAGTACACACTAGTACATATTTATAGCAATACATGCATCAATACATATTCATCAATATACATAAATCATATCATCATGAAATTTCCATTCATCCCACGAACAAAGACAACACAAATTCCTACCACAAGATAAGTATTACGTGGACAAAACTAAAGTAACAAATGCCCACTGAAAAATACCTACTAACTACAACCAAATATTACGAAAATGGACGAGTCACAACGGACGAGCCCCCAATGTCACAAATCCCAGACTGGGAGATGTAATAGTTTATGACAGGACAACAATCACGAACAAACAAGTTTAACACTTAACAGAACAATCCAATTAACTGCCGTACAACGGCCTTATTCTCACATACACTCTTCCTCGGATCCACAACCCGGTAGTTACGCCTAAAGGCACTTCGGCCTCAGCCTCTCCCCTCAGGGTCTTAATAGCACATTAATAATTCACTGGCACCGCAGTCTCTCAATATCACCTTCCTATTGTCATACACCTTAGCATTCCACTAGCACCTCCGCCGCAGGGCCCTAACACTTTATCATTTCAATAGCCCATCAACATGGCAATAATACAATATCAGTTCACTAGCCCATCAACATGGCAATAATACAATATCACATTCACGCTCATATCTACGTCCCTGTCCGTGGCCTGACTGCCACGACTTTATGTGCCTCTACTGTCCTGCACCGACAGCCTCACTTCTGGCCTATGTGTGGCCTCCGGCCCTATGCTGGCCTATCCCCTGTGCTCATCGAGGTGGCTCTGCGGCCCGTCCCCGACACCTACAAGAATAACATTACATTGGTATAATGCCATACCATTTCTATTCACTCCACCTCTCCTTACAACCCCTGAAGCGTACACACACTAGTTCACATTTCACTCACCACACATCTTACGGTAACACACCTCCATCGGAGTACACACTACTCACTCGCGCTACAAATCCATGAACTCACTTTCATCTATCGCTCATGGCGCACATTGCTATATCCAATATCAAGGACTTCCACATTCCTCACATATACTTATTTACATCATGGTAATAGACGAATATAATATAATACATCAATCATAATTATCAATCAACGTTCTACCTACCAGTCATCACTGGAAAAAACTCTCTCACTAGTCTCCCGACTGCTCCCTTTGTGTTCGCCCGCTGGGCTCTTACTAGCGTCCGTTCAGTAGGACCTTCTAACTTGCAGTGAGAGTAATACAGCGCTTTCGCCTCATTCAGACCCCCACCACTCATAACATGCACGCCTTTCCCACTTGTCTACGTGCGTTAATTTTACTCTCCTCCTTTCACGTCTTTTCCTACTTGTCTGCCGTGAGCCCTTCTTACTCTACACCCGCTCTGTAGCAATCCCCTTAATTGCACTCACTCCACTCGTGACAGGAGGCTCACTTAAATACATAACAATACTAATGTTCAACTAGATCTAGATCTAGCTTCTAGTAGGAGGAACAGGTGTTACCCTGTCTTAGAATAAAGTTATTATTAGATGTTGAGCTAGCAACGACTATTCATATAACAATTAAAACATCAATGACTCGCTACTCCAACATAAAATCATCACGGACTAGATCTACAAAATTAAATAAATTTCATCCATACCATTCCCTTCCCCTCCCTCATCCCCCCCCCCCCCCCAAAAAAAAAAGAACCGCCGACCGGCGCTGCACTGTGGCGACGACGTGCCTGCTCCAGTTGTAACTGGGCTGCAATGGCACAAAGGCAAATTTCCCAAATGGGCTTAAAGAGTTTTACAAATACAAATACAATTGTTGTGAGAACAGCTCGTCTCTCGAGAACATTGGTCGCTCTCTTTTCTACCGGGATGCTCCCTAGACAGAACGATGTTTCTTTGGTTATTAACTTACAATTGTCCGTCCGCTCTTCTGAGTGTCGCTTGTGTACTATCAATCTCGTACCCAGACATGGTATGTCATCATTCTGTGAAGGTGAAAATATGCCACTGGGGCAATAAATGAACTATCAAACACACTGAATAATGATTTCTCAGAACAATTCGCGTGAATTTCGAACTTGAACATTACAGCATTAGTGGGGTGTGTTACAGTGAAAACTAATATCTACATTATTGTCACCCTTTCTGCTGCATTTTATACCCTAATATTATGTAACTAAGTTTAGAGAAACAACCTATGGGCTTCATCTGGCTATAACTCTAACGTTGTCTTGCAAACCGACTACTAGTATGATTATTACCTGACTCACTGGACTTTTATACACAATTTCAAATATACATAAATATCTGCTTTCCCATTGTTCAAATGTAATGAAATTACACATTTCCATTCTTAGATCTACTTCCAACATTATTTTCACTACGCTTCTCTCTTAGGTTAAAACTGCAATTTATATACATTTTAAAAAATGTATAATTTAAAAAAGGATTAGAAATTGAGTTTTCTTGTGAATATAACAAATTCTAGGAAAAAAGTGTTACAGATTTTAAAATTTTCTATTGGGAAATTGGCCATAATCAAAGAAAAAAGGAAGCCATTAGACTTGATCAAGATCTATCAGGAACACTTTGAGAAATTAGCTATTGGCTGAAACAATTTGAACGGTCAGAAAACAGCCAGTTCCGTGACAACAAAATTATCTAAGACATGATATAACTTTAGAAAATTGCCATTTCGAACAATTTTAACACTTTCGAACAAACTAGCAAAAATTAACCCCCCCCCCCCCCACGCCCCTCCTTCCCCGCCCCCCACCCACCCACTACCACCACCACAACCAGCCTGTCACTGGTCTAATGGTGGCAAAACTGCACCTATGGTAATATTAGTAGATTCAAAACTTGACATCGCATGACATGGTGCGTTGTTACCACTAGTTCTACGATTTCAGAATTATAAATATCCATTCTACCGATCACATCTATCTTTCAGTCGTTAGAACATCCTCAAGTATTGACATTACTAGTGGCACTTGGTGGCGCTTTAGAGCAATTATTCAGTGAGAAAACACACTGACAGTATTCAGAAGCCAATGTTGAATGCTACGTTTTGACTTCACGGTAAGTTGTTGACAGTCCTGGTTCATTTATTATGTTTCATAAACTATTTTGTACCAACGAATATCACCTCAGAAGTCTGGAAGGAGAAATTTGGAATCTTAACAGTTTTATCACGAACCAGAAGTGGATGTCAGTTGGTTTCATCAGAACTGGTACGGTTACTAAGGAAAGAATAATTATGGTGATAAAAAAAAACTCCATTTAAACTTTGGCATTGCAGTCGCACACTAATTAGGCTTGATGCCTAAAGCCATGATTGCTCGAGATTATTCGAGTCGAGAATACTTCTAACGAGTGACACTTTTGTGCTGCTATTCCCGAGAAGAAACAACAGAGATTTTTTAAAACTTAAATCTAATATTTGTCCTGGCTTTGATTAAGTAGTTCAAACTCCGTTCCTTGAGTATCCCAGTCCAGTGAAATTTTTTAACCCTCAGGGCACAAGAAAAAACCATGTTTTACGCCTTCCATTATGGCTTTGATCAAAGAAATAGTGCTGAGATTGGGGAACAAAGAATGTCTTCCTCTAATTACATGTAAATTGTTTGAAATGTTCTCCCGAAAATCAAGCCATGTTCACTGTTTGATGGTGATAACTCATAATGAATACAAATGGCAGGAAAATGACACCAGACAGTCAATCCCCTCCACAATAATTATTATCTTATCGTTCTTTGATAGGCCATTGTGTGTTTCAGAATTCATGTCAATTGAAATATTATACGAGGTAGTTCAGATGACGTGGTTATACTCTAATTCGGTTGGAAGTCTTTACCAGAATAAGCTACATGTGTGATTAGCAAAGTTGACACAAGAAGTAATCAGCCATCTCTCTGTGTGGAGTGATACCTTACCTAGCCAGATATTCAAGTTATTATCTCCATTTCAGGTTATTATATCAGCATGAAAATTAAATGAGGAGAGGGGTGTTGAGGATAAACTGCAGTATCCTGCGATATTCTCCTTCTGTATTCTGCTACAGCTCCACCTTGGCCAAGTGACAACTTACATCACAGCTCCTACCGAAATTCACATCATGTATGATATTTTTTTCAGCGGATTGTTCTGTTCTGTGACGAAGGGACTGCAATATTCCAGATAACAGCGTAAATTTATTCTTCAAGTGACAATATTTACATAATTTCAAACGACGATAAATTATACAAGCCATGTTAGGTGTTACGAGGGAGCAAAACAACAAAATACGCTTGATGATAAATAGAAAGGCATGAGTACAAAATAGTGTTAAGTCGCTCACGCAGTCACACAGTACCGTCTTCTTTCTCTTTCACTTACTCTTGAGACTGTCAAAAAAAACCCACAAAAAACTGTCCACTAGTGCACAATCACTGGGTATAAGTGTTTATCATTAGAAAACATGTTTGGAGAAATTGAAGAGGACGATTACTATTACATCAGCTGTGCTATGGCAGCAGCTTTCATTCTAACTTCACTGTTTGGGATAACCACAAATTTCCTCAACATTGTAACTTTCTGGAGGATTGGATTGAAAGATGCAGTCAACATTTCCTTCTTCTACCTGTCAATATCAGATTTTGGAGTGGTATTGATAGCTTTGGTACATGGTATTTCGTCAATAGGGGCTATCCTAGAGATTCAGGATACCGCCGTTTTCACGTTACGGCCAGTGTCATTGCTAGTTTTCTGTGCTCGTTTGAGAGAGGTGCTGTATTCCATTTCCGTATTGACAACCACCTTTCTTGCAGTACAGAGATGTTTATGTGTTTATTTACCATTTGGTGTCAAGACATTGTTTACTCCTGTAAGATGTGTGATTGCTCTGGGTGGCATTACCGTGTACTCATTGTGTACATCTCTACCGGTATTTGTACACATGGAGTTTGTAAAAGCATTTGATCCAACCGTCAATCTAACACGATACGCACTAATGTTCAATACTTTGAACGATCCTCTTGTGGTATTCTATGATATTCACAACGAAATCCTAATTTCTATTACAGCACAGATACTCGTGATGTCGTGTTTAACAGTTATGGCTAAAACCCTCTACACAGCCTCCAGATTTCGCTGGCATGCAACTGGCGCTACATCAGTTACCTCACCCACGAAAAAATCTTTAAGAACCCTCCAGAAGAAAGAGCTGAAAGTGGTGAAGGCGGTTGCCTTAGTGTCAGTGATTTTCGTGTTGTGTAACACACCAAAAATAATAACGGGGGCGGTGCGCAGGTTTGTACCGGGTTTTGCAATTGGAAGAAATTACGAGTATGCTTTCCGAACGGTGGCTTCGGTCAGGATGGAACTTGAACTTATAAATGCAGCAACGAATCTTTTCATCTACTACAAGTTTAACCCAAAATTTAAGCAAATGTTATGTACTGTGAAAGTAGGCCACAGAAGAGAAGAGACTGCCTGGGTTCTTGTTTAAATTAGGGATCAGATTGAAGTCTACATTTCCACAATGCAAGTTGTCTCAGCCATGGTACTTGAACATCGCATTTCAGCGAAAGAGGAAAAGTTCAATGTATCGTGTAAGATTAGCCTACTTGAACACAGGAAACGCAATGAACTGCAGAGATCTGTAGACTTCGAGCTATGACATGCTGATATCCCAAGTTGATAAGGCGCAAACCGAATCTTTATACAGCACTTTCCAACAGGCAGTGTTTGATGTACTAACTATGTTGTGGCTTGCTCAAGGTTGAAAGGGGATGCAGGTCGATTCTAAGGTGAGTGAAATCATTCTTTACTAACTGGATCAAAGTTTGACTGTTTAACCTGGACCCTCGTGTTCCTACAAAGCGTGTTCTGGACTCATGTACTCCATTGTAATACCGTTTGTTTCTTTGTTTTACTATCAATTAATGTGTTGAAACTCGACTGCCCTGGGTCACCAACTTGAATAAATCATTTCTGTGAGGCATTTACAGATTTTATCTTTTTTTTTTCATATCCAAAGGGGTGATTTTGAAAAGATCTAAATAACATTTAAAATAACACCATGTTTACTAAGTGGCTATGTTACTTTACGTGTTATAATCCTGAACGTCCTTGCAGACTCGACTGTATGTGTCCATAATCATACTAAAGATATAACTTAACTGATCTAAAACAGCGCCATTGGTCTCAGATACCAACTGCTAAATACATGATGAGATGGATTCAACAAGAGTTGTCCATATAACATTATTTATTGTCCCCACTCCAAAGACAAAACAAAATATATTTCACACGTTTTTATGCAATGCTTTAGATACAAAGGGTTCAGTTCTTGTTCGCCACACACACACAAAAAAAGAAAAAGTCAGCAAGAAAACACATCAACAGTGTTCAGAAACAAATGTCGAATGTTAATTTTTGACTTCCCAGTAAGTTATTAAATTTTCCTGGTTCATTTCTCAGGTAACAAAAACTATTGTATATCAACGGATGTTACCTCAGAAGTCTGGAGGAGAAATTTTGGAATCTCAGAGTTTTATCATAGACCAGAACTTGATGTCGATGGGTTTGGCCACAACTGGCAGGGTAACCATGGACATAATTAGAATGATAAAAAACGTCCATTGAAATTTACGCTTTTAAATCGCACACAAAATAAGCTTGATACATAAAGCCATGATTACTCCATAATTTTTCCAACCAATGATTCTTTTGTGTAGCAATTCCAGAGAAAAAAACAAGACAGTTTTTATATTTCATCTAACATTTAGTCTGCCTTTGATTTTAACATTTCAGACTCTGGTACCTTGAGTATCCAGTGGACATCAAAAAGAAAAAGAGAAACTATTTTACGCCTTCAAAAATGGCTTTGATCAAGCAAATGGTGCTGAGATTATAGAAGAAAGAATTATATCCTTCTCTAGTTCAATTATTTGAAACATTATCCAGAAAATGAAGGCATGTTCACTGTCTGATTGAGATAAGACACAATGAACACAAATGACAGAAAAATGGCACCAGACAGTCAATTTCTTTGACAATAAAAGCTTGCTACTGTATTATTTTATCTTTCTTTAGTCAGCCATTGTAGGTGACAGAATTATTGTCAATTCAAATATTTTAAGGTGTAGTTCTGAAGACATAGCTGTATTATAAACCCCTTGGAAGTCTTGATCATCACACGATATCCTTGTGATGAGCAAAGTTTACACAGAAAGTAATGAGCTATCTCGCTGTGAACTGTGATACATTACCAAGCTAGATATTCAAGTTATTATTTCCATTTTATCAGCATGACAAAAAACTGACAATAAAATCCGAAGGTATTGAGAGTGAACGGCAGTGTTCCAGCGACAGCAGCGGTACACCACACCCTCGTTCTCCACTAAAGTTCCACCTTTGCCAACAGTCAACGTCGCCCATACCGACATTCACAAATACGATATCTTTTTTTTCAGTTCTGTTCTGTGCCAAAAGGACCGCAATATTCCACATAACGGCGTGATTTCATTCTTCAAGTGCACAGTATTTTCACAATTTCAAACGACTCCTGAATTATCCACAGTACATTAAGTGTCACAAGCGAGCAAAAGAACAAAACAGGTTTGATGATAATAATGCAAGATTCAAGTACAGAATAGTGTACAGTCGCCCACGGAGTCACACAGTGCCTGCACTACCTTAGCACATCGGGCAGCCTTCTGTGTCTTTCACTTATTACAGAAACCGCCCAAAAACAAGTGTCTACCAGTGAACAATCACTGGGTATTAATTTTTGTTACGGCACCGTTAGAAAAGATGATTGGAGAAATTGAAGAGGACGATTACTATCACATCAGGTATGTTATGGCTGCAGCTTTCATTCTAACTTCGCTGTTTGGAATGACCACAAATTTCCTCAACATTTTAACTTTCTGGAGGATTGGCTTGAAAGATGCAGTCAACATTTCCTTCTTCTACCTGTCTATATCAGATTTTGGCGTAGTATTGATTGCATTACTACATGGTATTTCATTAGTAATGACTATCCTAGAGATGCAGAATGCCACAATTTTCATTTTCCGGCCAGTGCTTTTGCAAGTTTTCTGTGCCCGGTGGAGGAAAATGCTGTACTGCATTTCAGTATTGACCACCACCTTTCTGGCAGTACAGAGATGTTTATGTGTTTATTTACCATTTCGTGTCAAGACATTGTTTACGCCTGTAAGCTGTGTGATTGCTCTGGGTGGCATTACCGTGTACGCATTTTGTGCATCTCTGCCGGTTTTTATAGACATGGATGTTGTAAAAGCATATGATCCAACCGTCAATCTAACACGATACCTACTAAAGTCCTCGTACAACCGTATACTGGTTTTCTATGATGTGCACAGCGAAATTCTACTTTCTGTTACAGCACAGATTCTCGTGATGGCTTGTTTGGTGTTCATGGCTCAAACCCTCAACACAGCCTCCAGATTTCGCCGGCATGCAACCGGCGCTACATCAGTTACCTCACCCACGAAGAAATCTTCAAGAACCCTCCGGACGAAAGAGTTGAAAGTGATGAAGGCGGTAGCTTTGGTGTCAGCGGTTTTCGTGTTGTGTAACACACCAAAAGTAATCGTGGGAGCGGTACGCAGATTTGTACCGGGTTTTGCAGTTGGAGGAAATTATGAGTACTCTTTCCGAACAGTAGCTTCTGTCAGGATTGAATTTGAACTTATAAATGCAGCAACAAATCTTTTCATCTACTACAAATTTAACCCAAAATTTAAGCAAATGTTATGTACTGTGAAAGAAGGCCACTCAAGAGAAGAGATTTCTTGAATCAAATTTCAAAAATCGCACTCAAAACGGGATAGTCTAAGTGTACCTCGAGAAAGCTTTCAACAAGTGAAAATTTCGTCTCCGTTTTCCATGTTGCGATTCCCAATTACGAATACGAACGATTTTAACCCGCCGACCGGCGCTGCACTGTGGCGACGACGTGCCTGCTCCAGTTATAACTGGTTTGCAATGGCACAAAGGCAAATTTCCCAAAATGGGATTAAAGAGTTATACAAATACAAAATACAAAAAATGTTTTGTATACCTCTTATTTAGCCTGTCTTAGCTTTTACAATTTATCATCCATAACGCCTTGCTTCGTGTCTGCAAATCGAGTAAACTCTTTCTATTTTGTATTTAAGAAATATCACAGACCTTTTTATCTACTACAAGGTGTTGTGTTACCCGAAAAGTTAAATTTTATGTACTGTGAAAGGAGGCAGTTCAGGAGAACAAATAAATTATTGCTTAAGTTTTGCTTTAAAAAAAAAAAGAAAAAAGGCCTGAAGGGTGGAGAGATTGGGGTCTTTTCCATAATGCAAGTGTAAGTTTTAATAATTAAATATATTTCACTAGATGACCTACCGGGCATTGCCCGGAATAAACAATCATGTGCCCTCTCTCTCTCTCTCTCTCTCTCTCTCACACATAATAAAAGTAATAAACTATAGTCTTGCTTCAGAACTCATGCGCACCAGAACACTACGCAACAAACTGAACGCTTGATACGATTACTTTTCATGACATGCACGGTACTATATATTACGAAACAAACATGCAAAAATAAAAAAATGTTACATAGCAATAAACATTGTTATTTTTTAAAAATACATGCTTGAAGTAAACAACTTTTAATTACAGCCATCATCTTCCTTATCTCAATTGCCACCTTCCTGCCAAATTTAAGGCCCGAAGAGTGTACAGTTTGGTCAGTTACTCATGCCAAAGGTTGCGAGTTACTGAAATATATAATAGATGTCACTACGTTAGCACAGGAAGACCAACGACTTGTGGCCATCTGCAGTATCAGAGGTTTAACATACTGACTGGTTGTGTCAAATCGTGATTTGAGGACGCACGAACGAAACAGACCATTTTCCAAACTACGGGTACATGAGTGAAATCATTCTTTACTGACTGAATCAAATTTTGATCGTTTAATCTGAGCTCTGATGATTCCATGCGGTATGTTCTGGACCCATGTGCTCCATTATAGTACCGCATCATTATATTACCGCAAGCGCTCAAATATGACTGTCCTGACGCAATGTCCTAACACTTTAACAAATAATTATTTCTGTGTAGTGTTTACAGATTTTTCTTTTCATTAATTGTACTAGTAACTGCCCCATTCTTCGAATGGTAAAAAAAACAAAGCTCACCACTCCACACCGAAAGGAATCAGCACAAAGACATTGATGTTGAGACACTTTGGGTCATCCACATAAAATCGGCGATCAATAGATAGATAGGATAGTATTACAGTAGTACACAGTGCACAGTAGTGCGCACCGAGCATTTTTCATGGGCTCATGTGTTCGTAAAAAATGATCTAAATATTTACACACAGTTTTCTTGGTATGAATAAATGGAACTCCCCTCATTTGTATAACACTATACTCGGTATTAAAGTTTTCTTGGCGTGGCTGGATCGTGAACTCTAGTTTACATTTCCGGTAAGAGGCGGAAATGACGAAATTGACGGAAGTACATTATCACGTGGTATTCGCAATCATGAATTGATAACTGATAATTATAACTGAATTTCTGGGAAAAGTAAAGAGTTTCGGGAAAAAATGAGCTCGACACGTACATGCTTAATAAATTTTACATACATGTGCCAAGTTTCATTTCTCTACGTTGCGTAGTAAAAAAGCCTTTGCGGTCGCAAAGTTGGGCCCAAGCTCCATTATTATATGATGATGGCCATATTGGGTGGAAAAGATCTGAACATCATTAAAAAAAAAAAAATGTATAACTCATCTTTTGCCAGGTTACGTTACATGTTGTAACTCTGTACTTTCTTCTAGATCACTGTGTACGTACATTAAATCAGATATAACTCAACTAACGAGTAGTACATTTCAGGAAGTTTTCAGCTCTAAATTCACAACCCACCCCACCCCCTCCTTGTTTTTATAATTATTTTGTAAGATTGCAATTATCCGTCGGTACATGCACCTGTTACCAGGTAACCGTGGCATACAGCCTCTCCTAGACCATCCTCCAAAGACGCAGTACGGGGCATGACGAAAAGGGGAAGACAGAAAGAGATGGACGGACAAACAACTGAGTGGACTGGAAGGAGGCACTGACACACAAGGATGACAAATGGAAGCTTGTTGTCCTTCCTTCCATCACACAGTGCCCCAGCATGCCCGGAGCCGAGCCATCTTAAAAGGCCTGTAGCTCAAAATGGACTTGGCTGACTTATACATGTACCGGGTTTGCTCAGGTACACACACATTTGCCACCATCCTTTCATCCACACTCACACATTCATTCGACTGCCAGGACTTCACACACTTCATCTATACAAAAAAAATGTAAGAAAACCCCTTTGTTCCCTATGGACTCAAAAACTACTGGACGTATTGAACTGAAATTTGGCACACACAATTGTACGATACTGACCAGTGTTCCTATGTACATAGGCATAAAAAAGCTTATGGGATTCGTGAGTTATTCCAATAATGCGATAAGAATGGAACAGTAAATTTGCGAGAGCTTTTGATCCGAATTGTACGTTTGTTAACCTATGACCTCTTTCTTTGTTAATCGCTTTTCCACTTCCGGCCCCGGAATTCGATTCATCTATATACAAAAAAAAAAACAACCAAAGAAAGGAAGCGCTGCTGTACGAACGGGACTAAAGCCGAACAAAGAAAATTGGTGAGTTGCGTTCACTGACTGCCGTAAACGTAGCCACTGCCTTTCCATTAACACATGACGTTATCACTTCCTGCGATGTGTTCATTAACAAACAAACTAACCCGTGCGCAAATAATAGCCATTTGGCGGATGCTAGCGGGACGCGCAGGACGTCAACGCGCAAAGGGAGAGCAGTAAAACGTATCTAAAAACAAACAAACAAACAAAAATAAAATAAAGCTCAAGGAACAGGCAAAAAGCAGGTCCATAATAATCACCCAGAACTGAAACTAATAAATCAATTTATCCCGGGGAGGGCCGGGAACTCAGCTAGTCCTCAAAAAAATCATGCAAAAATTGACTTCTGTCAGTTTGTCATAATATACTTTTTCAATATGACACTTTCAAATACGATTGAATCTGTTTGTATCTATCTCTAGACATGAACAACCTGACCCACAAACCATGAAACAGCCGCTTTGTTGACCAGTAGAAATGGCCTTGGGGTGGGGGGAAGTGGGGGGGGGGGGAGGAGGGAGACTTGGACGATACTCATATACATCAGCAAAGCAAACAATTTATACAATTCATCTGGCGTCACATCCACCCAGTTCTTAGCAAAGTATGGATTCTTCTTCTTCATGGTGGCATTGTCATTAATGTCATTGATAAATGCGCAGATCTGCGACATCACTTCCTTACAAATAAAGAGTTTGAAGAAAGCCCCCGCAAGTAAAAGAATGGGAGAGGAAAAGGAAAAGCCACGAGTACTTGGCCCGAAGAAAAGATGAGCTACAAATCATATGAACTAAAACAAGAAATAGATTTCATAAGTGAATGTAAACATCAGCAGATCCAAAAGGTGAATAAATCATGTCAATAAATTTAAATAAATGTAGAATCAAAATTCTTAAAACACATTTGTTGGGGAAAGTAAAAAAATCACAAACATCTGACCTCACCTGTGATGTATTCTTGCACTGTGACAACCTTTTCTGCTCTTGTCACTACGTCTGGCGGTTGCAGACATGGAGGTCTCTCAGGACGAAAGTCTGGCAAGGGAAAATGTTAAGTATCTTTCTCAAGTCAGGAAACTTTTCAGGACTTCCATATTCCAAGAAAAACAGATCAAAATGATCACCTGAATATAGAATGTGGGCTGTTTTTCATACTGGAATCCTGCACCACTCAAACTGGGGAAATGGAAAGGAGGAAGTGGCAGTCTTAATATTGGAAATGCTCGCTGTTTATTACATACAGGTACATTCTTATTCACCAATGTGCAATGTACATGACTGTATTTTTCTACTGTGTTGGCCTACTTTCTTTTTGTTGTTGTTGTTGTTGTTTGAAATTATTTTTGTGTGTGTGTAACTTCTATTTGTCTGACTCAAACTTCTTTAACAACCAATGCCTGATGTTTCCTACCATACCAAATAAAAAAAAAAAAAGTCTAATCTATGTCTAACTTTCCAACCTCCCAAGACACACTGTCTTGATAGGGAGGATGACTGTGGAACAGCTTATAGTTGTGTGAGAGGATGAACGATTTTCTAATTTTAATATGTGCTTTCATGGTAACTCTAGTGCGTGAGTGAGGGACGGCCACTCATAGTAGTTATGGACACTTGGCCGAGTACCATTAATTGGATTATTTCCCTTGTAATACTAGCGCGGGACCCGTTATTCACATCACGGTGAAAAGCGCGCATTTTGATTGGTCAGTTGGAAATGTTGACCACCGGGCTTCCAACTCTTATATCATGGCTTTAAGTTTCTTACAACTCGCTCCTTCGTTGTTATCCACCGACAGAAAGACGGGAACCCGAATTCATTTTTGAGAGTAGACAATACCCTATCGGTACAAAATAGGTACTCATGATAACGTTTGTTATCAATGGAGATACGTCGTATTAATGGACGAAAGTATCCCGCACAAAATTGTCGAATGTTGTTAGTCCTGACACTTTGAAAATTTATATTAAAACTATTACCGGGTTTCTGGTATAAGTAGTCAGTTAGAATTTTAGCAGCAAGTTTCTACTTTATAATGGTACTAATTTCGTTGTGCTTTGATGCACAGGTCCTATTGAAATAATTAATAAGAGGATCTCGGATTTAAAGTAAACTATGAGTTAGACGCATGTTATCCCCGATAAATCCAACCTGGGTCAAATTTATTCAATTATTGCTGGAGGGGTCGTTAGAGTAATTTCTGCAGTTTACTGGGATACCTAATTGACTTTTGTGTGCACCCTTTTAACCGTACTGTAAATTCGATTGTGTTAGGACCCTAACCGGTTATGTTGTCGGGCTGGACTCCATGTCCGAGCCTTTCACTTGTGCAACACGGGCTACGTAATAGCTCTCTCGGACGTCCGCGCGGGCTCATAAATAAGATGCGGTTCGAGTGGTCAACACACTCCATCATAGACGCAGGAGACAAGAGCCGACAGCACAGTGAACCCAGCCCAGCAACCCGGGCCCGTAGCAGCTCAGAGGCTTGCCGACGCTTGCCATCGCCACCCCGCCCCATAAGGCATGTAGCGGTAGCACAGGACCCGGAGAAACTTTGGGTAAGTTGGAGACTATTATATTAGAAGTGACTTTAATTTGCGCACCCCCCCCCCTTTCTTGGATGCCGCGTAGAGAATGCTGATCTACAGAGACTATTATGAGTCCGGCTCAACGGTAATTGCCATTGTCATTGGACGTGTAGGATGCGCGATGCAGCGCAGTGTCTTGATATTGTGACTTTATTGTCAAAGTTAACGTTTGCGGTGCTAGATGATAATGATGGCTCGCTAACCAAGCTATCACGATTTGCTTGTGTGCATATATATAGTGTATGTGTAGCATTGCCTTGTTGTGGTAGGCAGTGAGGATTTCCTGACATGTTAATGTGGATGGCTTATGTTACAGCGAGCGGCACTATACGCTTGATTGTATTACGGGTATTTGTGTACCTTGCCAGTACCACTATGCTATAGAGAGCAGTGTGATTGTGATTGCGTGTTTAGTGTTTAAGATGTGTAATTAATTACATGTATTGGAGATGTATAATATTAGTTGGGCCTCACATGGGTGAGCCCCAGGATTGTTCTATGTGCGGCGGTGGATGAACAATGTTTCAGTGAGTCTACACATGTTGCAATGAGTCTCGCCGACATATATATTATATATATCATGTGCATGCATTATAGTTATCCAGATGTATTATGCTTCTATGAGTTTCGTAAGTGTGTGAAGGACAGTTTCATTTTAAGGAATGTACACATTACTTTATGTATCTAGTGGTGTGTCATACGCATGTTAGCCTGGCGGCATAGCTCCGCGGCTAAGGTCAAAGGGCATGACCCTTCAGTATCGATTGGGAAGGGAAGTAACCAATACAATAGCCCTGGGGCGGGTTAGTACTAATAATGGGAGTGGGCCTATGAGGATGACCTGCATTGGGATGCAGCGTCTGTGTTATGGACGGTCAGTGGGCCATGTTGGCCACTGCGTTATTAAATGGAATGGCCACTCTGGATGTGTTGTACACCGGCTCAGTGGAGCGAAACTATTGTGTTCTTGCCCCTTCATTTGTTATGTCCTTCATACTTTGATTAGTGCATTAGTTTATGTTGCCAGTGTACTAGGAAACTCCTTGTGTATATGATATAGCCACTTGTAGTTGTTATTCATTAACCTTAGCGCTATTTTGTTCCATGCATACATATCCAGTTGGTTATTGCTTAAATTCTATATTATGTTGTTGTTGTTTGATTTAATACTTAATACTATTACTATGTATGTCCACCATTGATTGCCTGATTAATGTTGTCATTATATCCTAATCATATTTTTGTCTTTTTCTCTTGTTCCAGCTTATGGCTGGTTGGGCTTTTTTTGTTTGGTAGTGATACCTTTGTTAGGCTTTTGAATAAATAAGATTGACAGCAGAACCCTGTGTTTGTTAATCCTGTGTATCCTTAAGGGAGTTACTATTGAACCCACGCAGTAACCACATTAGCCACTCGTAGTTCATCCAACAGTTGTGTGACCATGTTCAAAATGGGCTTGTAGTGGTGACATACACCTAGGCCAAAGCACATAGAATATACGTCATGACTTCATCTTGTATGTCTGCCTTCAGCCCATGAATCACAGAGTTGATCTATGCGGTGCTGTCGGGGATATTTACGAAATCTTTTTGATGATGGACAACGAAAGTGGCAACTGCAGACAGATCAGAAAGACATCAGTGATGTCATGCAATACATTCTGTGTATTTCCTGTTGCTGCTGGGATGCTTTTTGATCGTGGTGTCTTGTCATTTCCAAAGGAGTTCGTTTGCTTCTTTTTTCATGGGCAGCTCTATCTTCACAAAGTACAAAATCACCAGGTCTTTCACTTTTCATAGAATCATGTTTGTTACAAATACATGTAGTTTTATGCATTTAGGACATTGTGTGACTTGTGAAGTATTTTGCATATATGTATTTGTGTTCTCTTTTCTAGGGAAGTGGTGACTAACTGTCGGAGTTTCAGTGTGCCTTTATAGGATTTATGTGACCCTTGGGTGTCCCATATTGAAGTGGCCATTTTAATTGGCAAGTCTGCAGTTGGTGTTGGAGTCATGGTGTGATGATGAATATATCTGATTTCATTGTTTAAATGAAGAGAAGTGTAATGCATTGATATGTCACTGAAGGAATGTGATTGTTTTTCTTTGCTTGTGGGTATGCATGTTTATTTTTACACAATTTCTGTTGTGGATTCAGTCTAAACATTAATGTGTTCTGATACATGTACGTGTTGCGTGAATTTCTTGGACTCGAGAATCCTTCCATGAACCAGCAGTCTGGACAAAACGAGCTCTGTGATTTGAAATTAGACCTTAGACCAACGCATTCATTGTGAAACCACTGTAGACAATGGTCACACTGATCTATCATCAGCTTCCCATTGTCTACAATATCACAAGACGGACATATTCCTTCCACCTTCTCCTTCAATCTTTGCACCAGACAAGTAAATGCTGCAGAACTAAATCAGCCTCTGATATTACCTAGAGAAACACATTCATCAACCACAGCTGATGAAATGTTCTTGACACCTTTGATGTCTGAAACATCAGAAACATTGACATTTGTGTCAGAGGCCAAGATATTATGCAGTATCACAAAAAATGAATGTTTGAGGCATCTTTGCTTTCCTCATTCACCTAGTAAATATCTATCTCACTTTCACACGTCCCTTGGCTTAACTGGCCTAAATATAGTTGTATTACATGTAGTTGTATATGTACAATGTTTGTGTTATAAGTTTATAGTGAGAAAATATAAACACACAATCACGTGCAGTATTAAGTTGATTAAAATGCTGTTTTATTTTTCATGACATTGGCAAATGCTGTTCATTTGTTTTTCATAATGTGGGTGAACATTAGCCAAAATTGTAATGAAATGCAAATAAACATATAAAATATATTCCGAATTTCTGTCAAAAAAGAGTGGACGTGAGCTTGTAAGTACAGTGTTGAGTGAGTGAATGTATGCATAAAAGCAGTATTTATTCTTTGTAGAAAGAAGAAAGGCAGGGTTAGATTCTAATGTAAGTATCAAATAAGTGAACATAATTGAGTGAATTGGAAAAATGCATGTTATTATATAAATTTCGTTGTAAATTTCTGAAAGGCAAGGCAAGTAAATGCACATTGTAAAAGTTGACATGCTTCACTGATAACACACAGTGATAAAACAGTGACTTTGTGATAACATACTGTAGCCTAAAACTGAAAGTAAGTAAGTTTTAAGTTCCATTTCAAAGACTGTATCAACTTATTCAACAGTGCCTGGCAGTTTTCACCATATAGAAAGGAAATGCTTTTGTATCAAAGTTAAAATAATTGTCCCGCTAAGGAAAGTAAAGGTAATATTTTTACATGTATCTGGTCGCTTACCAGAGCATGTAAGATTTTAAATAATCTCAATTTACTATTAAAACATACTGTAAAATATCTTTTCTAGGTGTGTGTAAAAAAACAAAACGAGGTATGGAGCAGCTTGAACATTTGGTTGAAAAACATTGAAGGCACTTGGAAATATGACTTGGCCCCAACAAAGGCAGTTGAAAAATTGGATTTGGTTTCAACAAAACCGCTTGAAAATTTGATTTGGTCTCAACAAAACCACATGAAAATTTGATTTAGTTCCAACAAAACCACATGAAAATTTGATTTGGTCCCAACAAAACCACTTGAAAATTTGATTTGGTCCCAACAAAATCACTTGAAAATTTGATCTGGTCCCAACAAAATCACTTGAAAATTTGATTTGGTCCCAACAAAATCACTTGAAAATTTGATCTGGCTCCAACAGAGGCACTTGGATACATGTATTTGATTTGTTCCCGGCAAAGGTATTTGGATATTTGATTTGGTCCCAGCAAAGGCATTTGAAAATTTGATTTGGTTCCAACAAAAGGCACTTGGAATGGATATTTGATTTGGTCCCAGCAAAGGGCATTGGCAAATTTGATTTGATACCAACAATGGCACTTAGAAATTTGATTTGGTCCCAACAAAGGCACTTGAAAATTTGATTTGGTCCCAACAGGGCATTTGAAAATTTGATTTGGTCCGAATAAAGGCATTTGAAAACGTGATTTGGTCCCAACAAGAGTTGTAGTCTTTCATGAATGCAGAATAATAACATGAAACACGCAGTGTAAAACCTGTCAAAATATTCAAATAACTACATGTAGTTCTGAATCGCGTTAGGTTCCTACAGCTCCAAAGAAAAATACACAAAATGAAAAATATACAATATACATACATGTATTCATGTACATACAATAAATGCATTAAAAAAAATATTTAAATCGGAGACAAAAGTTCATTAAATTGCCAACACTCACATAAATGCACCACTGCTTACATTTCAGGTTTATAGAATTAATAAAAGTAAAACCAGCAAGGCCAACGTACATTAGCTGTAATTTTACAGCCAGTAATCCGGGTCAACATTTCGTGGACGCCGTCGTAAAATTGCAACAACTCGTTTTTGTGTCAACATTTGAAGCCGGGGAGGGGGGGGGGGTAGGGGGGTCTATCCGAAAACACGTTTCATCCGAGGGAAGGTTTTCAAAGAGCCACAACTTGGGTCAGGTCAAAATGGTTCTTCATTAACCGATAGGCCCCACCACATTATTCACAACTAAAAACAAAACTGCATGCACATTAATTTGAAACAGTTGTCTTAGGCACGGTTTTGCTGGACTCTGTTCCCCGGGAATGCATTGTGTTTTTAACAAGACGTGGTAACATGGTCAAAAAGATAAATCCCTATGTAAGCACATTGGGGTAATCCAAAACAAAGTGGACAGATGGACCCCGGGGTGTACCTGGCGAAATAGGATAGGTGGACCCCGGACCAATGAAAAGCTGTCTTTCATCGCCAAGTTAAGATAGGGTACGAAAACAAACATTCGAATGGCGGCATGGATGTCGATAGATCTAGATCTATCTAGATCTACAAGTTTTGTTGGACCTGGGGGGCGTGAGGGTCTAGTCAGTTTGTATCAATGGGCGGTAGTCAGATTTACTAATCAGGCGAAAAGGGGCTGGGGTAGCCATTGGCCATCGATGTACACACAAGTAAGCCTACACTGGCTGAGATCACACCTCCGTGGTGCAGCGGTTGAGTGAGTGGATTTGAATGCCAAGTTTCTGGTACCACCAGATAAGTACTCTTGACTGGAATTTGTTGCTGAATTACAACATAATTTTTCTTTTTGCAACATCACTCTTACGGAACACACCGCTTTTAAGAACTACTACCCTAAAACATTTCACTACAATGAACCCAGCCCGGGGTCCGCCTATCCTTAAACTTTAAATTTAAACCTACTTATTTCACTAGGTACACCCCGGGGTCCACCTATCCTCTACCCAATTCAAAATTATATCAAACCACTCGAAGACAGAACGGGACAGTGACTAAGATGAATTAAAATCCTATGACTTGGTTTTCAAGTAAAATAATGTACGTATATAATTATGTAAAAACGGAAAACGTGGCAAAGAATAACCGGTTTCTCCCCTCAGTGTATATAAAAGTATACAGTGTACAATGTGAATCTGAAAATATCAGTGTAAGAAAACAGCTCATTTCGTTGATGTAGATAGAAAGTGACTTTTAACAACAGTTTCGTACACAATCAATCAGACAATTACACGTAGTTGACATTGCACAAATGTGCGCGTGTGCATACAACACATTTCCTGTGCTAATTACATCATACAGAAATCAATATAGGTGAGCAGAAGCTCGGGGGGAGGCAGAGCACTAGGGTAACAGTTCAAGAGAAAATAAGGATTAGGCGAACCACATCATGTATGAGATAAGCACCATAGATCTATCAGTGTACATAGATAGAAGTTGAACAATGGAATGAGTAAAATCAGTTTTTGGTAAAAGGAAGTTTGTAATATTTAAAAATAATTATATTATTTTGTAGAAGAAATGCTATATATGTACATGTAGTTGAATGATAACACAATTATGTGACCTTTCATTTGCCCTTTTCAGTCAGTCAAACATACAACAAGGCCAACCATAAGTCTCAAACAAAGATGGGTAAGAGATGGTCGGTTTATCTGGCATTATCGTTTTAAGTAAACTTTCTTTATTTTGGGGGGAAAAAACTACAAATAGCCCACACGAAGGACATTCTTTTAAATGCAGAAATCTAAATTGAGCTTCTTCAGACAATTTACACCACGACGGACAAATTTAAATACCTTGGTAGCATTATCAGACCAGAGGGTGGCACAAAGGAGGACATCCAAAGTAGGCTGGGAAATGCAAGGGCTGTCTTTCAAAGTATGAGCAACATCTGGAAATCGACACAATACGGCATCAACACCAAGATCAGACTGTACCAAAGCTGTGTCCTATCCACACTCCTGTATGGATCAGAGTGTTGGCGAATGACAGAAGGTGACCTCGCCAAGTTGTCTTCCTTCCACACCACATGTCTTCGTAGGATTCTCCGCATCTTTTGGCCAAACAAGATTTCTAATCAGGAACTACTAAGGCGATGCAAGCAAGAAGAAATAGCCAACATCATCACGAAGAGACGATGGAGATGGCTTGGACACGTGCTGCGAAAGGAAGCAAATTCTATAACCAAAACAGCACTTCAGTGGACACCGGAGGGACGGCGCAAGCGAGGCAGACCCAAGGCAACCTGGCGGAGAACAATCGAGGCAGAGATGAAATCCTTCAATCACTCATGGGGAACTCTCGCAAAGATGGCCCAGGACAGACAGGGCTGGAGATCCTTTGTTGCTGCCCTAAGCACCAGTGGGTGCAACAGGAAATAGTAGTAGTAGTAGACAATTTAGAAAAACAGTCACTCTCGAAATACTGGAAGTTACGTTACCATGAAAAAATGTAAGCCAACAGCAACTGATAATGCATGATATGATATGCTAAGTGCGTAGGCCTACATGGAGATGTATAGTTCCACACAAGGGGAGAACGCCACAAACAGTAATACTGATATCTGAATTCTGAACAACATATTAATAAATTGAGTGATTTTGTTCGCCACATCATAAACATGAGATGAGCTTAAACAAATCAAGTTGGACATTAATGGTACACATGGATTGTGTTATTAATGTATACAGTTCCCAAATTATGGAAGACATTTTCTGAAGAAATGCTGTTAATCATGAAAAATCTCTGCCTATTTTTAACTTTTTAAGCACGGAACATAAAGTTATAGCTCACTGCCACCACTCCGGGAACCATTGCTGGTCCGTGAAATATCACTATGAGAACCCTTGTCTGCGGGAGCTGACAAATAAATCTAGTAATCCTCACAGCAAATTCTAACTCAACTGATGTGCTTTGCTTTGAAAGAGTGTTTTGTAACACCTTAGTTCACCATAGCAAAGTCCTTGTCTGTGCATGAATTCATCTCCAGCTCAAAGAAAAGTGGTTTCTCTGTAGGGTTCCTCATCTTCATCTTTTACTGTGGCCTTTACAAACTGCACCTCCTCACCATCACTACCACTGCCACTACCCCCAACGCCGCCGTCGCCTCTCTCATCGTCATCATCACCATCATCAACCACATGGTTTTTTGCCCTGTCATTTATCCGTGTCTTTTCGTTGGCATTGGAATCTTTCTCCACCTCGCTTCTACTGAACGCCCCCGCCCCCAAAAGTCTCTCGCCAAAGCCCAGGCCCCCAAATGCGGCCAAACCTGCCCCAGCGCCGTTCAACCCCCCAACTTTATGAACAGCGGCAAAGTTGGCCAGTGACTCTCGGCGATGCTTCTCTCTATGGATAGTAGAAGTTGTATGGTTGTAATACATAATAAAGTTATTGACCAACACGGGTACGGTAAAGCCGATCATGAGAACACCGGAAATCCCCGTTGCAGTGCCAACAAGATAACCCCAGTTGGTCTCCGGAGACATGTCGCCATAGCCCACCGTTGTCATGGTGATGACCGCCCACCAAAAGCATTTCGGGATGCTAGAAAAGGACTCTTGGGTTCCGTGCTCAGCAAAGTACACCAAGGAAGAAAACACCAACATCCCAACTCCAAGAAACAAGAGCAGTAACAGAAGGTCCTGGGGAGTAAACAGACAAAAAAATAGAATAACTCAGTATAAACGAAACTGTGCTGTGCATTTTTCTTTAATACTGAAACAAATGTATTGCATGCCATTGCAGAAAAAAGAGAGCTCACAGTATCCGTCTTAGTAATGAACACTATAGCTGATTGAATGTGTCTATTTAGAGGTGCCAAATATGTAACAGGCCGTGGGTATTAAAATTTGTTTTCTGCTGATTATCTTGTATTCTTTAAACTCGAAGGTCTTTTGTTTCTCGGGGGTCTCAGCCGAAGGCTATTGGTCTCCTGCCCTGGTTGTTGCCTTCTTTCTTCTAGTTTAGAGGGCGCCAGGACAAGAAGAAGAAGAAGAAGCAGGAGAGAAGAAGGCCCTGCCACTAACTCCCCCCCCCCCCCGAGGGCTTTGTCCTTTAAAAAACAGTTTGTAGATGGCACTTCAAAAAAAATGCTGTTCATGGCACCGTCGGCACATTCCCCCAGTGTCGTGTCTTTTCTCTCCACATAATGAAATTACAACATGTACGAAGGACTCGTTCTAAAAGTTCTGCTACATGCATCCTGGACTGTAAAACCCTGCAATCAGGTTGGCCCGCCAGATATCTTCTGACGGCCTGGCAGTAAAAACGAACTATAAAATGTAAATCAATATTACATAAATCTTGCGTATAATTATATGTGAGCCTTTTATTTATATGTCAATACTTAAACATTTTTAATACTTAAGAATTTTAAAAACTACATCTTGCCATCCCCCACCCCCTCCACTGCCTTTGTACTCTTTAAATTTTTTTTTTTTTCCAATGTGTTAAAATCATATGAATGTACATGTATTTGGTTTTGTGTGGTACTTGACGGCTCTGAATGCGAAATATAAATAAATTACAAAGGCAGTGCACCCATATAGACCGTGAAGGGCGCAAAGTGGCCGTTATCGTGCCAACGAGCCGTAAAATCCAAACTCAAATTCAGGAAAATATTGATTGTTTTGTTTATTTGTTTGTGTTCTGGGAGGGGGGGGGGGGGGCTGAATTGTTATAAAGATGATCCAAGATACAGTTTAAAGTTCTGGACTTTTTAAGAGGATTTTTCTAAATAAGACATTGAATTTTTATTTTGTTTTCATCTGATAATAGACGCACAGCACACTCACCAAAATGAACGCAGATATTTACTTGAAAATTATTAATGGGCACAAAATTGGCTTGACTGGACCAACAGGCAGCGCTTCCTCCGTTGTGGTGACAAAGTTACCTGCAAGATCCAACTTACCCGAATACTGGCCTTCAGTGTGTAAAAGAGAATCCACAAGCCTGGAATGTGACGCATCAGCCTGAAGATCCGGAAAACTCTGAACACTTTCATGAAGCTTAAGATGTCAGTGGCGCTCTTGTAGTCGCTGGCCGATGGAGCAAACACGCGGGCCAGGAGATCCACCAGGTCAGGCATCAATGCCAGGATCTCCACTATCGTCATTGGCAGTATGAGGAATCTGCATTTTCGTGGTGTGACTAGGAATCGGAAAGTTAACTCCAGAATGAAGAAAATAAGACAGGCAATGTCCAGGTAGTAGAGGACTGGGTGAGTAACTGTAGAGAAAAAACATCGAAATAAAACGATTAAAAATCAAGACTTTATTGACAGAATGTGCTAACACAATGGCCAAAGTCAAGCCAGATAGTGAGTGTGTAACGGACGGGATCAATATTGCGTCGTCTGCACCAAATCACTATTAGCATAGTGTTAAAAGTAGGTCAAAGCGGTAAGCGCTGCCCGCTGTACGGCTTTAGTCAGAGAAGAGCTTACAGGCCCTCTACAGTTCAATCAACCCAAAAATATGAAGAAACCACAGTAACCTAGTAAGTTTAGCCATTTGAAGGACGTGATACAACATATTGTTCACCTTTCTCTATTTATATCTCAGGTCAGATTTTGTCCAAAATTGCATTGTTTTTGTGTTCTTTTCAATGTGAAGCTTAAAACTAGCATATAAAGAACAACAACAAAAAAAAAGCATACCTGCAATAATTTCCTCCACAATTAACACAATAATGTAAATTATTTTTTCACCCCCCTAAAATTGTTTATTGGCCTAAAGCCATATTATGTAGAATGAGACATGTCTTTAAATTAGTACAGTGACGAAAATAGCTTGCCGACACAGAAATCTTAACAACCAACATGTAGGCTACAGGTAGCATTTTCTTGTCTCCAAAACTGACACTGCTTTGGCTTTATTGATTGATGTACAGTCTTTACGGATGAAACAGACTAAGGCTGGTCTAGGCGCCAAACCAGTGGCTCGCCGCCCATCACTTTTGCTTCACATTAGCACAATAGGTACTGACCGCTGTTTCACCCCTTAGGGTTACTTTCAAGTACATTCATGTACAGGTATCTCACCGTCTGGCATTAAACCACTGAGAAAAACTGCAGGTTGTCAAGTGTTCAAAGTGCGCCGAGTGCTGCTCGCGATTGAGACGTATTTCATTAAAACAAATCAAAATGCTCATACTAGAATATAAAAAAGAAGTAAACAAAAACAACAACGCCTGACACTATAATTATATTTAGGAATGTACGGTTTGACAAACATTATTATTTCACGATGCATGCATGCTTGTTACCTAAACGTTTTTCATTTTTCGCAAGAGATAACTTTGATGAGACCCGAGACGCAGAATACCGAGACAGACCATTCCTTCTTTCACTATAATTATGTCCACAACTTGCGCCCGTATACACACGGTGAGTACTACTCACAGAGCTCTGTGGTACTAGTCTTTTTCGTTCAATTATGAAGGGGTGTGAAGCCAATTGTTGCATTGTTGACATGGATGATACGCGCGTGTCGACAGACGGAATTTTGCGAATTGAGCCATCTCGTACAAGACGATTAAAGTGTGTATTTATAGACATAAATAATTATATTCTCGACCATTTGTCCTTTTGCCAACGGCCCAATTTTGGAAAATGACAACTTAATGTCGACCAACTCACAGAATAATTACAATACGTTGTAAGCTATTCTGTCCCTCACCTCTATGCGTTTCTGTTCGAAACTGCCCATCTTCAGCCACACCAGAGACGTTGTTTGAAGATGGAAGAGTGTATGGTACAGCGCTAAGTGTTACCACCTCAGCATTCAGGTCTGGCGGTGCCGACAATGCTGTAAAATCGTGTGACCTAGGCGATGGTACTGTTGAAGAGTTGTGCACGTAGCGAGTCTTGTCCACTTTGAAAAAGTCGTGAGTTTGGGCACAGAAGGAGAAAATACTGGTGATGATGATGGTGATGGACACATAGGCGTATATCTGGTGGTCAGAGGAGAGAAAACACATGTTGAATGAAAGAAAGTAATGAAATGCTGCTTCATGAAGTTTACACGTGTCTTATAACTAATGTGAATAATATTGAAAGATACACAGGGGTAAAACTATCTTATCACAAATATATGTATATGAAACTCTCAAAATCAATTTCTAAACATTGAAAGCCCACAACATTCCTCTTGCAACTGAAGTGCGGTTCTCTTTTCAAACTTCAGTTTCTCAGGCGGAAGAACCAGGCCTGTACAATCATATACATTGAGGAATAAAGGCCAAAAAAAGGGTTTTTAGAGATTTTGGATTGCTTTCTCTTTGTAGACTTCATTTAATACAATGTTGATGGTCTACTGCAATGACTTCAGTCTGGCGACATGAACGTCTTCCAGGTCTGTCTGGGTAATTCCCAATTAATACACATAAGGCGTCGATCGGTTCTATTTAATGACTTTACGTTTTCAGTATGAAGAGTGTAGAATTTATAGTTTTGTCCACACTGTTCATTGTGTATTGGCTAATAGGGCGCGGTACACTTTTCTTATATACTCTTGCATACAATTGGATTTCCACAATAGAGACAGACAGACAGGCACGCAGACAGGTAGACAGGCAAGCAAACATGCAGGCAGACAGAGAGATAGACAGACGAACAGACAGACGAACAGACAGAAAAACAGACGGACTGATAGATAGATAGATAAATAGGCAGATAGATAGATAGATGGATGGATGGATGGATGGATAGATGGATGGATGGATGGATGGATGGATGGATGGATGGATGGATGGATGGATGGATGGATGGATGGATGGATGGACGGACGGACGGACGGATGGATGGATGGATAGATAGATAGATAGATAGATAGATAGATAGATAGATAGATAGATAGATAGATAGATAGATAGATAGATAGATAGATAGATAGATAGATAGATAGATAGATAGATAGAATGGCCAGACAGGAGTCACGGTTTCATTCCTACCTGTGCAGCTTTTGAAGATGTCGGATCAGAGAAAAATCTCCAGACACTACGACAAACATCTCTGGTGGCTGACGAAGTTTCACACTGTGGGTATTCCCCTATACTTACTGCTGCCTTGCGGTCTTCCTCAAGTTTTCGTAGAGCCTGGAATGTTCACAGGTCAAGATATCCATTACGTGTGGAATTTCTTTTTTATGGTGACACACACTTGTGCATCATGCTATTGGGTGGAGCCACAAAATTGGTTCAATTTTTTTTATAGGGTAACACAACATATTCCTGCATGTAATGCAATTTTCTTTCCGGGCATGAATTGTTAAAATCGCATGGCCACAACATTTTTCACTCACTCAGCTACCCACTAACTGACTGACTGACACTGACTGACTCACTCACACATCCCCCACTCACTCACTCACTCGTTCCTTCGTTCACTTACTCACTCCACTCACTCACTCATTCACTCACTCATTCCACTCACTCACTCACTCATTCACTTCACTCACTTACTCACTCATTCCACTCACTCACTCACTCACTCACTCCACTCACTTACTCATTCATTCCACTCACTCACTCACTCACTCACTCACTCACTCACTCACTCACTCACTCACTCACTCATTCACTCCACTCACTCACTCACTCACTCATTCACTCCACTCACTTACTCACTCATTCCACTCACTCACTTACTCACTCATTCCACTCACTCACTCACTCACTCACTCACTCACCAGAACAACAAGCATACCATGTCCTAAAGAGCTATGAAAATAGGATACATGTATTAGATAAAATCTGAGCTCTGCATTGTTGATATAAACCTGGTATGCAAGTCAGTGGTTCCCATTCCCTTTTGTTGGGCTCCGCTCAGACAACTGAAAGCATTTAGACGCCAAACAGTTGATATTAGATCCAGGTTTTAGCATTTTAAGTTAGTATATGATTTTCAAGACAACAGACTGCTGCAGACATGACCTGACTGACCATTGCGATATAGACCTCCACTGAACATTGGGTGTTGGGCAGCTGCAGGGTTCTCTCCCATCCAAATACATTATACCATGTATATCATATTTATTTATTTTTTAACTCCTCATACAAACCCAAACACCCCCTCTCCCCTTGCCCTCGTCTGGCATTCTGTCTTGTTGTCTGTCTGTCAGTCTCTCTCTCTCTCTCTCTCTCTCCTTCTCGGTTACACCAAAATTACATGCTTTTCGTTCAATGTTTTCTTCTCTTTATTCTCTTAGTAGTCTTAGCCTATTCTCTCTCACTTATCTTACTCCCTGGTAAATAATCATTACAAAGGGTTTTTATACAGACACTTCTTATTTAGTGTATACATTTTATCAATAGCCACGTAACATGGAACAAAATCAATACGTTTTCGATATCCGCACTTAATGTGTCAAACAAGAGTACGTAGCTCGATAACTGCGTTTTGGCGAGATGATAAATGAACGACTACTTAGTTCTTCAAAGAGAAATCTACCTTCAGGTTTGAGGCCCAGGTTGAGTATCGACTCCAGCAACATTCCTCAATATCCACTTCGTCCACGCCCCAGTACTCCAGCTCTGATTTGACCACTGGACCACACACAGAGGTGGGTAGATGTAACTCCCCTGTCCGGTGGTAGTTCAGGACACAATGAAATATTTCCGGATCTCGGTCAAAGAAATGGTCATTTTTCTCTGGTCGGAAATGTTTGGCCAGGAAGGCGTCACTGCCCAGACGGCTGTTGGGAACTGACCTGAAAGTGCCAAATTGAAATATGAAATAAAAAAGTGATGGGCGAGGCTAGGAATTGGGGTGGAGGGTGCACTAGCACAAGAAACACTATAGAAACAATACAATGAATCAAAAATGAAAAAAAGCGCTGGTTTCCCGTTTTATTTCTGGTTCCAATCCTCGGTGCGACCTCACAGATTTTCTGTGTTTTTTTTTTTTTTTAAATATCCTATAAGTCCAAACAGAGCATAACATTAGCAATTCCAGAAGTTTCTTGATTAATATTTCTGATTTTACAAAGGCCAGCGTAAGAAACAATATTGAAACATAACAATGAATCAGAAAAATGAAAACGAGTGTAGTTGTCCCATTTTCATGCCTAGCCTGGTTCCAATCTCTGTTGCGGCCGCACAGTTTGTTTCTTTTTAGAATATCCTACAGGTACGAAGAAAGCATAACGCCAGCAATTCTAGAAGTTAAGATTCATATTTTTGATATTTTCCTCACTTTTATTTTTTTAGATAATCAAAATTTTATTCAGTTAGATTTCTGTTTTCCTTCTACGCATCAAGTTTAAAGTGTGGCTGGGATTATACTACGATTCTCATTTTCTAACTAGATGACTTGCAGTAATGGAAGCCACAGAGGCACATGACATGGAACGCTTCAGGCTCATTATTGTCCTTTGTCTACCGGGCGTTCAATTAATTTTAATTTCCATTTGTAGGATCGTTGGGTGCACTGGCTTTTTCCTGCTATTCCAGCAATCGAACACAGCCGGCTGAATCAGCTGTCAAGATTTCGATTTTTTAATAAAAGCAAAAACGGAGATAGTTTCTACAGACTACTTTCTTTGCCAAAGTGTCCAAAAGCAAGACAGATTTACATCCTTTAAAAACGTTACACCGCTATCGGGGTTATCTGCCTCAGCAAGCTTTGCTAAAATTCCACCTTGTTTATTTATTTATTTATTTATTTAATTAGTTTCAATTAAATTTTGTAACTTTGTGTTATATAAGAAATAACGAAATACAAGTATGAATACCGGCTAGCCTGTTGACTTGGAGAACACAGAGATGTGATATTTTATTTTCTGTTGATTTCCTACAAGTAGTTGTAAATGAGAGACGAAGAACGAAATTTCCAGTCACAGTTTTTGATTCTACCCAACGAAAATGCATCTCTTTTAGCGGCTCAAAAAAAAATTGTAATTAAATAAAACTAAAGACTGACTTTGTCCAAAATCGATGTAAAACCACGTAATTTATCGTAAAAAAGTGAAGCAGAACACAAAATTTCATTATTTTTTATCATGTAGTCAAGTAGTTTTAGATGCTTACTGTATATTCATGCCCTAGCTTCATTACAGTATAATTCCACACCACTTAAAAATCCAAAGCTGTGACCTACCTTAAAGTTGACTTGTAGGTCTCAAAGACAGTCCCGCCAACATTGAAGATCACCGTTTCACTGCTGGTGCCAATACGGACGAGGATTTTGTGAGTATTTTTATCTACCCGAGCTCCAGGCAGGAGGGCATGTAAGATTCCATTCTTCTTCTTGGAAGGCATATTTAAACTTTCCTTTCATAGAAATACTAGCCAGCACAGTTCTTTTGGGCCTCTTCACATTCTCTGAAATTAGTAAATTATCCCCCGATGCTCATTTTTTAATGATGTTGTGTCCCTTGTCTTATTGTAATTCTTCTGTAATGTCCCTTGAAATTTTGTTGGCCTTCGCAGCTTTCCCGTGACGAATTCGTTGAATCTGCTGTGGCTAACATGCACAAGTGACTTGTTTTTCCTGGCCTCTACAGAAAGAATCAAAACAAATGACGTAGGCCTAGCTCAGCCAAAATCCTTCTAACATCCCAGTCACAAAATACCACTTGGGAAGTCTCTCTTTTTATGTCATAAAAATACGGCCCGATCTGCTGTCCACACTCTATTGTTATGCACCGTCTAAATCGTGTGTTTTCACACTGAAAGTGTCCATCTGAATCTATCACCGAGCCGCACTCTCAGTCAAAAGAAAGACAGGTCACTCTGCTTGGCTGCCCACTGACAGATCAAATTAATTTGTGCGTGCCGTCTCTTTGTAGCAGCGAACAATAGCGTGGTGACCCTATAGCCCCATACAGATGTGTCTGTGGAACAAAACAAAACAAAAAAAATCTATTATTCATAGATGTTTTTGCGTAAACACAAAAGCGATTTTTGTACTTTCCTCGCTGATTCCGCACAGCCATCTTAACGCACGGGCACACTGGGCAGTTGCCAAAGGGTCCCAATGGTTAAGGATGGGTGGGGGTGGGGGGGGGGCATGCGTGCCAATTTACATTGGTTTTTCAAACGGGGAGGAAAAATCCGGTGCAGTACAAAAGAATCTACCCAAGGGCCCATAATGACGTTAAAGTGGCCATGTATATCAGCACAGACTTGGCCCAGATTCCCCCCTCATCCAGTCCTTCCTGAGAGAGGCTAAGATCTGCAACTTCATTTAATAACTTTTATACTCGTTTACAAAACTTTTTCCAGATCTGCACAAAACAACTTTTTTGGAATTTTACCTGTGTGTTAAAATTATATGAATATTGTATATTTAATACTATGTTAAACCTAACAGCTCTGAATACGAAATATAAATATTAAAGAAAGTATACCCAGATAGACAGTGAAGGGCGCAAAGTGGCCGTTATCGTGCCCAAGCGCCGTAAAACCCTAACTCAAACTTAAACTCAACCTCCCCCCCCCCCAACAGCCCCCCACTTACCACCCCATCTTGCACGCTGTTACTTGAGAAACTAAACACGCTGTACATTCTCACTGAGTATTTAAACAATTTCCTAGGGCAGGTGGGACACGGGCTCAAATCTGTTTTGTCTCCGTTCTAGTGAGCTGAGATGTGGACTATGAAGTTAAACGTGACCCGCTGCACTGTTAGCCAGACCGAAACAAGTCTGTCTCACAAGTCCTGGGGCGATAAAACTGTTTCCAGTCAGAGGGCGGAAAGAGAGACCAGGCACACTGAGTCAACACAGACGCAAGACAAATTTGCCTCACTGCACTACCGGCCTAAAAGTTAAAAACCCACGTTCGTCATCAAGGCTGGAGAATAATCATTCATTTTAGATTCATCCAAAAAGTTCACAATCTCACGATGTGTGAATGTAAGTAGCTCTTTAACTGTGGATGAGCGGGAAAACAACAAAGCTGAATGGATCTGAAAACGCCTACAAATTAAATAATAAAAAAAAAAAAACAACCTCATATTAATGGGTTCCATGCATCACTGCATTGTGTGTGTGTGTGGGGGGGGGGGGGGGAGGCTTGAGTTGAATCAAATTCCTTCTGAGGAATCCACAAGTGTTTACTTTTTTAAAAATAATTTCTTTTCAAGTCTACTTGTAACTCGCGCGTGAACCAAATCTTCACTCCATGACATAATATCGACGTGTCACACAAAGCTGTGTACACTTACCGGGTGATGCTGGTTTAGCCATCTTCTCAGTTACACACAACACATTATCTACCACAGTGTCTGCCTTCACAGATTCCATAACGGGGAGAAGGACAAAATAATGTCACAGAATCTGAGCGTCGCCACGAACCACTGCCACGTCGTAAAAGCTCGGTCCACTAAAATTTGCGTCATCAAGTTTTTAAAGTTCTTAGTTACTTTACAACGAAAGTCTACTAACTCCTGTTACATTATTTGTTCTTCCTGGCTAATAAACACACAAAATTCAGACTTTTATTTCACATAACTCTCAGCATCACGCGATGTTTTCGTAAATTGCTACCATCTGGCATGTGCAGTTCCTCGCGTCTACTCCCGCCTGGTGTTAGATCAAGATCTGTGTAAGTGAGACCGAAAATGCGTGGACGGCTTAAGTAGTCCAAAGTTTGAGCGCTTTTGTTTTACTTTTCCTCTGTTTGTAGACATCCAGACAGAGCCGTGCACAATCTCGAGGGGTATTTTCCATAATTATTGTTGTAAGCAACATTTTGCGGATTTCTAGCTTTTGTCATGAAATTGGATCTCTCACTCCTAATTCCATTATGTATAACTGTCATTTCAACCTGTTAAAAACTTTTCGAGGCATGTGTTTGTGACGTAATCTATTTATATATTTCAGTAACTTGCCATCTTTGGCATGAGTAACTGACCAAACTATACACTCTTCAGGCCTTAAATTTGGCAGGAAGGTGGCAATTGAGATAAGGAAGATGATGACCATAATTAAAAGTTGTATAATACAAGCATGTATTTTTTAAAAATGACAATGTTTCTTGCTATGTAACATCTGTATACTTGCATGTTTGTTTCGTAATATATAGTAACCGTATCAAGCGTTCAGTTTGGTGCATAATGTTGTGGTGCGCATGAGTTCTGAAGCAAGACTGTAGTTTATTACTTTTATTATACTAGAGAGAGAGAGAGAGAGAGAGAGAGAGGGGGGGGGGGATCACATGATTGTTTATTCTGGGCAATGCCCGGTAGCTCATCTAGTGTCCTATAATTTTACAAAACTCTTCAAACACCCCTCAATCCTCATTTTCTCGAAAAGACAAAAACGCACATACAGCAATATGGAAAATGCGCGGCGATGTACTAGCTGAAGTAGAATAGTTCTGCATGAAAAGTACAGCTCAATTCCAAAGTTGAGTAAGCAAAGAATTTTAATAAAATATGTGAATTAATTTCGCACATTTTGCGTTGCAACCTCAGGCACGCTGCACATTAAAAAAAAGAAGATAGTAAAGATGATACTTTCTGATGACAATCTAGGCTAAGCGGTCATGTATGCCATGTGCTGTCATGCTGCGGTTGTGTCACAGTTTCAAGTGTCTGTTGACTCTGCACTAAGCTCGCCTCTCGCATGTTTGTGTATCCAGGGTATTCACTCGTCGAGATTAAAAGAAAATGCGACGCGACTGTTACACAAAGCCGCACGTGATTGTTTAACTTATTAAGTTGTTTTTTTTAAAAAATAGGACACTGTCACATGGCACAAACGTTCTCCACCTCCCCCCCTCCCCGTCTACACTATGGCGCCAGCCTACAGGAAATAGCACAAAAGAAAGAAGGAGCCCGATGGAGAGCCATTTTGAGGGCTAGAAAGAAAGAAAGAACAAAAGAAAGAAGACAGTTAAGACCAGGACAAAGGCAACCTACTAGGGAGCCCTTCTGAGGGCTAAGAAAGCCGGAAAGACAACAGTAACAAAGAAACAAGCACAGGACAAACAGGAACGTGTAAAAGTGAGCTGTAAATGCTTAGAGCAGGGACACTACCAACACAAAGACCTACAACCACTGGGCACAACGTAAATGAAGATGGTGAATTTATTTCTAACGACAATTTACCTATTTTCTGTTTACCTGAAAACCCCAGGCGTACTAAAATGAAGACAGGAAAGATATTTTTTGTTGTAACGATTAAACTTGCTTTTTTGGGGGGGGGGGGGTTAATTATGGCCCTTATCAGCTAATCAGGCCTAAGTTCACGGGACGTGGTTGTAGAACTGAAAAAACGGCTATTAGACATCGGGTTAGGGTTAGGAATTGTGAAACAAATTGAACTTAGTCTCAGGAGACAAATACATGTAGTAATGAATGCATAGCACGGAAAGTTAACACCTCTTAACTCATAAAAAATTATGTGCGCAAAGATATGGCTGCGTTAGGTCCGCAAAACATACCGTACAGATAATTATGTGGTCACTCTTTTACAACATTGTTCAAGGCGTCCAAATCCGGACTCCCGCACCTTCAACTCGAAGTTTAGGACAATTCATTGACGGAGTTTTAAGACAGTGTTAAAAATTTGTAATTTTTTTTTAAAAACCGGGAATAACTAATTTGGACGCCAAAGGGGCAAAGAAAGAGAGGGGGACCTAAAACAACCCTCGGAAGAGTGCTCCATTCTGAAGAAAGTGTGGTAAACATCAATGACCTGAAAACATCTGAACAGAATCTGAGAGTAGCCGATAGAGAAAGACGAGGAGCCCTGATCCCGGTCCTGCGTGTCAGGTTTTGACACTGGAGAGCCCTGGTCCCGGCCCTGTGTGTCAGGTTTTGACACTGGAGAGCCCAGTCCCGGCCCTGTGTGTCAGGTTTTGACACTGGAGAGCCCTGGTCCAGGCCCTGTGTGTCAGGTTTTGACACTGGAGAGCCCAGGTCCCGGCCCTGTGTGTCAAGTTTTGACACTGGAGAGCCCTGGTCCTGGTCCTGACTGTCAGGTTTTGACACTGGAGAGCCCTGGTCCCGGCCCTGTGTGTCAGGTTTTGACACTGGAGAGCCCTGGTCCCGGCCCTGTGTGTCAGGTTTTGACACTAGATAGCCCTGGTCCAGGCCCTGTGTGTCAGGTTTTGACACTAGAGAGCCCTGGTCCCGGCCCTGTGTGTCAGGTTTTGACATTGGAGAAGAAGAAATTTAGAATATTAGAAAGAAGACAAGAGCAGGATAGGCAAAGGCAAGTAGAATTGCATGATTAAAGATAAAGAAGTTCACATTTGTATAAGTGGAAGACGGTCTTGCGGCTTTGAATCTGGCGGGTCTCAAATAGACGAAACAGCTGCGTAATTCAGCGCTTGTTGTTCTTCCGCCGCGCGGTGTGACATCTTTTTGACAATATCAACTTGTACTTTTACGCATGAGTGCAATGGCCTCCAACTGCACACTGGCATTGCACACAGACAGCCCCGTGTTCTCTTTGCGTGTCTCCTTCCCTCGCACATTTGAAAGAACAACTGCAAAATTCTTTGAAAGGCCAAAGTTCCGCTGGATTATGACACAGTATTTTCCTTGCATGGTTTTCGACATAGTGGCAGAACTCGGAAATCATTTTTGTCATAGGCAGTGAAAATTTGAAACTAGGACAAAATACTCTCAAGAGGCAAGTACACAGTTTACAGCCGTCATACAAACTACACAGTCCTTACTGAAATTCACATAAAGCTGGAGAATTATATGATAGGAGTGAGGGAAAGAGCATTACTGTCTGAGGTTGAGGTATTTGCCTAGCTGCTGGATCTCTCTCTCTCTCTCTTTCTCTATTTCACCATATTGTATATACCCTGGCTTAACTATGGAAGTAAAATTAATTATAGCAAAATGAAGTCGGCGGTTCAAACTTACCTGACACAGCACCCATGACAGAGCCGAACAGCGCGATTCATTTCATTTTCAGTAATTGAATGAATGAATTGTAAACATTGTAAACATCTGCACCTACACCTACACACCTCTAGGTTCACTCAATGACATGTATCCATTCTGCGTTGCCGTGTCGTGTCGTCAGCCTTCACACATGGCGACAACAAATTTTGAAAGAGGACACGGATGTTTATCGGGGGGGTCTTTGTCAATGTTGTTGTTCTGAAAATTTTCCATACCTGATCTCTTCATGTTGCAGTGTTGGTGGTTTGCAAAGGAAATAAACGTGAGAGGGGCTGGAGGGAAGGGGAGGGGGGAGGTAAACTATTGTGTTTTTTTTGTGTTTTTTTTTTAGAGTGGGGTAGAGTAACAGTGGGCAGGGACATCGAATGGATTTTTTCTACTCATACAAAATGAAGGCAGTTCGATTCCCTACATGATGTGGTTCTTCCTTCCAGGCACACAGTTTAAATTTCTTAAATTTAATACAGTATTTCCTACGACTAAATTTTATAATTAAGCAACAGCAGCCAATCGCCGCTGATGAATTTATTGATAAACTTCTGGGCTTCTAATAAAGCCTCTACGCAAAGCGCAAAAAAACACAAAACAACAACAAGCAAACAAAAACAAGAAAAAAACAAAATAGACAAACAAATAAACAAAAAACAACAATGAGAACAAGGAAAAACTAACAGAAACAAAAAAAAAAAAAAACCCATCATAATTTGATAAAATTTCTAAATTTTAGTCTAAAGAAAAAAAACATAAATCTACCATGCGATACAGCATTGATTGACTCATTCCTTTTTTTTTTTTTCTGTTTTTAAAACCCCAAGAACATGGGCAGCGCGAGCGCCAGGAGATGAAACAGTAGGGAGAGTCGCCAGAATAAATTGTGTCAGTTTTTTTTACTTACCTTGCGCTCCCTCTTCAGGCTAGGATACGACCAGAGACGCGCTACGTACGACAGAAGTCTTCCTACTGGCAGATCTCATGCTTCCTCGCCGAAATGCGAGGAACGTGCGAGAGCATAGTTACAGTACTTTTACATGCTATGATGGGCATTTCAATTGGCGCCAATCCCAGCAGGCTACTAGTACACTTAATACATCAGAAACAAGTTATACCTGTTTGCACTGTGCATAAATTACTGCGTTGTCATGCATTGATCTTGTCTTCCACTCCTTGGCGACATTAAGGCTGCAATAATAATCTAGTCGCATCTGACGGAAGTTGGGGAAGAAATGTCAACAAAAACACGGACATAAAAAACTATGAACGAAACACATAATCATATCGTGGGTCAAAGTCGGAGTATGTTATGTAGACGTAAATGTGGCTTTTCCTGTTTTCATTCAAATTCATGTAGGTTCCCACGTTGAAATCCAGAGGATGTGTTCTGGTTACCAAACAAATACATAATTATGATGTCACACCATGTGGGTTAAGTTTGAATTTGAGTCTGGAGAAAGCACAACGACACGGTAACGGTCACATTATCCCAGGAAATAGCAAGACGATAGACAGAATGTCATAGCAGAAAGATGGACACTATGGCAATGTCAAACTGTAGCTAACTTTTTGCTCATGAGAAATTTGAGCTAATTTAACTAGCCGATCACTCGTGCAAGACAAATTTTGCAGATTTTTTTTGTAGGAAGCCCAGCCGTATATATAATTCTAGGCTGCATTAAAAGCAGCATTTGGATTCGATGCAATGACTAATTGAACTTACGTATGAATAGACAGACGTGATTACGTCGATTTTCCATCACCCAAATTTCTGATCAGTCTTTTTGATTCTACTCGACCAAAATGCGTCTCTAATTCTGCGGCTTAAAAAAAAATCTTAAACAAATAAGTTTTGGCCAAAAATGATTGTGTCCACGTAATCTATCGTCAAAAGTGAGACACCAAGTTTCATAATTTTTGACCGCGTAGTCGAGAAGTTTTAAGCGATTACACGTTCACTCTCCGGCTCCATTATAGTGGGTGTGTAAGTAAATTAAGACTGTTCATTGCTGCTTAGAACTTTGCACTGAATATATTGTTGGAAGCTTTAATCATATTCAAATTGGGTGTTACCTGGTTAATAGTTTTTAATACACGGGTGCCTTAATTGTATTCAGATTGTGGTACCACAGGTTAGATTTACATACAATTATTTAAATGTCATAAGTTGTGTATAAAACAGCAGTTCTGCTTCGATTTTGACGTTAAATACATATTTTTGGTTGCCTTAGTCATAGTCAAATCGTCTTTTACTAGTTAAAACTATAATTATACCATATGTGGAGGACTAAGTTGTATTCAAGCTGTATTACAGTTTAGATTAACCAGATGTTTGGTTGCCTTACTTCAATACTTGTACTGAAAGGCACACTACTGACAAAAGGGAAAAGGTGTAAATGACAGTGGTCACCCTGGCCATCCTTTTGACACCGAAACTGGGGGATTTTGGGCTCAGCTGGAAAGGACCAAGAACTCCGGACTGCGACTGACAGAATTCTAGACTATTGGTCGACAACTGTTTCCATCTCTGAAGCGGCTGAATTTGTGCAGACAATGGTTATTTTGCAGGACGCCTGACCTATGGAAATGCATAATCTAACCATGACAAAAACGGTACTGTGTTTGGGACCCACGCAGGTTTTGAATACAAGTATCGCTCTGGTATTGGTGGGTATTCAATTTGCCCTGATAAAAATAGGTTTTGAGTTTGAATTCCAATTTGAGATTGGGAAAAAGCACGCCGACACGATAACTTGTCACATTATACGAGGAAGACGCAAAGCAAAAAAAGACGTTAGACATAATGTAAACAGAAAGGTAGGACAGAAGGAGACTCACAATTACCCGCGATCAGATAGGTAAAGCCTCTTTCCTTACACGACACCTGCACAACAGCATTTCAAAACTGATATAATAACTTTCTAGGAGAAAATATATGTTAAAAACATGATGTCACACAAAGTCGTATGTCAATTCCACGACAAACGCTTCGATCTGCTACTTTTGGCGGAGCGCAAAGTAGACATTATTCTGTCACGAGAGCGATGTAGGCAGTTGGAAATCGAGAAGAGCGGCCGAACAGGCCGCTGCCCGGGCAAAATCAAATAAAACTTATCCCTACCAACCACCCCCAAAACACCACCAACAAACAAACAAACAAACAAACCAGTAAACAAACAAACGCCGACGGGCGCTGCACTGTGGCGACGACGTGCCTGCTCCAGTTGTAACTGGGCTGCAATGACACTAGGCAAATTTCCCAAATGGGATTAAAGAAGTCTACAAAATACAAAATATGCAGGCCGAGGACAAAACAAAACACAGGGGGAAAGAATGCAACAATCATGTCTTCCAACACAATGAAGAGATTACAACATTTTGTTATGATAAACTACAGGTATTATGTCTATGGTTATTACGCATGAAACTGTTCTGCGGATTGGTCGTTTTTATTAAAGCTTTTGTGTATGACCTGATGACCTGACCAACAAAGTTCATTAGCCGGATGTGCAAAATTTCCTTTGTTTGGCTGAACTTTGGGGATTTTAGGAGTGGTAGTGGACAGGGGCGAATACCTCAGCCTGCACCCTATCCATTACTGTAGCCTACTGTAACAGGGTGACTGATTGGCAAGGTATAAATAGCGTGGGAAGATGGTTAACGGCGGGGAGACAGAGTTATTGTAGGCCAGAGGGGGAAAGTAGCCGATGCAACGGAAAGCGTTTTGACACCCGGAAAGGGTAGTGTTTACTTGACCGCCGTACTTGACGATCAGATCACCTGGGAATTGCTTGGGGGGTAGAGATGCTTCAATAGTATTTGACGTGGAGTCGACGGGGGTGGCTATTAGGATAACTAATGTACACTCGGTGAGCGTCTTGGGACGCTACCTGACTGGGTATAAATCCCCGAACGCTCCTTCCAACTTCAGACCGCTGAGAGCACTCACCAGCTTCGTGCCGAAGAGGAGACCACCACTGCAACTGTAACTTCGTACTAGTCTTGAGAGTGGGGAAGGTCAGGGAACCCGCAAACATCCTTTGTCAGAGCGTGGTATCTTTGGTATCTTGTCGGCATTTGAGCTGTTGCTGAGTGGTAAGTTAATTGTACGATGTATGTGTATTTTACTTAATGTTCATGATTGTAGAACCTAAATCTAGTGGGTTTACTTTGGTATAACTACTGCCTCTGAGAGAGTCACGGAAACGCCGTTACATATGTGTTACGAAACCTTATAGGAGGGGGGTCTGTTAGAGAGAGCGTTATTCTTCGTGGGGAACGTGTAAGTACCATTAAAACTGTATTGATAGTTTATTCTATTGCCTATATGGGAGCCTATGGAGCATGGGAGCTGCAGCCTGACTTATAACAGTGTCAGCGGTTAAAAGTATTAATGATGAATATCCGTCATGGAGTAAGTATGGAAGTCATGCCTTCCAACAGTAGATTAGGAAGTTGCGATTGTTTTTCTACAGAGGAGGAAGAACAACACCTTCTTGGCTCCTCAACTTCTTGTCCTTTGATTAACGACATCGTGGCTTCTTGGTTTCCCGACCTATTGGTACCTGCCGATATCTGTTGATCTAACTGCGCAGTCAAGCCAGGGTAGAGAGGAAGAACCAGTCCCCAGATAGCGCCATACACCCCTAAAGGAGAGGTTTCCTTATGCTGAATGTACCCATGTGTTTTATAAAATGTGCTAGAAATTGAATATTACGAAGCCTTTTAATTATCATGTACTGATTTGCATCAACTTCATTCCATCGAAATTCACATGAAATTGTATGACCTATGTTCCTATTATTATTGAATGAATTAATAATTATTGTATATATATAAGCAATACAGATATCGTTTGTTATAACTTATATAAGAGAGATAGTCGATTATTTAGTGTGTTTGTGCCGTGCCCATCACGGCTGGTGTCAGAAGAAAGTTAGTGAGAGAAAGTGGAAACATCACACCTACTATGAACTACTGATTCCGTCTGTCATATCGCTCTGTTACATTCTGCCTATGACCTTTGCCTTTTCCCTCGCATAATGTGACCGTTATCGTGTCGACGTGGTTTCTCCAAACTCAAACCCAAACACAGCAGAAACAGTGTTAAATGCCGCACAAAATAGGGAAATTCGGGCATTAATTTGTTCTGTCAGAATTTGAAGAGTTCCATTTACACGTAAATGATATTTTGATTAAAATTCAGGGCCATGAGCCATAGGTTGAGACCCTCGAGAAACAAAAAATTTCACCCGGTACTTTGAAATAAAAGAAAAAAATACCTAGCAGATTTGTTGTGGGGAATATAAAGTTGTGATATATGAATGTAATGTGGGGGGGAGTTGGGGGGGGGGGCGGTCAGGTTTTAGAAGGTCAAGAACCAGTGGACAAAAGGTACCATTCTGGGATAAAATCGACAAAAGTAAATTATGCATTGTTAGAGGAGGGAAGAGAGGTAAGGAAATCAGTAGGCATCTAGCAAGAAAATGAGACCGCCAACCTATCTTTACACTCAGGTCCGAAGTTCAGCTCAGCATAAGAAAGGAAACATGCCGGGATATGAATTTCAGATAGCGCACGGCGCTGTGGTTTTTTTCTTTTTTTCACTTTGGATTATATAAACCACATCGTATCAGTATGAACCACACATTTCTTTTTCTTAGTGTTTAAACGGCCGGCAAGAAAACGTGTACAATCATGACGTCCCTGGCTCCAGGAACCAAAGTAAACCAGATTCTAGAGCCACATCTTCCCACCCTTTCCCCTCCTACTAATTTTATGTACATGTTCATACATAAATTAAGAATTAGTCCCAAGTCGAAACAGACCTTTTAAGGGCTACCAAAAAGGCCTTTTCAGGGCCCAAGACCACCACCAAGACGAAAGAAGAAAAGCAAGGCACACAACAAAAGGTAGAGAAACAAAGGGAGAACAAGGGAAAGAGTTGTATCGGCCTAAGTCAGCCATACTTTGAAAATAAAGATCTCACACAAATCTTTTGCCTGGTGAACACAAACGTACTCCCTCTATTGTTATAACAAGACCTACCGCCGCTCATTCAGAATGAACTTTTGAAGGTGTTTGTACTTCCGATATGCTGAAGTTTCCTTTTTAGATTCGCTGATTTGAAATGGTAAAGAAGTATTTTCTTTTTTCGTTTTGAGTTTGTTTTGTGTCGCTGATTGATTACTACTACTATTTCCTGTTGCACCCACTGGTGCTTAGGGCAGCAACAAAGGATCTCCAGCCCTGTCTGTCTTGGGCCATCTTTGCGAGAGTTCCCCATGAGTGATTGAAGGATTTCATCTCTGCCTCGATTGTTCTCCGCCAGGTTGCCTTGGGTCTGCCTCGCTTGCGCCGTCCCTCCGGTGTCCACTGAAGTGCTGTTTTGGTTATAGAATTTGCTTCCTTTCGCAGCACATGTCCAAGCCATCTCCATCGTCTCTTCGTGATGATGTTGGCTATTTCTTCTTGCTTGCATCGCCTTAGTAGTTCCTGATTAGAAAACGCTGATTGATTAGCTCGGATCTTTTATTTTCCCAACAAAGGTCCATGTCCTGTGGATGTTTTGAATAGGGACAAGCCTACAGTGAATAGGTATGCCTTCCTACGCACAGTCATGGACTGTTAACACAAGGCCTATCTGCACTTACTTTCGTTAGCTACACAACAGAATGAAACGCAGTTACGGACAAGAGAAGGGGGTGGGGTGTGTGGGGAGGGTGCCGAATGGGATAAAGGTGGTAGGCGGGTATTGGCTCGCATGGGAGGGGGGGGGGGGACAGGTTTATTCATGGTAGTGCCCGGTATCTCATCTAATAATAATAATAATCTTTTATATTAAAAAGAACACTCGCAGGACTAACGCCGCTCACATAGCTCGGATTTACGTGAACTCTTGATAGTGCCTTCCTTTCGTCCTGCCACTGGTTCCATTTCAGATTTGGAGCCTTGAACTAATGGAGAAGTATTTTTCTGAGTTTGCTTTGTATCGCTAATTTCGCCCCCCCCCCCCCCATCCTTCTTTTCCGCCAGCCCATGACATTATCACTTCCTGCGATGTGTTCGCTATTAAACGCTATATTAGTACGCAGATATACTGCCATTGCATGAATGCTGATGGGGTGCGCAACAAGTGTGCAGCAGGATTTATCTAAAGGCAATCAAACAAACAAACAAACAAACAAACAAACAAACGAACAACTACAACAAAATAAACCCAAAGGAGCGGGGAAGGTGAGGCAGATCCGTTACAAACACCCAGAACATAAGAAACATAATCCCGGGCAAGGCCGGCTATTTCAGCGAGTAACAATAATAATAAAAAAACTGAACTCAGTGAATGAAGAACAAAATCATTATTTCACCACGAAACTTCACGATCATCCTTCAACAAACCTAGTGGAGATCTCGAATTCTGTCTCGGTCACAGTAATGACACCACTCGCTTTCGTTTGGTTTCTGAGTTTTTGTCTTTGCTGAAGAAAACGTAACATATGTTTAATTTTCATGTGGCGCCAGCTTGACGGTGGCTGTAATAAAATTAAATCATTAGACGTGCACGGTTGGCTGATGAAACATTAATCTGTTCTATAAAAGCATGGAAGGTACTATGTAGCCTACGATAGGGATCAGTCTATGCGTTAAAATAAATTTAAAAAAAAATATGCACAGGATTAGAAGCCGCCTCCTTAATACGACAAGGTTGTAACTCCCTTTCGACAACTATTGAGAAATTGATGATTGGAGTTTGATGTTCTCATAGCTTTTGGAGAGACGACTTTATTTTCATTTCAGTAATACTTACAAGTTACACACCGAATCCGCTTGACATTTTCAGACACGGTAGAAAAGGCCTGTAGGAGTAGTGTGTAGTGTGTAACTCACTTCAGCTAAAAGTGGAGATAGAACCTTGTCATTCTAAGGGGACAAAATATCTCAAAATAGTTACAGGCACAACATCAATGATGGCCTTAAAACAGGTAAAGCAGGTTGAAGTTCTAAAAGCAAATAATCAAATCTTGCCGTACAGACCAATCCTCTGAAGAAATATCAATACGTGACTTGGTGTATTTCACTGAAGATCACGGAACTTGAATGTGCTACTGAAAAGTTTGGAATTTTATTTCCTTTTTCCTAGGAATGCCGCGCGGCCAACAGCACAATTAATTTTGAGTGGGTTGTTAAAGAACAGTGGCCCAGTTACAAAGACATACAGAGAAAATACTGAATTGTGTTCATTTCTCACCTAAAGCTTACTGTAGAAGGCATTACGATCCCCTAAAATCTTTTGAATGACGCAAGAGAAACATGCCAATACTGTGTTTGAATTTGGATTTGGGCTGTGTGGTATACTTACTGGACATAGGTAACTTTGCGCCCCTGCACGGTTTATTGAACAGTGGTTTGATAGCTAAAATTTTAAGTTGTGAAGTAGTCTACCATGGGGGCTCTAGTAGCGAGTTAAAATGACAAATATAATATCAATACAATGTCATTTAAGATACATCCGATATTTATAATTAAGATTAATGTGGACAGGTGTACACCAACATAATTGAATTATCGCATGTGTTCAAACTGATGACAGGTCAATTCAACAGTTTCAAACACACTCAGTAGTTCATTATGTCTACTTTTTTTTTCCCTCAAAGACACCCCGTCTTAGGGAACAGCAGTAGTGTTTCAGATGAGTTTTAACAAAAGTCAGTGGTGTCTCGTATGAAGGAAACCCGTAAATAATAGTAGAAAACAAGATTTTGGGGAAAACCCAGCTAGTTGAATGTGGATCAGCCATCAAATAGATTGGTGAGTGGAGAAGGTGAGGCAAACAACTGGCCGTGAGTAAAGCTCAGACTACTCGTATATCAACTGATTAGTACGAAATGCAATGTTTGTCTCACTTAAGAGCAAGGTTAAGGTCACAGAATTTGGGAATATTTGGTAAAAGTGGTGAAGCCTATTGTGTCAGAATCAGCATTCAGATCTTTTTGCAAACACAAAATAATTTTGCTTAAAAAAACACTAAACAGAACCACCCCCCCCCCGCCCAAAATAAAAAAAAAATCAATATCACATTAGGCCTGCTAAAGGCAAAAGGCCCTTTGTTAGACCGATATCTGAGATAAAACTGGGAAGGGGGAGGGGGGATGTCTGCAAATCGTGGACTCGTGCGCTCTTACAAGCGTGTTTGCGTATTAAAATGCAAATTAAGGGTACCATGACCTGGGCGGGGAGGTTCTAGGAGAATAATTTTAATATCATTAAATTTCGTGAACAAAATGCAAATAATAAGAAAAATACAAAGGAAAAGAAACAACAACGTCACTGCACGGTTGTTCTAAGCCCAAACATACGAATCGGCTTAAAAGTAACCAATACCAATTATAATTGGCATCACTGTGTTTATGAAGAATTTATTTGTTAATCGTTATGTCAGCCATTATTTGGAACATCTCATCACCCACAGATTAAAGTTTAAATACGGCACTCTTCTTTATGAATTTACTTAAATAAAAGCTTTAATAGAGAATATTGGACATAGTTCGCCTCACGGAAGCCATATCATAGAACAGGATAATCCACTAGCGTGTGAAAAAGAAACCGTTTCAGCTTACCAGTTAAGAGAAACCCTCAGGTGAAACCTAAAATCCAACTTCGACATGTTCCGTGCACGCCACCGAGTGACTTTGTGAAACACTTGGCACACGAGAGCCGTGACGTATTATAAGGAGATCAAAACCAGGCACGACGCCTTTGATTGGTCAGAGGGAGCTCGTTCTTCAGTTTCTAATCCGGAAGCCTCGAGCGTGGACTTATTAGAACTTACAAGTCACGAGGCCATGGACGAAAAGAGCCGAGGGCACAGAACATTTCAGTGTCGAAGGTCCTATGGTCCCATTTTTCTCAATTTTGTTTTTATTTTGGCAATCCACCTGTAGGTACCAATAACCCCCTCCGTCTATCAGTTATACACCACATTGTTGTTGCGAGTAATTAGGTTCGGTACCATACTGTCCAACAAATTTAGGAATCTGATAATAGTTTTGGAAAAACCCAGAAAATTAATACATTTTAAAACGAGAAAATAATAAAATACATCGCCCTCTACCCTTGGCGACACATTCAAGAAACAAGGCTACAATAGAAAATTGTCGGCGATTCTTTCAAGAAAGATGACCAAGGATTCGGGATAAGCCCGGAACGGCACAGTCAGCTGCTGGCAGACAAGAAGTGCACACCACAATTTCCTATATTTTCTTAGTAAATCCGGAAAAAAAGCCCTATCATACTAAACCCGGTCCGACACAGTCAGATGCTGGCAGACAAGAAGTGCACACCACAATTTCCTATATTTTCTTAGTAAATCCGGAAAAAAAGCCCTGTCATACTAAACCCGGTCCGACACAGTCAGATGCTGGCAGACAAGAAGTGCACACCATAATTTCCTATTATTTTCTTAGTAAATCCGGACAAAAAAAAAACAACCTATGATACTAAACCCGGTCAGACACAGTCAGCTTATGCCACTATTTTTTGGGTGTAGGCTACATTTTGCTGACAGCAGCTGGCTGAGACGTTCCCCGGTTAGTACGATATCCCCTTATGGCGCAAGGAGTCAAGACTGTTCTGTCTCAGTCTTAGCCTGTGATGTGTAATAACCGTGACCTCGCTCACTGGTAAAACTGAAATAAAGACAACATTTTCTTGAATCAGTTGGCCAAAGGAGAGACCTCGCCAGTTGAGTCACGATCGAGACAGAGCCGTCTTGACTCAGCGAACCGCCGGCCTAAAGACCGGAACCTTTTTTTAATGGAAGTGTATATCCGTACAACATGTTGTACGGATATGCGCTTCCTTTTTTAATACGAGTTTTGTAAGTAACAAGAACGTACCTCCCTTACCTTTGTTTGATTGTTGCTGTTTTTGTTTTGTTTTTTGTTTTTGCTCCAGGGGACATATTTTAAAGCCTTTTGTGACTCCAGAGCTAGAGAGCCCTTCCCAAAAACACTCTTAACAGCAGCCTTAATTAATTATTCTTTCAGATTTTTTTTCCTCCTGTTTTTTGGGTTGAAAGAGTATTGGGCAGGGGTAGGGATTCCATAAGATTTAGAGTTGAGGATAAGGACGGGGTCAGGGATAGGCACATATGCGTATGCGCCCCTGGCTCAAAGCGCTTGGGATGCGCACATACTTATAACAACAGCCAATAGTAGGAAAACAAGGAACAAAACATGCCAAATGGTTATCTCTTTAACCTTTACAGTGTTCTTAAATGTAACCTTGCCTACCTTTCAGGTGTCTGCCAAATCTTTGCTTTGAAACATGAAATACACACGTGCAAGCTCTTATTTAAACCACAGCCAGAAACGAACGAACCAAGTGATGAAAAGCCGAACAGATTTTCATCTCTTACACTCTCTCTACACAGATGGTTCATCACTATAGTCTAATGATATAACGAGTCACAATGCGTTCGTAAGACTACTTACAGTATATCTGTTTTGCGGTTTTCATCGGATTAAGCCACAGAATTCCGATGGATGATTCATATTAGATTGTCAGGGATGAAAAATGGGTGTCGTCCCAACTCACTTCTCTGACGGTGTCAATGTGGGCAACATATCGTTCGTTTAGGTTATGATGCATCCCCAGCTATACAAATCCTGTAGAGCATGATTGGATAACGAAACAAACAGCAAATTTGGGGGTGCAAATTTGTGAACGCCTGAGCATAAATTAACCAATCATTACCTGTTCTTTTCCTACCACCCCCATACACTTGCAACAAACGTGTCTAGCTAACGTAACAACCATCTACAAAGCGTCCGGCGCCCACCCACGAAAGCTTTGATTTTGGGTTTAAAAGTTCACACAAAAAAGGGAGAGGGGGGGGGGGGTGCCTATTGCTGTGTTTAATTTCGGATGTAGCCTAACGAACGCCACATTGACACAATTGCACTTATAGGTTATAGATTTGATTACACGAAGGGAGATCATCGCTTGTGTTTGAAATTAACGTGGTGTCCCATGCCTTGTGATTCGGTTTTCTTCTGCCTTATAATCAGTTCGTCATTCGTAATAAAGGAAGACCATAGTGATAATGTAACGTACACAATATCATGCATCTTCTCTCCATACCGTTCTCATTTTTTTCTTACATTTCATCCCTTTTCTCACGTCTCTCATTCTTTGTACCACTATCTCTACCCATTCTTTTTCATAGAAACGTTTGAGGAATTTCAGAGAATGTCATCTAATTTTTGTTTGTTGTTGTTTTCTCTGTGCGGTTTTGTAATTAGACTACGGTCCCCTAACCAGGGCCCTAATTTTAATCGCTTTTCACCGTGGATAGGGTTTCAGACTGGTAGAATGACAATCGGAACCTGATGTTTCCTTAAACCTGCGTGTTTGTGCTCTTTATAGCAATACATTCGTTGGCAACCTAGGAAGATTTTCAATTGTAGTGGTTTGCAGAACCTGCTGGGAACAACAACAACAACAACAACAACAACAACAACACTAAATTAATCAAAACGAAGTCTTATATATTTCAGATGTTATTGTCCGGAAATTCGCAAAGACAGTTTCCAGACAAACAAGGCAGATCTGAAAGTCATTCCAAGTCAAAATAATTCAAATAAGCTACACATCTGTCATCTCCCCCAGTACAAAATGATGTGAGATTCATTGAAACAATAAATACAAAGTAATGTAATAGATTATGGAACATGACATGAGATCACTAGTCCAGCTTTTTTTAAAATCAATAATTATGAAATCACAAAATGCCTATCCAGAAATTGGGCAGACCCACCAATTAATGACGTCTTTCTTTTGTTGCCTATACCCCTCCTCCACAAAATCCATACACATATAAACCCGGATATCTAATAAGTACAACGTAAGAAGTTAATTTTGTTTGAACAATTAATGATAAAAATGCCCTACCATCTCGTGAATTCTTTTGCACTTGAGCATACTAAGTACTTTCACGATAAAAACCCAGAGTGCGACTCTGATCTCTATTTCAACAACCTTAACCTTCTGGAGCCCAAAGTGCCATAAATGAAAAACAAACTCTATGTCACAAAATTTATGGCTGTTCAGCAAGGACTGAAGAGTAATACCTTGCGGGTTGACAGACTTTTGGCGACCTATATTTCTGTGACTCTTCTACGAGGACAACATATTATAGGAATTTGTTGAACCGTCGCGACATTGAAGCAATTGCATTGCTGCATTCAAAATTAATTTCAGACACATTACAACATAATTATGATTTTTTCTACTTCGGGGACCTAGGAGGTCAAAAGAACAATTAGCAATGTTAATAATGCGAACAAGATCTTCGCCAGAGCATTACAAATTACAACGTTGAACGAGTGTTCATTTAAAGTACGAATTTTTTGTGTAGCGTAAAAAATTCATTGCCCTCGCTGACCATTGCGAATCTCTGAAACACCTGGAGTTGAATTCTCCAAAAAAGTCGCCTGGCGTAAAATATTAAGAGTCATGATCTTTGTGTAGAGTAGAAAATTCTTTAGCCTCGCTGACCTTTGCGGAACTCTCAAACACCTGGAGTTGAATTTTTTCAAACGACTTTTGCAATTTCATTCTTTCGGAGTTGTGAATATGAAGTAGTGGTTCTCAACGTAGGCGATACCCTCACCCCGACGGAAAAAAAGAAAGAAAGAAAGGGCGACAAGAGGGCGAGACCGATGAAGTGGGGGGGGGGGGCGATTTCGGGCGGGTGGAGGGGGGGGGGCGCGAAAACATGAATAGAGGATTATTTGGGGGCAAATACAAGGGGAACCACTGGCTTGTTCAACAGCACAACTGCAACAAGATGGAATTTTTGTAACAGAAGGGGTTTACTTGTTTTGGTGCATTTGATAAAGAATGCATTCTACTCTGTAATGAATAACCAACCCGCCTATTGTCATTAGCAATCTCTCAAAAGCTTATCACCATAATTTGTGCATAGACCATCTTCTTGTGAAATTTCTATCGGGTCTGGGTAGGGATATTTGATGAGGGAGGGGGCGATGACAGAAAATTTGGAGCCTAATGGGGCGATTGCCTGTAAAAGGTTGAGAACCACTGATGTAAAGAAAGTAGGCGTATCCCACACACTTAGTTAAGTATTATAATAACTGTGCTAGAGTTCTCTGTCGTGCCGATGGCAGAACTTTCGATTTGAAAAGTTAGAAATTCGATCTAATCCAACTATTTACCTGAATCATCGGGATAAACATTTAATGACCAACTTGGATTTTTGTAACCTTAACAATGTGAGAAAGAAATAACCTCGTGCGCCGCGTACTCAAAATGGCGACGTAACATAGCATGGCGCTGTCCGCCTCAACATTTGGCGACGAAAAATACCAATCAAATAAAAGATTTCCAACTCAGATGAAATTTGCGTCAAAGACCGCTCCTATCTGGGATTGACGAGGTTTTCAGACGAAAAACAATCAAATGAAAGCCACGGCACGTTTCCTATCTAAATTTGAGTTGCAATGTTTGCCGTAGGAAATAGAGGGTTAAACCGTTACATTTTTGAAGTGTCCCAGCACCGGAAACAAAGTCTTACACCTTCTCGACAGCAGCTTACCTTGTGTAGACACTGTCAACAGACAGGTGCCAAAAACTGGTTAACCTTCGAGAGACATCCGCTGTCTTGTTGAGTTTTCGATCACTACAAACCACGAAATGGAGAAGATCCCTGGTAGAGTTGTTTGTCGAGAAATACTTGGCCGTTACAACTGATCTATATAAAATTGGAGTAACATAGCAAGGCGGGAGAGGGAGGGCGCTCCTCAGATTTTATGGTTTAGGCCGAAAGGGTTCATTTAACTCGCCGGGGCGCACACCCTCGAATATCCCAGTCATCTTTTGTTCTCGTGCACATAACAATGAAAACAGTTAGATTACGCCACCTCCGCCGCTATTGTTCTCAAATCTAGGGCATCCTTGGCTTTTTGTGGACATGGGCGATACATCACCGAATATCGCTGGGAAAAACAGTTAGTGGACCAGTATAGGCCAGAGGAGTTTAAGCTATGCCTGTTTTGCGGGACACATAGTCGTATTCGATGATGATGTATTGAATCTGGCGTGTACGATCCTCACAGAAACGGACCCAGATCATTTTGCTTTATAATTATCTTTCTAACTATTGTGCGCGGTTGCTCAAAAAACAAACAAAAATGCAATGACAACTTGCACAGGACAGAAAGCATGAAATTTGTTGCAGGCTTACCTCCATTGGCTCATATTGTATCTTAATATCAGATTCGACGTTGCTGGATGTCAAAAGCAAACACTGACAACAGTTGTGACGTCCAACTGCAGGTACAGCATTCCGTGGACGTAACATTGTAAAACATGAAAGCGTGGACGTAACATTGTACATAACATGAAAGCAAGATTTAGGACAATCGCAACTCGTCTTGTGCTCAAATCTCTAGTTTTGACACGTCTTCACGACAAAACTTCAAAAAGCCAAGAAAAGTAATGCAAGGCTGGCTGTGCACAAGACAAGTAGATTTTAGGTCTTTATTTAAGGGGGTTCTCTGCTCTTGGTATTTACACCTCACTTTTTTTTTCTATACTTTTCTTGTTACTGTTTTTGTGATCATTAAAAAAAAAATATATCTTGCCAAGGCAGCGGCCTTGTTAGGCCCGCTCTTCTGGATTTCCAGTCAGCAATGTATCTTTGACGTGCACAACGTGCAAACAGGAGTGCACACGGGACTTCCGAATTTTCCGTCCGTATCCAAGAAGACTAGGTGCTCGACTCTACTTATCATAGGATCAGGGACAGGAAGTTTCTCCCCAAATTCCAGCATGTCTGCACCGACCTGGAATCGAACCCGGTACCTTTGGCTTGAGAATCTAGCACCTTGCTTCTATACCAACGTTAGGGGACGCGTTGGTCTGGACAGGGCGCACTGAGACCAGTCTGTTTCGCTTCGGTTTAAGTATGAGATGTGGACTAGGGAGTTGACTGGGACCTTGCGCACTGGCAGAGACCTGAACACGGCTTTCTGGTGCTTTCTTCATGAATTTGCACAATTTTACCCAACGTTTCTGTCAGTCAGACTAGACAGGCGCAAGGCAGTGGGTTCAGAGTGCTTAGGTCTTTATCTTAGGAGGTTCACTGCCATTGGCATTTACATCTCACTGTTCTTGTTTTTGTTTCTGTCCGTTTTTTTTTTTTTTGTGGCAGGGATCAGTTTTTTTTAGAATTTTGCCCGGGGCAGGGGCCTTGTTCGGCCTGCTCTTTTTGACTTTGAACTGTCAAGGTAACTTTGACGTCCACACGGGCCCTCCGAGTTTTTCTTGCTTATCCGAGAGGACTAGGTGCTCGATTCCTACCTACAATAGGATCAGGGACAGGATTCCCCCCCCCCCCCAAAAAAAAGAGTAAAAAAATTCCAACACAGCTGCACCGACCGGAGATCGAACCCGGTACCAATAAAAACTACCATCGGCATGACAGGCGAGCACCTTGCCTCTAGGCTAGACCAACGTGTCCCCAAGAGTCTTCAGTGGAGTGTCCGCCAAGCATAAACGTCCCATGTGGGCCCATCAAGATCTCACGACAGTCTGCCTGCGCAACTGAACACATCTCTGATTGTTCATGTAACGTTCAAGTAGTGAAACGATTTCTGAACTAAACTAAAATAAAAAAAGAATAGCGCAAAATGTTCGCTCGGTACTACATGTATGAGCGAGGATGTCCAACATTTGAGAACCGACAGCAACAACAACAACAACAACAACAACCACAGCAACAACAACGACAACAACAAGATCTCCAAAGATCACCACAGATCATAGAAAATCAAAAAACCAATGGGGCCATTTTCATGTTTCCTTTACAGATATATTTTAGGTATAGGGTCAAGATTGCACCAATAAAAGAGAGATATTATTGAGCAATATGTTAATGATCGTGTAAACCTAGGTGTGATATTGATGATTTACTGAAGTGGTTTTGGCTTGACCAAATACGCTTATAAATACAATTAATCATCACTTTTCTTTTCTTTCTTTGTAATCTGTCAGTTCAACAACTTTCGACAATAGTTAATTGATTTAATGTACCTGGATCCATATTTATTGCATACAAGAAAAACCGTAGGGACAATAGTCTTTATCGAAGTACTCCCTTTTCAAAATACTTTCATAACACGTGGAGACAATAACAACAACAACAACAACAACAACAACAACAAAAGCCAGCTTAAGAAGTGGAACAGACAGAGGCTGGTGTAGGTGCCAGACCGGTGATTCGCAGCCCACAAAGTTTACTTCACACTAGCACAGTAGGCACTGCCTACCGACACGGGTGTCGGGCCACCAGTCTGGCGCCTACACAGCATTAGTTTGTTTCACCCCTAAGTTAAACATTTTCCATTACCAAAACCAAACGAGATGAACTAGATCTAGATCAACCCTGAACTTTTCTTTTCTCTGCGACCTACGACAATGGAAAAGTTCTTGGAGAAGGCATACCAGCAGGGTCGTCCCAACATCATTATGGGTTCCTGGGCAACGCAATAGGCTGCGGCCCCCCGTTTCAAAAACGAGTGTAAATTTGCATGCGTGGGGCCGCCTGAACCACTGTGCCCCCTGGGCATCTGCCCTTTGTGTCCATGCGTTAAGATGACTGTGACGTCGCGTCTATATTTACAAGTTTGATAATGTCATGAAAATGGATTCACCACACTGGTCAAGACTAGAAAACGAAGAGAGACTAGCGAAGCCAGGTCTAGTAATGAGAAATTGTAGGAGTGCTCTCCTCTTTTCTGCATTCATTCGTGAAGAAAATGCGAGAACATTGTAAATCACCTTGTAAAATAATTATACAAAAGCAGCACATGTTTGGTAAGATCAGCTCATCCAGTCATGAAAAGGGCTGTTCAGTGCTATACCCCAAGAGATGGCGAAGGCAGCAGTATGGGAACGAGTGAGACACTTGAACGTGAAAGAAAGGTCAGACAGTCTGACCTCCCATCGCCGATCACTCTGAGACGTCAGGACAGAGCTTTCACCAGCCTGCTGCAACCAGTGAAGGCCCAAACTTGCACAACGAAGTCGACACAGGTTGTTATGGATATCATCTTCCTCTACTTCTTATTATTAACAATCGCCATGTTCCTTAAAGAAATATTTGGCACCTTTCATTTTATTTTCTTATTCAGGCCCAATTGTATGGAATGCTGTCCCCGAAGAATTGAGAGATAAACTTATTAAAATTTCTGGATTTGAGAAATTTAAACCAATGCTAAAAATCAGTCCTGTGTCGGAAATATTTACTGACTGACCGATGGTGTCTGCCTTTATTAAGCCTTGTATGTTTTATATAGCACGAAAGTATATTTTAAAATACTTAAGGGAGAGTGAGTGAGAGAGAGAGAGAGAGAGAGAGAGAGAGACAGAGAGAGAGAGAGAGAGAGAGAGAGAGAGAGAGAGAGAGAGACAGACAGACAGGGAGAGACAGAGAAAGGGGTAACTCTTTTATTATAAAGCTCATTGGGTCCACTATGTGGAGGGAGATCAAGCGCTATTTAAATGTCCTCCAGCATTATTATTATGACTGTGGCTACAGCCTATTTCAAGGTGAAGCACTGGGAGCAACCAAAGGTGGCTGTAAATATATTCCAAAGGCGAACTGTAAAATACAGTTTAGAAATCAAAATTATCACTCATTCGAATTTCTGAACTTGTTTCTTTGAAGCCTGTTTACCACCGATTCGTTTTGTGGTGTGCACTTGCAACCCATTATTTTTTCAGACAAGATCAGCAAACATGGGATAGAAAAACTGTGGCTTTGAGAATCATCTCATCTCATCTCAGTTCAGTAAAAAGAAAATGAAAGAAAACGATACTTACTGTTTTAGACGTTTTGTACTGCTGAGCTGTCACAATACACAAAGAAGATGTGACCGAGAGCCGAAGTTCTTTGCCGAGAGCGCAGAGTTTGCCTCGCTGTTTGCCTGCCACAGGCAGCTGTTTTCGTGAACCGGTTCTTGTTTAACCTTTCACAGCTCGACTTCTTACACCACCAAACAGATTCAGTTTCGTGGACACCAAACCACGACACATTCTGTTATACAACAGTACAAACATGTCTCATTTTTTGTTGTTGATCATATTTCAGAAACTCGTTGAATAATTAACACTTGATTAACAATTCATTTTGAACGTTAGGCAGAAGACATTAAGTTACGTTCTTGAACAATTTGATTTATACACTGTATTTTATGCATCACCTTTGAAATAAATTTACACTTTTACAGACACAAGTAGTTGCTCCTAGTGCTTCACCTTGAAAAATAATCTAATCTATTTCCTGGATATTTATAATCCTTTGAATAAATATAATGTTTGTTCAGGCTTAAAATTTCGTCAGCAATTTTATATTTCAACAACCGACCACCCACACTGATTGTCAGAGGGTTAAAGATTCCCTAACCTTCAGTGAACCGTGACTGACTTCACAGGCCTCGCCAAAAACCTCCGATTAGCATTGTGCTTCATCGGGAAGAAAACAGAAATGTCCCAGGTTTATTGTCAGAACATCTGCAGGGGACAAAACGGTTTATGGCTGGAGGCGACCTGGACGGAAGATTTTATCTCCATTGTCACGGGATCTCGTGGGTTTCAACAAGGCGTTAGTACCCCCCCCCCCCTCGCCTTTTCTATTCTCCCAGCCTTTCTCCAACTAGCTGTTAAGGTCTAGATGAGATGATAATACTTTGGGGGAACATCAGAATTTATAACGGAATGTGAGTAATAGTGTTATTGGGTTCTTTTCACTTGGCGTCTTGAAACCCGTGTCATGTTTCCCATATTTTCTTCAGTTTACGCCAAAAGACTGATGTGGTGAGATAAATGAAAAAAAAAAATTGAAAATAATTTCACAAAATTTATCTATGGTCTCCGTGCGCCCGACAATAATCACAGTCAGTAATATTTCATTAAAATATCAGGCCTTTGTCAAATTTACACCCTTCTCTTGGTCCCACCTCATGATGTGGGAGAAAAGAAATGGACGAAAAAAATAAATGAATGGTAGATGTTTCATCTGACTTCACTGAAAATGCGATTTTGCGATATATTTAAACATGACCTTTAACTCAAACTCACTGCTCCGCTGAGCTTAACATTTTAGGGTACACATCTCAATTTTGGTCAAGAGATTAAATGTTCCAATTCACAATTGTCCAGAAGTGAGGAATAACTTTTGATCTCTCAAACAACCAAAAGGACAACCAACTAATGTCGCAACCGACCAATAAAACAATAAGTGAATGTCCACAAACGCTGTTGTTCCTAAGATTACCAAAAACTTTCATTTCCTTTTTTCTCTTGAGACATTGTTTTGTTCTTTCTGTCCTGTCCAGATTTTGTGACCGCCACTTGTATTTAATTTTTGTTCCTTTCTGAAATGCCGTCATTGTGTTTTATTTGTGTTCCTTCCTGAAATGCCGTCATTGTGTTTTATTTGTGTTCCTTCCTGAAATGCCGTCACCATCAAATTCTCCTTTTTTGCCACCTTGCCTTTCTAAAATGCCGTAGCACCACCTGAAATGTTTACGCTCTGTGTCGTCTTGGTCAGGACTGTCTGTTGACTATTGCGTTGACTAACTTTTTGTTTGGTGGTTCCGGTAGTGTAAATTCTCTCTGGTCACTACACTATTCCCACTTTTTAGAAACACATTCTCTCTTTCTCTCACTCTACTAACTTCTGACACCAGCCGTGACAGGCATGGCACCAACATTTCAAATAATTAACTGGACTCAGCCTCTATAAATTATAATCAATACGGATATTCTTATTGATGTATCTACACAATATAATAAGTGCATGTATAACTGTGATAAGTATTATTATTATATATAAGTATGTTATAACGTGGTGACAATTCTCTACAAGTAATTACCTGTGGTAACCATGAGCAGTATTCCGTGAGCTAATATTGAATGAACATTTAACCGCGTAAGTATCTCTCTCCCTCTTTGAACCCATTGGTGTTTCAGTCGCAGCCAATGCCTCACTAACAAACGCCACAGACAGACACACAACTCGTCTCAGACAGACACTCAAAACGTGACAAAAATACACCCAAAACATCACAAACAGACACACGAAACGTCACAGACAGACACACGAAATGCCACAGACAGACACCAAAGAGTCACCGACACACACTAAACGTCACATACAGACACACAGTACGTCACAGACAGACATTTGAGAATGACATGCATTTAACATGTTCTCACAAAGTTATTAAAATCATTTACAAATTGTTTTTACAATATTTTTTAATAAGCAGTTTTAAGGCAAGCACAAATTTGAACACAGAACTGCGTTTTGTTTTCTTTAACGGACTTGAAGGTAAAAATTAACAATAAAAATAATGAAAATCTCCGAGCCGAATGTCAATACAGATTCTGAATTATGCAGAAAATGTTAGCTGTAAAAAAGAACTGGGTACATTTAAAGATATAACCAGAAAATATTATATTAATTAAAATACAGCGAACAAGTATTTGTAGTCAATATACACAAGACACATGTATATAAATATAGAAATCCCAAGGGAGTCAAACTGTTATAAAGGCATAAAAAAACAACAACAATAAAGTACACAAAAAAACAACAGCTTACTGAGGTAAATGAAACATTTGGAACTGACCTTGTATGAAATTTTACACAATAATATGGAAGGCACATACACTGTCTTTTAGCTCAGGCAAGATGAAGTTCATCTTTCAGTTTCTTTACAATCCCAACAGTGTTCTTACCAGTGAGAACCAAATCACTGGTCTTTCTGATAACCTCCTCACATGTTATCTATGTGGACGTATACTGTACCTAAAAACAAACAGAAAGCGTTGCAGGATACCTTTTCTTTTCCCCTCCTAATGTAAGGATCTTGCCAGCTTAAATTCTGATTACCCTCTGCAGGGGGCCACGCTTCGCCCCTGTAATGAAGTTATACAAGTATATCTTATCTTAACTTCCATTCACACCTCCCCCCCCCCCCCCCCCCAAACCATGAGGTAGCAAACCCTTGTGCCATGTACATTTTAATATCTGTATCCAATATGCCATTATTATTGAGAGTATTATCTCTGCATGTATTGACAGGCAACACCATCTGTGGAAAATCTCACGGAATAAACAACAACAACAGCAAGAAAACTTTGCGAGCTCCTCAAATCAGGTAATGTGATGGCATTTTAATAAAAAGTAAACATTAAAAAAAATAAAAAATTCCCAGAACAAAACTCTGATGACACCCAGGCCAGAGAATTGCTGGTATAAAAAAAAAATTCAGGAATACAGAAAATTTAAGGGTTGGGGTGTAATTGTGTTAATTTTGGTTGAATTTTTATACCCCTCTGTCTGCATTTATACCCAGGACATACGGGAAAAGGTTAAGGACGCAATACACAAAACGTTTTTTTTTCCCGATCTGTAAAGTTGCTGTTCATATTGAGGGGTGACTGGGCAAAGACAGTATCGCCATTTTTGTAAAGTTTACCGGGGATCGATTTGAAAGTTTGACATGAAGTATCAAATGTCGGTTACGACCTTCAAATCCTCATCAATAATTAGGTTAATTAATTCGATAGTAGAATTCGCATCATGTCAAAATGTAGTACTTATCAAGGCAAAACAGAATATGCAAAAAAAACCAACAAATATCAAAAGTTTTCAAAAATTATATATTGTACGTATCAGACCGTACACTTTCGTGAACCCAGCACACTGCTGTACGCACACACTTTTTGTCTGAAATTTGCAATGCCAATTTAACAATAGAAAAAATTGCATATATTACAAGAATATACAATAATCGGAGAGAGAGAGAGAGAGAGAGGGGGAAAGAGAAGAGAGAGAGACAGAAGAGAGAGAGAGAAGACAGAAGAGAAGGAGAGAGAAAGACAGAGAAGAGAGAGAGAAGAGAGAGAGAGAGGGAGAGAGAGAGAGAGAGAGAAAGAGAGAGAGATAGAAAGAGAGAGATATAAACTCAGCACAATAAGTCAAGGAACAACTTACATTTTCACATGTCAAAATAAAACTTCAGTATCTCGCAAACCCGTTATGTCTAATCAACCAAACTGTCATGAACTCTTGTTAAAACAAAATCGCGACCTCGTTTAGAATTCAAATTACACAGATGTAATCTATGGTCTTAAAGACAGATTGTAGAAAAAATGAATAAATTGTGTTCTTTCAAATTTTGTTCCTTGACTTATTGTGCTGAGTTTATTATGCCGAAATTTGAATGAATCATCTTTAGTAATGTTTTGTATGTTAGAATAATGCTTGCATGGTCCATCTGTCTAAACCAATTAGCCATTGCAACTTCAGAAAGATTGAATTGATACTCTCTGCTGTGTTCGGACCATACATTAGTACAAAACTGAATGAAAAATGCATGCATTAATTTATAACGATCATGAAAAGTATAAGTGAGTATAGGTATCAACAATATCAAATCCAGTGGAAAGTAGATTACATCAGTATCATCCTGTTATTATTATGTACATAAACTAGAAAATGACCTTACAATCAGATTTTACATGAGATTCTTAAAGGCAAATTCATTGTGTTTTAGCTTGGACGGGATGAATTCCAATACATCACCAAGATCATCTTTCAGTACTCCCAACAGTGGTCTTACCACTTAGATTTCAGAACCAAATCACTGGTCTTTCTGATAACCTCTCCACATGTTCGATCAACAACCCCCTCCCTTGCAATGAATGATAGCAGAACCTAATGCCCCAATCAGTTTCAAACCCGTTGTATCCAACATGCCTTTATTATTGAGAGTATCATCTATGACTGAAGTGACAAGCGACACCTTCAGCGGAAAATCTCACTGGAAGAAAACTTCGCTTGCTCCGAATATCAAGTAGTGAGGTAACATTTTAACGGCACCGTACACAAAGTATAGTTTGTGATATGTAACGTTACTGATCATGTAAGACCCGAGATTGGCCACTTCATGAACCCAGTATACAGCTGTATACACGCAAACACTTTTTTCTCAGATCAGCAATTTCAAACAAGAATATACACACGCTATAAGAATACATCATAAAACAACAGAGAGATAGAAAGAGAGATAGATAGATTGAGAGAGACAAAGCGAGAGAGAAGGAGAGAGAAAGAAAGTAAAGAGGGAGAGGAAGAGAGAGAGAGAGAGGGGGGGGGGGATTTTGATTTATTCAGGATATTTTCTGAATGAAGAAATAGATCTATCAGATTTTTTGACTTCAATGTTATTCAATGAGCCACCTTTCACTTTACTGAATATCCAGAATGACTTCAGCATTGTATTAACTTTTGTCTCTTAAAAAAAAAAAAAGGACAAATAATGTTGAAATTGACCAAATCCTAAAATCACAAATGAGGAATTCTGGATAAATCACCTGCATAATGGTGTTTGTATTTTACTATTTTTTTAAATTGTTTGGATGGTCCATCTGACCAAATGTATTTGCCCTTTCAACTTACAGAGATTTTACAGATACTCTTTACTGTACTCAGACTGCATAAAAGAGCAGAATTCAACCACCAATACATATTTTATTTATAGATTATGAACAAGTACAATCCGCATGATGTACCAGTATCGGTACCAGCAACGTCCAATATCCAGCGGAAAATGAATTTCTCCAGTATCGTCCTGATGCCAAATCTTGTCAGTCTCTCTGTAGAAAAACAAAATACAACGACTAAGTGCATTGCGTCCGTGTACAGATTTTAAACCTAAATGGACCAAATCCAGTCTGTCCAATTCATCAGCATCTGCCACTCGGCCGAAGAGCTGTGTGCCAAGCTCTTGCCCGATGGTGGTGTGACACTCAGTAAATACGACGACCATCTCTGTGTTTCTAGCAAGAAATACACCTCTCCGTTATTTCAAACCTATGCCAAAGCATGGAAAGCCATGTTGCTATTCTGATTTGACACCCAGTGTAAACTCAGCATAAGTTTTCTTGTGAGTGGTGGTAACAATACATACCATGCTAAATGTTCAATAATCTTCAAAAGTCGTGGTCATATTTACTACTAGCTGGTGCTCCCAGAGACTTGAAGAGAAGAAACACACTGGCTATAACTACTTCAGTTTGAATGACGTTTCAGTGGCACCCAAGTGCCAGGTACAAAGTCAAGAGACGTTTTACTATAATGGATAGTTGGTTTGCATCTTCCGTAAGTGCTACCAACTGATTATACAAAATACATTACTTCGAATATTTGTAAATATTGAATACATTAATATCAAAATTATTATAATCATTTTATTAGCCCTAACCCTAAGCCTGTGAAAACAGACACTCCTAAATGAATGAATACAGTAAATAAATTAAAATGCTTCTGATCGAAAGCTTTATCCAAACTCATGATTGAAACACTAGTTTCTAACTGTACACAAAGAAATACAGCAGGAAAACAGGGACATTGGCAAGCCAGATGGACTTCATTGAACAAATATAACCATCTCTAACGTTCTTCCTCCAAACAGACTTAACATAGACTGTACCATAAACAGTTCAAAGTGAGGGGGGTTGAGAACATGCACTCACTTACATCATGCAGTCAAACCTTTACCAACATATCTCATCAACCCAGCTTTAAACATTTCTCAATAAAGACTTAGTGGCAGTCAGGTCCTGGTGCTGTCGCTGAGTCATCGTGACCCCTTCTCCCCCTGTTTGTTTTGCCTGTTTTGTGTGCTCAGGTCATGTGACATTAACAAGCATCCCCCCCCCCCCGAAAAAAAAAAAACAACAACATCCCAAAACATTCTACAAATTAAAGAGATAAAGGCAGGACTGCCCCATCCCTCAGAAGGGCAACCACTCCTCACATTCTGCCCTGTAAAGCTCCCTCGTCCTACTTCTGCAGCTGTACGTCACCCATGAGGAGCATTCTAATTAAATATTTTTTATATAATATATTTTGTATTTAATTTGTCCTGTTTCCGTTTCCATCATTCCAACAAGGGTTTTCGTTCCTACAGCCGTATTCCCGTGTCTTAATCTTTGGGAGATGTTTGTCTCTTTCTCTTGACAATGACGCATTCAGACTACTTCAGACATTTTTTTTTTTAATGAGACTGTCTTACTACATATATGTATTTCCTACTTACGTCCTGTTCTGCTTAAGATCATGATCTTTGTCTTCTATTTTCCAGGATATGGAGGTGCTGGATCGCTTAGTCCTGGGCTCCCTGTGAGTATAAACCAACATAAAACTAAAAGGTTCTTTCAGTGTTGAGAGGTCACAAAGTAGGTGGTTCATTTCTAAACAAATAAATCCAATGCATATTTGTGCGTTTGTGTATGTGTGTTTGTGTATGTGTGTTTGTGTATGTGTGTTTGTGTATGTGTGTTTGTGTATGTGTGTTTGTGTATGTGTGTTTGTGTACGTGTGTTTGTGTATGTGTGTTTGTGTATGTGTGTTTGTGTATGTGTGTTTGTGTATGTGTGTTTGTGTATGTGTGTTTGTGTACGTGTGTTTGTGTATGTGTGTTTGTGTATGTGTGTTTGTGTATGTGTGTTTCTGTTGGGGCTTTGCGACTCTCCGCCGCGGCCCCCCCCCCTTTTTTTTTTTGTTGAGTGAGGCTGAGGACGTACGAGGCTCCTCCACAGACAGTCCACAGGTAAGTACCCTAAATTCACAGCCGCTGCAAGTGGACCTCACCTAGGAGCTGGCATCGAACTTAAGCCCTCTCGCGTAACATCATGCACTTTAACTGCTGGACCACTGTCCAGGCAAACAACCCAGTAGATTGACCCAAAGATTTCATACCAGCGTGCGTCCTCGTGCAATCGTGCACAGAACTAAGTGGGTGGGAAGGAAACTCCATTTTCAAGCGAAATGCTTATGTTAAATCCACAAGAGCTCCGGCTTACCTACGGTAGCAAAATAACGCAGGCCCACGGTTATTTAAACAAATCATAGACCCTAAATCTTGCTTTTAATCAGCTTATGACCAATTTTCACCAAAACTGTTGAATTTCAATGAACTTCTAAATGTGATTTTACTTTGTCATAGACTTTATGGAAAATAATTTTTTTGCTCGGAGAATTTTCACAAATAAAAATATTTCTTTATTCAACCTTTGTTATTCATCAAGTTATGGACCAATTTAAGCCATGTCAGGTAGAGTTTACAGAAAACAAAAGTGGGGTGAGTGAGCCTGAAAACTGTCCAAAGAAAATTATTGCAAAATGATCATGTGCTCTTGGATATCTCGAGTGTCTTTTCAGGGTTATCTTACGCCATCACTGATACTGTTAACATTCTATGGGCAGTTTCTGTACAAAATACTTACATCTGAGTGTTCAATAGAAAACACTTGGAATTCTCAGTAATCCGAATTGTTAACCATGGCTTTTGCTTTCCTTACAAACATACGGCTATTTATGTCTGGCCTGAGGATACAATTTTGGTTTTGTTTCGTTTTATCAGAACTTAGAGCCACAGAAGTTACTAGCTATTCATTATTGTGGCCCAGGTTCACCTGCACTATGCCCCATGCCCCGAAGTCCTTGGTGAATCAATTACTAAAGTTAGACAACTCATGAAAATCTTATTGCCGGGTGTCTCAGTTGTTTCCCTTACATTTTGCTTCCCTCACAAAAGCACGACAAAATAAGATACAAAAAAAAACAAAGAACCGTTGTATTGTCCCATAAGGAAAAATCACATTGACAGCACGTTTGAGAACACATACATGGTACACACATCTAGCGCATCACTGTATAAACATATCACAACAGTAACAGGTTTATTACAGTCATGAAGTAATATGGCATGCAACCTTAGTAAAAATATGGCACATATCTAGCTATAATGTGTTGTTGAGGCGATTGCAGTGGGCAAAACGATTCTTCTGTATCTTTCTCTGTTTGCTTTGATATGTATTTTATTCTGTTGTTCCTGGATGATCTAGAAATGTTCTATTTTCCTGACCAGAGTTCATGATCTTTGTACTGTTTTCTTTACTGAAGGAAGGAATGACGGCCTATATACACAGAACTTTCGTGTGGACAACATTTTCCTGGTCCGGGAATCCCTAGAATCCCCTGACCCCCCCCCCCCCAAATCGCACAGTGGCATATGTTTCACATGTCGTGTACTGCAAGATTTTATGGACAGAACTTGTTGTGTAAGATAGCAAAACCCGTGAGTATCTTTCAGTTATTATGTAGTAATATATTCATGTTATTATCAATGGTTTACCTGCTTCTCCAGTAGAATCGGTGAGCTTTTTCCTGTAGGAGTCTTCGGAAGACGTCACTCCACCTTGGCTGCTAGGCAAGTGTGACGCGTTGTTGAGATTCCTCCTCTCTCTGAGCTTTGCTCTGTTGGTCCTCCGTGTCCTCCTTGCCCGGATCATCAGGACAAAAATCACGATAATAACGATTATCGGCACACCAATGCCAACCGCAATCCCTACGACCATTCCAGTGTCTGTTCTTTCATCTGTGAGAAGATGAAAGAAAAGTCTCGTCAGAATGTACGAAATATCATAAAAACCACAGAAAAACTGTGGGGTCGCAGCAGGGCTATAAGCAAAGTCAAAATTGGGCAAAAAGAAAAGGTTGTATTTTGCAAAGCCCCGCGTGAGAAATAAAACCCAAACAGTATAAAGCAAACTAAAGAGAAGACAGAAAATACACAAATTTTCGGCTTTCGCCTTTTTCAAGTGAAAAAAAAAAAACGAACAATAAAAGACTTCAACAGGGACAGTGTCAGGATTAGGATTTGAATTGCCGTGCTAGGTCACGCATTGTTTATTACATGGCATCATTGATTTTAGCCAGTCCAAACGTCCTTGAACTGTTCCCGTGGACAGTTTGTTTTTGTAACGCTTTTCTTAGAGATGGAAAGAAAGCGGGGCAAGATAGAACGAATGGATAAATTAACAGTGACGATGCAGTTTTCGACCCCGTGGTTTGGGTGTACTTTAACAGGGAAAGACGGGGCGAATAAGGAGTGAATAAATTCGTTCATAAAACGTTTAGGGTGTAGAGACTTTGCGAACGGTTTTGATATAGTTTAGTGACTTTGTCTGTTACTATTAATAGAATCTATTGGCGCTGCGAGCGGAGCTCGAAGTGGATGCACCAATCAAATTTGAGCAGTCACGTGGACTTGCAGAAGATTTGGCCGAAGCCATCTTGAGATTTAGTCACTTCCATGTAGATCTTCCAGCTACGAAGGTCGTCGGCTAGAGGTTCAGCCAGAGAGAACCAACAGACTGTTAAGTCATGTCTATGTCCTGGATAGACAATGAAAATAATCCACAGCTATTTTCTCCAGTTCCCTGAAATCGTTTCAGGGAACCAATCGTAAGTCCATCAAAATGATTCGAGATGATGTGAATCTGACCCTAACTTTCCAGTAGAAGTGCGACCAAAGGGATGCAAGACCATAAAGTTTTACTTGCAATTAAGATCTAGAATGAGTGACTGATATACACATTTGTAAATTGTAATTGATGTGTCTGGATGAGGCTGGGGATTGCCAGCCCATCCTAGAGCAGATCTAGATCTATCTTAACTACATCAGTGTGTCTTGACGGTTTGATCCTTTATAAGCAGTTAAATGAGTTAATATTGTCGTCTGAGACCTAAGTATATCATTTGTGAGATAGTAGGCAGTCTATATTTCCGAAGATAAATAATTACTAAGTAAACTGTGAATGAATCAGAATGATATAGAGTTTCAAATCTCTTAAGAATCTAGAGGAGATTTATAGTTATGTATTTTAGTATTTTCATTTGATGCTGCAATGTTGTCTTTTAATATGTAAACGATAGACGAAATTGTTAGGAATTTAAGTAATAAATTTGTGGCCCTACAAGGTCCTTGATATAACTTACTCGAAATTGTTATTAGTGTATGTGGCATGGTATGGCAGAGTAATCCCTAAAACCTCTCGATATTTATTAAAAATGCAGTCGAACACCTAAATTTATAATTTAGTAATCCCCAACGTAACACTCGAGGACCCACCTCGTAACACTGGAGAGGGACCCTTAAAGAACCTTAGATAACGCCATGCCACTTAGATAGATTATTTAACACCTATTGTATTTTTTTTATTCCATTATTTGATATTGTACTGTTCTAATATTATGTTTTCAGGTGCTTTTTATTATAGAGTTTAAACAATTTGTATTAATCGAATATTTTGTATTTCAATTTCATATGGTGATTTCAACATCCCATTGACCCGTGGACACCGGCGAGGGAACCTTTTCATCATCCAGTTCTACCTCAGACAGAAATACAGTTTTGGGCTTGGAGCTATGGATTGAGGATGTTTACCATCTGAATTCCTCAAAAATAAAGATAAGTGATCCATCTTACTAACAGTCTTGAGGAGGGCGACGTACTTTCCGCTCTGTGTGTGTGTTCCAGGCCATTTTACTATTTATTATATGTTTAGTTTAAGTGCGGGAGGTTGGTTGGGATCATAGTTTAGCATATCTTCTTTGCCATTACGAAGGATATTGGAGGCCTTGGTGGCTATGTAAAATAACTCGGGGGGATTTGCTTCTCTGTGAATAGTTCTATTAGGGATCCATTATTCGTATAGATTGTGGCGTTCTTTTCCTTCCTCACTTTTCTTTAGGAAGATGTCTCTCCTGTCTTTTTCTTAAACTATCTGTAATATAAGTTAGGACTTGTAGGGTCTGTTATCGTTCGTTTTACTCGTCAGTATACGTCCTGTTTATTGTATTTTTTTTGCTTATAAACTTTAAACTACTATACTAACATTGATATGTTTGCAATATATGCCTGAGGTGTTTCACGTGCTAAAACCACGTTGAATTGTAATCTGGTATTGACATATGTGAGAGAGAGAATAATTTTGCAGTGGTAACAGAAGACACTGCGTGTGCGTGTTTTGAGAAGAGAGAGATTTTTGAGAGTGTTTTGAGAACACAGAGATATTTCAAATTTGTCGTGTTGAGAAAGAGATATAGTTTTGATTCATCGCATTGAGAGAGCGATTCGTTTTTGACAGTGATAACAGAGGACACTGGTTCGTCGCGTTGAGAGAGACGTAAATTTTGAGAGTGATCACTCGAGACATTAATTTATCGCAGTAAAGGCGATATATAGTATTTTATTGCAGTGGGAGCAACGGATAGACGGCACTGCCTTACTAGAATTTATATTGAGAGAGAGAGAGATAGTTTTTGCAGTTTAATTGATACTGCCTGTAATTTTCAGAGAGAGATAAAGTATTTGCAGTTAAGTGATACTGCCTGTAATTTTCAAGAGAGAGATACAACGTTCTTTTCGCGAAGCAGTGCTAACATAAGACACTGAACTACTATTTACATACTTTAACATATCATGGCTGAGTTTCTTAAATATTTCGAATCTGCCAAAGTTCTGGGCATACCAGAGGAAGAACGCGCCGCGTGGTGCGAACGACACGTACAACAAGACCAAGAGCGCGAGGATCGAAAAGAAGAAAGAGAAAGAGGCTGTAGAGAGAGAAAAAAGAGAGCATGAACTCGCAATGAAAAAATTAGAGCAACAATCGCTTGTAAGCCCCTCTACTGCCAGCAATACTTATGCTCAGAAACCAAAACTACCCACATTTAATGAAAAACTCGACCGGATCGACGCATATTTACATCGGTTCGAGTTACACGCTAAATGCGTCGGATGGCAGCCGGCGATGTACAGTTCATGCCTGTCCAATTTATTAACAGGTAAGGCTTTAGAGGTATTTCACAGCCTTAAAGTAGAAGATGCCAATGATTATGACAAGCTTAAAACAGCATTGCTTAAACGATTCCAGCATACCGAGGATGGCTTTCATCAAAGATTTCGTTCATGTAAACCTGAGCCATCTGAAAATTTCTCAACTTATGTCAATCGATTGAAACATTATTTAGATCGCTGGATTGAGCTCGCCAACGTAACTACCGGAAATTATTCCCAACTATACGATTTGGTCTTGAAGGACCAAATCTATACGGCATGTCATTCCGAATTAGTCGCCCACCTTAAAGAGAGGGCTCCGACATCCTCTGAAGAAATCACATCGTGCGCCGAACGATACGCGTCCGCCCACCCAAATCGTCCTTTGGCAAAGCCTTCAACTACAACACCGTGTTATGCCAACGTAAGCAAAGGAGCGCCAACCGGACACGATCGTTCAAGGCCGACTCGTCGTCAGGCCCCAAATCCGCGTTCTCAATCAGAGCCCCCTTTTTGTAGACAGAGAGATTTTCCGAATCGAGGTAATGCATCCCCGCGTCGAGGATATCAGACTTATTCTTTTTACGAGCATCGCCCATATTATCGTGGCAACTATCCAGGCCAACAATATAACCGGCCTCAGGGACCGCCGCGACGAGTGCATTTTGATGATAGTTATAATTATAGTAGACCGCAGAGTCTTCCCTATCGTGGAAACGATCCTAATCGTACTATATGTTATAAGTGTAATAGGGTAGGCCACATACAGAGATTTTGTAACGCGAAATTGGAATCAGCAAATGCCTGCTCGGTTAAACCTACACTTTATGAGACTGACGGTCATTCTGAATCTTCATGACAATCAAAATCTATTCCAGTCATGTCCGCCCTACATGAACTGGGTGAATTAACATTTTACCAGGGCCGCGTGAACGCGATTCGCGCTTCTGTTCTACGTGACTCCGGATGCACTACTATCGGCGTTCGACAGTCACTAGTCCGTCCAACACAATTTTTGGACAAGGAGGTAACTTGTATTACTTTTGGCGGATCTGTAGAGCGATTCCGTCTTGCAGAAGTTTATATTGATACACCTTTTCTCACAGGTATTGTTACTGCATGTGTACTGCCTAACCCAGTGGCTGATATAATCATAGGTAATGTACCTCAAGTAAATAAGTTTCCTATCGGTAACTTCGAAATTTGGACTGAGGATCAGAGTGTTGCTTGTGCGACAACACGCCTACAATCGAGTCGACGAGCAGACAGTCCATTGAGTAATCCTACTATTGAAGTGAACATAACGTCTAGTGCATTTCATGATGAGCAACATTCAGATCCCACATTGAAACATTTGTTTGCTAAGGTTGATCCTACCGCACCGGATACCTCTAAGTTTCTTATGAAAGATGACTTATTATATCGTAATTTCCGGAATAAGCGAGAGGCCATTATGCAACTTGTAGTACCGAGATCTTTTCGTCGCGACATTATTCGTCTCGCGCATGACACTTCCTTGGCGGGTCACCAGGGAAAGGCCAGAACTAAGTCTCGAATACTATCGCAATTTTTTTGGCCCAGTATTTACGCAGATGTAAACCGGTTCGTATCAACATGTGACGTATGTCAGAGACGTACTCCTAAAGGAAGAGCATCGAGAGCTCCTCTGCAGGAGATGCCTATGGTCTCCAGACCATTTGAGCGCGTTGCCGTAGATATAGTTGGTCCTCTACACAAGTCAGACAGAGGACATCGTTTTATACTTTCTGTCATTGACTACGCAACCCGTTGGCCAGAGGCCATTCCACTAAAAGACATTTCAGCTGATCATGTCGCTGAGGCCCTTATTACTATTTTTTCGCGTCTTGGGTTTCCGGTTGAAATTTTATCGGACAGAGGTCCACAGTTTACCTCTGAGCTTTTTAAGAAAGTCTTGGAGTTGGTCGGGATTAAACAAAGATTGACATCTCCATATCACCCACAGTCTAATGGCTGCTGTGAACGTTGGAATGCTACCATGAAAAGTATGCTTGCGCGAGTTTCCGCCGACAAACCGAGTGATTGGGATCGACAACTCCCCGCTATTCTTTTTGCATACCGAGAACTACCGAACGCATCGACGGGTTTTTCTCCCTTCGAATTATTGTATGGTCGTAAGCCGCGTGGTCCAATGGCCATACTTCATGATTTATTCGCCGGATCAGACACCGACGACAATGATACGCGGTCTGCATATCAATACGTTGTAGACTTGCGCCAGCGAATACTTAACGCATGTCAGCTCGCACAAAAATCTTCAGCTGCGCATGCGAGTCTTTATAAACAATATCGTGATCAAGGTAGCCGATTGCGAACCTTGACCGTCGGAGACCAAACTCTTGTTCTCCTTCCGGAAACGAAAAATAAACTCCTTCTTACATGGAAGGGACCTTTTAAAGTTCTAAAGAGACTTTCTCGAGTAAATTATCTTATCAAGATTCGAGGACAGGACAAAGTCTTCCATATAAATATGTTAAAGCAGTACCTGTCCGACGATGATAATCGACAGAATAATCGCCGAAATGTGGTTGCTCAGGCCAATGCGGCCTTAGTTTCAGTTGACGATGATGATCCTATTAAGATAGAGAATTCAATACCCGCACTTCGATCTTCTGAAAACACTTCGGATGTGAATATAAATCCAGATTTATCTGAATCGCAAAGACAAGATTTAAGAGATTTGCTTGACGAGTTTACAACAGTCTTTACTGATCTACCAGGTAATACTTCTTTGGTACAGCATGTTATAAGATTAAAGACGGATATACCCGTCTTTGTTAAACCATACCCGCGTCCGCTGCACGCACAAGAGACTATAATAACCGAGGTACGTAACATGTTTCACCTGGGAGTGATAGAGCGATCGACGAGCCCATATAACTCACCCATCGTCTTAGTGAAAAAAAAAGATGATACCGTGCGTTTTTGTATTGATTATCGTAAACTTAATGAGGTTACGATATATGACGCTGAACCGATTCCCAACCAGGAGAATCTTTTTGCTCAGTTGGCTAGGGCAACGATTTTTTCTAAAATTGATCTTTCCAAAGGTTATTGGCAAATTCCGCTTGATGAGAATAGCAAGCAATATACCGCCTTTCAGACCCCGTTGGGTCTTATGCAGTGGCGCTATATGCCTTTCGGGTTAGTTACAGCCCCTGCTACTTTCGCCAGTATGATGACAATATTGCTCCAGGGTATGAATTCCGTATTGTCGTATTTTGACGACATTTGTATTTATGAAACCGATTGGTCGGGCCACATCGCAGCCCTACGACAAGTTTTTATTGCTCTTCGTCGAGCTGGCCTTACGGCGAAACCCAGTAAGGTATTTTTAGGATATAATGAAATTAATTTTCTGGGCCATACAATTGCCCACGGCGTTCAGACTCCTGATGACAAGAAGATAACTACCATCTTAAAGCTCCAACCTCCTCGAACTAAGAAAGAAGTTCGTAGTTTATTGGGCTTTCTTAACTTTTATAGCAAATTCATTCCAAATTTTTCTTCGCTTACAGCTCCGTTATCGGACCTCACAAGGAAGAATTTTCCTAATAAAGTGAAATGGACAACCGAATGTGCTGATACACTTCGTACCGTTCAACAATTGTTTTCCACTTCCCCCATTCTCATACTACCAGATATAAACCAAATATTTATTGTCCGCACTGATGCGTCGGACAAAGGATTGGGAGCTGTGTTATTACAGGAACGAGACGATACTTTGCGGCCATGTCTATACGCCAGCCGCAAGTTGCTGGATAGGGAATGCCGCTATGCAATTATCGAGCGAGAGTGCCTCGCTATCATTTTTGCTGTAAACGCATTTTCGAGATATCTACCCATGTCCGAGTTTATAATTGAAACGGACCATCGTCCGTTGTTATTCTTAAAGACTAACAGGGCTAAAAATGCTCGATTAACGAGGTGGAGTCTTGCACTCCAGGAATACCGGTTTGTAATCCGTGCTATCCCTGGCGGTGACAATTCCCAAGCTGATATTTTGTCACGTCTCATTTAATTTCCTATTAAAGAGTGTTGTGTCTTGTATTGGGGTTGGATAGTGCTTGTCCCCCTCAATTCTAGACGGTGGATGGATTCACATTTATCTTGTTCATTACGTTATGAACCATTTTTACCACCTTTCTTTTTTTTGTGAATATCCTTTTTCCACCAGCGTCATTCCTGACTGTCACCTGAACTTCTGGCAAACCTGACGCCCTTGTCAGCGGGTCAATGAGATAGAGACATGGCAAACCAAGCTACCAGAGCTACTGCTGCCATTGGATACCACAGTATTTTAATTAACAATATATTGTGTGTGAATGTGTATATAAGCAGCAATTGTGTGTGTTGACTATATAGTTATAAGCCTATTCCTTCAGTAAGGCTTCATTATTTGATAATAGTTATACTTTAATCCAGCAGTATACAGTGATATACTCATTATTATTATAGATGTTTCTGAGAATTTTGATTGTGTGCAGTAAGAATGTTTAAATAGAATAAATTCTATAGAACGTGGCATCAATACTTGTATGCTTTTTGTCCATCCAATATGCACGTTCTTAGTTAGATTTTTCTTCTCAAGCTTAAGACTCATTTTTCTACAGTACTACTTAAGCCCCTACCACAATAACTTTGAGATTTCTTGGATCTTATCGTGTAAATTTTTCTTAAAATTTTCACTGGGGTGGGGGATATGTCAGGATTAGGATTTGAATTGCCGTGCTAGGTCACGCATTGTTTATTACATGGCATCATTGATTTTAGCCAGTCCAAACGTCCTTGAACTGTTCCCGTGGACAGTTTGTTTTTGTAACGCTTTTCTTAGAGATGGAAAGAAAGCGGGGCAAGATAGAACGAATGGATAAATTAACAGTGACGATGCAGTTTTCGACCCCGTGGTTTGGGTGTACTTTAACAGGGTAAGACGGGGCGAATAAGGAGTGAATAAATTCGTTCATAAAACGTTTAGGGTGTAGAGACTTTGCGAACGGTTTTGATATAGTTTAGTGACTTTGTCTGTTACTATTAATAGAATCTATTGGCGCTGCGAGCGGAGCTCGAAGTGGATGCACCAATCAAATTTGAGCAGTCACGTGGACTTGCAGAAGATTTGGCCGAAGCCATCTTGAGATTTAGTCACTTCCATGTAGATCTTCCAGCTACGAAGGTCGTCGGCTAGAGGTTCAGCCAGAGAGAACCAACAGACTGTTAAGTCATGTCTATGTCCTGGATAGACAATGAAAATAATCCACAGCTATTTTCTCCAGTTCCCTGAAATCGTTTCAGGGAACCAATCGTAAGTCCATCAAAATGATTCGAGATGATGTGAATCTGACCCTAACTTTCCAGTAGAAGTGCGACCAAAGGGATGCAAGACCATAAAGTTTTACTTGCAATTAAGATCTAGAATGAGTGACTGATATACACATTTGTAAATTGTAATTGATGTGTCTGGATGAGGCTGGGGATTGCCAGCCCATCCTAGAGCAGATCTAGATCTATCTTAACTACGTCAGTGTGTCTTGACGGTTTGATCCTTTATAAGCAGTTAAATGAGTTAATATTGTCGTCTGAGACCTAAGTATATCATTTGTGAGATAGTAGGCAGTCTATATTTCTGAAGATAAATAATTACTAAGTAAACTGTGAATGAATCAGAATGATATAGAGTTTCAAATCTCTTAAGAATCTAGAGGAGATTTATAGTTATGTATTTTAGTATTTTCATTTGATGCTGCAATGTTGTCTTTTAATATGTAAACGATAGACGAAATTGTTAGGAATTTAAGTAATAAATTTGTGGCCCTACAAGGTCCTTGATATAACTTACTCGAAATTGTTATTAGTGTATGTGGCATGGTATGGCAGAGTAATCCCTAAAACCTCTCGATATTTATTAAAAATGCAGTCGAACACCTAAATTTATAATTTAGTAATCCCCAACGTAACACTCGAGGGCACACCCCTTGGTGAACGCGTAACAGACAGGACAGAAGAATTAGTGTTCCTGTTGAAGTCTTTTATTGTTCGTTTTTTTTTTTCACTTGAAAAAGGCGAAAGCCGAAAATTTGTGTATTTTCTGTCTTCTCTTTAGTTTGCTTTGTATTGTTTGGGTTTTATTTCTCACGCGGGGCTTTGCAAACATACAACCTTTTTTTTTTGCCCAATTTTGACTCGTCAGAATGTAATTTAACTTGAATCCTTTAATAGTAATAATATTGATATGATATTCTGCTACAACTAGTACTACTACTCTTACTACTTCTACGTTTTTCAGATTTTAATGTCGACTTCTGACCATGTGTTCAGGAGCAGGACTATACATTCCTTCAGAGTTTTCAAACATTGTGTGTATGGCTGTGTGTATGTGTTGGGGGATGGGTGGGGGTGTGTGCTTGGGATGGCAAATAGATTATTTCGTGGGTCTCTTCAAACTTGAAAATTGCGGGAGGGAAGGGGAAGCAAGATCTGTGTGTGTGAGAGAGAGAAAATAGTTATGAGTGGTTCAAATAGCATAATTTGCCAGATGAGAAAACGGTCCTTGGTGACTTAATCAAGGATGTCATTTAAATTGATTCTGGGTATATCTAAGATCTCACAGTTAATATACATAAACATACTTTATCAGTTATGCACTATCACCGTAAAAAAAAAAAGCTCACCTAATGGGCAAGTAGTGCCCAGTTCAAATCCTGACTTTTCCTCTAATTTATTCTCCAATCTTATAATTCCCCCCTCACACTGTTTTAAAGATATTGTCTTTTCCGGTTAATCTTCACCGCTCTTAGTTAAATTTTGTTTCATTCATTTTGCATCGTCGGAATTCGTTTGTTTTACTCACAGAGCTCTGTAGATAGCTCAGAGCAGGAAGTAGGTCAAGTCACCCTATGGCGCCTCGAGGCGAGACTGAGGGGGGGGGGGGGGGGGCAAAGTTTTGACATGAAAAAGTTTGAAAAATGGTGCATACTTTTGTTGCACTATTCATTAGTGTGGGCTGTAATTAATAGTCGCCTGTCATTCTTTTTGGTGGCAATGCCACTCCAGAGGATGGCCATGCGAACTGCCGCCATCTTCTAGTGGAAGGAAGAAAGGCGGCGCAGCGGAGTGCTCTCGCCTGTCCTTGTATAGCTCTGTGGTTTTACTTGACATCAGAAAAAATTCCTCACTTCGAATTAAAAAAAAAATAAAATATAATAAACATATTTGATAACCTTTCTAATTTGTTACAAATTTTTTATAGAAAGTGTCCAGACCACTACATGTTTCTACAAAACAACTATCTTCAATAATATCACATTAAAGTATCAAGACTTGGTATTTCCCTCGGGGAATAATTCACCTCCCAAGACTCTAGAAAGTTGGTGAAAAAAAGATTACGAAACGAATGAAACAACACGTTTTGTTTCATTTGTCCCTTCAGAAACTGCGCTCCTCCCAGTTTTACGAAAACTTCTTTGTCTGGAAGAAAAAAAGCAACAACAACCCCAAAAAATGTACCAAAATCAACAACAAAAACAGATGGCATAAAAATCTTAATTTTCTGATGAGAAAAAAACAAATTATCTAGGAGAAAAAAACCCATTACAATCGTAGATTACCTAGATAACTCAACAAGTCATAATAATTGAAGAGAATCTTTGTTTTCTCCCCTCCGTCCTCCCCCCCCCCCACGCCCAACACACATAGACCCCCCCCTCCCCAAACTCCCTCTTCCCACTGCCACCCCATCGCAAAAATGGGTGGTCGAGAAGTAAAATCACAATTTTTTACAAGAGAATAAGACAACACACTGTGGGTCTCCATCATAGAGGTACACCCTTGAAATATGACATATAGCGTGCATCTTTTATACACGCTCGGCGAATTGTCCCTGTCAGGAGATCCCTGGTGTTTAGGTCTGAGCTTTATTTAGTTTTACCCGAGACACAGAATACCGAGACGAATCATTCCTTATCCCACTATAAAATGTCCACAAATTTCGCACGTATAGATATGGTGAGTACTACTGTTTTTCATTCAGTTATGAAGGGGTGTGGTACCAACTGTTGCATTGTTGACATCGACAGTACGCGCGCAAGACGACGGACGGGATATGACGAATTGATCGTCTCGGTATACTGTCTTATGGGTTTTACTTACCTCCCCCAATACTGAAGTAGATGCGAATACTTTGTAATCGGTTGCCCAGATCCAAGCGATACATGTTGTCACCAGAAATTTCCTCATTGAAACGCAAGCTTACGTTGACACGATCCTTTACGTCGGGGTGTCGTTGAGTAGTGTAAAGCTGGTAATCGGTTGTCCGCACCACAGAGTAAACACCGTCCCCATTACGCCAGTACAACTGGCTGCTCAGAAAGTTGAGGTAAGGGAAGATAAAACCAGCGACGGTGAAAATATAAACGGAGGAATCTTCCGCCGACGCGGTCAGTTCTGAATTGTTGGCAGGGGAGATCAGCCGAGCGGGAGTCGCTGAAAACAAAAAAAAACAACAACAAAAACAAAAAAATAAAATAACATACTATAAATAATACAAAATAATAATATTCATCATATTACAAAGGAAGTAAATCTTCCAATGCCATCATGGCAGGCCTTTTCACCGCTGAGCCTTATCCTATCACGCATAAAAAGACGTATAGGTGTACGTAGGACACATTTTAAGAGGCCTTGAAGTTTGCTATATTTTTATACTTTCCTTGTTTTAAGCCACGACCATAACCGATTTCAACAGAAAAAAGTGTTCCCACATTTTGAGCCGGAAAAAAAAGGACGCATTTTCTTCGAGTAGAATTAAAAAGTATGACAGGAAATTTCGTTCTGCGCCTCAATTTACACATTGCTGATCGAAACTCAACTTTTAAAAATCACATTTGTGTATTCCTGGAGTCAGCAGGCCAATTAGTAGCAATACTACTTCTACTACTACTACAATAGTAATATTGTTGCAAATGCTCGATTTTCTTTAAAACAGTGTGGCTGAACAGTACCCAGAAACAGAAAAAAAAAACAACAACCCATAATTTCCAACAGTGTAGTTCTACGTTTTTTTTGGTTTAAGGGATGTTTCATACTAGGCTCGAGGGCGTCACAGCCAGACCTGCCAGCAAAATAATTATACAGCCAAGAAATAATGGCAGAAGCTGACATTGTCTGAGCGAGCTTAGTATGATAAGGCTTTCCCGGATTTGCTACGAAAATATATGAAACTAGCTGAGGTACCCGGCCCTGCCCGGGATAAATCGGTTTGAATATTAATTTCAGTTCTGGGTGATTATTATGGACCTGCTTCATCTTGTCTGTTCCTATTTATCTATTTTAATTTTGTTTGTTTGTTTTTAAATAAGTCTTACTGCTCTGCCTTTGTGAGTTGACACCCTGCGCATCCCGTACAATAGCATGATTTGCGCACGGGTTAGTGTGTTTGATAGTGAACACATCGCAGGAAGTGATAACGAAACCTTAAAATGGCGAACCATGACTCGAAATAGATCTAAATGATGGCGAAACAATGAAAAACGAAACGTAGAAGCCTGAACATTTCATAATTTCTAATATAGCCCATGTTAATTTCTCATTGATAATATGCTGTTGTGCAAAGTTTGAAGCCTGAGTGTGATGCGGTTCCTGAGCCTTAGGTGACCAAACTGTTAAACCAAAACACGGCCTCAGGGGAAAACCTATTTGGAAATGTTGAAAATGGTGTTTTAAAAAGATGATTGGAACTGGTAACAAAACAAATGACTTCATAAATTCAGTTTGTACATTTCCACACATTATATCTTCAAAATGAATGTGTAAAAACCTAGTAGATTTTTTAACTAATGAGCATAGAAAGTTTGAACTTTCTACGTTTAGCCGTTTTTCTATGCATAGGGAAGGGCCGCTCCAAGTTGTCCAAATATATATATAGATAGATTCTGCTGTGCATTTTTTCTCTGCCAACAACTAACTGTGACGTTCCGCGCTTGGTATGATAGGGTCTTCCCGGATTTACTAAGAAAACATAGGAAATTAAGCTGTGCACTTCTTGTCTACAAGCAGCTGACCGTGTCATTCCGGGCTTAGTATGATACCCCGGAAATGCAGAAGAGGCAAATTGTTTTGACAAAAATCAGCAATTACAAATTTCACATTATGAAGAACCTTTCACATTCGAGTTTCGCCAAATGAATGAACGCTATTTTCTGCATATAGTTCTCACTACTGTTTGTTCTCTATTTAATCATATAAAATATGGACGTATTCAGTTTTCATTCCAAATTTCGTCCTAACGCATCAACAGATCGTAACCACATTAATTTAGAACACGTTTCTGACATCATGTCGTAAACTGACACACATACTTTATCATTACATTCCGACCATGAAGACGTTTTTGGAACCGATAATATTTTTATGATCCAATCATCATTGTCTGAGTGTTTATCATAACCTGAACATAATCTTAAAGTTTATTCCGTTTACAGTTTAGTTTGTGGCCGATACCAGGCATTTAGGGGTACTGAAACATTATTATAAGGCTGTCGTTACTTGTACATACGCTCTCCAAGCGTTTAGTGTTTACATGCTATCCTTAACCCCGTCCTTATCCCCAGCCCTAAATCTTACCGAATCCCTAGTACTGCCTCCCCCCCCCCCCCCCAACCCTATCAACCAAAAAAACAGGAGGAAAACAAAAAAGAAAATCTGAAGGATTTATTAATTAAGGCAGTTGTCAGGAGTATTTCGGGAGTATTTAAGGGGGTGGGGGTGGGGCGCTCTCTAGCGCTTGAGTCACAAAAGACTTTGAAATACCTTCCCCTAGCGCAAAAAAACTTGGATGACATACGTACTTGTAACAACACTCTTATTATAACATAATCATAATACGTTTATCTAACTGTGCCAGATTTCACTTTTGTCGTCACAGTCATGCAGACTCATTAACTGATCCAATATTTGCCAAAGCACTATGGTGTTCATCTCTTGACTGGGAAATTGCAAGAAATTGGACGTGTGTCAAATGGGGTCACCATGCAGTCCCATGCGCATCAGTGCGCAGTGTATCCCTCTCTTGATGCATATGAAAGTGGAGTAACATTTTGTTTTTCTCCAAATAAAGCGTCTTGAACCACCAGGAAAAAGTGCGCTAATTGAATGTACTTTCTTCTTCTTATTATTGTTATTATTCTTGCTTGGGTGACGGGGGCCGGGGGTGGGCATGACGAGGGATTAGCTATTTTCAGTACAATAAAGCTGTATCAGGAATCTTGGAGACCTCTTACAACGACGTACATGTTAAGCAGGGGCATATTTCGAGCAAAGATTTGAACTTGACATTTCTTGCACCGCTGAAAAAACACTCTTCCCAAGTCCTAGCCATGAATTCTTTAGTACTGGTTCTAGATCCACATTTATTATCTTAAGCATATAGATGCATTCGTGCAGGATAAAATGACAAAGTTAGGAAGAAGGGAACTTGCCAATGAGGGGCACCGCTGTGTCTTAAACTTTTCACTGTGTCAAGACCAGATTTAATTCATAAGAGTAAATTTTTGCGAGAGCAGTAAGTAATTTTTAGAAACGTAATTATTGTACGAGCCAGCATAACTTGGCCTTGAGCTGGTCTCGTAAACAATGTGTTTTGAACAGTTTTTTCCCTGATAGATAGACAGAAGGTGGGGAAGGATAGAGGGACAGCGTAGGTGTGCATGACTGAGCACTTGTTGTATCTCGTGTTTTGAACTAGGGGTAGTAAAGAGGGAAGGGGTGAGTAGGAATTAAATGTTATTGAGACGTCTGTTGACGTACAGAAAAACCGTGATCCAGAGTAAAAGCTCGGGGTTTTGAACATGTTAAGAATTTATTGCTATAAAATTTATATTATATTGTATTGAAGTAATTCGACCTTTGATGTCGACCCAAGGTCGTTGCGTAGGGCTGTTACTTAAAATAACTCAGTTCGGCAGCTGAGCTAGAAGTGGTTGCACCAATCACAATCCAGGAGTTAGACGGTAAGCTGCAGATGCAGTCCAGTATTTAAGGCCATACAGAACTTAGTTCTGGGCCACATGTAGAAAATCCATTTACGAGGTGGACGGCGATAGTCCTCAGCCAGATGAGGGACATGGAGACGCAGTTGAGCAGTCCATTGTGAGGGGCCTGATTTAAAGCTCCAGAGCCTAAGCTACTTGGTTTGATATAAACCCACAGCGTTTACATCCAGCGCTCTCACACCCAGTGAGGGCCGCATGGTGAGAGTCTATACTAATTTGTAATGATGAAAGTGAACCGTTCTACTTACTTTTGAAGACAGTTTCAGAGCTACCGCCAGACAACGCATGGTTGTACAAGCATTCTCCATGGCGTGTCTAGAGGAAATGTCCACATCATAACATGTCTCATTGAATTAATAGAATTTAAACTGTTAAATCTGTCGCCACGTGCGCGGATTCTATTTGCCATATAACTCATATGACCTGCAAGTAGTTAGATTGAATTCGTTAGTCTTTATAAAAGCTGTAGTTCCATTAGTTAGATTCAGTTGCCTTTGAATTGATATATATATTTATAATTATATTTGTTACATTAATTCCTGTAATTAAACTGCTCTACAGTTCTGCTAAAATTGAAAGCAATTGATTTATTTAGTTTCTAGAGTGCAAGTATTTATTTTTGTGTGTTCGTCGATTGTGGGAGCGGACCTCGAAAGAGTGTCAGTCGAAATATCCCCATGTAACCCACATCGCGACACTGGAGGGGACACCCGGGTCATTGTTTAGTTTATAGGTTATTTAGATTGGAGTATAATATCGGTTTTCTCTTTGATTAACTTTTGTTTTTTTTCAGTTTCAGTGCTCACGTGGTCTTCACGTTGAGCTACTTTAATTACTTCATTGTATTTAGTTTTGTATACTGCTTTCTTTCATTATTTGTTCCACATATTTCCGGCTCTCCCATTGACCCGAGGATCGAGGCCAAGGAGACTTCAACATAACTAAACGAAGAAAGACAAACGTACTGACTGTGGTGTACGCAAAGGCTAAAGGAATCTCCACCAGTTCCTTGAGTTAAGTGATTCCATCCTTAATATCGTCTGCGTTAAGGAGTTGAGTGTTCCTCCTTCTGTTTTACAGGCTCATTTTACTTTTTCTCTGTGTTTAGGAACCCACGGGCGGTGGCGAGGGCGTTCTTACGTGTGCGTGTCCTCTGTGCCAAAGTGGTGGCTTGGTCGCCGATTTTGCCGTTTCGACGACAACGTCTGCGGTCTCGCAACAACCAGTGGTGATTAAAACAGTGAGGATTCGCATTCGTGAGAATAGACTTTGATAGGGATCTGTACATTTTGTTTAGATTGTAGCGTTTCTATCTTCCTCGTTGTTTTAGGAAGACGTCTCTCTTGTCCTCTTCTTAATCCTATCTGTAAATATGTTCAGACTGTAGAGTTTGTTATTGTCCGTCTTTTCTTGTTAGTCTAGCGTCGAGTTTTGTGTTTTTTTTTTATTACACCTTACGTACATTGTAATTATACATTCCTTTTCTTAAATATATTGCCTGTGTGAATCATGCGTCAATGTTGACGCATTGATTATATTCTCTGGTTGTTGTGACGAGTAAGGCTCATAGGCCGGAAGTTAGATATATTGTTGGGAATAGAGATTCCCCATTCAAGGGCAGTTGTGCACCTGCCTTGAATCTTCAGTAACTAAGTACTGAAATAGTAGTTCTTAAAAAGAACTTCAGGTAATAGAATTTACCTCGGAATTTAAAATATACGATAGCTATATAAAGATAGCTGTAATTTTAATCAACGAAATAAAATTGTCGTCGATTTATACGTCATAAACATTAGTTACGCAGTGATAACAGTAAGGACACTGCAAGTTGTATAACGAAGGAACAGTGTTGGTAATTCGTCGTTCTTAGTAGCGGCCACCCGACGAGGTCAATTGGCCTCAGGGATAATTGATAACTTCAGGTTAATAATTAAGATTGTTATTTTAATCGGATAATCGTAAAGAATACAGTGCTAACATAGTTCACTGTACGCAGGTTATCGCGTGAAGGATCCGGATACCTGACCTTTATCAATACTAGATCTCATATAGAGACTTATTCGGAGTCTTAACCATAATGACTGATTACTCTGCCTATATTAACGCGGCGAAGCTGTTGGGCGTCCCCGATGATCAGCTACCCGCTTGGTGCGAAAGGAAACAAAAGGAAGACCAAGAGCTGGCTCGAGAGGAGCGCGCCGCAGAACGAGCCGAGAAGGCCGAGGAACGCGAACGAGAAAGAGAAAAAGAACGACACGAAAGAGAAAAAGAAGAACGAGAAAGAGAAAAAGAAGAACGAGAAAGAGAAAAAGAAGAACGAAAAAGAGCTGAGAACGCGGCTCAAAGAGAGCATGAAATTTTTCTAAAGAAACTAGAATTGCAGGCCATCCAGCCCACCGCGGCTCCGCTAGCATCCGCGAATAATGTTAAAACTAAGCCGAAGCTACCGACCTACAATGATAAGATCGACCACATCGATTCTTACATCCATCGCTTTGAGCTCTACGCTGTAGCCGCCGGTTGGGACCGCACGGAATGGACTTCGTGCCTTGCAAATTTATTGACTGGTCGTGCGCTTGAGGTATTTCATGGCCTCAATATTGAAGATTCTAAAAACTATGATGTCCTTAAAAAGGCTCTTCTCAAAAGATTTCAACATACAGAGGACGGGTTTCACCAACGATTCCGGACGTGTAAACCGGACCCATCCGAAAACTTCTCTACGTACGTTGATCGATTAAAGCACTACCTCGACCGCTGGATTCAGTTAGCCGGCATCGCTGACGGTAGCTTTCAAGGGCTGTACGAGCTAATATTAAAGGACCAAATTTATAACGCGTGTCACCCTGATCTGGTGTCCCACCTTAAAGAGTGGGCACCGAAAACATTAATAGAAACCACGTCGTTGGCGGAGCAGTACGCTTCTGCCCATCCCAATCGTTCGCTGGCGAAACCAAAAACAAGCGAACCCTTTTATGCCGGAGTCAGTGGTGCTCCACCTGCGGGAAGTAGAAATTCCCGTCCTACTAATCGCCAGACACCGTCTCCGAGGGCATACTCCCAACCGCCACCGAATCGATCGCGCGGTTTTCCGCGACGTGCTGGACCACCCACTGGACCACAAGCGCAAAATTTTTCTGGTCCACCGCGTCGGGATAATTACAAGGGCTTCCAGTATCAAGGCCCACCATGCCCACCTCCTTGGGCATATTTTACTACTCCATATAACGCGCCTCCAATGCCACCCCAACGTAACGCGAATATTATCAGGTGCTATCGGTGCAATAGACCTGGGCATATATCAAAGGATTGTAAAGTAAAATTCGAGGCTGCGAATGCTTGCACTGTCGTAGTTCCGGCTGCACAGAATGTCAGCCCCGTCGAACTCACGTCGCCCATGACGGGCGCCGTCCCGGTGATGTCGGCCCTTCATCGGCACGGGTCATTGACATTATATAAAGGTCATGTAAATGCCATACCCGCGTCCGTGTTACGGGATACAGGATGCACCACCATAGGTGTCCGGGAGTCTTTGGTTCGACCGACCCAACTTATTGAACAAGAGGCAACATGTATTACTTTTGGGGGCTCCGTCGAGCGTTTCCGACTCGCGGAGGTCTACGTCGCCACGCCATTTATTACCGGTGTCGTAACGGCGTGTGTTTTACCGAATCCGGTTGCCGATTTAATAATTGGTAACTTACCACAGGTGAACGATACACCTGACGGCGACTTGAACATCTGGACAGAAGAAGTTGCGTGTGTAATCACCCGACAACAGTCAAAGCGTCCACCGGATAGTAATTTAGCGACCCCCGTTTTTGATTTCAATGTCACGCCTTCCATTTTTTACAGAGAACAACAAAACGACTCTTCACTTCAACCGCTGTTTGCGAGGGTTCAACCTCAGAATGGAAATGCCTCTCCATTCCTTATTAAGAATAAATTACTTTATAGAAATTTCAGAAATAAACGCGACGCCGTCGAACAGCTGGTAGTTCCTAAGTCGTTCCGTCGTGATATTTTGCGTCTCGCGCACGACACTTCCTTTTCAGGCCACCAAGGTTCAGCCAGAACCAAGTCACGAATATTGGCACATTTTTTTTGGCCTGGAGTATACGCGGACGTCAACCGTTTTGTGGCGCGCTGCGATGTGTGTCAAAAACGTACACCCAAAGGTAAGGCATCGCGCGCGCCCCTACAGGAAATGCCTCCAGTCTCAATCCCATTTCAGCGGGTCGCGATTGACTTGGTGGGCCCTCTTACTAAATCAGATAGGGGCCACCGTTTTATTCTTTCGGTCATCGACTACGCGACGCGCTGGCCTGAGGCTATTCCCTTGAAAGACATTACGGCTGACCATATCGCTGAAGCGCTTATGACTATTTTCTCGCGAGTCGGATTTCCCGGCGAGATTCTTTCCGACAGAGGTCCACAATTCACCTCTGAACTATACAAAAAGGTGCTGGAGTTAGCGGGCATTAGGCAGAAATTAACGTCCCCCTATCATCCGCAATCAAACGGTTGTTGCGAGCGGTGGAACGCGAGCATGAAGGCAATGTTAGCCCGCGTATCTGCCGATAGACCAGGAGACTGGGACCGTCAGCTCCCCGCTATTCTTTTCGCCTATAGGGAACTCCCACACGCGTCCACGGGTTTCTCCCCATTTGAACTATTATACGGACGTAAACCACGTGGCCCGATGGCCATTCTTAGTCAATTGTTCACCGGTTCGGAAACCGATGATTATGATACGCGCTCCGCGTATCAATATGTTGTCGATCTCCGACAACGAATTATTAATGCATGCAAAACCGCTCTGCAATTTGCATGCGCTAGAGCGAGTTCTTCAAAATTTTATCGCGATCAGGGCGCCCACATGCGCGCCTTGTCAGTCGGAGATCTGACACTTGTACTTTTGCCTCAAACGCAAAATAAACTCCTTCTAACGTGGAAGGGACCATATAGAGTCCAAAAGAGACTCTCCAGAGTCAATTACTTGATAGACATCCGCGGGCAGCAAAAAGTATTCCATATTAATATGCTCAAAAAGTACCTGCCTAGCGATGATCGTCGTCGAGGCGACTCCGTTCATGTCATCGCAAGGGCCAACGCGGCTTTAGTTACTGTCGACGACGAGGACCCGTTAAGTATCGACAGATCCTTGCCCATATTACAAGCCTCCGAGAGCATCAGTGATATTAATAGCAGTGATGAGCTTACGCCGTCTCAAAAACAGGACCTTACGGACCTGCTCCAAGAATTTGCGACAGTGTTCACTGACCTGCCCGGTTCTACGTCTTTAGTCCAACATGTAATACGACTTCAGACAGACGTACCAGTGTTTGTTAAACCGTACCCGTACCCGCTGCACGCTCACGAAACAATAATCACCGAGGTACGTGCAATGTTACAATTAGGCGTAATAGAGCGGTCTACAAGCCCTTATTGCTCGCCCATTGTGTTAGTCAAGAAGAAAGACGATACCGTGCGCTTCTGCATTGACTATAGAAAGCTCAATGCTATTACCATCTATGATGCGGAACCCATTCCCAATCAGGAGGACCTTTTCGCGCGGTTATCTAACGCCACTATCTTCTCTAAAATAGACTTATCCAAAGGATATTGGCAGATTCCTCTCGAAGAGGATAGTAAACAGTATACAGCCTTTCAAACCCCTTTGGGTTTAATGCAATGGAAATATATGCCTTTTGGACTGGTTACTGCACCAGCAACTTTCGCGCGCATGATGAACATCTTATTAAATGAACTGCGCTGCGTGTTATCCTACTTCGATGATATATGTATTTTTCAGACCGATTGGGCTGGCCACTTGATGGCCCTTCGTGAAGTCTTTGCCACTCTTCGCCGAGCTGGCCTTACCGCGAGGCCCAGTAAGGTCTTCTTGGGCTATTCCCACATAAACTTCTTGGGTCATACCATAACCCGCGGGGTTCAGACTCCAGACAATCGCAAAATATCCACTATTTTGAAACTTCAACCCCCTAAAACTAAAAAACAAGTCCGTAGCTTGTTGGGACTTTTGAATTACTACAGGAAGTTCATACCAAACTTTTCTTCCCTTTCAGCCCCGTTATCTGATCTAACGAGGAAGAATTTTCCAAATAAAGTCGTCTGGACGCCTCAGTGCGCTGATGCCCTTCAGACTATTCAGAATTTATTTTCTACTTTCCCCCTGCTTGTTTTACCAGATATTCGCCAGACCTTCGTCGTCCGTACAGATGCGTCGGATAAAGGTATCGGCGCCGTGTTGCTCCAAGAGCATGAAGGTTCCTTACGTCCGTGCTTTTACGCAAGCCGGAAGCTACTTGATAGAGAGACTCGATATGCGATTATCGAACGTGAGTGTCTCGCGATTGTTTACGCGGTCGATGCATTTTCTCGATACTTATTAATGTCCGAATTTATAATTGAAACGGATCATCGTCCATTACTATTCCTCAAGTCGAACGGAGCGAGAAATGCGCGACTTACCCGATGGAGCCTTGCGCTCCAGGAATACAAATTTACCATTAGAGCTATACCTGGGAATGATAATCTACAAGCCGATGTGTTGTCCCGGTTAATTTAGTATCATTATATAGTCTGTAAACATTGAGGTTGAGCATTTTTCACCTTATTCGGAGACCGTGGATGGTTTCACATTATTTGTCCTACAAGTTATGGGCATACTTTCTCAAAATTTATGTGATTCCTTTATCCACTAGCGTCCATTCTGACCAAGACCTGAGTTCCAGACAACCTTGACGCCTTTGTCTGCGGGTCAATGAGATGAGGAAATGGCAAACCAAGGGACCAGACCTACTGCTGCCAGGATACCATTACGTTAGATTAACCATTGTTTGTACATGTTATATATGTCATAATTACGCTCAGTGAAGCTATGAGCTAGATGCTCAATATTTTAAGTCTTTACAGTATGTCTTTGTGAAATAGGTTATCACTTTAATTGTAACGATATTGTTACATTACATATATTACACTATACACAATTACCACATATATTATAGAACGTCGCATACGTCCTTCAGAATGCACGTTCTCAACAATTTTTTTCATGACTTTCAGTTAACGCTATAGTTTTTCCATATGGCTTCCAAATGCATTCTGACTTAATGACTTTAGTACACATTGTGTCGTTCAAACCCTAAGTTTTCACTGGGGTGGGGGATGTGTCAAGACCAGATTTAATTCATAAGAGTAAATTTTTGCGAGAGCAGTAAGTAATTTTTAGAAACGTAATTATTGTACGAGCCAGCATAACTTGGCCTTGAGCTGGTCTCGTAAACAATGTGTTTTGAACAGTTTTTTCCCTGATAGATAGACAGAAGGTGGGGAAGGATAGAGGGACAGCGTAGGTGTGCATGACTGAGCACTTGTTGTATCTCGTGTTTTGAACTAGGGGTAGTAAAGAGGGAAGGGGTGAGTAGGAATTAAATGTTATTGAGACGTCTGTTGACGTACAGAAAAACCGTGATCCAGAGTAAAAGCTCGGGGTTTTGAACATGTTAAGAATTTATTGCTATAAAATTTATATTATATTGTATTGAAGTAATTCGACCTTTGATGTCGACCCAAGGTCGTTGCGTAGGGCTGTTACTTAAAATAACTCAGTTCGGCAGCTGAGCTAGAAGTGGTTGCACCAATCACAATCCAGGAGTTAGACGGTAAGCTGCAGATGCAGTCCAGTATTTAAGGCCATACAGAACTTAGTTCTGGGCCACATGTAGAAAATCCATTTACGAGGTGGACGGCGATAGTCCTCAGCCAGATGAGGGACATGGAGACGCAGTTGAGCAGTCCATTGTGAGGGGCCTGATTTAAAGCTCCAGAGCCTAAGCTACTTGGTTTGATATAAACCCACAGCGTTTACATCCAGCGCTCTCACACCCAGTGAGGGCCGCATGGTGAGAGTCTATACTAATTTGTAATGATGAAAGTGAACCGTTCTACTTACTTTTGAAGACAGTTTCAGAGCTACCGCCAGACAACGCATGGTTGTACAAGCATTCTCCATGGCGTGTCTAGAGGAAATGTCCACATCATAACATGTCTCATTGAATTAATAGAATTTAAACTGTTAAATCTGTCGCCACGTGCGCGGATTCTATTTGCCATATAACTCATATGACCTGCAAGTAGTTAGATTGAATTCGTTAGTCTTTATAAAAGCTGTAGTTCCATTAGTTAGATTCAGTTGCCTTTGAATTGATATATATATTTATAATTATATTTGTTACATTAATTCCTGTAATTAAACTGCTCTACAGTTCTGCTAAAATTGAAAGCAATTGATTTATTTAGTTTCTAGAGTGCAAGTATTTATTTTTGTGTGTTCGTCGATTGTGGGAGCGGACCTCGAAAGAGTGTCAGTCGAAATATCCCCATGTAACCCACATCGCGACACACTGGATGTCGAGGAAATGCTTCTAGATGTGTGCAAATTAAAACAACAACAACAACAACATTAACAAAAACTACAGAAAGGCTACCAGGGCTGCACACAAAGTTGAAATGTGGCAACAACAAAAAAAAAAAATGTATATCGCAAAGCCCGAGTTTAGAAATAAACCACATGAAAGTTATAGGCCTGAACAAATTCTAACACAGTGAAAATGAAACTAAATTATGCATCCAACCAAGTTTTCAGAGCAAAGACCAAAGTTGAATATCGTGCTCACAGGACTTTTTTTTTTTTTAAAGTAATGTAATAATTCTAAGAATTGGAGGAGACCGGGCTACAATTCCTTAGTCTTTTCATCTTTAGTCATAAGATTTTTTAAATTTGTTTTCGCTTCTTTTTTCCATTTGTTTTAGCTATTAGATCTTTCAACAAATTTGAAAACAAGCATTGGGTTCAATTAAATGACATTACCCGTCTATGATAATGTTATGCCGTGTTGGGAGAAGTTTAAATGAAATTGCTGTCACAGTTACACCCTGAATTCTGCATATTATTTATTCTCATCTCCGTGCACAGACTGGGAGAGACACGGTCACAGTTAACCACGCTGAACAGAAACATATATATACATACCTAGACACTCTTGTACATTTAACATGTACATGTATAGGTAGAATGCGCATGTCGTCACCGAGTGTTTTCATTTGTTCTTCCGACATAAAGGTGGCCGATAGATCAGCTGATTAGTGTAACTTCGAGATATGTCTAACCACTTATAATGCCTGCTAGTTGCATTGTAGTTGATTGCTATGACAGGGGTGGGAAGGATGGATGGAAGGATGAATCCACGCTGGTTAGATTCCCTACCATCCGTGTAAACAATGGAACGGAAGTGAAAGAATTGACCGAGCGTCTCCCGTTTGTCGCGATGTGGGTTAGATGGGGAGAATTCGACTGACACTCTTTCGAGGTCCGCTCCCACAATCGACGAACACACAAAAAAAAAATACTTGCACTCTAAAAACTAAATAAATCAATTGCTTTGATTTTTAGCAGAACTGTAGGGCAGTTTAATTACAGGAATTAATGTAACAAATATAATTATAAATATAAATATCAATTCAAAGGCAACTGAATCTAACTAATGAAACTACAGCTTTCTATAAAGACTAACTTATTCACTCTAACTACTTGCAGGTCATATGAGTTATATGCCAAATAGAATCCGCGCACGTGGCGACGGATATAACAGTTTAAATTCTATTAATTCAATGGGACATGTTATGAAATGGACATTTCCTCTAGACACGCCATGGAGAATGCTTGTACAACCATGCGTTGTCTGGCGGTAGCTCTGAAACTGTCTTCAAAAGTAAGTAGAACGGTTCACTTTCATCATTACAAATTAGTATGAACTCTCACCATTAGGCCCTCACTGGGAGTGAGAGCGCTGGATGTAAACGCTGTGGGTTCATATCAAACCAAGTAGCTTAGGCTCTGGAGCTTTAAATCATGGCGCTCCTCACAATATGGACTGCTCAACTGCGTCTCTATGTCTCTCATCTGGCTGAGGACTATCGCCGTCCACCTCGTAAATGGATTGTCTACATGTGGCATCTATCTAAGCTCTGCACGGGTTTAAATACTAAAGCTATGTCTCGACCTTCCGTCCAGATTCATACATTTGATTGGTGCAGCCGCTGGGAGCTCAGCCTGCAATATTAATTTATGCTTGTCATGGCCTTGCGCCAAAATCAAGGTCAATTTTACGGTCTAGACAAAATTTAAAATGCGAAACATTAACTACTAAAATCTTCAAACCCCGTGCTTTCTACTCTTATGCACGAATTTCCGAACGCCAACTAAGCGTCTAAATAAACTACCTTTACTCGCCCCTTATCTATGTTAATCAAAATCACGGGGTCGAGAACTGCTCTGTCATTCCTAGCTATACATTTATTCTGTCTCGCCCCTCCTTCTCTCCATCCATCAGAAAAAAAGGTGTTTCAAAACAAACTGTTCACGAGAACAGCTCAAGGACAAATTACGCTGGTTATAATCAACAAGATCGTAAAAATTAACTCACTGACGTCGTGACCTAGCACGGCATTTATGATCCTAATGTGATCATGACACCGTTGAACATGTGTACATGTGCCATTGCTTACTGTAACGACCTACTTTTAGCTCGCAGCCGGTTGGTTCGCCGTGCCTCCCGTGCCTCGCAATGCAAATCAGCCAACGAATCAAAATCAATGCCAGAATCACCATGATGGTGGACGGTTCTGGACAATAAAGATGGTGGGTATGCGCATTCTATCGTTTCAAGGTGGAAAAACGAGGACAAAGTCATGAGTCAACATTAACGTACAGCAATGGTTACAGTTCCATAATGCGGCAAGTGTAATGTTTGCAGGGCTTACGTGCATGGGTGAAGTGGATTCTCATTTGCTCCTGGTTGACCTGAATGTCCACACAGTACCGTAGTGTAACATTAGGAGAGTCGTTAATCGTCACTACCACTTCAGATTGTTGTTTACTAGGGTCACCATAGTCATTCAAAACTGTGACTTCGTAGCTGGAACGGTTAATTGGGATGCAGACATTAGTACCATTGTCTTGTCTATAAAGTTTAACAGAAGACCGGAATGAATAGCCACCAATAACAAAGGCAGCATACTTTTTATTGTGTAATGGAACTGGCAGGACAGTGTTGTTGGGGGGTGAGACCAGCTGGAATGGTACTGTGGACAAATAGATTGTTGTTATTTACTTTTCTAGGGTTCTTACGAAGGAGTGACATTTTCATAATAAAATCGAAAGTGAAACAACGGAAGTTAATAAACAATAAATATAAACCTTTAAAACTTATGCAACAAGATATATTATATTTGAACAGAAAATCGACTGTGTGCTCAGTAAATGATAGTGATGGTCTCTCAAGTATGAACACACAGGTGGAGCTGTCTATGACCGTAATGAAGATTATCCTTACACACAACAATATATCTCATCCCTGGAATGTTAAATTATCTTTTCGATGACGTAATATGTTGGTATAAAAATGTATGACACAAAACACGAAACATATTAATTGTTCTAAATACCAGCAAAATACGACATCAAAAAGTTTACATATAATTACTATGTATTATATAAATGAGCATATTCGATATGGGAAGCGAATTAAAAAAAAAAAAAAGAGAGAAAATAATACGACTGCATTAAAAATACAGATATTTTTTTAAAATGTGAATTGCCATATTTCTGTTGTTTTTTTTATACCATGCCAAGTGTTATCATACCTGTTCTAGGCCTTCCTACTACACTGAAGAAAACCTGCAATATCTCAGACAAGGTGGGGATATCAAGGCGAAAGAACGCTTCATCGTAGATTTTGATTGGAAACGTCAATGTCATGTTGTACAGTCTATACATGGCCTTGCCAATGAAGGCAGGACTTTGGACAAATTCCTCATTTTCCACTTTCACATATTGGCCAGAATCCTTATAATAGAGCCGTAAGAGAGCGGGAGGGCCTGCAATACTGAACACGACACTGGGTTTCCCGTACAATGGAGCTGTGAAAGCCGTGCCGTTAGCAGGATACATCAGCTGTGAAGAAACTACGGGGGAAGAGGAAAAGAAAGACAGAACAAAAAACATTCAAACCGGAGATTCAGAAGTTGTCGATAAAAATGTGAAAATAAAAAAGAACACGATCGGGGAGAGATAAAATAGAAAACAGAAATTTCCAAAGCTGTAGAAAAATTGCATTAAAAAATGACAACCCTGAAATGGCTGGAGGGGAGTGGAGGGTGAAAATAGAAAAAAAAACCCCACAAAACCAGCAACCCATGGGTTTAAGACCCGTCTGTCTGATGCCCACATAAAGTGTTACTAAAGCCCTTGCTTAGTCACAAACGCGTCAAGACTGGTGAAGTTTCGCTCTCACTTTATGACCCGTAGAGGTACAGGGTGATGACAGACTGTGGTTCTAATCAATGCCAGCAGTCAACTGAATATTGACATTTACTGAATTCATGGTCAGGTACATTCTCAGTGTTTCAATGACAAAAGTTTAGGGTCAGTGAGTGTCCTGTCAGACTCCAATCCATCGTGTTAGATGATCAGCTCTTGCCCTTATACATTGCTTAGAGTTAGTTTTCGGAGCGATATCAATTCTGAACAATATAGGGATTAATTTTTAGGTCATTATCATTTGGTGTTTTCGTTGCTAAAAATATACAATTTATAATTACGGCCGAGACACAGAATACCGAGACGGACCATTAACCTCTTTCACTATATAATTATGTTCACAACTTGCGGGCGCATAAACACGATCAGTTCTACTCACAGAGCTCCATGGTACTAGTCTTTTTCGTTCAGTTATGAAGGGGTGTGATGCGAATTGTTGCACTGTTGACATGGATGATACGCGTGCGAGTCGACGGACGGCATTTGGCGAATTGAACCGTCTCGGTATCATGTGTCCCGGATTACAGTTAAGTTGTTGTTTCATCCGTAAATTGTTGGTTTGTCTTTGCAGCACTAGCAATAAATACTCACCTTCTTCTCTTATGTTTACAGGGCATGACAAATATGTGCGATTCCCATCATGACATGTTACACGGGTCACTGATCTGTATTCTCCAGTTATTGTGAAATACATTACGTAGCGATTGTCCATGGATGCCACGAAGGAGATTTCATCGTTAGTGCACACGTCTTTTGATAAATCACATGAAGACACAGTTCTTGTAGTTCCACCCTGTTCAACACTCCAATCAAATTTCGTGGGATTTCCTTCGAGTCGATATAGCAAAATTATATATCTAACTTTGGAATTTTCAAATAAGGCTGAAGGACACTGCTGCGACTCTGCAACTGAAAAACGAGTAATATCTGATATAGAGCAACTGGATCACTCCTGAACAAAATTAAACAACAAAGAGGACAAGAAAAAGCTTAAGAAGAAAAAGGTCAGATTCACGTCTACACCTGTGGTATTTCACCCACCATGGTAAACAACTAATTGCCAGTTCGCTCAAAGGTCTTTACATAAATTATCTAAACATTTATCGACCTCTCTTTCATTGGTAATTTTTGGATCCTTTGCGAGTCCAGAGAGACCAGTGTTTCTGAAGCCTCTGACACATGTTTTGCACCTTTATTCGTGTGACACTGATATATCCAGCCCCCCTCCCCCCCTCCCCAGGATAGGATTCCGTAGACCCAGCGAAACTGATCGGCAAACTGATGGTAAGCTACGGAGATTGAGGTCAACGAGAGTCCAGATTATCATACAATTTGGAACAAGAAAATTAAAAGCGACCGTGTTAATTTCACAACACAAATTTTATTATTTACCAGTCTAAGTATTTCCCCATGAAATCCAAACTTTTTACTCGGAGACAAATTCATCACTTACCTGGAAATATGACAGATCCTGACACCAGCAGGAATAATAGCAGGGAACTCGGGAACCAAACGCCTTTCTCCATCTTGAGAACTGTGAAAAGAGTACGGATAGAATTACCTTTGTACATATACAAATAATTATAAGAAAATTCCTTTGTTTCAAAATAGGCTCGAAAACCACTAAACATTCTGGAACAGGACAGGGAGAAGTGAAATAGGGTTGCTGACCCAAGAGGATAGGACAAGAAAATCCACAGGGAAAATCCCTGCCGGAACACTTCTTTTAATTGGGACACTTTCTAATTCATGACCGGACGTTGTAAGGTGGGCGTAGTGTACTTACAAAGCCAAACAGAGAAACTACTGAGTTGTGTTAACTGTTCAGCTATAGCTTTCTATGTAAAACACAATGCCCTCCTAACAACAACCTTTATGAACAACTGTTGCTGTAACCTCTTGCCGAGGGAAGGACATACGATAATGAAAGGACACGGCATGACAAATTGATAATTTAATTTGGTCATGTGTTTGATCAGTTAAAAATAAACAAAGCGATCAATAAATATCAAAATCTTAAGGCTGGCCGGTCATTCTGGTTATTTCGGCTTTAAAAATATTTCGCTACACTACACTTTTGTATCTGATATATCCGTCATTAAATAAAAATCAGGTTTTCTTCAATAGTTGCTTTGCTAGTCCATGTGCAGCCCTATCACATTTCAAACCCAGATGGTCCAATTTTAAATATTTTTTGGTTATTTAAAACAATTATTACAAAGCCTATTTTGCCCCAAAGCCCAGTTTTTTTTTTCTACTTAAATGAAGCCTCCCTCGAATGAAACAGGCTGCATTTCTTTATCTCCATTAACAATGCACTTGGGCAGTTTCAAACTTTAAAAAAATCGATTTGTTTTCAGTTTCATGGATATGTGACTATGGCCGTTTTCCTATCCGGGTCTTTATTTATCGAACTTTTGATTTATTATTTGTCTTTGCATCTGCCAAACTCCATTACCTCCCTTAAAATTCACGTTTCACCAAAACAGAAAAGAGAAAGGCACCAGAGAGTAGTTAGTGTGATTTTTTCCCTCTGTTGTGACCAAATTCCAACATTCCTTTTCAGTCACCATTTTGAAATTTCTCCCCTCAGTGAAATTTGGACTGTGCAGTGTCATTGCTTCATAGGCTACAGCATTCACGTGTTTTCCATGTTACATGATAAACTGCAGCTTTAAGTGATTCTGACATAATATGACAGTATTTGCTCTCTTGGAATCGCAATGTGACAATATGAATATCTCTATTAAAATATAGTGAATGCGTTTGCTTAAACAGTGTTCGACCTATATCGAATGTCATTCAGCTGTAGAATGTACAGTCATGTTCTCCAGTGTTTTTGATAAATATAATGCCCATGACCCCAGCTCTAGCCTGCCACTGTGTCAGTTTCTATACATAAATAAGCATTGCTGTTCCTGCCTGCCAACTTAGTTAATGTTATTGTTATGCAGAGAGGAGCTATGGACGGTGGTGTCGGTGAACGTATTACGACACCCCTGTTCATGGTTCGCAGGTGACAAGGGGTTTTTTCTACCACGATATTTTGGAAAATTTCCTGTTTTGCCAACTTTGACGTTGAATAACTTTGTATCTAATAATGCTACACGCGACATGTACCACATTTGCTAGGAAGCGGACTTCTCTCCTGCAAATGCTTATAAAATGCTTATACGGCTGCTAACAATCGATTCATCTTTCTGTATACATATAGAAATATACATACAAGAAAACCACAAGGACAATTGTCCCCTGTTTGGAGAAAGCACGTCGACACGATAATGGCTATACTGTGCTAGGAGGAAGCAATACGACAGAGAGAATGTAGCAGCATGATATGTTAGAAAGTGACGCCACCAGAATCAAAGCTTGTGGTTTTTATAACATTTCCTCAGTGACCCCACCAGAATCAAAGCTTGTGATTTTTATAACATTTCCTCAGTGACGCCACCAGAATCAAAGCTCGTGGTTTTTATAACATTTTCTCAGTGACGCCACCAGAATCAAAGCTTGTGGTTTTTATAACACTTCCTCAGTGACGCCACCAGAATCAAAGCTTGTGGTTTTTATAACATTTCCTCAGTGACCCCACCAGAATCAAAGCTTGTGGTTTTTATAACATTTCCTCAGTGACGCCACCAGAATCAAAGCTTGTGGTTTTTATAACATTTCCTCAGTGACGCCACCAGAATCAAAGCTTGTGGTTTTTATAACATTTCCTCAGTGGCGCCACCAGAATCAAAGCTTGTGGTTTTTATAACATTTCCTCAGTGACGCCACCAGAATCAAAGCTTGTGGTTTTTATAACATTTCCTCGGTGACGCCACCAGAATCAAAGCTTGTGGTTTTTGTAACATTTCCTCAGTGACCCCCCCCCCCCCACCAGAATCAAAGCCTGTGGTTTTTATAACATTTCCTCAGTGACCCCCCCCCCCCACCAGAATCAAAGCTTGTGGTTTTTATAACATTTCCTCAGTGACCCCCCCCCCCCCACCAGAATCAAAGCCTGTGGTTTTTATAACATTTCCTCAGTGACCCCCCCCCCCCACCAGAATCAAAGCCTGTGGTTTTTATAACATTTCTTCAGTGACCCCCCCCCCCACCAGAATCAAAGCCTGTGGTTTTTATAACATTTCCTCAGTGACCCCCCCCTCCCCCCCCCCACCAGAATCAAAGCCTGTGGTTTTTATAACATTTCCTCAGTGACCCCCCCCCCCCCCACCAGAATCAAAGCTTGTGGTTTTTATAACATTTCCTCAGTGACCCCCCCCCCCCCCCACCAGAATCAAAGCTTGTGGTTTTTATAACATTTCCTCAGTGACCCCCCCCCCCCCCCACCAGAATCAAAGCCTGTGGTTTTTATAACATTTCCTCAGTGACCCCCCCCCCCCACCAGAATCAAAGCCTGTGGTTTTTATAACATTTCCTCAGTGACCCCCCCCCCCACCAGAATCAAAGCCTGTGGTTTTTATAACATTTCCTCAGTGACCCCACCAAAATCAAAGTCTGTGGTTTTTTATAACATTTCCTCAGTGACCCTACCAGTAGCGCCCACCAACCACCGCGCGTGCCCAGCGAAATGCTTGCTTTTCTAAATACTTTCACAACGCTGGGGAATACACAAATCTATTAACCGATCATGCTCAGGAAAGTAATCTTCTCGGAATTGGAAATGAACTTGTTTGAATTTTTTTCGTTGTGTTGGTCTCACGGCCTTGTTCTCTTGAGGTCTTTGCTCCACGGAATATCTCTGCTCTTGGTTTGGTCGTATTTTTATATTTTGTATACTTGTTTGATCGATTCCATTTGTGGGGCGGGGGTGGGGGTAGGGATTAATTTTTCCAAAATTTTGCCTGGGCAGCCGGCTTTGTTAGATCCGCTCTTCTCGATTTCTAACTGTCAAGGTATCATTAACGTGCGCAACGCGCGCACGGGCCATCAGTGTTTTTCGCCCTTGTCCGAGAAGACCCTACCTACTGTAGGATCAGTGATAGGAAATTCCCCCAAATTTTCAACATGCCTGCCCGACCGGGAATCGAACCCGGCACCCTCGGCATGAGATGTGAGCACCTTGTCTTTAGACAAATGTGTCCCCAAGGTGTCTCACGCCTTGATGGCCACTGACATATTTATGTAGCCCCCGTGGTCAGTGCTCCCCTGATGCTTAATCCTGTCTTTTGTCTCCTTCCACCTGTCACAGGGTAATTGGACGCTAGCAGCGTGAGAAAGCGAATGCATTGTCTTTGTTCTTTTTGACTACACATACGGGATGTTTGGACGTACAGTAAGTCAGAGCAGTAGACGTGTAACTGTACAGCCTGTATCTGTGCAGTGTTCGAGTATACGCTGAATAAATTATTGTCCCTCTCTGTATAAGATTTATCTATACAGTGACATTAACTATCATACAAACCTATGTGTGTCCTAATGAAACATTAACTCTTTGTACCCTGCAGGTGGATTTGTGTTACGGTATTCTTTAAACCCAAAGCACGACTACACCAATTTTGCATAGACTTACATTACATTTCACACTTACGAAACTGATTATTTTATTTAATTTTTTAGTCTGTCACCTGATAACAGTGCCTAAACAGACTGTGAAGTGCCCAAGGTGGTCGTTATCGTGCCGACTGCCGTCAAACCCAAACTCAGACTCAAATTGAGTTTGGTTCCGTGCCAGTCCCGTGCAAAACATAATTATTAAACAAAATTATTATTCAAGAAATAAAAAATCTACCGTATTAAACTGTGTGGAACATTCGGACGTCTGTTCACCTTGAACGGAGAGAACGATCGGTGAATACTCAGCGAACAAAGCCCCCCACACAGAAGACTTAACAATACAGTCATCAAGAAAATGTGGAACATGACACACGTGGCATTTTTCAGTTTTAACCATCTATACTGAACTGCTTGTGTGCAGAAATTCATATCCATCTTAAATGACAGCTACCTGTTTCATCAAATTTCTAAATCATTCAAGAGCACCAGAATACACATGAAAGCAAGCAGGGAAAAATACAGAAGATCGTTTTTGCCCTCCGCAATTCGCCTCAGCAAGTCATTTTAACTACATGTAGATGTATGCTGTATTCCATTAAGGTTCTTCACCATGTCACTTCATGTATGCCTATTATTAAGTTATTGCGTTGTGATATGTTTATATAATGACACGTAAGATATGTGTACAACGCGTGTGCTGTTAAACGCTCTGTGAAAGAGAATTTCCAGCGTGGGATACTGAAGTCATTCTTATCTTATCTTATATTATCTTATCTAAAGTACACAAGTTCATATTGTGAACATTTATTTAGAGAGATTTCAATGAATCGGAAGTGACGCCGTCGACATTCTAGTGGCCTCAAATGCTGACAATAATCCTACTCAAGTCCAAATAATATTTAGTTTTGCGTAGGCTCATAATTCACACTGAATTGAATCAAAGATAGTAGACAGACAAGATAGTTCACTCGAGCAAAATTCCGTCCGCGCGCACCACCAGCGCCACCTGCCGAGTTGAGCGAATGATAGTACTTTCGCTTTCTGTTCAACATGGCGACTCCCTAGCAGAAGCAGAAAATAGCGAGGAACTGAAACAGCCAACATTATGCCGCTATGCACAAATGCAAGACACAATAAGCCAGATTTGTCCTACATTCGCTTCCCAAACGACCCAGATAGGTAAGTAATTAGATAAACCAGTGTGTTATTTTTTAATTAGACTACACGAGGGGGAGACTCCGATTCAAAATGTCAACACTGGCACTGAATTGTAAAGACGATGAGTTGCATGCTGTCTCACACTGTCTGTGGGACTAGTGTCAGCTGACGTACATTGTAAGGTCTAGATTATCATGAATTTATGTGTGTTTTTCATTATTGTACTTGGATATCACTTTCATTTTGCTTGATGGTTTTTTTTTTTTTATTGTTCAAAGTCTATTCTGTCCTATGTTATTCTGCCGTCTCCGATCCGTAAACCTCTAAAATTATATAAACTGCTGGGGCCGTTTCCAAGTAGGCCATTGACAACAGAGATGAACAGAAAAAAAAAATGTTTGCATGGTTTTGTCGGGCCTACGAACAATTCGAAGTTTAGATGAGTTTGTACTATTGCTTTACTTACAACAAACGTAAAACGCAAGAAGATATTAAGAAACTATTACATGACTGTATCACATTTGCTCCATCGGCCATAGGCTAGCACAAACCTAGCAGACAATGCGCGCCGGCTCAGTTGGGGGTACGGTTAAACCGGATCAGTTTTGGATTTGAGTTGGTCAACAATCGGCCTCCAGTCGAATTGCAACGTGAAACCGGACGAAAAACGTAGAAATTCGACCTGGCCGACGGTTGCGTCCTGAAAATCAGCTCACACGCTGCCTGATAATAAAATCCGAAGTGCTTATTCGCAGATGGGGGTTTCTTGATTTTGTGATGTCTGCTATGGGGAAGTTCTCCTGTATTCTGCAGTCTGCGATGGCGCAATGGCCAGCATCCGCGGTTATCAGTCAGAGACAACGGGTCCGGTCCTGGGTTCAAAGCCACGGCGGGGCATATTTTCTTTTTTTAACCTAGGATTGCTCATTTTTAAGAAAAACCTTTTTTTTTAAAAAGGATTTTGCAAAATTGATGTCGTGGGGAAATTGATCACTGTTACTAAATCTAGTGTGTTCCAGATTACTTTATTCCTGTTCATTTTATTTATTCCTGTTCACTGAACGGGACAGAAATAAACATGTAAAATCAAATTGTAAACATGTAAATGATTTCTTTTAGTCGGTGCGAATTGGACAGCTCATCTCTCTCCACGGTAACCTGGATCTATTTGTCATGTTTTATTTTATTACATTTTTTTGTTTGCATGGAAGTTTAATTCATTTTTATTTGTTCTGTCTGACTTTCTCTGCGATTTCACACCCGACAAAATTGGCTAGACTAATAATAATTCATCTAAAAAAAAAATGTAAAAAAATATTTTTGAAAATCTTAGCCACAATTTTTTACTCTGAAGAAAAGCAACGATGATCGGGGGGGGGGGGGGGGGGGAGCAGTAAAAAAGTCACCAAAAAAAACCGTCAGATCTTGCGGAGCCTCGTCGAATCCCCCTCCAACTCGGCAGGCGAGTTTAGTTCTGATAGGTTTTGGAAGAGAAAAAAAGGAGTGTGGGGCAGAGGACCAACTCTTCTGGCTTTCCGATTTCCCCCTCGACACGCTGTTTGTTTACTCTGGTCCGTTTCTGAATGAGAAGTGATGCGCATCGTTTGTTTTGGTCATGTGATTGAGATGGATGCTCGGGTGGCCGCCGCTGGCCTCTCACTAGTCGAGCGAAGGAATTGTTCGTTTCAGCTTTTCAATGTATATATGTGAAGTTAATCTGATCTTTCTAGACTATTATCACTCGCTAAAATTCAGAGGGCTTTAGTTCTAGCCTGATTGTTATGGTACTTGGGCGATTTTATATCAAATAGACAGCTCTGGCTGTTACGAGTCTGGTCTGGGTGTTCTGAATTAATGGGGTTATGACTGCATTTTAAAATCGAGAGGTATTTACTAATTAAGCTTTCGTACCATGCCACACACTAATAACAATCTGAATAAGTTTTTTTATCAACAGACCTGCAGGGCCACAAATTTAATTACCTTAAATATCCTAACAATTTTGTCTAAATCTCTTACATACTAAAAAGACAACATCAGCAGCATCAAATAAAAATTCAATAATATGTCACTAGAAGTCTCCTCTAGATTCCTATAAGGTTAAGATCATTCTGACTCACTAACAATTTAAGTATGAATTATCTATCTCTCAGATATAGTCTGCCTACTATCTATCAAGCAAAATACTCATGTCTCTGGCGACAATGTCATCTCAGCTATTTGTGCCTACCGCTTATAATGGATCAAGCTCGTCAATACAAACTGACGTAGTTAAGTTAGATCTACTCTAGGATGGGCTGGCAATCCCCAGCCTCATCCAGACAAATCAATCTCAATTTACATATGTGTATGCCAAACATTCATACTAGATCTAGTTGCAAGTTAATATACATCTTGTCTTGCATTCTTGGTTAGCACTTCCAGCAGATGCAGCAATCCTGTCCTACTGGAAAAATTACTTTCAGCTCCTCGTTCATTGTTGAATCAACAGACAAACACTTACACTTGGTCCCTGATAATGAATCAGGGAACAGTAGACAACAGCAGTGGGTAAATCATGCTTGAGCATATGGCACCATCGTAATGCCTATAATGGACATGGACATGAAAATAACAGTCTTCTGATTCTTCTGGCAGAATCACGCCGACGCCTGCACAGATGGAAATTTCTGTATGGAGTCCAGACCATAGGTATGGCTACGCTTTTATACTGTGCGGCCAGCTGCAAATTCCCGTCCAACTGCCTGGATTTGATTGGTGCATCCATCGAGCCCAGCTCGTAGTATTAATAGATTCTGCATGGAAGTCGGTCACGGCCTTGTACCAGAAACAGACAAGGTCGAATTAAAATGTCAAAACCATTACTAAAATCTCTAAACCCTCGTGCTTTCTACGTTTTATGTACGAATTTCTGAACGCGACTAAGCATCTTAAACTATCTAACCTTATTCACCCCTTCTCTTCCCTCGTAAGAGTTCATCAAAATCACGGGGTCGAGAACTGCACCGACACTCCTAACCCATCCATTTATTCTATCTTGCCCCACTTTCTTTCCATCTCTAAGAAAAAGTGTTACAAAAACAAACTGCCCGCGAAAACAGTTCAAGGACATTTACGCTGGCTATAATCAACGAGACCGTGAAAAAAACAAGTCTCTTCTAATCGTGACCCAGCACGACATTTATAACTTTAACCTTGACACTGGCCATCAAAAATGTTTTGGTGAAAGTTTCATTCATTTTTGATAACTCAATTGAACGCTATTTTATGCCGAGGAGGTTGTCAGGTGACGCATAAGGAGCTCTTCCTAAATAAAAATCACAAACAGAAAATCCATCTGCGAATAAGATTCTGATCTCATTCGCAGACATCTGCGAATAAGCGTGGCCAGGTTTTGGGATCCGGCGGCCTTGCTGGCGTACGTGATCAAATTTCAGAGCCCACGTGACAAGCACTTTCTCTGCCGGCATTAAAATTCCCATTTACAAAGTTATCGAAAACGGCGTCTGAGCATAAAAATGATATCAAATCCGGAATCAGCGTATCAAAATTAATAGAAATACTCGCGTGTGGCCAGTTTTATCCCTGCATTATTTATTTTATGGCCGCCCTTATCCGTCAACATTATCGACGGATACTGCCCAGGTTTATCCGTCAACATTATCGACGGATACTGCCCAGGTTTATCCGTCAACATTATCGACGGATACTGCCCAGGTTTATCCGTCAACATTATCGACGGATACTGCCCAGGTTTATCCGTCAACATTATCGACGGATACTGCCCAGGTTTATCCGTCAACATTATCGACGGATACTGCCCAGGTTTATCCGTCAACATTATCGACGGATACTGCCCAGGTTTATCCGGCAACATTATCGCCGGATACTGCTCAGGTTTATCCGGCAACATTATCGACGGATACTGCCCAGGTTTATCCGGCAACATTATCGACGGATACTGCCCAGGTTTATCCGGCAACACTATCGGCACTATTGACGAATGACAAACAACAACAACAAACAAACATGCAAACTGGATTTATTCCTAATGTTATTTGATTAAAAAAAATTAATAAAGACATTGATTACTGATAAATAGACTTCTATAAGAAAAAAAACAACAACATCCTACCCCGCTGAGAATCGAACCACTGTACCCCCGATTGGCAGGTAGATACAAAAAACAAACAACAACTGAATTTCTTCCGTCATTGTTCTCGGATTAAAAAAAAATAATTGATGCCTAATAAAAAGACTTGTGACAAAAAAACAACAACAGTTGCCGTGCTGAGAATTGAACCACTGCCATTTGACTGACAGGCAGAGATGCTAACGACTACGCTATTGAGAACCCTGACTACTTGTGAGAAAAGTATGACCAAACCAAGAAACCCATATCAACGGATTAGACCTGAACCTACGTGTATCCATTAAATCAATAAAATACCAAGTCTCTCCAATTTCAATATAGTTTTCAACACTCGCCCAAGATGAACGTTGATCGCGTCGGGATGTACGCTCGTACGGAACAAGGGAGGAAGACGGAGAAAGGGTTCAAATCAGGGGAGATGACTCGCAAATACAGAAATTATGTTGACGGATAAAAAAAATCCTAGGGAAAATTTATCCGTCAGTATCGACGGATAAACACTTCGTTATTTTATTTTTTTCCCCTGATATTTTTCACTGTTCACTGCGGAAGTGGGTGTGTTGTTTTTGTCATGACAATGACCACCCTTGTTGCTCTACTGAATGGGATATGTAGTGTGTAGCCTGGGGAATTATTTATGCATGAACTCAATGTGTTGCAGGAGTGTGTGATGCTCGGTTTGCTGTTCTCTCCTGAAACACGGCTAGGCCTGCGATTTCCATTATGTCTTCATGGTCCGAAGAAACATTTCTGCAGTTTATTGTAATTTATCGTTCCACAGAGCGTTTGTGGAAAATCAAATGCAGGGATTATAGCAATAAATTTTCAAGAGAAAAGGCTTTCGAAAAACTTGTCGACTTTTGCAAACAACTGGATCCCAGTGCGAACAGAGACACCGTTTAAAAAAAAACGACAAAAAAACCTGATGAGTTCTTTCAGAAAAAAACTAAAGAAACAAGAGCAGTCAGTTTTTGTTAGGTGCTGGAGCTGATGAAATTTATCGTACCAAAATTATGGTATTTTAAAAGTCCTCAGAAAAGGTTCTTATCTCCTCCAGAGAATTTGTATGTGAGAACACACTCCTTTTTAAAAGCTAGTTTTTGACCAAATACGACGTTGTTTTCTTTTCTTGTTTTTCAAAATAACGGAAATTGCTAAATTATCAAGCAGTTCCTCTGTCACCTATTGTATGTATTGATTGCCGTGTGTCTGCTATTTGCTCAACACGTGTCTGCTTGAATGTGGACGGCCTGCAGTCGGACCGTAACGTGTATTAGCAAACCTTTTCGTACGGTGGACTGCGAGCCGAGTGACGACTGAAACTGATCCGGTCTGAAAAACTGATCCGGTTTGACTGTACGTGTAATACCCCCTAAAAGTATCAAATGCACTAGTTCGTGAGCTGGCTGAGAAAATGCTGTATTAACTCAACTATAGGTCATACCAAGGCTAATTAGAGGCCGGCAGAGTTTCAAGGTCCAACATACTCGAGGCATATAATAATTTAATAATGTCCCTTTAGGGTTAGAGTAAAACTCGAACGAAACTTTACTATAGTACTTGAATTGACGAAATATTATAAAAACCACAGAAAAACTGTGGGGTCGCAGCAGGGCTATAAGCAAAATGTTAAAATCGGGCAAAAAGAAAAAGTTGTATGTAGCAAAGCCCCGTGTAAGAAATAATACCCAAACGATACAATGCAAACTTATGTACATCAAAATCATTTTCACCAATGGCCATGAATACATTTTTTAAAAGCAACATGTCGCATATGGTGATGGAGGATTTAACAGTACAGGCAATCTTATGTTAACGAGCCATGAGTAAAATGTAATTGCCCGATTAACTCATGATTAAACCAGAAGGCCCACATCCCATCGCAGACCCCTTGAAACCACCTCTGAAGGCATTTTACCACTGTATCTGTAAGTTCCTTGACATCTCTAACCCCTCGCACAAGCCTTCTCCCCGAATGCAAAGGCGTTTTGTCAAAGTGAAAGCGTTTTGTCATTGGATAGCAGACTGCCAGGCGAGGAAGGCATTTTGAAACATCACATAGTTCACATTTATTTTAAAAATTATCAAATTTTAAGAAACAATTTTGTAAGCATTTAAAAAGGGGATGGAACCCTATCCAAATATATTTTAGCGCCAAATTCGTCTGCTGATAGGCCTAAATACGGGTAAATCTACAGCTGCTAAAAATGCATTTCTCTGCCCACTGCATTTTGGTATCAGCTAAGATAGATAAGATGAAACTTTATCCAGAGGCTGGGAATTTGGTTATACAGCTCCATCATTACTACACACATAACTAACACACTGAAAATGGACACCTAACGACAGCTGTCTACAGAAGCATTTGTCTACACATTATACCCCGCATACATATTGGGCTCAGGCACGCACACACTAAATCGACATCCCTGACTACGTTCATAGATCACAGCATAGGCCTACGTCATTAGGAGAAGCCTCTGAGTGTGTGGGGGTGGTATTCACGAATGCCACGTTCTGAGGCGAATTGCAGATTGTATGAAGCTTTTGACAATTGACAAACTTAAATTTTTAAAATTTAACTTTGTCTTTGGTAATTTGGAGTATACTGGCGACACACTGAGATAGTGATGGCGCGCCACAGATGAATGGCACATTGGATTAACACAAGAGATTATACGCTTTCAAAAAAAGGGGGGGGGGAAAGAAAGCGTTTAAAGGCGACACAGAATAACAGTATTCTCTTAAAAACTTATGAAAATGATTAAATAGGAATAGATAAAAAAAAAAAAAAAGAAGTGCATAGGTGGGGAAGGTATATATCCCCGATGCACCTTGCATAGGTAGGGAAGATATCCCCTGCCTATGCAATCCTATGTAAAGTGCATAGGTAGGGAAGATATCCCCTGCCTATGCAATCCTATGTAAAGTGCATAGGTAGGGAAGATATCCCCTGCCTATGCAATCCTATGTAAAGTGCATAGGTAGGGAAGATATCCCCTGCCTATGCAATCCTATGTAAAGTGCATAGGTAGGGAAGATATCCCCTGCCTATGCAATCCTATGTAAAGTGCATAGGTAGGGAAGATATCCCCTGCCTATGCAATCCTATGTAAAGTGGGGAAGATATTTCTTGTGTATTAGTTAGGAAAAAATATTTTTGTCCTTGCATGTTTCTTTGGTCGCAAAGCGATTTCTTGTATAACACTTTGTGTCACAAATCCCAGACTGGGAGATGTAATAGTTTATGACAGGACAACAATCACGAACAAACAAGTTTAACACTTAACAGAACAATCCATCAGACTCACACATTTATTAAACATAATTATACAGATAATAGCGCAATTACATACATTATATTATTGAAATTAACTGCCGTACAACGGCCTTATTCTCACATGCACTCTTCCTCGGATCCACAACCCGGTAGTTACTTCCTAAAGGCACTTCGGCCTCAGCCTCTCCCCTCAGGGTCTTAATAGCACATTAATAATTCACTGGCACCGCAGTCTCTCAATATCACCTTCCTATTGTCATACACCTTAGCATTCCCCTAGCACCTCAGCAGGGCAACAACACATTATCATTTCAATAGCCCCTCAACATGGCAATAGTACATTATTAGTTCACTAGCCCATCAACATGGCAATAGTACATTATCACATTCACGCTCATATCTACGTCCCTGTCCGTGGCCTGACTGCCACGACTTTATGTGCCTCTACTGTCCTGCGCTGACAGCCTCACTTCTGGCCTATGTGTGGCCTCCGGCCCTATGCTGGCCTATCCCCTGTGCTCATCGAGGTGGCTCTGCGGCCCGTCCCCGACACCTACAAGAATAACATTACATTGGTATAATGCCATACCATTTCTATTCACTCCACCTCTCCTTACAACCCATGAAGCGTACACACAATAGTTCACATTTCACTCACCACACATTTTACGGTAACACACCTCCATCGGAGTACACACTACTCACTCGCGCTACAAATCCATGAACTCACTTTCATCTATCGCTCATGGCGCACACTGCTATATCCAATATCAAGGACTTCCACATTCCTCACATATACTTATTTACATCATGGTAATAGACGAATATAATATAATACATCAATCATAATTATCAATCAACGTTCTACCTACCAGTCATCACTGGAAAAACTCTCTCACTGGTCTCTCGACTGCTCCCCTTATGTTCGCCCGCTGGGCTCTTACTAGCGTCCGTTCAGTAGGACCTTCTAACTTGCAGTGATAGTAATACAGCGCTTTCGCCTCATTCAGACCCCCACCACTCATAACATGCACGCTTTCCTTACTTGTCTTCGTGCGTTAATTTTACTCTCTTCCTTTCACGTCTTTCCCCACTTGTCTGCCGTGAGCCCTTCTTACTCTACACCCGCTCTGTAGCAATCCCCTTAATTGCACTCACTCCACTCGTGACACTTTGCTTAGGGAAGATATTCCTTTCTTTTTGTGCTTTCCCTAAGTGGGGACAATACGGTAGCTATTCTCCGTGAATTTAATTTGCATGACAGAAACAATATTACCTATATATATATAATCTGTATAAGCAGGGAACTAGTTCTTCCACAAAGCAAAATAAGACAAAGACAAAGGGCCGACATCAAAATGTCTTCCCCATACTTGAATATCTCCACTACGAATGCAAAGGGCAAACCAGTACAGTACTTTTGGGCGGGTTTTCTCAAGAATTTGGTCCTTAAACCCAGTTTCGCTAGATCCACTAACATCATGCTTACAAAGAAATATCATTTACAAAAACTTCAATCATCATGTTCTTCCAAAGTTGTAACTAATAGGCTGAAAACTCCAACTAAACTGAGTTACAATACAATAAACAGGCAATAAAGGAAAGAAAGGAAGAACACACAGGCGAGGGGGCACCAGGGAACTGGGCTATGGAAAATGGATAAAACTGATTCCAGATTAGTGGGTCACGCCTACAGAGAAGCCAAATGCAAACAGTGTCACTTATTTCTGTATATGAATTATGCATTTAATGCTGGAAGCCTGTTAATCTTTTGCCTTTCAAAAACGCTATGTAATTTGATAACATGCAAGCCAATTACCCCAAAAACTTTTTTCCCAAAAAAAAATCTGCAACATTATGCCTCAGTTTATAACCTTCAATAGAATGAGATGTGAGAAAAGACTAGAAAGTAGGAAGAGATGCCCAATCAGAATACTTCCATAGACAAACGCACTGGTGTTTTCAACAACATGGCATTTCTTTTCCCTGCTGAAATTTCCATAATGATACAAATATACAAGTTGGCAAGTTAGTCTTAAATATGGATCCAGAATGATAACATACATACACACATACAAATAATAATAGTAATAACAATAATAATAAATAAATAAAAAAAAAACAAAAAAAGGTCTGGTTTATCCCCACCCTCTTCATTAATTTACATAGCCACAGAACTGTGTAGTAGTGACCATATTGCTCCTATAGTTTTCTATGGTCTGTTCAGGCACTGTTGCTTCCAACACGAAAAGAAAGAAAGAAAATTATTGTTTGATTTGTATAATATTTCGCTTATCCTGAGATCACTAATGTAACAAAAGGTTCAAATGACAAACAGTCGACTCACGTACAGCATATTGAAACAAAGAAACAGAAAAATCATTTTGCTTAAACCCCTCTTAATTTTAAAAATTTTCTATTCACCATTTTCTTAATTAAATGCATAGCTAGTAAAGATAATCCATATATTATGTAATTTGTGTAATTAGGGAACTAGACCTTTCCATAAATGAAGACACGATCAAGACCAAGGGCCTATGACAAGCTACCTTCCCCATGCTTGAATATCTCCACCACGAAAGCAAATGGCAAACCAGTATTAAATGTGGCATGCACTGGATATTCAATTATTGTGTGAATGATAGATTTATATCTTCCCTACTTGTACGAATCACATAAATAAGTAATCTTGTTTCTGCCATGTAAATTAAATTCATGGAAAAATATCTCCCCTATTGCCTCCATCTAGGCAAGGCACAAAAAGAAAGAAATATCTTCCCTACCGAAGCAAAGTGTTGTACAAGAAATATCTTCCCTACCGAAGCAAAGTGTTGTACAAGAAATGTCTTCCCTACCGAAGCAAAGTGTTGTACAAGAAATATCTTCCCTACCGAAGCAAAGTGTTGTACAAGAAATGTCTTCCCTACCGAAGCAAAGTGTTGTACAAGAAATGTCTTCCCTACCGAAGCAAAGTGTTGTACAAGAAATATCTTCCCTACCGAAGCAAAGTGTTGTACAAGAAATGTCTTCCCTACCGAAGCAAAGTGTTGTACAAGAAATGTCTTCCCTACCGAAGCATAGTGTTGTACAAGAAATATATTCCCTACCGAAGCATAGTGTTGTACAAGAAATATATTCCCTACCGAAGCATAGTGTTGTACAAGAAATATATTCCCTACCAAAGCATACTGTTGTACATGAAATATATTCCCTACCGAAGCATAGTGTTGTACAAGAAATATATTCCCTACCGAAGCATAGTGTTGTACAAGAAATATATTCCCTACCAAAGCATACTGTTGTACATGAAATATATTCCCTACCGAAGCATAGTGTTGTACAAGAAATATATTCCCTACCAAAGCATAGTGTTGTACAAGAAATATATTCCCCACCGAAGCATAGTGTTGTACAAGAAATATATCCTACCGAAGCATAGTGTTGTACCAGAAATATCTTCCCTACCGAAGCAAAGTGTTGTACAAGAAATGTCTTCCCTACCGAAGCAAAGTGTTGTACCAGAAATATCTTCCCTACCGAAGCAAAGTGTTGTACCAGAAACATCTTCCCTACCGAAGCAAAGTGTTGTACAAGAAATATCTTCCCTACCGAAGCAAAGTGTTGTACAAGAAATATCTTCCCTACCGAAGCAAAGTGTTGTACCAGAAATATCTTCCCTACCGAAGCAAAGTGTTGTACAAGAAATATCTTCCCTACCGAAGCAAAGTGTTGTACAAGAAATATCTTCCCTACCGAAGCAAAGTGTTGTACAAGAAATATCTTCCCTACCGAAGCAAAGTGTTGTACAAGAAATATCTTCCCTACCGAAGCAAAGTGTTGTACAAGAAATATCTTCCCTACCGAAGCAAAGTGTTGTACCAGAAATATCTTCCCTACCGAAGCAAAGTGTTGTACAAGAAATATCTTCCCTACCGAAGCAAAGTGTTGTACAAGAAATATCTTCCCTACCGAAGCAAAGTGTTGTACAAGAAATATCTTCCCTACCGAAGCAAAGTGTTGTACAAGAAATATCTTCCCTACCGAAGCAAAGTGTTGTACAAGAAATAAGCACTTCGCACAGGTAGGGGATACCTTCCCTATCTACGCAAAGCGCCTAAGCAGGGAATATCTTCCCTACCTATGCACTTCCTTTAAAAAAAATGTAGGACGAGGAGAAAAAGAATAATGAATGAGGAATATGAAGAGCAGAAGAGAGATGATAAAATCAGGACAGAAAAAATCCACCAACCTGTGCTTTCTCTAGTTTCTTTGTGCTACTCCTTGAGACCTCACCAAGGCCCAAAAATAGAAGAGGACCAGATCCGGCGACACGAACTTTGCAAGTCCTTCCGCCGCCCAGACTCAGTATGAAATGACAAACCTCTTGGGTCGTGGCCTAGGCGCCCTTAGGTCGTGGCCCAAATGAGTCACAGTCTAGCCAGGTCAGTCAAATGCATTAGCTGGTTTCGCTTCACCGGTTTGGAAGCAAAAAGTGAACAATGAATTCATTCAAACACAGGCGAATTTCTCTTCTTTTCGCGATGATGTTTTCTCTTTTTATTATAAACAGCCTGTACACAATAAGATAAAATATGATAAGATAAGATAAGATAAATTTTATTCGTCCTTGTACAAGGAAATTTGTTTTGATCATTGAATACATAACAATACAGTTACAGAAGCAGAAAGTATGATACATAGCGCGCACTCACACATATATATACACACACTGATAAATTAACTAAATTAACAAAATTAACAGTGCACACATTATGCTTCCCTAACTAAAACACATTGACCTGACACGCAGGACATAATTCAACTGTGCACAGATTACGATCAAGATGACGACATTATTGTAACATCCTAGTTGATGATGGAATAAACGATTTAAAGTAGCGCTCAGTTTTACTTTTCTTTGACAACAGCCTTAAACTTCTTACAGATCTTATATATTCCTTGTTCAGGGGATGTTGGGGGTCATTTATAATAATATTAGCTTTTTTAATACAAGCACCAGTGTACAGCTCATCAAAATATGGCAGATCACAGATACAAATTTTGGATGCTTTTTAAAATAAATTATTGATCTTATTTTTATCTTTTTGTAAGATGTTTCCTCCCCAACAGACAACTCCATACATCAAAACGCTCTGAATAGCCATGGTGTAAAATATTTTCAGAATGCTTTTGCTAACTTTTAAAAAGCGGAGCTTTCTGAGGAAATACATGCGCTGGTTGGCTTTCTTGTATACATATGTTACATGCGCATGCCAGTTAAGCAATGAATCAATAGTAATGCCAAGATATTTGGCCTCTGTGACAATTTCAACCTCTTCATTGTTGATAGTAAGAGGGCAAACAGGATCGTTGTTATTTTTCCTAAAGTCAAAAACAAGCTCTTTTGTTTTCTTAACATTCAGTAGAAGATAGTTGTTATTACACCAAAAATGAAAGAATTGTACAATGTTAGAATATTCGTGGCCAGAGTTAGGTAAAAGGCCTAAAATAGCAGAGTCGTCGGCAAATTTAAGAAGGTAAACAATCTAGCCGCACTGAGCTACAGAGGGTGACGTTGAACCAACGGGTCTTTGCGTTTAACGCAGAGTGTTCACCTGCCTATGGAATGCCAAAAAAATCGATACCTAAGGTTGTTGGCCTCAACAAGCTTGGTACATGTAAATAAATTTAAAAGGAATGTCATGCTATTGGTTTATATACTTCATTTGTAATTCTTTTGCATGTTACTTATTGTAAAAAAAAAAAAAATGGAATCCGAAAACTCAAGAAATGGACTAGAGACTAGACACAGTCAGTGATGTCACCCGTAAATTGCACCAATAACAGAAACACAAGATCAAGATCCAAACCGTTCTTTCACATTTTCAGTAAGAATCCAGGCCTTTTAGGCTTGTTCTCTTTCTTGTAGGCCTACACCCTAGAGATTCCATTTGACTGAGTTACAAAGCCAGAACAAGCATACCTTTCTTATTATAGGCCTCTCTGTGTATACGATCTGTACACTGTCTCATTGGGAGCAGTACAAAATGGCAGTTTGAAGTCACAGCCCATTATAAAAAGCAGGTGTTTGTCGCAGAGCTTACTTGCAATTCGCTACAGAACGTTTATATTATGTAAGAAGATAATTCGCTAACTTACTCAATGCCAAAAAAGCAGTAACTAAAGTGTTGGCCTCAGCAAGCGTCGAAAAAAAAGGCGGGGGAGGGGGTATGGGGAAGAAAAAGAGATATATCGTGAAATTCGCTTTCACTGGAGATTTTTTTAATGTAAAAACTTTTTGACAAATTCACCAAAATTCATTACAGATCTTTATAAAAGAATTATTGAGAATTTTACCAATGTAATCAAGTTTATACGACACTAGGTCTAGATCTAGATCTAGATCTACGTAACTCTGTAAAATTTAAATTGATGAAGCTCCTAATACCAAACATATATAAAGTACCCAAAGAGACCAATGAAAGGAGCAAAATGGCCATTATCATGCACCGTAAGACCCAAACTCAAGCTCAAAAGTGCAATATTTATTATGCTCATTGTAACAACGGAATCCAAAAAAAAAAAAACAACAAAAAACAAAAAACCCCTCAGGAATAGACAAGAAACGCTGCCAGTGATGTCACCGGTCAATTGCACCAATAACAGAAACACAAGATCGAGATCCAAACCGTCTTTTCACGTCCTCCCTAAGAATCAAGACTTTTTAGGTTTATCATCTCATTGTTATTGTACTCCATAAAGATAAGATGTGACTAAGTAACGGAACCAGCACAAGCTTACAATAATTGTTATAATAAGCCACTCTCTAAAAACGATCTGCCCTTTCTCCCTCACGGCAAAATGGCCGGTAGGAAGTCAACACAGTGCCCAGCAGGGCGGTGCGGGGCGGAGCATGTTGGAAATGCGAATATCGATTGTTCAGGTAACACCAGAATCGATGCGTTTCCCAGTGGCAAGAACCTCCTCAGGTGAAGCGAGGCAGATGACGATTTTCATGCTAGATTCACAGCAAACATGGTCTCCCTCTCAATTATGTTTTTGTTGCGTTTAAAAGTACTTTAAATATATATAAGTACTTTACAAGTACCTCGCCTTCCTTATGAGGGCTTGCCAATTTTATATCTTTGTATTACACAAAACCAAGTGATGTGTCAGAAATAAAAAGAAAGAAACAAAAAACTCTGCTAAAAATAATATTGTCATGATATCCTCCTCAGATCTGAAATTCTGTGTAAAAAAAAAAAAACACAACAAAAAAAAACAACAACAAAAAACAACAAAAACAACAACAACAACAAGTTATCCAGACCATATGTCAGGAGCAGAGTTAGGGTCTTGGGGAGCATTCGACTGCACGAGAGGCAGCTAACTCACACTCGGACACAACCACACAAGAAAAGTATTAAACAACTAGAGGATCTATATATGTCAGGCCGGTCAGGCCATGTTTTACATAAATATTAATAAACAAAACAAAAGACAATAGAGGTATATTCAAAGCAATAAATTCTAATTACTAACTTAATTATTGATACTCATGTAATTATGGTTCCTTATTGGATGTACTGCAATCAATAGCAAATAGATATATTATACGAAACTAGATATCAATTTAAAGTGACTGTTGAGTCGCCACTGGCCAGTCGCCAGGCAAACTCTCCCTAAATCATATGGGCTTGAATGTTAGGAGAGCCCAGTACGTTCCAATATGATCAGACCATGTCGACGTATGACACGCTCCACTGGTTTCGTCTGAGCACACAGATACTCTGGTCTCTCATAAAATCTCTGTAGCATATTAACATGGAAAACCTTACTTGATCCCTCAATGTGGATAGCGTAATCTACCTTCGAAACAACTCGCTCAATAACATAAGGACCCTTCCATGTCATCAATAACTTATTATGGTCCGTAGGTAATAACAACAGAACCTTGTCTCCTGGCTTAAAAATTCTCAGTTTGGATCCTCTATCTTTATAGTTCTTTGCTCTTGCTGAAGCGATACCAGACGCTTCTTCCGCAATATTCTGAAGAGGAGCCTGGGGTGTACGACCCTTATGCGTCGTCTTTTGGCACGCACTGCACGTCTTACAATACACTCGTACATCTCTGTGGATGGATGGCCAGTAAAAATTCTTAAGAACCCTTTCTTTGGTTCTAGCTATACCCATATGACCCGCTAATGGGACATCATGTGCCAAATGCAATACTGTTGCGATTAGCAACGCTGGCACAACGACCTGCTTTAAAACGGAAGCCACCGTAACATACTTACGGAACAGAATGCCCGCCTGGATAACAAAGGAAGACGACCCGTTCTTATATTTCCTCGTTTTCTCCGTTCGCGCCTCCCCAAAACATGGACTCAATGATGGATCCTCCTTTTGCAATCTCGCCAACCGCTCTGGTGTGATATCCAGGTTGACCGCTGGCGTTGCCAAAGGTCTAATCTTATTCCTATCACCTACCTGTCGACGTGTCTCGACTGCGGCACAAAAGTCAATACCTTTTGATTGTGACCATGCCTGCACATTTTCCTGGGAAGGGGAAACTACCCGAGACACATTACCAATGATGAGCTGGGCGCCTGGAAAACAACCAACGACTGCGTCGACTTCCCCGCTAAGGAAAGGCGTATCTATCACTATCTTTGCCAATGGTAATTTCTCAATGGCCCCTGAAAATTGTATGCATGGTGTCACGAGCAGGTGAGCTGGGATCAGTAGTTACGGGGGAAGGGGGTCGAGTAAAGTTAACCCACGGCCCACGGGTAACGAAAAGCGTGCATGTTGTGAGTGGGGGGGGGGGGTCTGCATGAGGCGAGAGCGCTGTACTACTATCACTGCAAGTTAGAAGTTCCTAGGGGACGGACGTGAGTGAGAACAGTCGGGAGATTGTGACAGTGTTTTCCAGTGATGACTGGTAGGTGGAAAGATGATTGATAATTATGATTGATGTATTATATTCGTCTACGACCAGGATGTAAATAAGTATATGTGAGGAATGTGGAAGTCCTTGATACTGTATATAGCAATGTGCGCCATGAGCGATAGATGGAAGTTAGCTTCATGGATTTGTAGCGAGAGTGAGTAGGGTGTAATACGGTGGAGGTGTTACCATAAGATGTTTGGTGAGTGAAATGTGAACTATTGTGTGTACGCTTCATGAGTTGTAATGAGGGGTGAAGTGATTAGAAATGGTATGGTTGTCAAGAACAGATTTGATTCATAAATGTTTCCACTGAGTAAATTTTTGTGAGAGAGCAGTGAGTAATTTTTACAAACGTAATTATTGTGCGAGCCAGCATAACTTGGTCTCGTAAGCGGTTTGTTTTGAACAGTTTTTTTCCTGATGGATAGACAGAAGGTGTGGGGAAGGATAGACGGACAGCGTAGGTGTGCATGACTGAGCACTTTTTATATCTCGTGTTTTGAACTAGGTTTAGTAGAGAGGGAAGGGGTGAGTAGGAATTAAATGTTATTGAGACGTCTGTTAACGTACAGAAAATCCGTGATCCAGAGTAAAAGCTCGGGGTTTTGAACATGTTAAGAATTTATTGCTATAAAATTACATTTTATTGTCTTGAGTGATTCGACCTTTGATGTCGACCCAAGGTCGTTGCGTAGGGCTGTTACTTAAAATAACTCGGTTCGGCAGCTGAGCTAGAGGTGGTTGCACCAATCAAATGTATGAATCTGGACGGAAGGTCGAGACATAGCTTTAGTATTTAAACCCGTGCAGAGCTTAGATAGATGCCACATGTAGACAATCCATTTACGAGGTGGACGGCGAGCTCTCAGCCAGATGAGAAGTCATAGAGACGCAGCGATGGAGCTGATATGTACAGTGATGGAGCATTGTCAGAAATCTACGCTCCTGAGCCCAAGCCTACTTGTTTGAGCATTAAACCCACAGCGCTAATATCAACAGCCCTCACATTGTGAGGGCCGAATGGTGAGCTAAAGATTTTAATTCCATGCTGAATTTACAGCCACCTACACATGTAGACTGTTGACCAGTACTGCCAGACCACATGCATTTCCCGCGACCACGTGTGAACTACACCAGAGCGCGCCTGGCAGAGACGCTATATAAATATGTTTTAGTATGAAGAGAGATAGAACTTTAAACCTTACAGGATCCGTCGCCCTCGGGCGCGGATTCTTTTGAATGTAAATTTATTGTGACTTAGATAACTTCATATTACATTGCCTTAAGTACTTCATAGTTGCTCCTCAGCTTAGCTGAGCATTTTCAGTTGCTATTGTATTCGTTATCTATTGTATATTTTATCTTTGAATTTGTTAGATATATAAACTTTGCAGTCTGTTACTCAAATTGATTTATTTAGTTTTTAGAGTGAAAGTTGTTTAATTGTTGTTTTTTTTTTGTGCTCGTGTGATTGGGAAGCGGACCTCTTGATCTATATTCCCCAAAATCCCGATCCGCGACAATGGTATTATACCAATGTAATGTTATTTTTGTAGGTGCCGGGGTCGGGCCGAAGAGCCGCCTACGGTGAGCACAGGGGATAGGCCGGCATAGGGCCGAAGGCCACACATCGGCCAGAAGTGAAGCTGTCGGTGCAGGACAGTAGAGGCACATGAGTCGTGGCAGTCTGGCCACAGACAGGGATGTATATATGATCGTCAATGTGCTATTAAGATGTATTACTGTGACATGGATGTAGTACTGTGCGAATGACATATTCATGTGAATTGAAATATTAACGTGCTATGGCCACGTGAAGTGTATAGGAGGCTAAGGTGTATTGCCATAGGGAGGCGCTATTGAGAGACTGTGGTGTGAAAGAATATTAGAGTGTCATTAAGACCCTGAGTGGAGAGGCTGAGGCCGAGGTGTCTTTAGAGTAATTACCGGGTTGTGGACCCGAGGAAGTGTGTTTACGGAAGAAGGCCGTGGACGGCAGTTAACTTGAAGAATATAATGTATGTATGTAATTGCACTGTTATCCTTATCTTTATATTTATGTTTAATAAATGTGTGAGTCTGATGGGTTGTTCTGTTAAGTGTTATACTTGTTCGTTCGTGATTGTTGTCTTGTTATAACCATCGCATCTCCCAGTCTGGGATTTGTGACACTGGGGGCTCGTCCGTTGTGACACTTGTCCGTTTAGTTTACCTGTGGTCATTTTGACATTGTGTATTCGTCATATCTAGTTGTTTTTCTGTTGTGATAAGAATTTGTGCTGTTGTCTTTGTTCGTGGGATGAATGGAAATTTCATGATATGATTTATGTATATTTATGAATATGTATTGATGCATGTATTGCTATAAATGTGTACTAATGTGTACTTAAATTTTTCAGAGAGACAGTGTGTGTGCCAGCCTGAGAAGTCAAGCGGCCAGAGCTCCGATTATGTCGAGGAGTTAGGCTCAAAAGTTGAAAGTTAAGTGAAACTGAAATTTTGTGCCCTGGATTGTGGGCTGTTCCTTTAATCTGTCTTTTTCCCTGTTTTTGCTGTTTTTGTTGTCGTTATAGATTATACGGGCGGTGGCGCGGGTTTGTTGTGGTGAACTTGGTTTATCCTCTTCGGGAGGTCCAGGCTAAACTTGGAGCCACGCTCATCACAGTGAACAGTTCTGTAGGGCTTTGTTATTGTTTAGTTGTAGCGCCGATATCTTCTCTGTTTCTACAGGAAGACGTATTCTCTTGTCCCCTCTCTGACCTATCTGTAGATACGTTCTTTTTTTCAGACTCTGTTCTTGTTCGTACCTTGTAGTGTAATCGGCGTAGTTAGGTTGCATTTTTTTTTTCCCATTATAGTTTTTTTTAGAACCTTTGTCCTAGTCTGGTTCGTTGTCCTTGATGTCCTTGTGGTTCGTCTACTGAATTTCCTCATCGTTGTCTTTTCTATTCTCTTTTGTTATTTAATAGTGCTATACATTTTATGAACATAGATTAGTTAGAGAGAGTATGCTGTAAAATGTTCAGTTAGGTGTGTTTCTGAATTGCATTTGAAAATAGTGCTTGTTATTGTAGTGGCATAGTTTCAGGTCTCGGGATACGGCGGGTATAGTAAGTGCATAGATAGTTATTGCATTGCATATTGTATCATAATAAATCCGTGGAATGGCGGATCTCCGTGAGCTCATGAAATTGGGTACGGAACTTGGCCTTGAAGGCGTAGAGCTACGCGGCTGGATTAAAGAGCAGCAGGCGGAATTGCGCGAGGAGCGTGCTAAAGATAGAGAGCGAGAAAAAGAGGCTCAAGAGCGGCAACAGGAGAGAGAGGCTAAGGATAAGGAGAGGGAAAGAGAAGCTAAAGATACAGAACGGCAGCAGGAAAGAGAGGCTAAGGATAAGGAGCAGGAAAGGGAGTTAAAGTTAAGGGAGATAGAAGCTCAAGAACTGGAGATAGACGCGCGAGTAAGAATCGCGGAATTGGAACTCAAGAAGAATGCGCCAACAGAAACAGTTGAGCGGCAGGGGCAAAACAAAGGTGGCGTTAGGATTAAGCTGCCTACGTTCGACGACCGGAAGGACGATATAGACGCCTTCCTTTACAGGTTCGAACTTAATGCACAACTGCAGTGGGGGGACAATAAGCAATTATGGTCCACGTACCTGGCGTCCTTATTGCAGGGGCGAGCGTTAACCTACTTTAAAGAGTTACAGCGCGAAGACGTGCAAGATTACGATAAGCTGAAGGCTTTGCTGCTTCGCCGATTTGCGCGTACCGAGGAATATTTCCGGGAGCAGTTTAGGCGAGCACGTGCGGATACCAGGGAGGACTTTGCTGCCTTCGTCGCGAGATTGACGGAATATTTCGCGAACTGGGTAGACTTGGCGCATGTGGGCGCGGATTTTGCTAAATTAAAAGACCTAATGATCCGTGACCAGCTATACGCGTCGTGCCATAAAGATCTGGTGGCTTTTCTGAAAGAAAACGAACCCGCGACGGTGCAGGAGGCGTCAAAGTTGGCGGAAGCATACCGTACGGCACATCCGTCCAAACCAGTCGCGAGGGCGTACGTAAAGAATGCTGGTTACGTCGCCTTGGTTGAGGGGTCGCCGACAGGACATAAAGACAGGTCGCGTCAGCGTGGTGCCTATAACGGGCAAGCCCAGGGGCAACGTAGGGGGTATCACCAATCACCTGCATATGGATCCGGTAAGTTTGACCGAGCAGGAGGGCTAGGTCGCGGTAATGGCCGAGGGCGATTTGTGACCTTTGCCGATGACCGACGGCATAGGGACTTTAGTTCCGGTCGCGATGGGTCACGGGGACCCAGGGCTAGCGGAGCACAGGGAGCGGAATGTTGGACTTGCGGACGCCCAGGTCATTTTTCACGCGATTGTAGGACCGCGGATTGTTGGAACTGCGGAAGAGCAGGTCACATCAGGGTAAATTGTCCTGCAGGTAGGATAGCGGCGAACGTGGATGGTAATCACGGTAGCTCCACTCCATGTTCCCCTAATAAATTTCATCATGCGGCTGCGTGTGTTACATCGGACAACGGAGGCGGACAGTATTCTAAGTGTCCCAGTTGTGAGAAGTTATTATCTTCCGGTATTTTACCTTGTGGGAGAAAGATCCCCGTTATAAATTCATGTCATACAGGAGGTGGTCTTAGGGTTTATCCGGGGTTTGTTGGGGACGAACCGGTCTCGGTTTTACGGGATACAGGATCTACCGTTGTCGGAGTGCATAGGGACTGCATTCGGGATTCACAGCTTACAGGTAAGACTGTCCCATGCATACAATTTTCAGGGGCCATTGAGAAATTACCATTGGCAAAGATAGTGATAGATACGCCTTTCCTTAGCGGGGAAGTCGAAGCAGTCGTTGGTTGTTTTCCAGGCGCCCAGCTCATCATTGGTAATGTGTCTCGGGTAGTTTCCCCTTCCGAGGAGAATGTGCAGGCATGGTCACAATCAAAAGGTATTGACTTTTGTGCCGCAGTCGAGACACGTCGACAGGTAGATGATAGGAATAAGATTAGACCTTTGGCAACGCCAGCGGTCAACCTGGATATTACACCAGAGCGGTTGGCGAGATTGCAAAAGGAGGATCCATCATTGAGTCCATGTTTTGGGGAGGCGCGAACGGAGAAAACGAGGAAATATAAGAACGGGTCGTCTTCCTTTGTTATCCAGGCGGGCATTCTGTTCCGTAAGTATGTTACGGTGGCTTCCGTTTTAAAGCAGGTCGTTGTGCCAGCGTTGCTAATCGCAACAGCATTGCATTTGGCACATGATGTCCCATTAGCGGGTCATATGGGTATAGCTGGAACCAAAGAAAGGGTTCTTGAGAATTTTTACTGGCCATCCATCCACAGAGATGTCGATTATATTGTAAGACGTGCAGTGCGTGCCAAAAGACGACGCATAAGGGTCGTACACCCCAGGCTCCTCTTCAGAATATTGCGGAAGAAGCGTCTAGTATCGCTTCAGCAAGAGCAAAGAACTATAAAGATAGAGGATCCAAACTGAGAATTTTTAAGCCAGGAGACAAGGTCCTATTGTTATTACCTACGGACCATAATAAGTTATTGATGACATGGAAGGGTCCTTATGTTATTGAGCGAGTTGTTTCGAAGGTAGATTACGCTATCCACATTGATGGATCAAGTAAGGTTTTCCATGTTAATATGCTACAGAGATTTTATGAGAGACCAGAGTATCTGTGTGCTCAGACGAAACCAGTGGAGCGTGTCATACGTCGTCATGGTCTGAACGTATTCAGACATTAACAGTAATTTTTCAATGATTACGTCATTTTGGGTTAACTGCTAAACCCGCAAAGATGGATTTGGCATGTCCAGAGATAGTATTCTTAGGACATATCGTGGGTAGAGGTGTTCAGAGACCTGAAGTAACAAAAATTGACAAATTAGTAGGGTTGCAAATCCCTAAAACCAAGAAACAAGTCAGAAGCTTAGTGGGAATTTTGAATTATTACAGAAAGTTCATTCCAAATTTTTCCTCCTTGTCATCTTCTCTTACTGACCTTACTAAGAAGGGACAACCCGATAAGGTCCAGTGGACGTCTGAATGTCAGACAGCATTTGATAATTTGGTGACAGCATTATCATCGTCACCCATTCTGATATTACCCGATTTTCGATCTAAATTTATCCTCAGAACGGATGCGTCGGACTCTGGTGTCGGCGCTTGTCTTCTACAGGAGAAGAACGAATGTTTACATCCTGTATGATGTCACGAGCAGGTGAGCTGGGATCAGTAGTTACGGGGGAAGGGGGTCGAGTAAAGTTAACCCACGGCCCACGGGGAATGAAAAGCGTGCACGTTGTGAGTGGGGGGGGGGGTCTGCATGAGGCGAGAGCGCTGTACTACTATCACTGCAAGTTAGAAGGTCCTAGGGGACGGACGTGAGTGAGAACAGTCGGGAGATTATGACAGTGTTTTCCAGTGATGACTGGTAGGTGGAAAGATGATTGATAATTATGATTGATGTATTATATTCGTCTACGACCATGATGTAAATAAGTATATGTGAGGAATGTGGAAGTCCTTGATACTGTATATAGCAATGTGCGCCATGAGCGATAGATGGAAGTTAGCTTCATGGATTTGTAGCGAGAGTCAGTAGGGTGTAATACGGTGGAGGTGTTACCGTAAGATGTTTGGTGAGTGAAATGTGAACTATTGTGTGTACGCTTCATGAGTTGTAATGAGGGGTGAAGTGATTAGAAATGGTATGGTATTATACCAATGTAATGTTATTTTTGTAGGTGCCGGGGTCGGGCCGAAGAACCGGCTACGGTGAGCACAGGGGATAGGCCAGCATAGGGCCGAAGGCCACACATAGGCCAGGAGTGAAGTTGTCGGTGTAGGACAGTCGCAGCACATGAGTCGTGGCAGTCTGGCCACAGACAGGGATGTATATATGATCGTGAATGTGCTATTAAGATGTACTACTGTGACATGGATGTATTACTGTGCGAATGAGATATTCATGTGAATTGAAGTATTAACGTGCTATGGCCACGTGAGGTGTATAGGAGGCTAAAGTGTATTGCCATAGGGAGGCGCTATTGAGAGACTGTGGTGTGAAAGATTACTAGTGTGTCATTAAGACCCTGAGTGGAGAGGCTGAGGCCGAGGTGTTTCTTCCTTAATGCACAGTTTCAGTTCGACCAAGTTACCAGTCTGATATTGAGCCTCGAAGCTTGTGGTGCGAAAGTCCTTGCTATTATCAACGAATGAATCAATCGTTTTTTAAAATGTTCCCGAAGACAGACCCTCAGACACCTTGGATCACAAAATCTCCATCAGACAGCTCCAATCCACTCTTTATATTGTACGGTCCTGTCCATCTTATGAAAAACATCCGTAACAACTGGGTAACGGAAAAAACCAAAACACTCGACTTTTACCCCACGGATTCAAGTGAGCCCAAATCAGCACGGTGGTCAGATCTCCAGGACCTTCATAATCACGAGGCTATGACACTTGTAAAACTCTCAAGTCTCACAAAAGCTTCACTTAACCCCAGCAATATTGAAAAACAAAAAGTGTCTCTTGTCCTAAACGTATTTTCTGAAAGAACCAGTTCTGCTCTGAAATCATCTAGTGTCGCATCATTATCATGGAAGGACACAGCATTATTCATTGATGAAGTGTTGCAGCTGTGGAAAGTTTTCAACACCAAAACTCCAGTTCAGAGCATACACTTAAGGGATCCAGACAGAGCTGTGGTTGATTTGTCTGAAGAAGGAAATCGACAACTGAAAACGCTCCATGTTTGGGCCAACCACGCATTACAAATGAAACCATCCACAAACCCAAGAATGAAATCCCTCACAATTGACACAGCAGATGCTATCTTCTGGACCTGCAAGTGCCTCACTGACATCTGTCAATTCTTGTTGACAACGGAATCAGATGTTCATCACCAATATGTACCAATTGGTTTCTTTCAACAAGACGACATTGAGAAGCATTTTGCTCATTTTCGTATGTCGGCAGGATCCAACTACTACATCACCGCTCAGGATGTTGCACACACCCATGCCATAGACAAAACCAAGTTGATGTTGGAGCATGACCCAGAGATTGACTACTCCAAGTCAAGTCACATGTGCAGTTTATGCGGCAAGGAACTGACAGATGAGGAACTGTTGATCGTCGACGACATCCCAGTGGCAGCCAGTAGCCTGTCAGTTGATGAGAGGATGTCTCTCTTTTACATCGGGGGCTACATTGCTTCAAAACATAGCGAGTTGCGGGGAGATTTGGTATGTGTTCCCCAAGAAGTCAGATCTTTTACAGAATCACTTGACCGAGGGGGTCTGAGTTACCCATCTGAAAGTCTGTATCAACTCTTGATATATACCTATGTATTTTTTACTCAAAACTCGAAGGCCAGTTGTAGGGAAAGACTCAAGAATATTTTCAGTGAATTTCCGCTTTGTTTCATCTGGACATCAGTATGTGTACCACCTCATTATACAGGATTGTGAACATTTTAATGAAACGGTTCTGCTGTCAAGAGGAGGCTGACAGTTCAGTGCAACAACAACGCAGAAAGGTCGCAAAATTGTCGTCGAAGTGGGTGAGCTCACTAGCAGCAATATCTTCAGCACTTGGTGAGTTGAAATATCTGAAGACAATAATATTATGCACCTTTTTGACTGAGCAAAAACATTTTAATGAACATCTGATCCTCTAATGCCAGTGCCTCCGACTTAATGTACAATTACATAATATATCATGTGTTCAACCAGGTGTAAAATAGTCATTTTGATATTTGTACTGTATTTTCTCTTAGCCATCCATAATAATTGTTATGCTTTTTTTCTACCAACCTATCTAGATTTCTTCATCATAGAGATAACAAAATAAATATTATGGACTGTGAAATACAATCGTATCGCTCTCCAGCTTCTACTCCGCCTTTCTCTCTCACATCACGTCAGTGTTAATATTATGATCCATTAGGCCTCCGTCATTCATCCGCCTCTATGATGCAAAACAAAATGATAAGCAACAACTAGAACTCTGAAGTTTTGGAGTTGTGACAGAGAAGTGAAGATAAACATAAAGAAAATTATACTGAAATAGATTCACATTCCATAATATGAACAATCTTTCGTTTCAGACCCACGCACACCGTAGCATTTTGGTAACTGAGAAGTCACTAGGCTGGGCCTCCAATGAACCTGGCCTACTTTCCGGCTGGCTGGCCTGTATATCAGGCCGTCTAGACTGTAGCCTACCCATTGTGACCCACGACACAGTAGTCCGAGTCCCCGTTAGCGAACGTTTTTTCTTCTTTCCATTGTTCGCGTAGTGTATATGTGTATGTGTGTGTGTGTGTATATGTGTGTGTGTGTTTGGAGGTGGTAGTGGTGGGGGAGGGGGGGGGGGGTCTCCAGTGAAGGAGGACTACAAGGCGCGATAACTAGCGTGGGTAATTGCCACGGAGACATAACGTGACCATACGATTTCAGAAACAGCCTGCATAGCTGCATTTTTTCTCCAACATCAACATTTGTTATGTGCATTAGGCCCAAGGTTTGTGGATTCAAACTCTTCAAATTCTATGGAAAGGAAGGAAATGGGAGGAGGAGGAAGGCAGCACATTAAGCAAGAGAAGAAAGAAGGTGAAAACGTACATCAGCACATCTAAACGTGTGAACTGAGTGGGTCCGATTTAGATTCCTCTTCGTGTCGCAACCCTTAACTGAATGGGCGTAAAATGGCAGGAAAACGAATGCTACACGTTTTTGATTCAGCTTGCTCTCCGCTCGTGAACATTGGGCTGGAGGTAAGAACTGACGGGACACACCAGTCTTTCAATCTCAGAACAATGGAGAGTTTGCAACTATTGTTTTTGTTTTGGGTGAAAGGAAGACGCCATACCAGACATTACTGGACTCACAGTATATTCCAACGAAGAGAGGAATTCGATGAATATCATCATCTTCTGTGATGTACACTCGATTTGAGTAATTATCATCACTTTTGTCATACAGAGTTTGTCTTTTTTGAACCGCAGCAATAAGAGCTTCGTTTTGTGAAACGGAATCCATTGTAACTGAAGGCGCAGCTATCTCGGTCGTGTGTAGTAATGAAATTGCTGGAAGGAAACTGGAAGAAATTTTAATTGCGAGATAAAACCTTCGTGATCAGTTCAGCAACTGGGAGTGGCAGGGAAGGGACACGAAAGGGAAACTGACGCACTCAGTCTGCGATGATGAAATATTGAGACGCTTCCGGTGATTCGGCAAATGGGACTAAAGGTCAAGCTGAGGACAAGCGGGAACGGAGAGGAAATCGGATCCACTCAGTTTACACTGTAAGAATGGGGAAGGGGCGTAGCATGGAAGTCGACCCACATTGATATGGATTTTTCCCTTTTGAGGTACATGCCTTTGGCTTAGATCCATATTTTTCGTTTTGTTCTGCACACGTACCTGTAACCGTTTCTAAAGTCAAGAAAGGATTCAGCCCCAAATTATTCAGATTACATCATAATTATGAAATAATAGTGGAATGTTGAATACACCGACGTTACATTGTTTCCACAAGCAAGGCAGTGAAGGTACTGTGTAAGTACTCTGAAGTTTCATGAACTAAAAATGGCAAAAACAAACGAATACAATAGACGCAAGAAAACATTTCGCTCTAATCTTTGTTCAATTTCCATTTCGCGACATCCAAAAGAAACTATAAGTCGCACAAAACTGTAAACCAGGGAGAAAGACAGAGCACATTAAATTTCATTCTATCAAATGATAATAATTAGACCTAGTTTGACATATACGGTCTTTTTCCGTAAAATGGCAGTACTCTATCATGGAGGTGTAAGTCACTGAGACCAGTGGACCTGCACTTCCCCATTTGTATGTGTACTTGTGCTCAGTGCTGTCTCTTAATGGACCAGAAGTCATGTGGGTCGCCAAGAGAAAACGGCGAGCATGTGACCGACATTATATAAAGGTGACCCCCAAACGTGTGGAGGCCTTTATTTTCGGAGGATCTCAGCACTTAGTGTATGCACCTCTCTTTTCCTTCTTCTTAGTTTTCTTGTACTTGTTTTTCATGTGTTTTTGTGCTAGGGATTTCTTTCTTTTTAATTTTGCCCGGGCAGCCGGCATTGTCAGGCCTGCTCTTCTCGACTTTCAACCGCCAAGGTATCTTTAACGTGCGCAAAGTGCACACGGGCCCTCCGAGTTTTTTCGTCCTTATCCCAGAAGACTAGGTGCTCGATCCTACCTACAATAGCACCAATTACAGCATGCCTGCACCGAGCGGGAATCGAACTCGATACCTCCGGCATGAGAGGCGAGCATGAGCGCCTTGCCTCTCGACCAATGTGTCCCTAAACATTGACACGGTAGCTCTTTGACGAAAGTTATTAGGGGGGGGGGGGGGGGAGGTACTGTCTAATTTCAAAGCCAAATAGAGAAAATACTGAGTCGTGCTCACTGTTTAGCCGAGCCATACACCATGTCACTCTGACAACAACCTTCTTTGATTAGCTTATTAAAATTTTTGTAATGTAATGTAATATTATGCAATAATTAACCCGTAAAGCGATCAAATCCACAAACACACACATACACACACAATGATGTGCTCTAAGCCGCTGAAATAAAATAAAAAACAGGATTAACATAAGATCAATTCATCATGCTCCCAATCACAACAAACATAGTTTTAGTTCCTCGCTATGCAGCCTGTTCTCGTTGGCTGTGCTCCCGTCTAAGTAGGTCAGTTCACCTATTAGATCGACTCTGCCACAGAGATCAAGGTGCATCGGGCAATCCAGGTCATTTGCTTCAGTTACCTCAAGTTCGCAAGGTCGCCATGTTTAATTTGACGCACTGTCAACGTTCCGAGCAAGGTCGTTCGCCACAGGCCTCTATTAAAGGTCTCGGGTTTACTATGCTGAGGCCCCCGAGAAACAAAAGATCTCAACCTGCAGTTCATAATGTCGCGACCCGCGCAGGTGTAATGTGCTCCACTTATCTTCATCTCTGAGGCCTTACTTACTGTTTCATAACATGCTCTGCTATACAATAAATGCCTTTGTCTTTCACATAACTGCTTTAAAAAAAATTATTTATAGCCTTAAAAGGATGTACTATTCATTTATAATAAGCGTAATGAAACAGCACATTAAAATAGTGGGTCTCTGTTGAGGAACAAATTTGGAAGGAAAATCAATAGATGCTTTGTATACAAAAAAGTTACATGTATTGTTTTCAGAACACTTTGGGACATCCCAAACTGAACACTCAGATCAGAGATCAAAATGCTTTCCCCACAGTCTTCAACAGTCCAAATACCTTACTAAGTGTAACACTATCCCGGCCTTTTCCAAAAACAAGAAACACTCCATGTACATTTCAGCCCGTAGAATATTGCTGCCAAGTGGTGAAGAGACAAATTTAGTGTCGTCTGAAACTCCTGACCACCCCCCAGCGGTGCCTCAAGATCGAAGGAGATCAAACTCAGAAACGTGCAAGAATATTCGCTTGAAAATGAAAATGAAAATCTAAGGGATTCTCCTGTACATCTTATTTGGACCTTGATTTTAGTATTTATTGTTGTTTAATTGTTACTTCGAGAGGTTTTGGGGTGGGTGGGTGAGCGGGCTTTTTTTTTGGGTGGGTGGGGGGGGGGGTATGAGGAAGGCCCGACTGCAAGCGTCATAAACAGGCACGCAAAACGACGCCAAGGGGCGATGGGAAGGGGGAGCAAAGCCCCGAGTGTGTGAATTTGTGGACAAATCAATATTTCCCTAACTACTAACTAGCGATTACAGTTTGGCACACTATCTAGACCGTAATTTCAGTTCTTTTTACTTTATTGTTATGCCCATTGTTAAAAACAAAACAACAAGTACAGCAAAAAAAAAAAAAAATTCTTCTTATCAAAGAGTTACTGAGTTACTGCTTTCTGCACTCTTCAGAGCTGTTTGAATTCGTGCGGAAGTTTTTTTTAATTTTTTTAACAATGGGATTTAGTGGTGTGCATACATAATTTATAAATGACATCTCTGGCTCAGCCGCCTCTTGAAAATAAGAAACCAAAGAAACAACCTGTGTCCCTTCGTCGTCGGCATTTGTCTTGCGTCCCTGACCCTGTTGATTTCGATATAAATTACTTCCCAGCAGCGTAATATATTACCGCTAGCTGTGTTAAGTTTTTCTTTCACCGTTCACCTAGCCATTGACCATCCACTGCAGAGTGTAGCCCTCCGATAATGACTTCCATTCCTTTCTGTCAGTCTTCCTCATCCATGTCCTTCCCCCTCTCCTCTTAATAGCATCCTACCATCTTCTGGTTGACCTCGTGCTCTTTTTCCTGTCCCTGGTTACCATTCAGTGCAGCGTTTTGTCAATATCATTTATCCTTCCCATATGTCCAGCCCAGTTCCACTTTTGTTGTAACGTGAATATTACTATGTCCGTTAGCTTTGTTTGTTTGCGTATTTCAACGTGGGGAATTTTATCTTCCAGTTTGATGTTACTATAATACGAAAATATTTAATGGGGAAAAAAAATGGAGAAAACATGCTCAAGCACTTCCCTAAGAAAACCACTTGATAGCCTAATTTTTCATAAAGCTACGGCTAAGAAAAGTGGATGAGAGTCCAGGCTTGGAGACACGTCGCACGCGGAGGGTATACAGCAGAGACCTTGACAGTACATGTATACAAATTACCTGTAAACATCACACACACCGCTGACACTTCAGTCCAAAACATCTGGAGCGTCTGAAGCTCCTTGGAGCGCCTAGCTAGGAATCAAAACCTTCTTTAAGTAAAATTCTATAGGCAGGTTTTCTTGCTGCGAACGAAAGAAAGCCTATACAATGTTATTCAATGAACAAACAGTGAAAGAAACCAGAGACCCTCCATAGATGGCGAGACAGGCAACAATGCGTGAAACGGCGTATGTAGGTCAAACAAACATGTGGGGAACACAGAGATTCAATAAACCTGTTCTCAGTACTAATAGGGCAGTCTCTGGTAATGCGCACAATGGCTAGACGACGTAAATAGTGTTTGTATTACACTGATTGAAAGGAACAAACGATAAGGTTTATCATTTTTATACATCTAACTAAATGTGGGAATAAACTGTGTTTTTTGTTGTTTATAAATCAGTAGGCCTATAGTGTACACTTAAGCTGTGTTTTCATGTGTACGGGAAAGGAAACGGCAAAAATCCATCAAGTAATTTATTACCAAGAAAGAGGGTTTCCATGTGTGCGGAAATTGCGTTCCATACACATGAAAACATTCTTTGTATTTCACTACTTGAAAGGTTTATGACGTTTCCGTTTCTGCACACACGAGAACTGAGCAAGCCGTGTCATCGTGTGTACGGAAACGGACACGGCAACAGAAACGTCAAAACCCTTCAGGTAGTGAAATAGAAACAATGTTTTCATGTGTACGGAAAGGCTATTTCCACAGGCATGGAAACATTCTTTCTTTTTACAACGAGATAGATGTTTGACGTTTCCGTTTCTGTACACATGAAATCCCAGTTCTATTGTTCAATTTAATGTCTGTCAATTAATGTCATTAATATCAACTTCCGGTTACCAAACACTGGCATGCATGTAACTTGTAAGGTTAAGAAATTTCTCTGATTGCCTTGAAAGGTTTTTTTTTTCTTTCATTTTCTTAAATTCTAACACCTTGGTTGTTTCCCTCCCCTTCAATTCTTATTGAAATGAACGATTAATTGTGAATAGATTGTTTTTATGTGTACGTACGTCCCCCAAGTATTTTGAGCTAAGGGTACGTATTTTAAAGCCTTCTTTTGTGACTCCAGACCAAGAGAGCTCCCCCGAAATATTCCTAACAACAGCCTTAATTAATTATTCGTGCAGATTTTCTTTTTGTTTTCCTCCTGTTTTTTGGTTGAAAAGGTAAGGGGGTAGGGTTAGGGATTCGATAATATTCGGAGTTGAGGATAAGGACGAGGTTGGGGATAGGTACATATACGTAAGCGCCCCTCGCTCAAAACACTCGAGGTATGTACGTACAAGTAACAACTGCCTGGTCAACAACAGCTATTTCATCATATTCATGATTATAGTACAGTCAGAAAGTTGAAGTCACCATCTTTTCTGCAAAACAAGGTGAGTTGAAAAAGAAGCACAATTCTAACGAGATCTGTGCCATACAGCAAGCGTTCTCCGTTGAATGTGGGCTTACTCAAACTTGCTGTATGTGCTTCACTGGCTGTTTGGGTGGCCTTTGCAAACTTTTTCATGTGTCTTTAGACTGTTCGGTGCAACAGGAAGATGAGTGTATGAAAGTTAAGCACTTAAAATGATTTGAGACTGGCTGGACAGTGATGATTGTATAACGTTCTGAAGAGGTCTTGACTCAGCACCAAGCTCTACAAGAGCATGACAGAATTGTCTCACCTTATGGCTGGCTCTTTTTCTGAGGTACATTCTATGAATACATTCTGTACATTGGTGAAGCATTAATCTTTCTTTCATAACTAGTGCTAGTCAACATCCATTCCCACTGATAAATGTTCCATTCCACTGATGATGCAAGAAAGAAAGTTGTACTTTCTGCACGCTAATGATAGCAATATGTGTATTACCATTACTCTACGACGGGTGTGGAAAACTAGAATAAGAATGAGCCTCGACACGGACCGACTATTTCTGAAATCGACTACATTAGCTGATCGGTGGATTGCACAGGCTTTAGTATGACAAAATATAATTACGTTTGTATCAGTAAATAAAAGAATCAAATTGAACAGCATCAGAAAAAAAAGAAAAAAGCTTACATTCCTGCAGCATAATGTAAAATTATTTAAATGAACAACAGGTTAGCTTAGTTATTTGAAGTTGATTTTGCATGCAGCAAGTTCCTATCTCAGCTTTCATAGGCCTACCTTTTAACTCAAGGAAAACACACAATATCATAATCATTTACATTGTGACGAAACTGCTATTTCTAGCAATCTATAAATAAGGGGAACTACTTTGTCTTACTTGGCAACAGATACCAACTCACTTTTTTCGCAGTGCCCTCCCTTCCCTTCTACCAGAGCCTTTTTTTTCCTATGCATTGTCCAAGGCGATCACACTTTTTACCTCCTTCACTTTCAACGTAAATAAAATCGTGTCCTCGGCAACAAACTGTCAACTTTAGAGGTTTTAGAAATTGTCATTAGGCTATAGATATTATGCATGTACATGAAACAATAATCTTCTAGTCAAAACCCAATCTCAGTTCATGTTGGTCTTTCGTATTGCTATGCAGATTTCAGGGTGACAATACACGTTTTGGCAGGGAAAGTAGAAGAACCTAAGATAATTGCATAAATGTCCCAAGTTTGACAGGCTAGTAATACAATCAGCTGCTGATAGGTTACCAGATAGCTGGAGGCCCGCGATGGACAAGTGAGAAGAAAAAAAAAAAGAAAAGTAAACAAGCCTGTCACAGAGAGACCCGATGCCGCACGCTCAAGGTAGGGTCACATGTGGTAATTATAGACCTCCGAAAGTAATTCTCAGTAGTTCCCATGACCAGTACTCAGCAACACAGTACTGAGGGAAGACGTTAGCACGTAGACACCCCTCCTCCTCTTTAGACCCATTCTCTGTTCAGTAGCAGTGAATATATCAGACAGACATTTGTGGATGACAGGTATATATCAAGTTCTCAATGGTTATTAAGACTTAATTACACATTGATTTGATATCAATTTACTAAATAATCTAAGACAAGTATCATTCTTTAGACAAAACTGTATATTTATTTAACACTAATAAAAATCAACAGTTGAAAATTAATGTAGACTCCGTATGATACATACACAAATTACCTGTTAAAAAATGTTACAAAATCAACTGGGTAATGAGCATTTACTTATAAAAGCAGATTACAAACAAGTCAGATTGTTGCAAATGATTACTGAGCACAGAAAAACAAGATTATTCAGTTAAATGAAAAATTAGTTCAAATTATTTTGAAACTAGGAAATGATCTGGTGTCAAATTTTACTTCAGATTCTCGAAAGCACATTCATTGTCTTAATTTTAAGGCAGGGTGAATTCCAATACATCTTGAAGTTCATCTGTCAGTTCTTGTGCATTCTGATTTTTTATCTTACCACTGAGAACCCAAACACTTGCCGCTCTCCGAAGGTCTTCACCTGTTCCATCAACAACCCCACCCCCCTTTTACTATCACTGGTAGCAAAACCTTACGCCCCTGGGACATGTTGACCCTCTCTATCCATTACGTCATTATTAGTGAGGTTATATTTCTATTTGAATTGACAGGCAGCATCATCAGTAGGAAATCTCACTAAATGAAAACTGTGGTTGCTCCTCAAATCAAATAGCACAGTATAATTTTAATGGCAATGTGCACAGAATATTTATTGTATGGTAATAATGTAAAGTCACTGAGCAAGGCATTGAGAACGGAAATCTCCATGAACCTTGCACACTGCTTCTGTAAACACGGATTTCCCTTTTCTTCTTACTCAAAGAAAACAAAAACAACTGTATTGTATTAACTCTGCTCAATTTGACAATTCCTTGTCCTGAAAGCACAACTGAATTATTCATTCAAGAAAACATAACTTGAAATATCTGCGTAATGTAATACAAGTAAATTTAATGATCGGGAAAAAATGGCAGTACATGTTACATAGTACTGAGAGAAAGAGAGATAGAGAGCGAGAGAGAGAGAGAGAGAGAGAGAGAGAGAGAGAGAGAGAGAGAGAGAGAGAGAGACACAGAGAGAGAGAGAAAGAGAGAGAGAGAGAGAGAGGGAGAGAGAGAGAGCGAGTGAGAGAGAGAGAGAGAGAGAGAGAGAGAGAGAGAGAGAGAGAGATGGGGGGTGTGTGGATGGAAACATTGTGATTTATTCAGCATGTTTTGTGGATAAAGAAATTAATATATCAAATTTCTATTCGATTCCATGCAGGCAAACGGCCCTAGACTCTACTGAATGGCAACAGTATCTTTAGCATTGCATTAAATTAGCTTTTGTCTCCTTAATAATGGCAATTCATGTTTAAGTTGATCAAATCCTAAAATGAAATAGACCTACTGGCATTTGTATAAATCAACTGCATGGTGGTTTGTATTTTACAACACTGTTTGCGTGGTCCGTCTGACTAAGCTTATTAGCCATTTCAACTTCAGAAAGATTGTATAGATCTACACTCTTTACTGTATTCAGACCACACAAAGTAACAGGACTCAATGAACTATACAAGTTTTTATACATGTAGATATAGATCTATATTATGAATAATTGCAATCCTCCTGGTTTGAATACCGGTACCAGCAACGCCAAATTCAGTGGAAAGTGGATTTCTTCACAATCGTCCTCATTTCTTTCCCGTCTGTTTCCTAAGAGGAAAGAAATTGCAAAGACTTGGTGTATTTCAAATTCTCATACAGATTTTAAAGTTGAGAGCTGAACAGACCAAATTATTCAATCACAAATCAAATGAGAGCACCTTAATTTGTTGTATAGTTACATTTCAATTCTTTCATCACAGCTGTGCGGTCAGGTCTCTTTCGGTGGTACTTAATTTTTTTTTTTATGATACATCAACGTGTCATAATACTTAATGACCTTATACAATACTTTCTTCATAATTCTGCAAATAATATCAGTATTCGTCCTGAATACACTACACACAGATACTTTATAGAAGTAGTGTCATTAATACGTATGAACTAAATGAACCTTTTACTACTGCTAGACAAATGAAGGATGAATGGATGGATTTAAAGCAAAGCCGACCATCTTCAATATTACACATATAAACTCAGATGGCCTACCAAGGCTGGTAACCAGGGTAACAGAGAAAGGTGCACTGCAGTGTCATGAGTGTTTTCTTCAAACGCTTAAATTTCTGTGGACTTAATTTTGTGACATTATTTTACTCATTGTTATATCTTGTATTCAAGACTACTTCAGTCAGTAAAGGAAACATGATACATGCACTCTGGACTATTTTAGTCAGTAAAGGAAACATGATACTCTGGACTACTTTAGTCAGGAAAGGAAACATAATATAATATGTACTCTAGACTTCTTTAGTCAGTAAAGGAAACATGATACTCTGGATTACTTTAGTCAGTAGAAGAAACATAATACTTGTATTCTAGACTACTTTGGCCGGTAGAAACATGATACTTGTACTCTTGACTACTTTAGTCAGTAGAGGAAACATGATACATAATAATATACTATAGACCACTTTAGTCAGTAAAGGAAACATGGTACATGTATTCTAGTCTACTTTAGCCAGAAAAGGAAAAGTAGAAAAAACAAGATATTTTGGTCTACTTTAGGCAGTAAAGGAAACATGATACTCTGGACTACTTCAATCAGTCAAGAAAACATGATACATGTACTCCGGCCTACTTTAGTCAGTAAAGGAAACATAATATTCTTGACTTCCCTAGGAAGGAAAAGTTCCTTCTATTACATGAAATTCCTGTTTATCTTTTGTTCTGCTCTAGATCATGATGGCTTCTGGTCTCCCGGATACGGAGGCGGTAGCTCGCTTGGTGTTCCCATCACTGTCAGCATACAAAAATAATGAAAAATGATAGAATGTTTTAGGTCCAAACAAATAAATAGAATTTGGATGTGTGTGTGGGTGGATATGTGTGTGTGTGTGTGTGTACTGAAGCCTTGAATCCCGCCGGTGCACACTCAGATTACATCGGGGACGAGGATGTCACGAGTGGAGTGAATGCAATTAAGGGGATTGCTACAGAGTGGGTGTAGAGTAAGAAGGGCTCACGGCAGACAAGTAGGGAAAGACGGGAAAGGAGGAGAGTAAAATTAACGCACGTAGACAAGTAAGTTAAGCGTGCATGTTGTGAGTGGTGGGGGGTCTGAATGAGGCGAAAGCGCTGTATTACTATCACTGCAAGTTAGAACGTCCTACTGAACGGACGCAAGAGAAAGCCCAGTGGGCGAACATAAGGGGAGCAGTCGGGAGACTAGTGAGAGAGTTTTTTCCAGTGATGACTGGTAGGTAGAACGTTGATTGATAATTATGATTGATGTATTATATTATATTCGTCTATTACCATGATGTAAATAAGTATATGTGAGGAATGTGGAAGTCCTTGATATTGGATATAGCAATGTGCGCCATGAGCGATAGATGAAAGTGAGTTCATGGATTTGTAGCACGAGTGAGTATTGTGTACTCCGATGGAGGTGTGTTACCGTAAGATGTTTGGTGAGTGAAAGGTGAACTATTGTGTGTACGCTTCATGGGTTGTAAGGAGAGGTGGAGTGAATAGAAATGGTAGGGTATTATACCAATGTAATGTTATTCTTGTAGGTGCCGAGGTCGGGCCAAAGAGCGCCGCCTACGGTGATAGGCCAGCAAAGGGCCGGAGGCCACACATAGGCCAGAAGTGAGGCTGTCAGTGCAGGACAGTAGAGGCACATAAAGTCGTGGCAGTCAGGCCACGGACAGGGACGTAGATATGAGCGTGAATGTGATAATGTACTATTGCCATGTTGATGGGCTAGGAACTACTAATGTACTATTGCCATGTTGAGGGGCTATTGAATGTGATAATGTGTTATTGCCCTGCTGAGGTGCTAGGGGAGTGCTAAGGTGTATGACAATAGGAAGGTGATATTGAGAGACTGCGGTGCCAGTGAATTATTAATGTGCTATTAAGACCCTGAGGGGAGAGGCTGAGGCCGAAGTGCCTTTAGGAGTAACTACCGGGTTGTGGATCCGAGGGAGAGTGTGTGTGAGAATAAGGCCGTTGTACGGCAGTTAATTTCAATAATATAATGTATGTAATTGCGCTATTATCTGTATAATTATGTTTAATAAATGTGTGAGTCTGATGGATTGTTCTGTTAAGTGTTAAACTTGTTTGTTCGTGATTGTTGTCCTGTCATAACTTATTACATCTCCCAGTCTGGGATTTGTGACAGAGGATTCGGCCATAACATGAATACTATCCGGCAAGTACCCTATCAATACCGCAAGGAATCAGTTCAGTTAGGCCTTAGGGAACACGTTAGTCTAGAGGCAAAGCGCTCGCCTCTCATATCGAAGGTGTCGGGCTCGATCCCCGGACGGTCCAGGCATGTTGGAATTTAGGGGGCGGGGGGTAGGATTCGAGACCCCGTTCCTATGGTAGGTAGGATCGAGCACCTAGTCTTATGGGATAAAGCCGAAAAACTAGCAGGGCCCGTGTAATATATGAAAAAAAAAAGGTCTTAGGAGTTGTCATCCCTAAAGATACCACAGCGACTCTCTCCCTCATTAACTTCATTTTCTTCTCGAGATCTTGGCTGTTAAGACGAGAACTTGTAGTTATTTCTAAGACCGAGAGAAGAGAGAGAGAGAGAGAGAGAAGTAGGAAGACGGGGCGAATGAAGAGAGGGGGGATGAATGAAGAGAGATAAAATGTCAGAGCGAAAAAACGAAAGAGAGAGAAAAGTAGAGTAGAGAGGAAGGCGGACTGGTGAGAAAGAGAGAGAGAGAGAGGGGAGGCGGAGATGGGTGAAGTGAGAGAAAGCGAAAGCGAAGGGTAGGGGGTATGTATGAAAGGATGAGGGGGGGCACAGTTCAAAGGAGGGCAGGACAGGAAGAATATCGAAAGGGGAGGGGGAGGGGGGGGGAGGGAGGGGCTGAAGGAAGGAGGAAAAAATGGGAAAGCATGAAAGGGATGGATGAAGGGAGAGGAGGAAAGAATGAGCCAGAAATGCTGAAAGAGAAAGTCTTCACGTTGTTTTTGTTTTTTTTTTTTTAAAGTTTATTTTTAATTGATAAACCGTCTTTTTAGTTCCCACAATATAAATAATTGCTCATGTATGTTTTTTTTAATGTTTTCGTGTGTCCATATTCCAGAGGTTTGATGGCTGGTGAGAGAGGGGAAATACGCACAATAAAACCGCCTTAAGGATAAGGAGGTTTTATCGCGCGGATTTCGGGTCAGCAAACCTGCTAAACACCTAAAACATAATTGACGAAATATTATAAAAACCACAGAAAAACTGTGGGGTCGCACCAGGACTACAAGCAATGTTAAAATTGGGCAAAAAAGAAAAAGTTGTATGTTGCGAAATCTTGCTCTCACGCAGGATTTCGCAACATACAACTTTTTCTTTTTGCCCGATTTTAACAATAAGACATAATTATAATCAAAATCATCAGGGTGAGACACCCTGCAGTGTATTTGTAAGAGCAAAGATATACTAGCGATAAAATTTCAAGAATCTGCGCCCTGTGGTTTGGAAATAAATCAGTTTTTTCCATCTCCTGTAAAATTTCCCAAATCGGCTTTGTGAGGTTTTATCATGTGGGCGACATGTAGTTTGTACACGCCTATACTGATCCATAGAGCGTGCCTGCAACACAAAGCATAAAGCACTGAAGCGATGAAACATTTCAACATCCCTTAAGCTTTGTCCAACTTTTCCTGTCAAAGTTTGGCGATGCATTAAAGAGTTAGTTTTCCTAAATTACGATCATCATGTCATACATTTTAGATTTTCGCACTCTGATCCTGGCGGAGGAAAAAAAAAAAGAGTGGGTGGCGAAATACGAGAGTCAAGACCTCAGTGTGGCCGGCGGTTCTAGAAGATGTCAGGAAGTTAAAGGCCCGAAACATCTAATGAAAGAAGCCACTCTTCCTCTGAAGATCGTCATCTGTCTCGCTCCACATGAGGAGTTTCTTGACCACTAAGACAAACAGGACTGGGCAGGCGAGAGCCAAGAGATCATGTCACAAACTAAATGTGTTACGTGACCAATGTCTTTAAATTAGCCTTTACCTGAGCTCGTCCCCTAATCTGGGAAGAGTATGCTGTCGAGAACCCTCAGTCCTGAGGACATGAAGAAGTCATAGACTTGGGGGACAGAGTGAAAATTAGACTATGTGAAAGAGTGATCTCAACTCTCAAACTCGTCAAAGTTACTACAATATTCACCCATGGAAAGGTCAATGTTTTAATAAACATTTTCATGCACTGCTTTTACCATTTTTTTTCTCTCTCTGATTCCAAAATGGCTGTCACAGAAACTGGTGATTAAATTTATTGAATTCGATGAAATTCAGATTTTTGCTTGAAGGCACAGATATCTGGGTTAATCAGATTGTTTTATGAGTCTCAAACATTTATTTTAAAAAAAAAACGATCAGTTTTGGCATATGTTTTTAAGCAGTTTTAGCGAGCTTCTCTTTATCACAGCTGAACAAGCATCAGTTACCAAATGTCAACAGCAGAAAACTTAGACTTCTCTTGCAGGTATAAATAACCATTATTCTCGTATTCAAAGCAAGCAATAATTACTCTACTACAGATAAGGTACAAATGTATTTCTTTTCAAACCCTGCTAACCTTTCGCAATTTACCTTTTTGAAAAAATTGGTAATTTGTATGTCACAATCACGAAGAATGTTTGACACAGCAAGGAAATTCCGGATGACACAAATACAGCACGTGTGTTTCCTGTCTGCAGAGAGCATAGCGCAGTCGAGTAAGGCGGGGCTTCAGCCAGGTGAAGATAGAGGGAATATAAATACGTAATTAAAGCTGCTCTAGCATATAAAAGGTCAGCATTATGGCCTACATTGGCGCAGTACCCGGATACACAAAATTGTTGCTGATCTTAAGTGTACCGGCACTTGATACTTACGTTTTTTTTTTTTTTTTTGCTAAAGTAAACTTTTAAATTGCAATCAAATATAATAATTTACCATCCAGTGACAATGTCTGGCTTGTGCAGAGTTGTATTCTATAAATGGATAAATGCTAAAACATGCCCATACATATTATTTATTTCTTCTATGTTACTGTGGTCACCTGACCACAATAGTACTGGATCACTGTCAGTCCTCTGCTAAGCTTTCTCCATCAACATGATTGTCTTTCCATCAGAATCAATGCGTGTGTTAAGGTCAAAGACATGGCTGACATGTGTCATTTTCTTTTTCATGTATTCCTGTCGATGTGGTGGTGAGGTATTTTTTGTTGCTGTTGCTGCTGCTGCTGCTGTTGTTGTTGCTGTTTTCTTTCCACGTGTTAGTGAGCAAAAATTAGAACATTATAAGACTGTTTTTGCTGATACATCCCAGCCTCTAATTACCTTGAAACTACAATATGCTAGGGCGCCGCAAGGCCTGACCGTATGTGAATTATGCTCCCCTCCGAAGTTTGTATGGCTACGCCTTGACTGTAACACCTCCTGGCTGTCAAAGTCAATCATCCGTGTCTGCTAGTGTTTTGATCCTCTTTACGCCGAGTCTCCTCCTTAACAAAGTACATCTCGATTGGTTGGCATGTTTAGATGTACTTTTGACCCCCTCCCACCCAACAACAAACAACAACAACCAACACCAACGAAAAACAACAACAAAAGAACAAAACCAGACAATCTTGGATACCCCATTGGGATCATTTATTTGGATTCCTCTCGTGGTCCAGCTGACTGGTTCCCTCCTCAGCCAGTCCCTCCCTCCCTACGTACGAGAATCGGGGCATTCTATTTCATACTTTCAACTTGCCTGAAATGTGTGTATTCTTTTGTGGTGGTGTTGATATCTGAGTTAGACCATTTATCACAGAGAAAATATTACAGCCAGTTTATGCCTGGTCGATCAAGCTTTCAGGCATGAACTCATTGCGCAATTTTCTCCGAGGACAAAACTATTGCACTTTTCATACCAGTACAACCTGATCTTGTTTATCTATTTTGCTGCGTTTTGGAGAAACGGGTCGTGGCAATCAAGTTATTACCGGTGGTTATCACACAGACACCAAAAGCCGACGCAGTGGCCTCGTGCGTAAGACTCTTGACCATGATGTGAGAGATCCAGGGTTCGACTCTGGGTGGATCCAGTATGATAATATTAGTTTTTAAGGGTGTTTATAAAGCACGCAGTGGTCGGCAGCTTAATCAGTTAATGGGGGCCCACTTTTCGTCCCCGGTAGAGCCTTCTTGTGATGAAAATGCGTAAAGACGCCAACATACAGGTTCGCCTATCATGCCGATGATACCGGTGTAGCAGGCCAGATTATACCCCCACCTGACTATACCCGGGGTTAAACTGGGATAGCTAGGCAAGTCTATACCCCCCCTCCCCCAGTCCAGATTATACCCCCTGTTCTTTTCTTTAAGCAAGTCAAGACCACAGTTTATTTCAACCTTAGTTTAAATTGTTCACTGTCACTGCCATCAGGTATCATATTGAAGAATACATTCTTGACTCTTGTAAATTGAATTACATTTAAGAGGAAATAAACATACATAAAAAAGCATTGATACAAAAGGATTGAAAATCCATTCAAATTGATATGATAAGACTTTAACACTAATTTTCCTTGTATCCGTGGGTATTATTATTGGTTGTGAATTTTTTAAATTATTTTTTTTAATAATTACTTGTCCATGAGTTAAATATGCATTACATTTTTTTTATTTGGCACCCGACTTACACCTAGAAGCAAGATATGAAATAATTAGTAGACTCATAAATGTAAAGTCATCTGAATTTTATTTTAATTTTTGAAAATCAGAAATGTGCTTGATAATTATGTCAGAACAATCAGACCTACATACAAAGTTACAATGATACAGAGAGAAAAGGCCGGCAAAGAACACACACAGAAAAAAATAACATTTTAATAACCCAACTGACAGATGGTGCCATTCCATCCTCTAGCAGAAATTAAATATTTCACATAAAACTAAATACACACTAAACTTTTTCACATGATGAACTCCAGCTGTCCAGATCCACTTGAAATGTTACAGAATGCTAACCAGCAACATACAATAATAACAATAAGAACACTAAATCATCTTATTTACACTTGAAAATAAAGGGAAATATCAATATCAGAATCACCATCATTATCGTCTTGGAATAACATAAAGATAAGAGGGAATGTAAAAATGACCTACACATCATTCTAGAATCTATAAGCATCATTGTGTATGTATCAATTAGCCTATATGTAAAAAAAAAATGTGTAAAAGCTTTTCAACTATTCAAGTACAACTGGGCAGAAAGTTTGAGTAAGTAGCCTCGATAGTTGTGTAAACCGACAGAGTAAATCCACCGAGACAACAGTACATTGTATAAAGTGATTATAGTATGTTATGGCAAAAGTTCGATGGATCATGTTGCCTTAACAACATTTCTTGTTAGTAAATTCTTTGATAGCTTATTTGTAGAAAGGCATACATTTCATGTAGCTCGTGGTTTAGGGCACTGGACTGGTTTGCAGGACATTTGAAATATTGCAGTAACGTGTTGTGGTGAATAAGGGTATGTCATTTTGAGGGTGAAATAAAATTTTAAAAACTTAATGTTGTATCCTTGAATATTTTACCTGAATATGGGAGTATAATCTGGATTGGTGGGATATAGTTTGGCCTAGCCCAAAGTATACACCGGGGTATAAACTGGCCTAGCCCAGAATATAACTGGGGTACAAAATAGACCAAGTTATTTTAACCCCAGTGTAGCAGGCCAGATTATGCCCCCGCCAGATAACACCAGGGGTTAAAAGGGCCTAGCCTATTTTATGCCCCAGGTATATTCTGGAGTAAGCCAAACTATATAGTATATCCCCACCACTCCAGATTATACTCCCACATTCAGAGGCGCAACATATTCAAGGATACTACATTCAGGTTTTTTTGTTTTTTTTTGTTTTATTTCACTGGCGAGTGACACATCCTTATTCAGTATAACACAAATTAACTGCAATCGTTTAAGTGTCTTGCAAACTAATACAATGTTTTAAACCATGAGCTACATGAAATGTACATCTTTCAACAACTAAGCTTTCAAAGAATTCACTAACAAGAAATACTGTTAACCCAACATGATCCATCGAATTTTGCCGTAACATACTATAGATCTAATTACTTTATACGATGCATTACTGTTGTCATAGTGGATTTACTCTGTCGGTTTACATAGCTATCAAGGTTTTTTCTGTCCAGTTGTACTTGAATAGTTGAATAGCTTTAACATATTATTTACAAATATATAGTTGATACACACACATTGCTGCTTATAGATTCCAGAATGATTTGTAGGACTACACTGTCGTTTTTACACTCCCTCTTATATCTTTGTATTATTCCAAGATGATGATGATGATTCTGACATTGATATTTCTCTTTATTTTCAAGTGCAAATAAGATGGTTGGTGTTCTTACTGTTATTATTGTATATTACTGGTGAGCAATCTCTAACGGTTTAAGCGAATGTGGACAGATTGAGTTCATTGCGTGAAAAAAAACTTAAGTGTATATTTAGTTTAATGGGAAATATTTAATTTCTCCTGGATTACATCGCGGACGATGGATTGGCACCAGTTATTATTACGTTTTTCTTTTCTCTCTGCGTAATTGTAACAAAAAATACAATGCATGTTTTACTCATGGACAATCAATTATCAAATGACAATAATAAAAATAATGATAATGATAATAATAATATCAACAGATAATATGCGTGAAATTAATGTTCAAGTCTAATCATATCAGTTTGAATGGATACTCAAACCTTTTGTACATCAATGCATTTTCATACATGTTTATTTCCTATAAAACGTATCATGATCTACAGGAGTCAAGAATGTATGTATGTATACAAATTTAAACTAAGACTTAAATAAACTGTTGGTATTATTTCCTCTAAATTGTATTGTGATTTACGGGTGTCAAGAATGTGTTCATGTATGTATTAATATGATATGTGATGACAGTGATAAAGAACAATTTAAAGTAAGGCTGAAATAAACTGTGGTCTTGACTTGTTTAAAAAAAACGTAGGGGATATAATCTTGACTGATGGGGGGGGGGGTATAGTCTGGCCTAGCTCGAAGTATACCCGGGGTATAAACTTTCCTAGCCCAGAATATACCCCCGCCAGACTACACCAGGGTATTCTGGGCTAGGCCACTTTAACCCCAGGTATAGTCTGGGCGGGGGGGGGGGGGGTATATTTTGGCCTGTTACACCGGGTTGATTCCCGGAGAGTGCAGGTATCTTGGAATTTTGGGATTTTTCTCATATTTTTCTGTCCCTGATCTTATGATCGAGCACCCAGTCTTCTAGGATAAGGACGAAAAAGTCGCATGGCACGTGTGCACGTTGCCCACTTTAAGGATACCTTGGCAGTAGGAAATCGAGGAGAGCAGATCAAATAGGCCGCTGGCCGGGCAAAATTAAATTTTAAAAAGAAATAACCCCCCCCCCCCACCCCCCTGTAAATAAACTAAAAAATTCGACCGGCTCTGCACTGTGGCGACGAGGTGTCTGCTAACTGGGCTTCAATGACACCAAAGCAAATTTCCCAAATGAGATTAAAGAGGTACACAAAATACCAAAACACAACTACAAATGACAAACACGCAGGCAGCCGTAACTTTGGCTTTCGTGCTTTACGCACTTTGTCTAGCCGGTGTGGTATCCCAGATTATCCCCCCCAAAATCTATCCCCCCTGATATTTCAGAATATCCCCCGGATAATCTAGGATATCCTAGAATAACCCCCGGATATTCTGGAATATTCTGGTTTATCCCCCCGGATATCCTAGAATATCCCCCTCTATAACAGTTTATCCCCCGGGGTTAAAATAGGATGGGGGATACTTGCCAATGGGTAAGCGGCATCCTATTTTATCCCCCCATAACAAATTAACCCCCACCTTTTTTTTGTTTTTGGGTATCCTTTCCCCCGTTTTTTTTTTCGTGTGCGTTTCTGTGTACAATCTTTCTCTGCCACACACAAAAAAAAACACACACACACAAAACACACATATACAAAGTGTGACTTAACATGTGTTTTAAGCCGACCATTCCAAATGTTTGACAATTTAACATTAGACCGAGTAGTGACAGGAAATAGCCTGACATAACTGGGGGCACAAATCTTTCTCCTCCCATCCACCCACCAAACCCTTTTCTGGAGCTTTTAGCAGTAGTAGTAGTAATTAAAGGGATTAAATTTCGGTGGTGGTCTATGGAGCAATGAGAATAAAGTACATTCAGTATCAACAGAAGTGCGAAGATGTAATTGGCCCTTTGTTATCAATCATCTAATATGTTGCAAGACATTAGTAGTCTGTCACCAAATCCAAGCAAATGGCAGCATCAACTGGGAGAGTCTGTTTCTAGTTTACATGAGAAATAATCATCAAAACCTACAGACTGTCCTGTTTTGGGATCTCATGGACAAAACGTCCTAATCAGGGTCGCAATATCAAGAATGGATTCCATCATCAATTCAATCAAACAATTTTCAAAGACAATGCAGATTCGAGACAGACGAAAAAAAAAAAAAGATTCTTGGACCATTCAGGGATATACATAGAAGTCGAGGTGAAGATCTGTTCAGTGACAAGCAGCTGATCCCATTCAAGTGTACCCATACAGTCCCAAATTTTGTTTGCCTTCCAGATCCAACCCTTTTTTACAGACTTAGCGTGTTCTGAGCAAGAGATCCTTTAAAAAATTTATTCTGGGTTACAGAGAATTGCATCCTGGTTTTAATCATTTAAATTTTCCCATCTTTCAGTCTCATCTGAGCCTATCTTTCCTTTCTGAGGGTCACACCAACTTTTTCCCTCCTTGGAAGTCTATCATTCCATTATATAACGATAGCATAATACTCGTGTGTGTCCTCCTTCTCCCTGTCATAAAGCCTCATTTTCTCGAAGCATTTCTTCCAATACAGTAGGACACAATCAGCAAAATGTGAAAGGGGGAGCTTTAGTCCAGGCCGCCACAACTATTTTTCCCTACTTTGTTATAATGCACATACTGCATTTTGTCAGCCTTCACTCATGGGATAGGCAAAATGGCCTGCTGACCTTGAACGTCTGCAACCCCGCCAGTGGTGTCAGTACAACGTTAGAACAGTGGTTCCTAACGTGGGCGATATCAGCTCCCTGGGGAGGCGATTCTGAATTCCAGGGGGAAGGGGAGGAGAGGAAACGAAGAAAAGGGCGACAAGGGAACGAAAACGAGGAACGGGGGCGATATGGAAGTTGAGGGGAACCAGCAATGAAGAGCAATTTGGGGGCAAATACATGTCAATTGTCAGTCATTGACTTCTTCTACAGCTTGGATGGGTTTGATGGACAGAAAAGGGTTTGTTTTTTTTTCTGTGCATATGATAAAGAATGGTTTCTGCTTTATAATGAATCATGAACACTTTTTTTGTCTTTTTTTTTTCCCCGGGAAATAGGGAAAAAAAATGGGCGATGACAGAAATTTTGGAGTCTAAGGAGCGATCGCCTGAAAAAGGTTGAAAACCACTGCTAAAGAAAGGAACAACCCCCCCCCCCCCCAACTTAGACAGCAACAACCGGGCCAGTTTTATGATCAATGGAAGATTTCTCCCAGGAAAGGTCTTACTGGTGTTTATTTGTGCTATGATGTGATCACCAGGTAGAATAGGGTATGCCAGGTACCCAGGGTTACTCAACTCCTAACATTAAATAGGAATGTCACTAGTTGTAAGTTATTTACTTGGAGACAGTGATGGTCACTTGTTATCGCACTTCCCTCACTATCTGATTTTGAGCCTTAGAATATTTTTTAGTGCTATGGTATCGCCATCCCCCGAGTTTTAAACAAGTTAGTAAGAGCTTTAAAGTATAGGAAACTTTATGGCAAAAACAAGTCAGTCGGGACCTAGCCAGCGTGGGGTTAACACATTAGTAACTTCTATCAGAAATAGACTTAGTGGAAAATTCGGGAATTAGATTAGTAAAATAAAAAGAACCTTTTCATTTACATGCAAGTACTATTTGTACTGATGTAAATAAATACATGAGCCGACACCAGTTCGTTCATTGTTTTATGTGGGCGTGTGTCCTCTCACACCCATGTCGAGTGTGCAGCACCCAAAGAGTGACTTTGTGAAATAATAGCAAGAAAACAACAACCAGCACATAACACTGTCTTGCTCTTTTCCTCTCTAGCTCTTCTGTAGCCCCTCATATTGTAGCATTCAGAAGATGCAGAGTTGTAATTTTCGGGGCTAATTTTTTGCAGAGCGTTATGCAAAAATGTGGTCATTTGTGTTTTCTTTTCTTTCCTTTTTTTTGTTTGTTTGTTGTTTGTTTGTTTTGTTTTGTTTTTAAAGGCACCATCAAATGAGGATGTTGCAATGGAAGCGAGGTATCCGAGTTTACATGAAAGAAAGTCAATTGGGCGCTGCACTCATTGAGAACAATACCAATAATCAATGATAATGCAGAAGATCATAAACTTAGAAATTAGATTTAGTCTGGCTTCCAAACTTAATTTCACAACATTCCACTGTAGCATCCTCATTTGACGTAGGAACTTTATTTTTATTTTTTATTTTTTTAAACGAAGGAATGAATACAACATGTAAGAATTAAAAAAATTTAACAGCAAAAAATTAATTCAGTGAAATGTCACAAATTTTGCGATGAACCTGAAACAAATTTCATACAGCTCTAGTCGCGTTCTTTGTCTAGATCACATTCTATAATAATATGCATATCTCTGCATAAAATAATATTGTAATGAGATGAACCATAGAAGTAATTATGATCTAACTATTAAAGATCCATTCTTTAATTAATTTTGTTAATAAGAGAATGAGACTGCTTCAAAAGGAAAAGTATTACATGTATAATAAATGACATACAACTTGCTCTGATATAGATATTCAGCAAATCAAAACATGGACAATAAAATCTAACATAGGTTTCAACAGCCTTATAAACCGGTGATATAATCTAAATCGTCACCAAAAGCAGCTGGCATTGAGGTTTCAAAGGTCCTACAAAAAAGTACCGAGACATGCTAATTGGTGAATTTTTAATTAGTACCTTTAGGGAACGGTTCCAGCATTTTAAATTTCAAACATTTAGCCAAGTGTGACCGCATCCGAGACTGCTGAAAATGTATGGATGAAATATCTGCGTTACCCATTGCTATCTCTATTGCAAAAGCAATTGCAAACAAGCCACAGTCATTTCCACCCTCCTGTTTTTGGCACGCCATCATATCGACCACTAAAGGCAGTGTTTCGCAGGTATTGTAAATTTCCACCAGTTGCGACATTAGGTCGGAGCTGATTTCTTCATACAATGAGTCAATGACAAATACTTTGCCATTCAGACACGCTGAAACCACCCAGTGGTTACCTCTTGTATGATGAATTTGCACCACGGTATTTGCAGTTCCGACGAATTTGTACCCTTTTGCGGCACCAATAACTGTGTCTTGGAAGCCTAGAAGTCCAGGATATTGACTTGAAATCAGTCTCTGGGCTGTATTTATTGTTATATCATCCAGCCAATCATCATCAGTTTTTGACTTCTTGCTCGGAGGTGGCACCAGCATCAGGTTATCTGCGTGATATTTTTGTTTCAGTCCACACAGCTTATAGAGATCCTTTTCCAGGGAGGTCTCAACTCTGACTGGCCCGTAGTTCTTCGGTTCCAGCTTTCCCCCTTTCCTTGTCCGTGATCTCAGGTTTGCATAAAACACAAGATCGCCAGGCTCGAAACATTTGACGTTGCCTTTTCTTCTTTTAGAATAGTCCTCTTTGTTTTTCTCCTGGGCTTTCCTTGCATTTTGAACAGCCTCCTTCCTGACATCTGCAAGGACAGCTAATTGCTTGCTCCTATTTTCTGTGTTAATTTCATCCGTTTCACAAGATAGGTCAGTAGAGTCAACGTCGATTGGAAGCCGTGCTTTTGTCCCATAAACAAGCTCAAAAGGAGAGAATTTGTTTGAGGCATGGACGCTGCTCCTCTAGCCTAACAGAAGCAGATCAATGTTTTCGTCCCAGTCCGTCTCGCCGCCGTTAGTGTACTTGGCCAGCATGGAACACAGCGTCTGATTAAAACGCTCTGTGAGGCCGTTACTCTGAGGTCTGTACGCTGACGTCACTTTGCGTTGGATATTAAATTTTGTACAAAATAAGTCATTCAGTGTGTTGTTGAATTCTCTGCCCTGGTCCGAAATGATGGACAATGGACATCCGAATCGGCCGACGATTTTCTTTAATACCTTCAGAGTACTGATAGCTGACTTGTCGACAATGGGAAAAGCTTCAGCCCATTTTGTAGTGTACTCTGTTAGTACCATTAAATATCTGTGGCCGTCCTGCGTCGTGGGTAAGGGCCCTACTAGATCCATACCCCACTGTTTGAAACATTCTTCAGGAATGGGTACTGGGTGCAGCTGGTGCGAATCTTTCGGCATCCTATTGGCAGCCTTACACTTCAAACAGTTCCCACAGAATTCCTGAATGGCCTGGCTCATTCCTGTCCAGTAATACCGTGAGGAAACTTTCTCGTACGTTTTATTCACCCCAAGGTGACCCCCGGTGTCACTAGAATGCAATTTCTCTAATATGTCTTGAATTTCATCCGTTCGGGGGACTCGAAGGTAGACTTCGGCTTTCTGTCCCATGTACATCTTCGTTGTTCTTTTATAAATCAAATTGTCTCTAACGAAGAAATGCTGCCATTTCTGCTTCATTCCTCTTTTGGCGTTTTTCTGATTTTCTAGAGGCATATTGATAATCTCTTGCGACCAGTACCGCCTTGTCTGTTTTTCACTCGAGAGGAACTTGACAATTTCACTATATTCGTGTGCATCCATTGCAGTCTAATAGGGTGGCAGCAGAGAAGGAACTGTCAAACTTGAAGTACGACTGTTCGGCGACAGCAACCAAAAAAACAGTATAGCAAATGAAAAACGTAGTAGGATGGGCGCACATCGGCAAAGTGAAGACTGGAACCCTTTGTCCGCGATACATATAAATCGATAAAAAAAAAAAAAAAGACGAAAGTCTTCTTTTAGTCACACTGCAATACACTTTAACCCTTTTTCCACTAGGCCCAAAATCTACGCCGCGCCCATCACAGAATACAAAAATGGAAAATGATACAGTTACTGTGCTTTTTTGTTTGTTGTTGTTGTTTTTTTTGTCATTTGACAATCCAAAAGGAGCAATACTGACATTTGCACAATCTGGCATTCCTGTGGTACTGTTTCCCATTTAATAGTAACCATAATATAATAATAATAGTGATAAACGATCAGTCAATGTTACTAAATAACGATTGGAGCTTGAAGTCCTAAAGCGAACGGTATGCACACAGAAATGTCTGCCAAACCACAGCAATTTCCTTTAGTCTGAACAATAATAAGGTTGTAAATTTTAAATCGTGTCTTTGTGTTGCATTATTGACCTGACTTGTTAATTTTGTTTGATATTAACAGTATCAATGCATTATCGATGCTAATTCACTACCTTGTTGGTGAGAGAAGAGAGGTTGCATACATAATGGTATAAATGGTCTTAAGTAGAATTATAACCCAAGAAAAATTATATGAATTTTATAATTTAGTAATTTAGCTCAGCCAAAAACTCATACGATGTTGGCAGCATTATAGCCAATCTGGTGATGTATGAACCAGCTTACATCGAGTGCCAGTGTGCCAATTTCAGCCCACTCTCCACCGTACGCGAAAAAGCCTTGCTAATCTGGTTTAAATTAAGTACATAACGATCGATTGGTACCCCGATCTCGGGGGGGGGGGGAGAGGGGGCAATTCTATTTGAAAAAGCACAGGAATTTGCATCGATACTGACATCAACGGACAGTGACCTAGTATCTCCTGGATTGAGCGATTTAAGAGACGAAACGGGACCCTTTCAAAACTGTTTACAGGGAATCACCTGTTGCACAGCCGACGCCGCAGAAAACTGGTCAAAAAATTCACCTGAACGAAATCTTGAATAACTTTAAACACAGTGTCGATGAAACTGGATTGTTCTACCAGTGTGTCCCAAACTGAACTCATGTATTGCATGATGAAAAATGTGTTGGGGGGACAAACAATGAAAGCAAGACTGCTAGTGCTCGTGGCAACAAATGTGAGCGGCAGTAACAAGTTACCATTACTTGTCATGGGTAAAGCACTGAAACCCCAATGCTTGAGAAATGAGATGTCTGCCTGTAACCTCCACGGTCAATCGCAAAGCCTGGATGACCTCCAATATCTTTGAAGACTGGGTCCATATCTATGATCGGAAATTTACCATCTCAGGTCGAAGGTTCCCTTAATCGTCGATAACACTACAGCGCACCAAATTTGCTTCAATTCGCCTCGTATCTCTGTCACGAGCGAGTGAGCGGGGATCAGTAGTTACGGGGGAAGGGGGGAGGGTAGAGTTAACCCACGGCCCACGGGGAATGAAAAGCGTGCATGTTGTGAGTGGGGGGGGGGGGTCTGCATGAGGCGAGAGCGCTGTACTACTGTCACTGCAAGTTAGAAGGTCCCAGGGGACGGACGTGAGTGAGAACAGTCGGGAGATTGTGACAGTGTTTTCCAGTGATGACTGGTAGGTGAAACGATGATTGATAATTATGATGATTGATGTATTATATTCGTCTATGACCATGATGTAAATAAGTAGATGTGAGGAATGTGGAAGTCCTTAATACTGTATATAGCAATGTGCGCCATGAGCGATAGATGGAAGTTAGCTTCATGGATTTGTAGCGAGAGTGAGTAGGGTGTAATACGGTGAAGGTGTGTTACCGTAGGATGTTTGGTGAGTGAAATGTGAACTATTGTGTGTACGCTTCATGAGTTGTAATGAGGGGTGAAGTGAATAGAAATGGTATGGTATCATACCAATGTAATGTTATTTTTGTAGGTGCCGGGGTCGGGCCGAAGCGCCGCCTACGGTGAGCACAGGGGATAGGCCAGCATAGGGCCGAAGGCTACACATAGCCCAGGAGTGAAGCTGTCGGTGCAGGACAGTCGCAGCACATGAGTCGTGGCAGTCTGGCCACAGACAGGGATGTATATATGATTGTAATGTGCTATTAAGATGTACTACTGTGACATGGATGTATTACTGTGCGAATGAGATATTCATGTGAATTTAATTAGTAACGTGCTATGGCCACGTGAGGTGCATAGGCGGCTAAGGTGTTATTGCCATAGGGAGGTGCTATTGAGAGACTGTGGTGCGAAAGAATACGAGTGTGTCATTAAGACCCTGAGTGGAGAGGCTGAGGCCGAAGTGTCTTTAGAAGTAATTACCGGGTTGTGGACCCGAGGAAGTGTGCTTACGGGAGAAGGCCGTGGACGGCAGTTTAATTAAGTAATATAATGTATGTCATTGCATTTCTATCTTTATCTTATGTTTAATAAATGTGTGAGTCTGATGGGTTGTTCTGTTAAGTGTTATACTCGTTCGTTCGTGATTGTTGTCTTGTTATAATTATTACATCTCCCAGTCTGGGATTTGTGACAATCTCAGCCCATCACAACAATCATTGCCCAACTCTGTGACCAGCGCATAATCAAAGTGCTGAAAATGATGTACAGGAAAATAGTGGCCCAAAAGCGTATCCCATGGATGGAAAGTCAGAAGCCACAACCTGATAACGACATACCAGTAGTCAAGATCACCATCTTGGATGCTCTACACTTCCTTCGCAAAGCAGGATAGCAAGTTACTCAAGAAACAATTACTGACTGTTTCAATCAAGCTGGATTCGTTTGCTCTGAAGAACCAAGCTAGTGGGTGGTTATAGAAACAGATGAACCTGAACATGATTGCAGTAATTTGCTTGAAAGGCATAAGAATGTGTAAGTATTGACGATGGACTGAGAACAACAGAGGAAATGACCACGGATGTCATAGTAAACATGGCTACAACTCAAGAGAAAGATGATGGTGATGAGGAATAATTATACTGTTGAAGAGGAGGATCCCTGTTGTGATTTGTGCTATTGAGTAGAAGAGCACTGAGAAGACAAAAAAGTGTGCCCGATCCAAATTTATTATTTAAAAAAAAAAAAACACTAAATGGCATCTCGTGTATTATGCCAGCACAGTTCAGGTTATTGTTGCATGTTTATGTTGTACAAGCCAGGATGTACCACAGCGATTGACTGCCTTTGTACGCTGAAGTCTTGCAGCAAGAACAGCATCATGAATTTCTGAGTGACATGTTTTAATGTGAATAATGATAGGGAATATAACAAATGGACCTCATGAAAGAAAGCACACCCAAAAAATCTCTCATAGCCATAGAGGGTTAACTGGCGCTAGCCTGTGCTCGGAGTTACTTGATCCCATTAATGTATCGGGAGGGCTTGAAAAATGTAAAGGGATTGGTTCAAAACCACGATTACTTCTTATGTAACTTTCCAAAGAAAGACTAACATGATGGCCAAACAATGCTGTAAGGATAGGAAAGACAAACTTTAAAATCTCCATATACAAAAAGAAGGTCAAGACGATGCCTTTGACTTTTACCCATATCTAACCCCATAGAGTCATCGTGGAACCCTGTGATGTTAAAGCACGTCGGACTGTTAGCGGAAGTGGAATGTCTTGCGTGATAAGATTATATCGTCATTATCATAACAAATAGCGGTAAAAACTGTCAAAAATATATTCTTTTCAGTGCACTGAGAAAAAGTCATGATAATTTCAGTGCTTCCCATTGACATACTCATAATGCATGTTATATGTAATGTAGGGTTATGTTTGGAAGGTGAAAAAAAACTACTCTATAAATATTTTCTTTTCATACAAACTAAATCAATTGCATTCTCTTTCTAGAATAGTAGGACAGTTTTTTGAAAAGCTTTTAATGTGATAGGAAATTTTAGCCTCAGTGGTCATGTGAATCCTGCACTGATTTCCATGGATTGCTCTATTGTTAGGGATGGCTCCCATTTCGTTTGTCCTCACTTTTTCCGATTTAGTTTTGGAAGAAATTCAAACGTTGATCTGAAACTATTTTCGCGGATTTTTTTTTTGGTACAGATTTAAATACATGAATTGTTTTGACATTTAACACAATGATATAGTAGGTTACTATAGTGGATGGACTTAGCCCTTTCTTTACAGTCTGGTCCATCAATTGAAACTCGTCCCATCTTATGATGTTGAAGAGAAGGATCCGTGTTGTGATTTGTGCTATTGATTAGAAGAGTACTGAGAAGACAAACAAGTATGCCCGATCCAAAATTATTATTTGTTTAAAACAACACTAAATGGCATCTCATGTATTATACCAAGCACAGTTCAGGCACATTGGGTGGTCCAATGATGAAGTCAAGGCTTTTAAAAGATGAGCTTTTCCCTGTAGTTTCTGTTGGTGTCAGCACAGTTTTTAGCAAAATGTAACATAATCTGGGTTTTGAGCCGACCCCTACAATTGCTTGAGCGGACTGATGACATAACGCGTGCCGAATGTGGAGCATGCAGGTGTCACGTCCACGAGGGCAAGAAGCCTTGTTAACGCGATAGCCCCCATTGCGCGCTTGCCCGACACAATAGGCCGTTGTTATTAATTCATTATTTCAAGACTAAACGAAACACACACTGTCATTATCTCACGATAGTAAGTCTGCTGTATTCTGTTCTTGGTGTAGACCTTGGTCCTGTCTATTCATTTTCATTCCATGCTTTACCAAAGTTAAAGCAAAAAGAGACAGCGTGTTCTGGGCTAGAGATCCTTCAAAAACTTGTCCTGGGTTACAGGGAATTGCATCCTTGGTTTTAATCATTAAAAACTGTCGTCTCCTTCAGCCTCATCTGAGACAATCTTTCCTGTCACACCATCCATTTCCCTCCTTGGAAGTCGACCGTTCCATAATAATAACGATAGTATAAAACTCTTGTGCGCCCTCCTTCTCGCTGCCAACCCCGCCTCATTCAACAGCTGCTTTTCCCCGCACTATAATTATAATGCACATACTGCATTTTGTCAGGGACGGGCAGAGTGTCCTACTGACCTTGAACGACTGCAACCCCGCCAGTGATGTCTGTAAAACTTTAGAACAGTGGTTCTCAAGGCGGGCGGTAGCACCCCCTCCCCCCGAGAGCGACATCGCCCCATATTCGATTTCCAGGGTTTGAGTGGGGCACGAGGAACAGGAGCGATATGGGGGTGGGGAGGGGGAACCAGAATGGAGAGCCATTTGGGGACAAATACAAAACAGTCATTGACTTCTTCACTGCCTCGATGGGTTTGATGAACAGAAAAGGTTTTTCTTTTTGTGCATTTGGCCATGACTGGTTTCTGCTTTATATAATTATAATGAATTATCAGCATGCATATTGCCATTAATAAGGCACTGAAAAACTTAAAATCATAACTTGTGAGTGATCTCTATTGTTTTGACTATGGATTTTTTTCTTTTTCGGGAAATAGGGGGAAGTGGGCGATGAAAGAAAATTTGGACTCTAAGGGGGCGATTGCCTGAAAAGGTTGAGAACCACTGCTAAAGAAAGTGAAATTGAGCTGGGGGATACTTTAGAATAGGGGGGGGGGGGGATATTCTAGGATATCCCAGAGTATCCGGGGGGTTAAAATAGGATGGGGGATATTCCAGGATGTCACACCGGCAGTTTCATCAGAAGCAGGAAATGTAGCCTACATCGTCCTTGACAAAGAAGAAAATATCTCATAGCTAAGCATAATAAACTTAATGCAGCTCGGTATTATCCCGTGGTAGGTCGCGACCTCAGTTCGTGTTTGTTCCAACTCTACTTTTTGGCACAACTGTGAAATTCGAAGTTAAAGGTTAGCGGTTTTAGTTTCCGCCAATTGTTGGCTAAAATCCTTACCCAAAAAGTTTTGTTCTCCAACATCAGTTGGTCAACAATTTGAACTGCATATTATTCAATGCAATGTAAAGAAAATTTAAAGACACTAGATCCGTGATTATCCAGACTTATACCTCCTGGAAAGTTACGACCGGAAGTACCATTTATCATGAGGCCGCGGTTTGCACATTTCTCTCTCCCCCCCCCCCCCCCTCTCTCTCTCTCTCTCTCTCTCTCTCTCTCTCTCTCTCTCTCTCTCTCTCTCTCTCTCTCTCTCTTATAAATTTGTTATCTATCTTTTCCAGTAAATCTTCAATTTCACACACTTAAGATTTCCATAAAGACGCATTGACATTCACTAACTTTGCAGGATTTTATTCCTGGATTGAAAACTGATTCAATACGCCATTTTATTGGCTAGCACAATGTTTCATTCTGTAGCAATTGAAAAGTAGGTCACGGAGCTCCTAACCTCTCACTGACTTTGGTGATCATTAATGCAGAACGTAAAGCAACCCATTGCGTCCAACGTTGTTGAACATTTTCCATATTGCGCAATATTATATCTTACGGTAGTGGAGCTAGAGGGTGAACGCGTAGGCAACTAAAACTTTGTGGCTACGTGACCAAAAATTTATGGAATTTTGTATACAGCTTCATGTTCTGTCGAGAACTTACGTGGACACCTCCGTTTTGGACCAAATTCAGTCTTTAAAATGGTTTATTTACGATTTATTTAACAGCAAAACTCAGACAAGTAGACTCGAAAAGTGTGACCGGAATTTAGTTCTTTCTTCTGCACATTCTGCCACTCGAAAACCACGAAAACCGGCGTAGTAGATCTTTATTTAGGGAGGTGTCGCTGCCCTGGGCATTTGTGCCTCCTTTTCTTGTTTTCTTGTTGTCTTTGTGTCTTCTTCTTCTTAGCCCTCAAAAGGGCTCCCTTATGGGTATCTTCTTCTTTCGTTGTTTGTTGGCGCCCATTAAAAAAAAAAAAAAAACAGGAGAGAGTAAAGATTCCTATCATGGGTGAGGGGGGCGGGTAGTGGGGGATCCTTATAACTTAGAAGGATTTATCCCCACAGCAAGGGCGGTAAATGTTTACAGTTATATGTTTTATTTATTTATTATAATGAATAAATAAAAACCACGAAAACCAACTTTATCACTTAGATATGTATGGAACTGTGGGAACACCGTGGTCTAGAGGCTAGGTGCTCGCCTCTCATGCCGAAGGTACCGCCGGGTTCAAATCCCGGTCGGTGCAGGCATGTTGGAATTTGGGGATTTTTCTCCTATTTCCCTGTCCCTGATCCTATGGGAGGTAGGATTGAACACCTAGTCTTCTCGGATAAGGACAAAAAACTCGGAGGCCCCGTGCGCACGTTAAAGATACATTGGCAGTAGGAAATCGAAAAAAAAAAACAACAGCAAAATTAGTCTGTCCATCCAATCCAAACGCCGTTATGGCTGTGGCCTGCATCTGGGCTTAGTACAAAGAATTTTCAAGATTTATATTGTTTGGTCGGCTAATCATGATAATACAAAGAAGCAGTGATGTAGTTATATGGCATTCTAGCCCCCACCCTCACCTCTCTCAAAACTTTTTTTCCAAGGGTGGATTTTCAAACCAGCAACACAGCGCTACTGAATCTCGAAACTTGCACAGAGAAGGCTCTGTGCTTCCAAGATCTTTGTATAATTATCTCTTTATTTCTGCGGTTAGGTGGATTTAGCAACGCCCCGTCATTGTTCGAGTTTGAGTTTGGTTTTAACAGCTCGTCGGCACGACAACGGCCGCATTGCGCCTTCCACTGCTTTTTCATTATCTCACTTTGGGCTCGCTTTCAGTCCTCAGATGCCTATGAGTAAGATCAAATAAAAGTGAAGTTAAAAATCTAACGAGAAAGGGTCCATACTGTAAATGATGTCTATCATTATGATTTTTTGTAAATAATATGTTAAAAATCTGTAAAATCAATTTGAAGACTTCGGCCTCCTTCAGAAATGGCAAGATGCGCTGCAGGTCCACGTCAGAGAATAATTATTTCACGATGCTGAAGTCACGTGCTGTAGGTCAGTGTGGTCCTGTAACACACTGTCTATTATTAGAAACAAGGAGTGCAGCTGTGATAAGGAATGAAAAACCCCACCGCAGATGCAATATGTTTTGTAGTTACATGCGTCGGTCATTTCAAATGTTGCCAAAACACCAGTGAAGCAAAACCAAAGTATTTGAAATGGCTTAGATACGCTTACGAACAGTGATTCCCGTGATATCATTTAAGTTTGCCATTTCATATTTGGAATGGGGAGAGACAGTTGTTTTTTGTTGTTTTTTCTACACAGAGCTTCAGATCTGAGAAGGATATCATGACAATATTATTCGCCTGTGTAATAATGGTTTGAATGAATTCTGTCATGAGCTAAGTTAGTCCCAAAAATATAGTAGTGGGTCAAGCAAGTTGTTTGTTTCACTGAGACGTCGCGTACTCAGCTGGCCTCGTGACTGAAAAGTATTGGAAAGGGAACTACGAAGCAGTTTTACCGCTCGTGACAAACACAGATAGAATGTAATAATAATGTATAGCATTTATATAGCGCATATCCATTTAAAATGCTCTATGCGCTTTACAGAAACAACATGTCAACCACAGAGCAGAATGGAGCTGCCTGCGAAGCGCTCAACACACTGCACTGCTTCTTTCTCTCTCCCTGTCTCGCTCACTCTCTCTCTCTATCTCAGAGCAAATTGTAACGCAGCCTGTTAGGCGCAGTTCACAACTCACAACAGTTCACAACTCACAGCAGTTCACAACTCACATCAGTTCACACAACTCACAACTCAAATGATATTTGAATATTTATTAATAACAATATATATTTAATAATGAATAATAAATTCTGGCGGGGGGGGGGGGATGATATGGATAAATTTTAATTTCAATTTTCAATTTTGCCCGGGCAGCGGCCTTTCGGCCTGCTCTTTACGATTTCCAACTGCCAAGGTATCTTTAACGTGCGCAACATGCACACGGGCCCTTCGAATTTTTTCGTCCTTATCCGAGAAGACTAGGTACTCGATCCTACCCCCCAATAGGACCAGGGACTTGAAAATATTAGAAAAATCCAATTTCCAACATGCCTGCACTGCCCGGGTTTACAAAGGGTGAGAAAGGGTGTTGTTGTTGATAGACACGTCACGTCTAGCCAGTTGACCTCGTCTGGAACAGTGGGGGTCAGAGCAACAGTCTGCAGTATCTGACCAATGAAATTGGCAGATTTAATTTTATTCAAAAGCAATTTCTGGAAACGTCCTTGGCCTTGGTTGCTGAGTTGCAAGGTTCAGATAAACTGACCAATCAGGTCAATTAGTAATGAGGCAGCGTAGTAATTTAGCTGGGGCAATGACCTCATGTAAAAGAGCTCGTCAGCTGGAGTACTCTTTAGACACATACGATGGCTGCAACCTACTCGTGAGGTGTTTCAGTTCTTTTAGTTCTTTTCGACTAAACCAGAAAAGTCCGTAGACAAACAATGCTTTAAACTGTACTTGACGAAGGAGCTAAGCAAGAGAAAGATAGCTCATGTCCCAGTACAACTTGTTCATGCCAGTATTGGATTTATCTAGGTCATTACACTGACCGGGAGCAATGGTACATTTCTTAGTTGATTGTGATTACCAACTAGATCTATATGTGTCTACCATGAATTCTACCTGAGTCACAGGACGTGTGCTTTCAAGAGCTGCCACCTGGGAAGAATTATGTACCATAACAGAACGTTTGGAGTGAAATTTGTGTGAATGGAATTTACTTGTATCTATTTGGAGAGTTTAGTAATTGTTAGAATTGATTTGTGTCTTTTTTGGAACTAGTTAAGTGCCAGGACCTTTTAGATCTACTTCATATTGGGATTGCATTGCCACAATTATCATATACTTTAGGTCCTTGGACAGTGAGACATATAACTTACTGGTGAACTGAACTTATAACAGTTATCCACTTAGACTACGTGAAAGGGAGTTATTAACAGCATTGGGGAGTTATCTGTGTAAGCAGTTAGATTTAGATCCATATGCTTAATTTGCAGTTGCTCTAGATTTCATATTACCTATAACTTGTTTTTATATTTTTTTAAATCCTAGAATAAATTGTTGCGGCCCTGCAGGCCTGACCCATATTGTTAATACTCTTGTTGATTTAGTATTTTGCTTGTGTGGGTTTGCGAGTGTCATTTAGCCCCTCTCATTGCAGACGAACCATATCCTTTAGGAAAGCGCTAATCCACTTGCTGACAAATTCATTTTTCATATTTTGCTTCCAAACCGGTGAAGCGCAACCAGCTAATGCATTTGATTGACCTAGATAGACTGTGAATAATTTGGGCCACGACCCAAGAGGTTTGTCATTTCATACTGAGTCTGGGTGGCGGAAGGACTTGCAAAGTTCGTGTAGCCGGACCTGGTCCTCTTCTATTTTGGGCCTTGATGAGATCTCAAGAATTATTACAAAGAAACTAGAGAAAGCACAGGTTGGTGGATTTTTTCTGTCCTGATTTTATCACCTCTGTTCTGCTCTTCATATTCCTCATTCATTTTTTTTTTCTCCTCGTCCTACATTTTTTTTAAGGAAGTGCGTAGATAGGGATGATATTCCGGGCCTGCTTAGGCACTTTGCATGTCAAAATAGAGATGTACGCCATGAGCGATAGATGGAAGTTAGGTTCATGGATTCGTAGCGAGAGTGAGTACTGTGTAATACGGTGGAGGTGTGTTACCGTAAGATGTGTGGTGAGTGAAAGGTGGACTATTGTATGTACGCTTCATGGTTTGTAATGAGGGGTGAAGTGAATAGAAATGGTATGGTGTTATACCAATGTAATGTTATTTTTATAGGTGCCGGGGTCGGGCCGAGACGCCACCCGCGGTGAGCACAGGGGATAGGCCAGCATAGGGCCGAAGGCTACCCATAGGCCAGTGGAGTAAAGCTGTCGAGCAGGACAGGAGGAACGCATGAGTCGTGGCAGTCTGGCCACAGACAGGGATGTGTATAGAAATGTTAATGTGCTCTTAAGATGTACTACATGTGATATTGATATACTACTGTGCCATTGAGATACTAATGTGAATTGAACTATTAACGTGCTATGGCCATGTGAGGTGCTATTGGAAGGCTAAGGTGTTATTGCCATAGGGAGGTGCTATTGAGAGACTGCGGTGCGAAAGAAATACTAAATGTGTTATTAAGACATTGAGTGGAGAGGCTGAAGCCGAAGTGTCTTTAAAAGTAACTACCGGGTTGTGGACCCGAGGAAGAGTGCTTGAGGGAAGAAGGCCGTTGGACGGCAGTTGAATAGAGTAACCTACTGTATGTCGTTGCACTGTTATCTTTATCTTTATGTTTAATAAATGTGTGAGACTGATGGGTTGTTCTGTTAAGTGTTATACGTGTTCGTTCGTGATTGTTGTCCTGTTATAATCATTGCATCTCCCAGTCTGGGATTTGTGACACTGCCCAAGTGCATTGTTAATGGAGATAAAGAAATGCAACCTGTTTCATTCAAGGGAGGCTTCATTTAAGTAGAAAAAAAAACTGGGGTTTGGGGCAAAATAGGCTTTGGTAATGCGTTTTAAATATAACCAAAAAATATTTAAAATTGGACCATCTGTGTTTGAAATAATTATGATAGGGCTGCACTAGGACTAGCAAAGCAACTATTGAAGAAAACCTGAATTTCATTTAATAACGGATATATCAGCTACAAAAGTGTAGTTGAGCGAAATATGTTTAAAGCTGAAATAACCAGATTGACCGGCTAGCCTTAAGATTTTGTTATTAACTGATCGCTCCATTTAGGTTTAACTGATCAAACACAGGACCAAATTAAATCATCAATTTGTCATGCCGTGTCCTTTCATTATCGTATGTCCTTCCCTCGGCAAGAGGTTACAGCAACAGTTGTTCATAAAGGTTGTTGTCAGGGGGGGCATAGTGTTTTACATAGAAAGCTATAGCTGAACAGTGAACACAACTCAGTAGTTTCTCTGTTTGGCTTTGTAAGTACACTACGCCCGCCTAACAACGCCCGTTCATGAATTAGAAAGTGTCCCAATTAAAAGAAGTGTTCCGGCAGAGATTTTCCCTGTGGAATTCCTATCCTCTTGGGTCCGCAAACCTATTTCACTTCTCCCTGTCCTATTCCAGAATGTTCAGTGGTTTTCGAGCCTATTTGAAACAAAGGTATTTTCTTATATTTTTACATGTAGAAAGGTAATTATATCCGTACTCTCTTCACAGTTCTCAAGATGGAGAAAGGCGTTTCGTTCCCGAGTTCCCTGCTAGTATTCCTGCAGCTGTTGTCAGGATCTGTCGTATTTCCAGGTGAGTGATTAATTTGTCTCTGAGTAAAAAGTTTGGATTTCATGGGGAAATACTTAGACTGGTAAATAATAACATTGTTTGTGTTGTGAAATTAACACGGTAGCTTTTAATTTTCTTGTTCCAAATTGTATGATAATCTGGAATCTCGTTGACCTCAATCTCCGTAGCTTACCATCAGTTTGCCGATCAGTTTCGCTGGGTCTATGGAATCCTGCCGGGGGGGGGGGGGGGGGGGGGAGAAAAATCAATGTCACATGAATGAAGGTGCAAAACATGTGTCAGAGGCTTCAGAAACACTGGTCTCTCTGGATTCGCAAAGGATCCAATGAAAGAGAGGTCGATAAATGTTTACATAATTTATGTAAAGATCTTTGAGCGAACTGGCAATTAGTTGTTTACCGTGGTGGGTGAAATACCACAGGTGTAGACGTGAATCTGACCTTTTTCTTCTTTAGCTTTTTCTTGTCCTCTTTGTTGTTTAATTTTGTTCAGGAGTGATCCAGTTGCTCTATATCAGATATTACTCGTTTTTCAGTTGCAGAGTCGCAGCAGTGTCCTTCAGCCTTATTTGAAAATTCCAAAGTTAGATATATAATTTTGCTATATCGACTCGAAGGAAATCCCACGAAATTTGATTGGAGTGTTGAACAGGGTGGAACTACAAGAACTGTGTCTTCATGTGATTTATCGAGAGACGTGTGCACTAACGATGAAGTCTTCTTCGTGGCTTCCATGGACAATCGCTCCGTAATGTATTTCACAATAACTGGAGAATACAGATCAGTGACCCGTGTAACATGTCGTGATGGGAATCGCACATATTTGTCATGCCCTGTGAACATAAGAGAAGAGGGTGAGTGTTTATTGCTAGTGCTGCAAAGACAAACAAAAAATTTACTGATGAAACAACAACAAAACTGTAATCCGGGACCCGGGATACCGAGACGGTCCAATTCGCCAAATGCCGTCCGTCGACTCGCGCGCGTATCATCCATGTCAACAGTGCAACAATTCGCACCACACCCCTTCATAGTTGGACGAAAAAGACTAGTACCACAGACCTCTGTGAGTAGAACTGATCGTGTTTATGCGCCCGCAAGCTGTGGACATAATAATTATATAGTGAAAGAGGTTCATGGTCCGTCTCGGTATTCTGTGTCTCGACTGTAATTATAAATTGTACATTTTTAGCAACGAAAACACTAAACAATAATGACCTAAAACTTAATCCCTATATTGTTCAGAATTGATATCGCTCCGAAAACTAACTCTAAGCAATGTATAAGGGCAATAGCTGATCATCTAACACGATGGATTGGAGTCTGACAGGAGACTGACCCTAAACTTTTGTCATTGAAACACTGAGAATGTACCTGACCATGAATTCAGTAAATGTCAATATTCAGTTGACTGCTGGCATTGATTAGAACCACAGTCTGTCATCACACTGCACCTCTATGGGTCATAAAGTGAGAGCGAAACTTCACCAGTCTTGACGCGTTTGTGACTAAGCAAGGGCTTTAGTAACACTTTATGTGGGCATGGGACAGACGGGTCTTAAACCCATGGGTTGCCGGTTTTGTGTTGTTTTTTTTTTCGATTTTCACCCTCCACCCCCCTCCAGCCATTTCAGGGTTGTCATTTTTTAATGCAATTTTTCTACAACTTTGGAAATTTCTGTTTTCTATTTTATCCCTCCCCGATCGTGTTGTTTTTTATTTTCACATTTTTATCGACAACTTCTGAATCTCTGGTTTGAATGTTTTTTGTTCTGTCTTACTTTTCCTCTTCCTCCGTAGTTTCTTCACAGCTGATGTATCCTGGTAACGGCACGGCTTTCAGAGCTCCATGGTACGGGAAACCCAGTTTCGTGTTCACTATTGCTGGCTCTCCCACTCTCTTACGGCTCTATTATAAGGATTCTGGCCAATATGTGAAAGTGGAAAATGAGGAATTTGTCCAAAGACCTGCCTTCATTGGCAAGGCCATGTATAAACTGTACAACATGACATTGACGTTTCCAACCAAATTCTACGACGAAGCGTTCTTTCGCCTTGATATCCCCACTTCGTCTGAGATATTGCAGGTTTTCTTCAGTGTAGTAGGAAGGCCTAGAACAGGTATGATAACACTTGGCATGGTATAAAAAACAACAGAAATATGGCAATTTACACCAAAAAAATATCTGTATTTTTAATGCAGTCGTATTATTTTCTCTCTTTTTTTTAAATTCGCTTCCCATATCGAATATGCTCATATATATACTACATAGTAATTATATATAAACTTTTTGATGTCATATTTTGCTGGTATGTAGAACAACTAATATGTTTCGTGTTTTGTGTCATACATTTTTATATCAACATATTACGTCATCGAAAAGATAATTTAACATTCCAGGGATGAGATATATTGTTGTGTGTAAGGATAATCTTCATTGCGGTCATAGACAGCTCCACGCGTGTGTTCATACTTGAGAGACTATCATTATCATTTAATGAGCACACAGTCGATTTTCTGTTCAAATATAATATATCTTGTTGCATAAGTTTTAAAGGTTTATATTTATTGGTTATTAACTCCCATTGTTTCACTTTCGATTTTAGTACGAAAATGTCACTCCTTCATAGGAACCCTAGAAAAGTAAATAACAACAATCTCTTCGTCCACAGTACCATTCCAGCTGGTCTCACCCCCCAACAACACTGTCCTGCCAGTTCCACTAGACAACAAAAAGTATGCTGCCTTTGTTATTGGTGGCTATTCATTCCGGTCTTCTGTTGAACTGTATAGTCAAGACAATGATACTGATGTCTGCATCCCAATGCCTCGTTCCAGCTACGAAGCCACAGTTTGGACTGAATATGGTGACGTTAATAAACAACAATCTCAAGTAGTAGTGACGATTAACGACTCTTCTAATGTTACACTACGGTACTGTGTGGACATTCAGGTCAACCAGGCGCAAATGCGAATCCTCTTCTCACTTGCACGTAAGCCCTGCAAACATTACATTTGCCGCAGTATGGAACTGTAACCATTGCTGTACGTTAATGTTGACCCATGACTTTGTCCTCGTTTTTCCACCTTGAAACGTATAGATAGAATGCGCATATCCGCCATCTTTAATATCCAGACGCGCCCACCATCATGGTGATTCAGGTATTGATTTGATTCGTTGGCTGATTTGCATTGCGAGGCACAGGAGGCGTGGCGAACCGAACGGCTGCGAGCTAAAAGTAGATCGTTACAGTAAGCAATGGCACATGTACACATGTTCAACGGGAGACGCTCGGTCAATTCTTTCACTTCCTTCCCTTTGTTTACACGGATTGTAGGGAATCTGACCAGCTTGGATCCATCCTTCCCACCCCTGTCATAACAATCAACTACAATGCAACCAGCAGGCATTTTAACTGCTTAGACATATCTCGACGTTACACTAACCAGCTGATCCATTGGCCACCTTTATGTCGGAAGAACAAATGAAAACACTCGGTGACGACATGCGCAGTCTACCTATACATGTACATGTTAAATGTGCAAGAGTGTCTAGGTGTGTATATATAATGTTTCTGTTCAGCGTGGTTAACTGTGACCGTGTGTCTCCCAGTCTGTGCACGGAGATGAGAATAAATAATATGCAGAATTCAGTGTGTAACTGTGATAGCAATTTCATTTAAACTTCTCCCATCACATTATCATAGACGGGTAATGTCTTATAATCAAACCCATTGCTTGTTGTCAAATTTGTTGAAATATCTAATAGCTAAAACAAATGGAAACAATAGGCAAAAAAATTTTTTAAAAATCTTATGGCTAAAGATGAAAAGACTAAGGAATTGTAGCTCAGTCTCCTCGAATTCTTAGAATTATTACATTATATATATGGCCTTTAGCGTCTTTACAGACGGTCTTAGCAGCTAGAATATTCACTTTCACTTTGACTGACAGCTTCTCTCGTGGCTTATTCTACCAATGTTTGACCCGAGAGTGCGATGGCAGTGATTGCAGGTCAGTCTTTTGGGTTCACTTTGGCGAGTGTTTTCATTCCGCCTCTGTCGTTTTGTCAGGTATGTTTCTTTTGCCTTGAAGTCTATTGCGAGCGTGCCACTGCGCAATTTTTGTCTCCATCTGCTTCGATCATTTGCAAGGTTCTCCCATTCATTGGGGTCGATGTTGAATGCTTTCATCGTGACCTTGCAAGTGTCTTTGAATCGCAGATGTGGCCTACCTCTGGGTCGGTTGCCAGTAGCAAGTTCCCCGTAGAGAATTTGTCTGGGGATGCGATCATTTTCCATACGGTGGAGATGTCCAAGCCACCGCAGTCTTTTTTTGCCTAGGAGAGCCTGAGTTGATGGAATGTTGGCTCGGCTCAGAACTTCGATATTTGAGATCCTGTCTTGCCACTTGATCTTGAGAATTTTGCGTAGGCAGCGCAGGTGGAAGGAGTTGAGGGATCTTTCATGTTTGGAGTAGGTGGTCCATGTCTCTGAGCCATACAGCAGGGTGCTTAGGACGCAAGTTTGGTACACGAGTACCTTTGTTTTGATGGTCAGCTTGCTATTGTTCCACACCCTTTTTGAGAGTTTGCCAAAAGCTGTGGCCGCCTTTCCTATTCTGGCATTTATTTCAGTTGTTATGTCTGTGCTACCACTGATGGTTGAGCCTAGGTAGCAGAATTTTCCCACTTGCTCCAGAGGAGAGCCATTCAGCATGATTGGGTTGGGGTTTCTCAAGCCTTGTGTCAAAACTACAGTTTTTGAGACACTGATCTTTAGCATGAATTTGTCACAGGCTTTGGCAAGGCTATTGATGAGAGCCTGGAGCGTGGTTTCATCGTGGGCCACGATTGCAGCATCATCTGCGAAGAGGAGCTCTTGTAACATAATATGCTCTGTACGAGATTTTGCTTTTAGTCTGGCAACATTAAAAATGGAGCCGTCCACTCTGGTGTTAATAAGTACTCCACCTGAACATTGACCAAAGGCATTCTTGAGTAGGGCTGCAAAATATATACCAAATAAGGTAGGAGCAAGAACACATCCCTGCTTCACACCGCTGTTTACAGCAAATGAATTGGATGTGCAGCCCTCAAAGTTGACACATGCCCTCATGTCAGTGTGGAAGGATGCAATAAGTTTTAGCAATGTTGGTGGACAGCCTATGGATTTAAGGACTGCATACAGGCCAGATCGGCTTACGGTGTCGAAAGCCTTTGTTAGGTCCACAAAGCATGTTATAAGCGGCCTGTTTTGTTCTTTACATTTTTCTTGGATTTGCCGAAGTGCAAATATCATGTCAATAGTTGATCGTTTGCTTCGAAAGCCACATTGTGTTTCTGGTAAGACTTTTTCCGCCAGTTGTTGAAGGCGGCAGAGGATGACGCGAGCAAAAGCCTTTCCAGTAATGCTGAGGAGGGATATGCCTCGATAGTTGTTGCAGTCGCCTTTGTCTCCTTTGTTCTTGTAAAGTGTGACAATTTTGGCGTCTCTCATATCATGTGGTATCACGCCTTCTTTCCAACACTGCAGTAACAGATTATACAGGTGTGGTAATAATGGGCCTTTTAGGTCTTTTAATACCTCTGCAGGAATGTTGTCACTTCCTGTGGCTTTTCCAGCAGACAGGTGGTCGATTGCATTGGAAAGCTCGACTAAGGAAGGTTCAGCGTCAAGTTCGGCCATTATTGGCAGTTTTTCGAGGTGTTCCTCAAAATCTGGTGGAATATTTTTCTCAGTTGAATACAACAGAGAGTAATGCTCTACCCACCTATTCAGTTGTTCATTTTTATCTGTGATGGGTTCACCATTTACAGACTTAAGTGGGGCGCTTTTGGTGATGATTGGCCCAAGAGCTACTTTCATCTGACTAAAGGCGGTTTTCATATCTCCCTTTTCATTTGCCTCTTGTATGCTGTTACACAAGTCTGTCCAGTATTTGTTGGCGCAACGTCTTACCTCCAGCTGAAGTTTAGCTTTTGCATTTTTCAAACAAGTTTTTGTACTCTGATTGCAATTTTTGTTATACTCATTGAAAGCAGATTTCTTTTGCTCAATGAGAGGTAGGAGAATTTCGCTGTTCTGGGCTACCCAGTCGTTGTTTGAAACTTTATGCTGTCCAAAAGACTTGATGGCACAGTCATGAATTTTTGAACTGAGAGTGTTCCATGTTTCATCTACCGAGTCACATTGGGTGACATTATCCATGCTTTCAGCAAATAACTTTTCAAATGACTTTCTATTTGATTCATCTCTGATTGCTGTTACATTGATCTTAGGGATTGAAGGGGCATTTGATCTGTATATTTTCTTGGCCGAAATTTTGATTTTGCTGACTACCAGTGCACGGTCGGTGTCACAGTCAGCACTGTGGAGGGAACGAGTTATTTTTATACAGCCCAAACTCTTCCTCCTTGAGAGAATAAGATCTAATTGATGCCAATGGCCAGACCTGGGATGGCGCCATGATGTTCTTTGGCATCTCTTAAGGTCAAAGTACGTGTTTGTAACACATAATGAGTTTACGGAGCATAGCTCCAGAAGGCGCTGCCCGTTTTCGTTGATGTAATTATTACATTACTTAAAAGAAAAAAAAAGTGTTGTGAGCAGGATATTTAACTTTGGTCTTTGCTCTGAAAACTTGGTTGGATGTATAATTTAGTTTTATTTTCACTGTGTTAGAATTTGTTCTAGGCCTATAACTTTCATGTGGTTTGTTCCTAAACTCGGGCTTTACGATATACATTTTTTTTGTTGCTGCCACATTTCAACTTTGTGTGCAGCCCTGGTAGCCTTTCTGTAGTTTTTGTTAATGTTGTTGTTGTTTTAATTTGTACACATCTAGAAGCATTTCCTCCAGTGAAAAGTTTAAGTCACAGTGGTGCCCACCATTGACAAGTTCCCTTCTTCCTAACTTTGTCATTTTATCCTGCACGAATGCATCTGTATGAATAAGATAATAAATATGGATCTAGAACCATTACTAAAGAATTCATGGCTGGGACTTGGGAAGAGTGTTTTTTCCGCTGTGCAAGAAATCTCAGGTTCAAATTTTTGCTGGGAATGTGCTAATGCTTAATTGATTATAACCTGTGCGCCGCTGTAAGAGGTCTCCAAAATTCCTCATATTATTATTATAGCTCTATTGTACTGAAAATGACCAATCTCTTGTCCTGCCCACCCACGGCCCCCGCTATCCCAATAATAATAGTATTAACAAGAATAATAATAAGAAAGTACATCTAATTAGCGCACTTTTTCCAATGCGCTGTTCTTGGAGAAAAACAAAATGTTATCCACTTTCATATGCATCAAGAGAGGGATACACTGCGCAATGATGAGCATGAGACTGCATGGTGACACCATTTGACACATTTCCAATTTCTTGCAATTTCCCAGTCAAGAGATGAACACCATAGTGCTTTGGCAAATATTGGATCAGTTAATGAGTCTGCATGACTGTGACGATAAAAATGAAATCTGGCACAGTTAGATAAACGTATTATGATTATGTTATAATAAGAGTGTTGTTACAAGTACGAATGTCATCCAAGTTTTTGCGCTAGGGGAAGGTATTTTAAAGTCTTTTGTGACTCAAGCGCTAGAGAGCACTCCCCTCCCCCTTAAATACTCCCGAAATACTCCTGACAACAGCCTTAATTAATTAATCCTTCAGATTTTTTTTTTGTTTTCCTCCTGTTTTTTTGGCTGAAAGGGTTTGGGGAGGGGGGGGGGCCGGGGGGCAGGATTAGGGATTCGATAAGCTTTAGGGTTAAGGATAAAGACGGAAACCTGCATCCAGCACCACAAGACAAGCCCTTATATGGAACCCTCAGGGGAAAAGGAAAAGAGGCCGGCCGAAAAACACCTGGCGCCGGGACCTGGAGGCAGACACCAAGAAGATGGGTCACACCTGGGGACAGCTGGAACGACTGGCCCAGGACCGGGATGCCTGGAGAGATCTTGCTGGCGGCCTATGTCCCAGGAGGGATCACAGGCGGAAGTGAAGTGAAGTGATAAGGACGGGGTTAGGGATAGCACGTATACGCTAAACACTTGGGGTGCGTGCCTACAAGTAACAACAGCTTTATAATAATGTTTCAGTACCCCTAAATGCCTGGTATCGGCCACAAACTAAACTGTAAAAGGAATAAACTTTAAGATTATGTTCAGGTTATGATAAACACTCAGACAATGATGATTGGATCATAAAAATACTATCGGTTCCAAAAACGTCTTCATTGTCGGAATTTAATGATAAAGTATGTGTGTCAGTTTACGACATAATGTCAGAAACGTGTGCTAAATGTGGTTACGATCTGTTGGTGCGTTAGGAAGAAATTTGGAATGAAAACTGTTTCCGTTCATATTTTATATGATTATAACAATAGATAACAAACAGTAGTGAGAACTATAATTATACAGCAAATGGCGTTCATTCATTTGGTGAAAATCGAATGTGAAAGGTTCTCCATAATGGGAAATTTGTAATTGCTGATTTTTGTCAAAATAATTTGCCTCTTCTGCATTTCCGGGGTATCATACTAAGCCCGGAATGACACAGTCAGCTGCTTGTAGACAAGAAGTGCACACCATAATTATATATTTTACTAGTAAATCCGGGAAGACTCTATCATACTAAGCTCCGTCAGAGACAGTCAGTTGCTGGCAGAGGAGAAGTGCACACCATAATTTCCTATTTTTTCCTAGTAAATCCGGGAAGACCCTATCATACCAAGCGCGGAATGACACAGTCAGTTGCTGGCAGAGAAGAAATGCACACCAGAATTTCATATATTTTCGTAGCAAATCCGGGAAAGCCTTATCATACTAAGCTCGCTCAGACACTGTCAGCTTCTGCCATTATTTCTTGGCTGTATATTTTGCTGACAGAGACTGGCTGTGACGCCCTCGAGCCTATTATTATACATCCCTTTGACCGAACAGACGTAGAAGTACTGTTGGAAATTATGAGTTGTTATTTTTTTCTGTTTCCGGGTACTGTTCAGCCACACTGATTTGAGGTCTTTATTTTAGGAGGTTCGCTGCCCTTGGCATTTACACCTCACTTTACTTGTTTTATTATTTCTTGTTCTGGCGGGGGGAGGGGGGGAGATGATATGGATAAATTTTAATCTATTAATTTCAATTTTGCCCGGGCAACGGCCTTTCGGCCTGCTCTTTACGATTTCCAACTGCCAAGGTATCTTTAACGTGCGCAACGTGCACACGGGCCCTCCGAATTTTTTCGTCCTTATCCGAGAAGACTAGGTACTCGATCCTACCCCCCAATAGGACCAGGGACTTGAAAATATGAGAAAAATCCAATTTCCAAGAACTACTCGATCCTACCCCCCAATAGGACCAGGGACCTGAAAATATGAGAAAAATCCACTTTCCAACATGCCTGCACTGCCCGGGTTTAGAACCCGGGACCCTTGGCATGAGAGGCGAGCACCACTGTTTTAAAGAAATTCGAGCATCTGCAACAATATTACTATTGTAGTAGTAGTAGTAGTAGTAGTAGTATTACTACTAATTGGCAGGCTGTCTCGAGGAGAACACAAAATGTAATTTTTAAAGTTGAGTTTCGACCAGCAATGTGTAAATTGAGGCGCAGAACGAACTTTCCTGTCATTCTTTTTAATTCTACTGGAAGAAAATGCGTCCTTTTTTTTTCGGCTCAAAATGTGGGAACACTTTCTTCTGTTGAACTCGATTGTGGTCGTGGCTTAAAACAAGGAAAGTATAAAAATATAGCAAACTTCAAGGCCTCTTAAAATGTGTCCCCCACGTTGTCCTATACATCTTTTTATGCGTGATATGATGAGGCTTAGCGGTGAAAAGGCCTTTCTTGATTGAAAGATTTACTTCCTTTGTAATATAATGATTATTATTATTTTGTATTATTTATAATGTGTTATTTTATTTGTTTTGTTTTTGTTTTCAGCGACTCCAGCTCGGCTCATTTTCCCTGCCAACCACTCAGAACTGACCCAGACGGCGCGTTATAGCAACATTTATTTTATCACTGTCGCTGGTTTTATCTTCCCTCCCCTCAACTTTCTGAACAGCCACCAGTTGTACAGGCGTAATGGGGACGGTGTTTACTCTGTGATGCGGACCACCGATTACAGCTTTTACACTATTGAACGATACCCTGGCGTAAAAGATCCTTTTGACATAAGGTTGGGGCTCAATAGCAAGATTTCTCATCACAACATGTATCGCTTGGATCTGGGCAACGGATCACAAAGTTTACGCATCTACTTCAGTATTGAGGGAGGTAAGGAAAACCCGTAAGACAGTATACCGATTCTCTTCAATTTTTATGACGTACCGAGTTATGTAGGTAATCTACGATGGCAATTTTTTTTCTCCAGGATAATTTGTTTTGTTTAATTTCATCAGAAAAGAGGGAATCAGAGGGGGGAGGGGGTGCCTGTCTGTGTTTGGATGGGGAGGAGAGAGGGGGGGGGGGGGGACAAAGATTCTCTTCAATTATTACGACCTGTTGAGTTGTCTAGGTAATCTACGATTGTAATTTTTTTTTTCTCCTAGATAATTTGTTTTTCTAATTTCATCAGAAAATTAAGATTTTTATGCCATCCGTTTTTGTTGTTGATTCTGGTAAATTTTTTTGGGTTGTTGTTGCTCTTTTTTCTTCAAGTCAAAGAAGTTTTCGTAAAACTTGGAGAAGCGCAATTTCTGAGGGGGACAGATGAAACACAACGCGTTGTTTAATTAAATTGTTTCGTTTCGTCATTTGGCGAAACTAGAATGTGAAAGGTTCTTCATAATGGGAAATTTGTAAATTGCTGATTTTTGTAAAAAAAAATTTGCCCTTTCTGCATTTCCGGGGTATCATACTAAGCCCGGAATGACACAAACAGTTGCTTGTAGACAAGAAGTGCACACCATAATTTCCTATATGTTCTTAGTAAATCCGGGAAGACCCTATCATGGTAAGCTCCGTCAGACACAGCCAGCTGCTGGCAGACAAGAAGTCCACACCATAATTTCCTATTTTCCTAGTAAATCCGGGAAGACCCTATCATGGTAAGCTCCGTCAGACACAGCCAGCTGCTGGCAGACAAGAAGTGCACACCATAATTTCCTATTTTCCTAGTAAATCCGGGAAGACCCTATCATACCAAGCGCCGAATGACACAGTCAGTTGCTGGCAGAGAAGAAATGCACACCAGAATTTCATATAATTATTTTGGTAGCAAATCCGGGAAAGCCTTATCATACTAAGCTCGCTCAGACACTGTCAGCTTCTGCCATTATTGCTTGGCTGACAGAGACTGGCTGTGACGCCCTCGAGCCTAGTATGAAACATCCCTTTGACCGAACAGACGTAGAAGTACGGTTGGAAATTATGTTTTTGTTTTTTTTCTGTTTCCGGGTACTGTTCAGCCACACTGTTTTAAAGAAATTCGAGCATCTGCAACAATATTACTATTGTAGTAGTAGTAGTAGTAGTAGTATTAGTACTAATTGGCCTGCTGACTCGAGGAATACACAAATGTAATTTTTAAAGTTGAGTTTCGATCAGCAATGTGTAAATTGAGGCGTAGAACGAAATTTCCTGTCATACTTTTTAATTCTACTGGAAGAAAATGCGTCTTTTTTTTTTTCCGGCTCAAAATGTGGGAACACTTTCTTCTGTTGAACTCGGTTATGGTCGTGGCTTAAACAAGGAAAGTATAAAAATATAGCAAACTTCAAGGCCTCTTAAAATGTGTCCCCCACGTTGTCCTATACATCTTTTCATGCGTAATATGATAAGGCTCAGCAGTGAAAAAGCCTCTCGTGATTGCATTGGAAGGTTTACTTCCTTTGTAATATGATGATTATTATTATTTTATATTATTTATAGTATTTCATTTTATTTGTTTTGTTTTCTTTTGTTTTCAGAGGCTCGGCTGATTTTCCCTGCCAACAATTCAGAACTGACTGCGTCGGCGGAAGATTCCTCCCTTTATATTTTCACTGTCGCTGATTTCGTCTTCCCTAACTTCGACTTTCTGAGCAGCCAGATTTACAGGCCTGATGGGGACCAGTATTATGACCCCGGCCGCAATTACCAGCTTTACGTTGCTCAACGATACCCCATCGTAAAGGATGCTGTCAACATAAGTTTGCGTTTCACTGAGGCGGCTTCTGGTCGCAACTTGTATCGCTTGAATCTGTTCACCCGATCGCCTGTCCACCATGAACAACGTATGAGCATGTACTTCATTATTGATGGAGGTAAGTAAAACCCGTAAGACAGTATACCGAGACGATCAATTCGTCATATTCCGTCCGTCATTTGCGCGCGTACTGTCGATGTCAACAATGCAACAGTTGGTACCACACCCCTTCATAACTGAATGAAAAACAGTAGTACTCACCATAGCTATACGCGCGAAATTTGTGGACATTTTATAGTGGGATAAGGAATTATTCGTCTCGGTATTGTGTGTCTCGGGTAAATCTAAATAAAGCTCAGACCTAAACACCAGGGACCTCCTGACAGGGACAATTCGCCGAGCGTGTATAAAAGATGCACGCTATATGTCATATTTCAAGGGTGTATCTCTATGATGGAGACCCGCAGTGTGTTGTCTTATTCTCTTGTAAAAATTTGTGAGTTTACTTCTCGATCACCTTTTTTAGCGAATGGGTGGCGGTGGGAAGAGGGACTTAGAGGGAGGGGGGGGGAGGGTGCTGTGTGTGTTGGGGGTGGGGGTGGGGGAGGAGGGAGGACGGAGGGGGGAAAACAAAGATTCTCTTCAATTATTATGACTTGTTGAGTTATCTAGGTAATCTACGATTGTAATGTTTTTTTTCTCCTAGATAATTTTTTTTAAAAATTTCATCAGAAAATTAAGATTTTATGCCATCCGGTTTTCTTGTTGATTTTCTAAATGTTTTTTGGTTGTTGTTGCTTTTTCTCTTCCAGTCAAAGAAGTTTTTCGTAAAACTTGGAAAAGCGCAATTTCTGAGGGGACAGATGAAACACAACGCGTTGTTTAATTAAATTGTTTCCTTTCGTAATTTTTTTTTTCACCAACTTTCTAAAGTTTTGGGAGGTGAATTATTCCCCGAGGGAAATACCAAGTCTTGATACTTTAATGTGATATTATTTAAGATGGTTATTTTATAGAAACATGTAGTGGTCTGGACACTTTCTATAATGATTTTGTAACAAATTAGAAAGGTTATCAAAGTAGATATTTTTAGTTATATATATATATATATTTTAATCCGAAGTGAGGAATTTTTTATAATGTCAAGTAAAACCCACAGAGCTATACAACGACAGGCGATGACACTCCGCTGCACCGCCTTTCTTCCTTCCACTAGAAGATGGCGCCAGTTCGCATGGCCATCCTCTGGAGTGGCATTGCCGCCAAAAAAGGAGGACAGGCGACTATTTATTACAGCCCACACTAAATAATAGTGCACAAAAAGTATGCACCATTTTTCAAACTTTTTGGTCGAAACTTTGCCCCCCCCCCCCCCCCCCTCAGTTTGACCTACTTCCTGCTCTGAGTTATCTACAGAGCTCTATGAGTAAAACAAACAAATTCCGACGATGCAAAATCAGTGAAACAAAATTTAACTAAGAGCGCTGAATATTTACCAGAAAAGACAATATCTTTAAAACAGTGTGAGGGGGAAATTACAAGACTGGAGAATAAATTAGAGGAAAAGTCAGGATTTGAACTGGGCAACTTCTTGCCCATTAGGTGAGCTTTTTTTTAGGGTGGTAGTGCATAACCGATAAAGTATGTTCATCTATATAAACTCTGAGGTCTTAGATAAACCCCGAATCAATTTAGATGTCATCCTTGATTAAGTCACCGAGCACCATTTTCTCATCTGGCAAATTATCCTATTTGAACCACTCATAACCATTTTCTCTCTCTCTCACACACACACACACGCGCGCGCCCATACACACCAGACCGTGCTTTCCCTTCCCTCCCGCAATTTTCAAGTTTGAAGAGACCCACTGTATTTGCCATCCCAAGCACACACGGCCACCGCAACACACACACACACACACACACACGCACACGCACACACACACACACACACACACACACAACGTTTGAAAACTCTGAAGGAATGTATAGTCCTGCCCTTGAACAAATGGTCAGAAGTCGACATTAAAATCTGAAAAACTTAGAAGTAGTAAGAGTAGTAGTACTAGTTGTAGCAGAATATCATATCAATATTATTTACTATTAAAGGATTCAAGTTAAATTACATTCTGACGAGACTTTTCTTTCATCTTCTCACAGGACCTGAAAGCACAGACACAGGACTGGTCGCAGGGCTTGCGGTTGGCATTGGTGTGCCGATAATCTTTGTCGTAGTGGTTGTTCTTCTGTGCATCCGGGCAAGGAGTAGACGAAGGGCCAATAGAGTACTGCAAGGGAAGAAAATTTGTTACTTGAACACGTCACACTTGCCTAGCAGCCAAGGTGGAGTGACGTTTCCGAAGACTCCAACATGGAAAATCCCACCGGTTCTACTGAGGACCCACCTTCACATGAAGCAGGTAAAACATTGATAATAACACGAATATATTACTACATAACTGAAAGATACTCACTGGTTTTGCTGCCTTATCCAACAAGTTCTGTCCATAAAGTCTTGCAGTACACGACATGTGAAACATGAGCCAAGTGCGGTGGGGGGAGGGGGGTGAGAAAAAAAAGGATGTTGTCCACACGAAAGTTCTGTGTCTATAGGCCCTCATTCCTTCCTTCAGTAAAGAAAACAGTACAAAGATCGTGAACTCAGGTCAGGAAAATTGAACATTTCTAGATCATCCAGGAACAACAGAATAAAATACATATCAAAGCAAACAGAGAAAGATACAGAAGAATCTTTTTGCCCACTGCAATCGCCTCAACAACACATTATAGCTAGATACGTGCCATATTTTTTACTAAGGTTGCATGCCATATTACTTCATGACTGTAATAAACCTGTTACTGTTGTGATATGTTTATACAGTGATGCACTAGATGTGTACTATGTATGTGTTCTCAAACTTGCTGTGAAAGTGATTTTTTCCTCATGAGATAATACAATGTTTTGTTTTTTTAAAATCTTATTTTGTCGTGCTTTTGTGAGGGAAGCAAAATGTAAGGGAAACAACTGAGACACCCGGCAATAAGATTTTCATGAGTTGTCTAACTTTAGCAATTAATTCACCAAGGACTGTGGGGCATGGGGCATACTGCAGATGAACGGGAGCCACAATGATGAATAGCTAGTAACTTCTGTGGCTCTAAGTACTGAAAAAACGAAACAAAACCAAAATTGTATCCTCAGGCCAGACATAGATAGCCGTATGTTTGTAAGGAAAGCAAAAGTTACGGTTAACAATTGGGATTACTGAGAATTCCAATAGTTTTCTATTGACATTTTTTTTCCCAGTCATGGTGAACCTCTAATGTGACTCACTGAACATTCAGATGAAAGTATTTTGTCCAGAAACTGCCCATAGAATGTTAACAGTATCGGTGATGACGTAAGATAACCCTGAAAGCACATTCGAGATATCCAAGAGCACATGATCATTTTGCATTAATTTTCTTTGGACAATTTTCAGGCTCTTCACCCCACTTTTGTTTGCTGTAAACTCTAACATGGCTTGAATTGGTCCGTAACTTGATGAATAACAGGTTAAATACAGAAATTCTTCAAGCAAAAAAATAATTCTCATGACCTCTATGACAAAATAAAACCACGTTTAAAAGTTCATTGAAATACAACAATTTTGATGAAAATTGGTTATAAGTTGAATCAAAGCAAGATTTTTGGTCTATGATTTGTTTAAATAACCGTGGGCCTGCGTTATTTTGCCACCGTGGGTTAAGCCGGAGCTCTTGTGGATTTAACATAAGCATTTCGCTTGAAAATGGAGTTTCCTTCCCACCCACTTAGTTCTGTGCACGATTGCACGAGGACGCACGCTGGTATGAAATCTTTGGGTCAATCTACTGGGTTGTTTGCCTGGACAGTGGTCCAGCAGTTAAAGTGCATGATGTTACGCGAGAGGGCTTAAGTTCGATGCCAGCTCCTATGTGAGGTCCACTTGCAGCGGCTGTGAATTTAAGGTACTTACCTGTGGACTGAGTGAAGGGGAGCCTCGTACGTCCTCAGCCTCACTGACAAAAAGGGGGGGGGGTGTAACAGGGTGATAGATTGGCAAGGTATAACTAGTAGTTATAATAATATTGTGCCTATAACTAGCGTGGGAAGATAGTTAACGGCGGGGAGACAGAGTCATTGTAGGCCAGAGGGGGAAAGTATGGGATGCAACTGAAGCGCTTCGACACCCGAAAAGGGTAGTGTTTACTTGACCGCCGTACTTGTCGATCAGATCACCTGGGAATTGCTTGGGGGGTAGAGCTGTTTCAATAGTATTTGACGTGGAGCCGACGGGGGTGGCTATTAGGATAACTAATGCACACTCGGTGGGCGTCTTGGGACGCTACCTGACTGGGTATAAATCCCCGAACGCTCCTTCCAACTTCAGACCGCTGAGAGCACTCACCAGCTTCGTGCCGAAGAGGAGACCACAACTGCAACTGTAACTTTGTACTAGTCTTGTGAGTGGGGAAGGTCAGGGAACCCGCAAACATCCTTTGTCAGAGCGTGGTATCTTTGGTATCTTGTCGGCATTTGAGCTGTTGCTGAGTGGTAAGTTAATTGTACGATGTATGTGTATTTTACTTAATGTTCATGATTGTAGAACCTAAATCTAGTGGGTTTACTTTGGTATAACTACTGCCTCTGAGAGAGTCACGGAAACGCCGTTACATATATGTTACGAAACCTTATAGGATGGGGTCTGTTAGAGAGAGCGTTATTCTTCGTGGGGAACGTGTAAATATCATTAAAACTGTATTGATCGTTTATTCTATTGCCTATATGGGAACCTATGGAGTATGGGAGCTGCAGCCTGACTTATAACAGTGTCAGCGGTTAAAAGTATTAATGACGAATATCCGTCATGGAGTAAGTACGGAAGTCATGCCTTCCAGCAGTAGATTAGGAAGTTGCGATTGTTTTTCTACAGAGGAGGAAGAACAACACCTTCTTGGCTTCTCAACTTCTTGTACTTTGATTAACGACATCGTGGCTTCTTGGCTTCCCGACCTATTGGTACCTGCCGATACCTGTTGATCTAACTGCGCAGTCAAGCCAGGGTAGGGAGGAAGAACCAGTGCCCAGATAGCGCCATACACCCCTAAAGGAGAGGTTTCCTTATGCTGAATGTTCCCATGTGTTTTATAAAATGTGCTAGAAATTGAATATTACGAAGCCATTTAATTAGCATGTACTGATTTGCATCAACTTCATTCCATCGAAATTCACATGAAATTGTATGACCTGTGTTCCTATTATTATTGAATGAATTAATAATTATTGTATATATGTAAGCAATACAGATATCGTTTGTTATAACTTATAGAAGAGAGATAGTCGATTATTTAGTGTGTTTGTGCCGTGCCCATCACGGCTGGTGTCAGAAGAAAGTTAGTGAGAGAAAGTGGAAACATCACAATGGTGTCAGAAGTGGGATCCTGCTAGTAAATAACATTTAATTTTGATCTTGGTTGTGTCAAGAGGCTATTGTGTGATTGTGTGGACAGGTCATCTGCCCTGAGGCGAGTGAGAGAGATTGACATTTACTACCTGCGACATGCTCTGATTTTACCTGTGCATTGACTGTTCAATTTTGTCTTTTGTCACAGAGAGAATTGTTGTTTGCTATTGCAGGAATATTGTTGTTAACTTCACAGTTACGATCCACGCTTTATTGTTAGCTTTGTTTACAGGTCAATTGCTGATGGACTATCTGGGCGCACTGAAGCTTGCCAGACAAGAAGGCATTAGTGATGAGGAATTCAAAATTAGGTGGGACGAAGAGAAAGCCCAAAACCGAGAACAAAGGGCTATCGAACGAGAAGAAAAGGAGCGCGAACGAGAAGAAAAGGAGCGCGAACGAGAAGAAAAGGAGAAGGAAAGACAATTTGAAAGGGAGAGAATGGAATGCGAACGGGAACTAGCCAAAAACGGGTGTCACAATGGTAAAGGGAATGGAAAATCTGCTGCCCCGAAGGTACCTAAAATTGCCATTTTTGATGACTCGCGCGAGGATCTCGACTCGTATTTGAAAAGATTTGAAAGGCTCGCGCAGGCAAATGATTGGGAAGAAGACACCTGGGCAGACATGTTAGGGGCATTGTTAACTGGCAGGGCGTTAGATGTTTATTCCGGTCTCAGCGATGAAGACAGTAGGGATTACGAGAAGGTAAAGAAGGTGTTGTTCAAGAAGTATCACCTCACGGCAGAGGGTTATAGGCGTAAGTTTAGGGAGAGTCGTCTAGATAAGGACGAAACTTATACGCAGCTGTCCGTGAGATTGCAGAGATATTTTGAGAGGTGGGTAGACCTCTCAGAGGCAGAGAGAACTATGGAAGGGATTACGGATCTGTTAGTCAGGGAGCAGATGTTGAAGATTGTCGACTGTAATCTTTCCATATATTTGAAAGAGAGGGACCCCAAGTCCGTGCATGAGTTAGTTGAGATGGCGGACTTGTATAGTGAGGCTCATCAGTCGAAGCGAGGGCTGGAGCAACAGCAGAAGTCAGGTAAGAGGGTTGAGGAGAGCAGAAGTAAGGGTTTAGGAGTGAGTAAACCGGTATGCTTCAACTGTGGCTCTCCCAATCACCTGAGTAGGCAGTGTGACAAGGGCAGGACGAAGAAGGGTGCTGCTGCCACTGTCGAGGACAACCGAGGTAAGTCACAGCGTGAGAGTGGGCGTGGTTGTTTTGTGTGTGGGTCACTTCTCCATATTGCGAGATTCTGTAGGAAGAGACAGAAAGAGACGACCGCAGTCGTACTAACCAGCGATGAGGAAGCCGATGACAGTCAGTGGGAGTCATCGGGCAGGGCGAATACTCAACCAGGGGCTGAGCAGGGCGTTGGGCCACAGACCTTCATTTCTTGGGAGACGGAAGGTAAGAGTATTGAGTTAGAAGGTTCGACAGAACATGAGCCCGAAGACGATGTTCCGGAGAATGATTTATCCGCTCCATTTTTGGAGAAGGGGAGGATAGGGGATAAAGAGATTACTATCCTTCGTGACACGGGATGCACGTGTGCGATTATAAAAAGGGACAAACTGCCTCCTAACAGCTTAACTGGGAAGAACAGGAGTTATGTCCTGATGGACGGGACGAGAAGGTCTGCTCCTGTCGCGGAAATGTGGGTAGAAACCCCATTTTATACTGGGCTTCTCAAAGCGCTAGTAGTGGAAGACCCAGTGGCCGATTTGATTATAGGAAACATAAAGGGGGCGTCTCTTGAGAAGATAAGTGTGGTACTCACGCGATCTCGCAAGGTGGAGATTGACAAGGAAGAGCATGAGTGTGAGAATGCGAGTGCGAAAGTGAGTCAGACCACAGATAATGAGGAGGCCAAGGGCAACTCAACGGAGGAGGTAAGGGTAGGGGCCAAGATAGGGGAACTCACACCAGGTGAGATAGCCCGGGCCCAGAGAGAGGACGAAACTTTGAGAGTTTTAAAGGAGAGAGCCACGTTGGAGCAATCGGCTGAGGTAGGTACTCACATAAAGGAGAGTAAGGGAATTTACTATCGGGTAAAGAAGGCCGGGGCTGGACGTGCTGATGTGGAGCAGTTGTTGGTACCTAAGCAGTACCGAAGTGAGCTGATGAAGATAGCTCACGAAGGAGTGTTCGGGGGACACTTAGGAATTTCGCGCACACAGGACAGAATAATGCAGTCGTTCTTTTGGCCTGGGATAGGTGCGGACGTAGGTCGTTTCTGTCGATCGTGTGACGCGTGTCAAAGGACATCCAATAAAGGTAGGGTGACAAAGGTACCCCTAGTGCCGACACCCCTGATCGACACGCCCTTTTCGCGCGTCGCCATAGATTTGGTTGGTCCACTTCCGCGTACGGAACATGGGAGATCGCGTTATATTTTGACGCTAGTAGATTATGCCACGCGTTTCCCGGATGCCGTAGCCTTAAGGGGGATATCAGCTGAGCAGGTCAGTGAAGCGTTAATGGAAATATTTTCTCGGTTGGGCATACCAAAGGAAATAGTTTCAGATAGGGGATCACAGTTTACCGGTGAGCTGATGAGAGAGGTCAGTGCACTTCTCAAAACGAAACAGATATTCTGCTCGCCCTACCACGCGATGGCCAATGGTCTGTGTGAAAGATTTAACGGAGTGCTGAAGAATATGCTTCGCCGAGTAGCTCATGACAGACCCAAGGACTGGGACAGAATGTTGTGTCCACTGCTGTTCGCGTATCGCGAAACCCCACAGGCCAGTACAGGTTTTTCGCCGTTTGAACTAGTGTTCGGTCACCCTGTGAGAGGACCACTTGCAATACTGAAGAATCTGTGGACTGGGGAAGCGGAGTCAGAAACGAGGTCATCGTACGAATACGTGGTAGATATGAGGGAACGATTGGAGGATGCCATGAAAGTCGTAGCCGAGAACAGCAGCGTCGAAAAACACAGGCAGAAGAAATACTACGATAGGGGGGCCAAACAGAGGAAATTCCAAGTGGGCGATTCCGTCCTCATACTTCTCCCAAGTGACGGATCGAAACTACAGATGACTTGGAAAGGGCCTTACAAAGTAGAAGAGCAGAGAGGGTCAGTGAACTACATGGTGAACGTCAAGGGGAAGAGACGACTGTATCACGCGAATATGCTGAAGAAGTATATTGAGAGGGAAGACGAACAGGAAAACACAGAGACAATAGCTGCAGCTATAATTGACGAGACCGATGAAGGAGAGGAAGCGACTTCGATGCCTCTGGAGACAGTCATGCCTAGGCTAGAACAGACCGAAACCTACAGGGATGTACAGTTAGGGGATACGCTAGATCAGGATCAGAGAGAACAGATGCAAGAGCTCATGGAAGAATACAAAGATATATTTACGGATGTACCGGGGCTCACTGACTTGATCAAGCACAAAATCCCATTGCTAGATCAAAAACCTGTGAAGGTAAGACCCTACCAACTACCGTACTCAACTAGAGAAGCTGTCAATGCTGAGGTAGGCAAGATGCTTGCGGCCAGAATCATCGAACCGTCCGAGTCCCCGTACAATAGTCCAATTGTATTAGTTAAGAAGCCCGATGGTCAACATCGTTTCTGCAACGACTACAGGCGGCTAAATGTTGTGACTGCCGATGACGCCGAACCGATGCCTGAGGTAGAAGCCATTATTTCCAATCTAGCGGAGGCAAAATATTTCACCAAGCTGGACTTGACAAAGGGCTTTTATCAAGTTCCGATGGCCGAGGAAGATAAACACCTGACGGCGTTCGCCACACCGTTTGGGCTATACCAGTACAGGGTCATGCCGTTCGGGTTGAAGGGATCCCCCGCCACATTTAACAGGCTCATGAGGAAAGTATTAAAAGATGCTGGCGAAGGGGTAGATGCATTTGTAGACGACTGTCTTATACACAGTGCAAATTGGCCTGACCACTTGGAACGTTGTCGGAATGTCTTCGAGCGACTGAGACGGGCAAATTTAAAAGCTAGACCTACCAAGACGCTAATAGGGATGACAGAAGTCGAGTACTTAGGCCATAAGCTGGGACAGGGGACTGTAAGACCGCAGGAGAGTAAGGTGCGAGCCATTGTCGACTGTGACCGACCGACGACCAAGACACAAGTGAGGAGTTTCCTGGGGCTAACGGGGTACTATCGGAAGTTTGTACCAAATTACAGTGCAATCTCGGCGCCGTTGTCAGACCTCACAAAGAAGTCCCAGGGCACAAAGTTCGCGTGGGGACACGCGCAGGAGAACGCGTTCAATGCCCTAAAAATTTGTTTGAGTTCCGAGCCGATACTACGGATGCCAGACTGGAACAAGGAACTGATTCTCCAGACAGACGCATCTAACCTTGGAGTGAGTGGCTGCCTACTTCAAGAAGACGAGGGTACGAAGTATCCAGTTGTATATGTTAGCAGAAAGTTGAAACCCGCGGAGAAGAACTACTCAACAATTGAAAAGGAATGCCTGGCCATAGTTTTCGCCGTTAGTAAGTTGCAGGCGTATCTGTATGGGAGAAACTTCGTGTTAGAGACGGACCACCGACCTCTAACTTGGATGCGAACTAAAGACCAGAAGAACGCGAGGGTAACTAGATGGAACCTGGCGCTGCAACCATATAACTTTCGAGTCAGCAACATCAGGGGGCGAGACGCTCTATGGGCCGACACTCTATCTAGATTACCAGTAGATTAATAATTTTATTAGCCGATTTTGCCAGGGAAAATCGACTTAAGTGGGGGCGATTGTAACAGGGTGATAGATTGGCAAGGTATAACTAGTAGTTATAATAATATTGTGCCTATAACTAGCGTGGGAAGATAGTTAACGGCGGGGAGACAGAGTCATTGTAGGCCAGAGGGGGAAAGTATGGGATGCAACTGAAGCGCTTCGACACCCGAAAAGGGTAGTGTTTACTTGACCGCCGTACTTGTCGATCAGATCACCTGGGAATTGCTTGGGGGGTAGAGCTGTTTCAATAGTATTTGACGTGGAGCCGACGGGGGTGGCTATTAGGATAACTAATGCACACTCGGTGGGCGTCTTGGGACGCTACCTGACTGGGTATAAATCCCCGAACGCTCCTTCCAACTTCAGACCGCTGAGAGCACTCACCAGCTTCGTGCCGAAGAGGAGACCACAACTGCAACTGTAACTTTGTACTAGTCTTGTGAGTGGGGAAGGTCAGGGAACCCGCAAACATCCTTTGTCAGAGCGTGGTATCTTTGGTATCTTGTCGGCATTTGAGCTGTTGCTGAGTGGTAAGTTAATTGTACGATGTATGTGTATTTTACTTAATGTTCATGATTGTAGAACCTAAATCTAGTGGGTTTACTTTGGTATAACTACTGCCTCTGAGAGAGTCACGGAAACGCCGTTACATATATGTTACGAAACCTTATAGGATGGGGTCTGTTAGAGAGAGCGTTATTCTTCGTGGGGAACGTGTAAATATCATTAAAACTGTATTGATCGTTTATTCTATTGCCTATATGGGAACCTATGGAGTATGGGAGCTGCAGCCTGACTTATAACAGTGTCAGCGGTTAAAAGTATTAATGACGAATATCCGTCATGGAGTAAGTACGGAAGTCATGCCTTCCAGCAGTAGATTAGGAAGTTGCGATTATTTTTCTACAGAGGAGGAAGAACAACACCTTCTTGGCTTCTCAACTTCTTGTACTTTGATTAACGACATCGTGGCTTCTTGGCTTCCCGACCTATCGGTACCTGCCGATACCTGTTGATCTAACTGCGCAGTCAAGCCAGGGTAGGGAGGAAGAACCAGTGCCCAGATAGCGCCATACACCCCTAAAGGAGAGGTTTCCTTATGCTGAATGTTCCCATGTGTTTTATAAAATGTGCTAGAAATTGAATATTACGAAGCCATTTAATTAGCATGTACTGATTTGCATCAACTTCATTCCATCGAAATTCACATGAAATTGTATGACCTGTGTTCCTATTATTATTGAATGAATTAATAATTATTGTATATATGTAAGCAATACAGATATCGTTTGTTATAACTTATAGAAGAGAGATAGTCGATTATTTAGTGTGTTTGTGCCGTGCCCATCACGGCTGGTGTCAGAAGAAAGTTAGTGAGAGAAAGTGGAAACATCACAGGGGGGCCGGGGGCGGAGAGTCGCAAAGCCCCAACAGAAACACACATACACAAACACACATACACAAACGCACAAATATGCATTGGATTAATTTGTTTAGAAATGAACCACCTACTTTGTGACCTCTCAACACTGAAAGAACCTTTTAGTTTTATGTTGGTTTATACTCACAGGGAGCCCAGGACTAAGCGATCCAGCACCTCCATATCCAGGAAACTAGAAGACATAAAGATCATGATCTTAAGCAGAACAGGACGTAAGTAGGAAATACATATATGTAGTAAGACAGTCTCATTTAAAAAAAAATGACTTAAGTACTTAAAGTAGTCTGAATGCGTCACTGTCAAGAGGAAGAGACAAACATCTCCCAAAGATTAAGACACGGGGAATACGGCTGTAGAAACGAAAACCCTTGATGGAATGGTGGAAATGGAAACAGGACAAATTAAATACAAAATATATTATATAAAAAAATATTTAATTAGAATGCTCCTCCTGGGTGACGTACAGCTGCAGAGATAGGACGAGGGAGTTTTACAGGGCAGAATGTGAGGAGTGGTTGCCCTTCTGAGGGGTGAGGCAGTCCTGCCTTTATCTCTTTAATTTGTAGAATGTTTTGGGTTGTTATTGTTTTTCGGGGGGGGGGGGGGGAGTGCTTGTTAATGTCACGTGACCTGAGCGCACAAAACAGGTAAAACAAACAGGGAGGAGAAGGGATCACGATGTCTCAGCAACAGCAGAGGACCTGACTGCCGCTTTATTGACAAATGTTTAAAGCTGGTTTGATGAGATATTTTGATAAAGGTTTGACTGCATGATGTAGGTGAGTGCATGTTCTCAATCCCCCCTTGACCTTTTTTTGTGGTACATTCTGTGTTAAGTCTGTTTGGCGGAAGAACGTTAGAGATGGTTATGTTTGTTTAATGAAGTCCATCTTGCTTGCCGATGTCCCTGTTTTCCTGCTGTATTTCTTTCTATACAGTCAGAAACTAGTGTTTCAATCATAGGTTTGGATTTAAGCATACGACTTGAAGCATTTTAATTTATTTACTGTATCCATTCCTTAAGGAGTGTTTATTTTCACAGTATAGGGCCCAGGCTTAGGGTTAGGTCTAGTAAAGGATAATAATAATTTTGATATTAATAACATTCAATATTTACAAATATTCGAAGTAATGTATTTTGTATAATCAGCTGGTAGCACTTACGGAAGGTGCAAACCAACTAAGTGTCACTGCCATCTATTACAGTAAAACGTCTTTTGACTTTGTACCTGGCACTTGGGTGCCACTGATATGTCATTAAAACTGAAGTAGTTATAGCCAGTGTGTTTCTTCTCTTGAAGTCTCTGGGAGCACCAGCTAGTAGTAAATATGACCACGACTTTTGAGGATTATTGAACATTTAGCATGGTATGTCTTGTTACCACCACTCACAAGAAAACTTATGCTGAGTTTACACTCAAATCAGAATAGCAACATGGCTTTCCATCCTTTGGCATAGGTTTGAAATAACGGAGAGGTGTATTTCTTGCTAGAAACACGGAGATGGTCGTCGTATTTACTGAGTGTCACACCACCATCGGGCAAGAGCTTGGCACACAGCTCTTCGGCCGAGTGGCAGATGCTGATGAATTGGACAGACTGGATTTGGCCCATATAGGTTTAAAATCTGTACACGGACTATCAATGCACTTAGTCGTTGTATTTTGTTTTTCTACAGAGAGACTGACAAGATTTGGCATCAGGACGATAGTGACGAAATTCATTTTCCGCTGGATATTGGACGTTGCTGGGACCGATACTGGTACATCATGCAGATTGGACTTGTTCATAATCTATAAATAAAACATGTATTGGTGGTTGAATTCTGCTCTTTTTTGTAGTCTGAGTACACTAAAGGGTATCTGTAAAATCTCTGTAAGTTGAAAGGGCTAATACATTTGGTCAGATGGACCATCCAAACAATATTGTAAAGTACAAACACATTATGCAGGTGATTTATCCATTTGTGATTTTAGGATTTGGTCAGTTTCAACATTATTTGTCATGTTTTTAGGAGACAAAAGTTAATACAATGCTGAAGTCATTCTGGTTATTCGGTAAAATTAAAGGTGACATTGAATAACATTAAAGTCAGAAAATCTGATAGATCTATTTCTTCATTTAGAAAATATCCTGAATAAATACCCCCCCCACCCCCCGTCTTTCTCTCTCTCTGTCCCTTTTTTCTTTCTTTCTCTCTCCTTCTCTCTCTGTCTGCTTCTCTCAATCTATCTATCTATTTTTCTATCTCTGTTGTTTTATAATGTATTCTTATAATGTGTGTATATTTATATTTTTTTGAAATTGCTGATCTGAGAAGAAAAGAGTGTGCGCGTACTCACGCCCTGCATGGCTGTGTATGTTTGTGTGTATACCGCTGTATGCTGGGTTCATGAAGTGGCCAATCTCATGTGTTACATGATCAGTAACTTTACATATCACAAAATGTACTTTGTGTACTGTGCCATTGAAATGTTACGGCACTAATTGATAATCGGAGCAAGCGAAGTTTTCTTCCAGTGAGATTTTCCACTGAAGGTGTCGCTTGTCACTTCAGTCATAGATAATACTCTCAATAATAAAGGCATATTGGATACAGCGGGTTTGAAACTGATTGGGGCGTTAGGTTTTGCTGTAATTCATTGCAAGGGAAAGGGTTGTTGATCGAATATGTGGAGAGGTTATCAGAAAGACCAGTAATTTCGTTCTCTGTGCTAAGAACACTGTTGGGAGTGCAGAGAAACTGAAAGATGATCTTGGTGGTGTATTGGAATTCATCCCGTCTAAGCTAAAACACAATGAATTTGCCTTTAAGAATCTCATGTAAAATCTGATTGTAAGGTCATTTTCTAGTTTATGTACATAATAATAACAGGACGATACTGATGTAATCTACTTTCCACTGGATTTGATATTGTTGGTACCTATACTCACTTGTATGCTGCAATCGTGGCCCACGATGAAACCACGCTCCAGGCTCTCATCAATAGCCTTGCCAAAGCCTGTGACAAATTCATGCTAAAGATCAGTGTCTCAAAAACTGTAGTTTTGACACAAGGCTTGAGAAACCCCAACCCAATCATGCTGAATGGCTCTCCTCTGGAGCAAGTGGGAAAATTCTGCTACCTAGGCTCAACCATCAGTGGTAGCACAGACATAACAACTGAAATAAATGCCAGAATAGGAAAGGCGGCCACCGCTTTTGGCAAACTCTCAAAAAGGGTGTGGAACAATAGCAAGCTGACCATCAAAACAAAGGTACTCGTGTACCAAACTTGCGTCCTAAGCACCCTGCTGTATGGCTCAGAGACATGGACCACCTACTCCAAACATGAAAGATCCCTCAACTCCTTCCACCTGCGCTGCCTACGCAAAATTCTCAAGATCAAGTGGCAAGACAGGATCTCAAATATCGAAGTTCTGAGCCGAGCCAACATTCCATCAACTCAGGCTCTCCTAGGCAAAAAAAGACTGCGGTGGCTTGGACATCTCCACCGTATGGAAAATGATCGCATCCCCAGACAAATTCTCTACGGGGAACTTGCTACTGGCAACCGACCCAGAGGTAGGCCACATCTGCGATTCAAAGACACTTGCAAGGTCACGATGAAAGCATTCAACATCGACCCCAATGAATGGGAGAACCTTGCAAATGATCGAAGCAGATGGAGACAAAAATTGCGCAGTGGCACGCTCGCAATAGACTTCAAGGCAAAAGAAACATACCTGACAAAACGACAGAGGCGGAATGAAAACACTCGCCAAAGTGAACCCAAAAGACTGACCTGCAATCACTGCCATCGCACTCTCGGGTCAAACATTGGTAGAATAAGCCACGAGAGAAGCTGTCAGTCAAAGTGAAAGTGAATATTCTAGCTGCTAAGACCGTCTGTAAAGACGCTAAAGGCCATAAAATTATATACTCGCTTGTACTGTTCATGATCTTTATAAATTAATGCATGCATTTTTCGTTCAGTTTTGTACTAATGTACTGTCCGAACACAGCAGAGAGTATCAATTCAATCTTTCTGAAGTTGCAATGGCTAATTGGTTTAGTCAGATGGACCCTGCAAACATTGTTGTAAAATATAAACCATTATTAAAGGTGATTGATTCAAATTTCAGCATCTCTCTCTCTCTTTTGTCTCTCTCTCTATCTCCCTCTCTTCTCTCTCTATCTCTTCTCTATCTCCCCCCCCCCCCCTTCTCTCTCTTCTCTTTTTCTTCTTTGTCTCTTTCTCTCTTCTTTCTCTTCTCTCTCTCTCTTCTCTTTCACTCTCTCCCCTCGCTTCTTCTCGCTCTCTCTCTCTCTCCGATTATTGTATATTTTTGTAATGTATCGAATTTTTTTCTATTGTTAAATTGAAATTGCAGATTTGAAAGAAAAGGTGTGTGCGTACAGCACTGTGCTGGGTTCACGAACGTGTACAGTCTGATATGTATAATATAATTATATAACATATTATATATTTTTGAAAATTTTCAATATTTGAATTGTTTTTTTTTGTTTGTTGCAATTCTGTTTTGCCTTGGTAAGTATTACATTTTGACATGATGCGAATTCCATTATCGAATTATTTGACCTAATTATTGATGAGGATTTAAAGGTCGTAGCCGACATTTGATACTTCATATTGTCAAACTTTTAAATCGCTCTCCTGTAAAATTTACAAAAATGGCGATACGGTCTTTGCCCAGGCACCCCTCAATATGAACAGCAACTTTACAGATCGGGAAAAAAAATGTTTTGTGTATTGCGTCCTTTAAATGCTACTACACTACTTGATTTGAAGAGCTAGCAACGTTTTTTTTTAAAATTGTTGTTGTTTTTTCTGTGAGATTTTCCACAGATGGTGTTGCCTGTCAATACAAGCAGAGATAATACTCTCAATAATAATGGCATATTGGATACAGATATTAAAAGTACATGACATAAGGTTTTGCTACGATTTATGGTAGGACTGGTGGGGGGTTGTGAATTTTAGATAAGAAAGATACTTGTATAACTTCATTACAGGGGCGAAGCGTGGCCCTCCGCGGAGGATAGTTGGAGTTGGACTCGATCTAAAAAGCGTAGTAATTCTAGAATTAATATTCGAAGGTTGATCACTGATTATTTGATTATGAGGAATCCTCGCCCCTGTTTCATTATCCTGTTGTCCGGAACTTTGTTGTCACAGAATCAGTAACAATACTACATTAAATACAATATCAAAGGCATAGAGGTCCCTGCGCATACCTACACATGCACATTGCTCACGCAACATTGTCAGTAAAAAAGAAAATCACCTACAAATACACTTTCAGAACAATCTACTTGGAAAAACTTATGTCAGCATACCATGTCAGGAAAAAAAAATATATCCTGCAACGCTTTCTGTTTGTTTTTAGATACAGTATAGACCCTTTTCATTTCCGCGTTACGGTTGTTGGCGGGGAGCCGCACGGCTTCGAAAAGCACCGTGTAGGGCAAAAATCTCCACTTGCCTTAGTGATGGCATCTGAATATGTGCGCAGTCTAAGCAAAGATGCATTTTTATGACAGAACCCGCACGTAACCGGTTTGTACAATTGGTTGCCCAACAAGAGGATGGCATCGTTCGACTGTTGTCCACCGCTTTCTGCCCTACAAGTGGGGCACGATGCCATTTTGTTTGCAAATCAAGTGATATGGAGGACGCTAGATGAAAAGGGTCTATACGTCACTTAGATAACATTTGGGGAGGTTATCAGAAAGACTAGTGATTTGGTTCTCAGTGGTAAGAACAGTGTTGGGATTGCAGAGAAATTGAAAGGTGATCTTGATGATGTATTGGAATTCATCTTGCCTAAGCTAAAAGACAGTGTATGTGCCTTCCACATTATTGTGTAAACTTTCATACAAGGTCAATTCCAAATGTTTCATTTACCTCAGTAAGCTTGATGTTTTTTTTATGTACTTTATGTTGTTGTTTTTTTGTGCCTCTATAAAAGTTTGGTTTTCTTGGGATTTCTATATTATATACATGTGTCGTGTGTATATTGACTACAAATACTTGTTCGCTGTATCTTAATATTATATTTTCTGGTTTTAAATGTACCCAGTTCTTTTTCACAGCTTACATTTTCTGCATAATTTAGAATGTGTATTGACATTCAGCTCAAAGATTTTCAATATTTTTATTATTGTTAATTTTACTTTCAAATAAAAGAAGAAGTTTTGTGTTCAAATTTGTGCTTGCCTTAAAACTGCTTATTAAAAATATTATAGAAACAATTTGTAAACGATTTTTAATAACTTTGTGAGAACATGTTAAATGCCTGTCATTCTCAATTGTCTGTCTGTGACGTACTGTGTGGCCGTCCGTGACATTTGGTGTGTGTCGGTGACTCTTCGGTGTCTGTCTGTGGCATTTCGTGTGTCTGTCTGTGACGTTTCGTGTGTCTGTTTGTGATGTTTTGAGTGTCTTTTTTGTCAGGTTTTGAGCGTCTGTCTGCGACGAGTTGTGTGTCTGTCTGTGACGTTTGTTAGTGAGGCATTGGCTGCGACTGAAACACTAATGGGTTCAAAGAGGGAAGGAAATACTTACATGGTTACATGTTCATTCAATATTAGCTCACGGAATACTGCTCATGGTTACCACAGGAAATTACTTGTACAAAATTGTCACCACGTTATAACATACTTATATATAATAATAATACTTATCACAGTTATACATGCACTTATTATATTGTGCAGATACATCAATAAGAATATCCGTATTGATTATAGTTTATAGAGGCTGAGCCCAGTTAATTATTTGAAATGTTGGTGCCATGCCTGTCACGGCTGGTGTCAGAAGTTAGTTGAATGAAAGAAAGAGAGAATGTGTTTCTAAAAAGTGGGAATAATGTAGTGACCAGAGAGAAATTGCATTACCGGAACCACCAAACAAAAGGTTAGTCAACTCAATAGTCAACAGACAGTCCTGACCAAGACGACGCAGAGCGTAAACATTTCATGTGGTGCTACGGCATTTTAGAATGGCAAGGTGGCAAAAAAGGAGAAAAGTTGATGGTGACGGCTGTCAGGATTAGGATTTGAATTGCCGTGCTAGGTCACGCATTGTTTATTACATGGCATCATTGATTTTGGCCAGTCCAAACGCCCTTGAACTATTCCCGTGGACAGTTTGTTTTTGTAACGCTTTTCTTGGAGATGGAAAGAAAGTGGGTCAGGATAGAACGAATGGATAAATTAACAGTGACGATGCAGTTTTCGACCCCGTGGTTTGGGTGTACTTTAACAGAGAAAGACGGGGCGAATAAGGAGTGAATAAATTCGTACATAAAACGTTTAGGGTGTAGAGACTTTGCGAACGGTTTTGATATAGTTTAGTGACTTTGTCTGTTACTATTAATAGAATCTATTGGCGCTGCGAGCGGAGCTCGAAGTGGATGCACCAATCAAATTTGAGCAGTCACGTGGATTTGCAGCAGAAGATAAGCGGGAACATCTTTATGCTACCTCACTTCCATGTAGAGTTTCCAGCTACGAAGGTCGTCGGCTAGAGGTTCAGCCAGAGAGAACCAACAGACTGTTAACGTCTTGTCTATGTCCTGGATAGACAATGAAATATTCCACAGCTATTTTCTCCAGTTCCCTGAAATCGTTTCAGGGAACCAATCGTAAGTGTTGTCACCATGATTCGAGATGATGTGAATCTGACCCTAATTTTCCAGTAGAAGTGCGACCAAAGGAATGCAAGACCATAAAGTTTTACTTGCAATTAAGATCTAGAAAGAGTGACTGATATACACATTTGTAAATTGTAATTGATGTGTCTGGATGAGGCTGGGGGTTGCCAGCCCATCCTAGAACAGATCTAGATCTATCTTAACTACGTCAGTGTGTCTTGACGGTTTGATCCTTTATAAGCAGTTAAATGAGTTAATATTGTCGTCTGAGACCTAAGTATATCATTTGTGAGATAGTAGGCAGTCTATATTTCTGAAGATAAATAATTACTAAGTAAACTGTGTATGAATCAGAATGATATAGAGTTTCAAATCTCTTAAGGATCTAGAGGAGATTTATAGTTATGTATTTTAGTATTTTCATTTGATGCTGCAATGTTGTCTTTTAATATGTAAACGATAGACGAAATTGTTAGGAATTTTAAGTAATAAATTTGTGGCCCTACAAGGTCCTTGATATAACGTACTCGAAATTGTTATTAGTGTATGTGGCATGGTATGGCAGAGTAATTTCTAAAACCTCTCGATATTTTATTAAATGCAGTCGAACACGTAAATTGATAATTAACCATCCCCGTAAAACACGAGCACAGTAATCCCCATCTGTAACACCCTTCCTTGAACTCGTAACACTCGAGGACCCACCTCGTAACACTGGAGGGGACACCCTTAAAAGAACTTTAATAACGCCATGCCACTTAGTTAGATTATTTTAAAACCTATTGTATTTTTTTTATTCCATCATTTAAGATTGTACTCTTGTAATATTATGTTTTCAGGTCTTTTTATTATCGATGTTAGACAATTTGTATTAATCTAATATTTTTGTATTTCAATTTCATATGGTGAACTCAACATCCCATTGACCCGTGGACACCGGCGAGGGAACCCTTTCACCTACCACATCTACCTCAGACAGAAATACAGTTTTGGGCTTGGAGCTATGGATTGAGGATATTTAACATCTGAATTCCTCAAAAATAAAGATAAGTGAACCATCTATCTAACAGTCTTGGGGAGGGCGACGTACTTTCCGCTCTGTGTGTGTGTTCCAGGCCATTTTACTATTTACTATATGTTTAGTTTAAGTGCGGGAGGTTGGTTGGGATCATAGTTTAGCATATCTTCTTTGCCATTACGAAGGATATTGGAGGCCTTGGTGGCTATGTAAAATAACTCGGGGGGATTTGCTTCTCTGTGAATAGTTCTATTAGGGATCCGTTTATTCGTATAGATTGTGGCGTTTCTTACTTCCTCACCTTTCTTTAGGAAGATGTCTCTCCTGTTTTCTTCTCAAACTTTCTGTAATATAAGTTAGGACTTGTAGGGTCTGTTATCGTTCGTTTTACTCGTCAGTATACGTCCTGTTTATTGTATTTTTTTTGCTTATAAACTTTAAACTACTATACTAACATTGATATGTTTGCAATATATGCCTGAGGTGTTTCACGTGCTAAAACCACGTTGAATTGTAATCTGGTATTGACATATGTGAGAGAGAGATATAATAATTTTTGGTTCACGTGACAATTTCACGTTGAAGATAGATCTAGAGAGAATAATTTTGCAGTGGTAACAGAAGACACTGCGTGTGCGCATTTTGTGAAGAGAGAGATATTTCAAATTTGTCGTGTTGAGAGAGAGATATATATTTGATTCATCGCATTGAGAGAGCGATTTGTTTTGACAGTGATAACAGAGGACACTGGTTCGTCGCGTTGAGAGAGACGTAAAATTTTGAGAGTGATCACTCGAGACATTAATTTATCGCAGTAAAGGCGATATATAGTATTTTATTGCAGTGGGAGCAACGGATAGACGGCACTGCCTTACTAGATTTCATAGAGAGAGAGAGAGATAAACTGTTTGCAGTTTAAGTGATACTGCCTGTAATTTTCAGAGAGAGAGATAGAACGTTCTTTTCGCGAAGCAGTGCTAACATAAGACACTGAATTAATATTAACAGTCAATAACTGTTCATATAATATAGTTGATACCGCGATATTCCTTAATAGTAGGTAAATACTTACTATTTACAGACTTTAACATATCATGGCTGAGTTTCTTAAATACTTAGAATCTGCCAAAGTTCTGGGCATACCAGAAGAGGAACGCGCCGCGTGGTGCGAACGGCAAGTACAACAAGACCGAGAGCGCGAGGATCGAAAAGAAGCAAGAGAAAGAGAAAAAGAAGCAAGAGAAAGAGAAAAAGAAGAAAGAGAACGAGAAAAAGAAAGAGAGAGAGAAAAGGAAAGACAGCATGAACTCGCAATGAAAAAGTTAGAGCAACAATCGCTTGTAACACCCACCACTGCCACCAATACTTATGCTACTAAACCAAAACTACCACCATTTAATGAAAAACTCGACCGGATCGACGCATATTTACATCGGTTCGAGTTACACGCTAAATGCGTCGGATGGCAGCAGGCGATGTACAGTTCATGCCTGTCCAATTTATTAACAGGTAAGGCTTTAGAGGTATTTCACAGCCTTAAAGTAGAAGATGCCAACGATTATAACAAGCTTAAAACAGCACTGCTTAAGCGATTCCAGCATACCGAGGATGGCTGTCATCAAAGATTTCGCTCATGTAAACCTGAGCCATCTGAAAATTTCTCAACTTATGTCAATCGGCTGAAACATTATTTAGATCGCTGGATTGAGCTCGCGAACGTAACTACCGGAAATTATTCCCAACTTTACGATTTGGTCTTGAAGGACCAAATCTATACGGCATGTCATTCCGATTTAGTCGCCCACCTTAAAGAGAGGGCTCCGACATCCTCTGAAGAAATCACATCGTGCGCCGAACGATACGCGTCCGCCCACCCAAATCGTCCTTTGGCAAAGCCTTCAACTACAACACCGTGTTATGCCAACGTAGGCAAAGGAGCGCCAACCGGACACGATCGTTCAAGGCCGACTCGTCGTCAGGCCCCAAATCCGCGTTCTCATTCAGAGCCGCCTTTTTGTAGACAGAGAGATTTTCCGAATCGGGGTAATGCATCGCCGCGTCGAGGATATCAGAGTTATTCTTTTTACGAGCCTCGCCCGTATTATCGTGCCTACTATCCAGGCCAACAATATAACCGGCCTCAGGGACCGCCGCGACGAGTGCATTTTGATGATAATCATAATTATAATAGACCGCAGAGTCTTCCCTATCGTGGAAACGATCCTAATCGTACTATATGTTATAAGTGTAATAGGGTAGGCCACATACAGAGATTTTGTAACGTGAAATTGGAATCCGCAAATGCCTGCTCGGTTAAAACTACACTTTATGAGACTGACGGTCATTCTGAATCTTCATGACAATCAAAGACTATTCCAGTCATGTCCGCCCTACATGAACTGGGTGAATTAACATTTTACCAGGGCCGCGTGAACGCGATTCGCGCTTCTGTTCTACGTGACTCCGGATGCACGACTATCGGCGTTCGACAGTCACTAGTCCGTCCAACACAATTTTTGGATAAAGAGGTAACTTGTATTACTTTTGGCGGATCTGTAGAGCGATTCCGTCTTGCAGAAGTTTATATTGATACACCTTTTCTCACAGGTATTGTTACTGCATGTGTACTGCCTAATCCGGTGGCTGATATAATCATAGGGAATGTACCTCAAGTAAATAAGTTTCCTATCGGTAACTTGGAAATTTGGACTGAGGATGAGAGTGTTGCTTGGGCGACAACACGCCTACAATCGAGTCGACGACCGGACAGTCCATTGAGTAATCCTACTATTGAAGTGAACATAACGTCTAGTGCATTTCATGATGAGCAACATTCAGATCCCACATTGAAACATTTGTTTGCTAAGGTTGATCCTACCGCACCGGATACCTCTAAGTTTCTTATTAAAGATGACTTATTATATCGTAATTTTCAGAGTAAGCGAGAGACCGTTGTGCAACTTGTGGTACCAAGATCTTTTCGTCGCGACATTATTCGTCTCGCGCATGACACTTCCTTGGCAGGTCACCAGGGAAAGGCCAGAACTAAGTCTCGAATACTATCGCAATTTTTTTGGCCCAGTATTTACGCAGATGTAAACCGGTTTGTATCAACATGTGACGTATGTCAGAGACGTAGTCCTAAAGGAAGAGCATCGCGAGCTCCTCTGCAGGAGATGCCAATGGTTTCCAGACCATTTGAGCGCGTTGCCGTAGATATAGTTGGTCCTCTACACAAGTCAGACAGAGGACATCGTTTTATACTTTCTGTCATTGACTACGCAACCCGTTGGCCAGAGGCCATTCCGCTAAAAGACATTTCAGCTGATCATGTCGCTGAAGCCCTTATTACTATTTTTTCGCGTCTTGGGTTTCCAGTTGAAATTTTATCGGACAGAGGTCCACAGTTTACCTCTGAGCTTTTTAAGAAAGTCTTGGAGTTGGTCGGGATTAAACAAAGATTGACATCTCCATATCACCCACAGTCTAATGGCTGCTGTGAACGTTGGAATGCTACCATGAAAAGTATGCTTGCACGAGTTTCCGCCGACAAACCGAGTGATTGGGATCGACAACTCCCCGCTATTCTTTTTGCATACCGAGAACTACCGAACGCATCGACGGGTTTTTCTCCCTTCGAATTATTGTATGGTCGTAAGCCGCGGGGTCCAATGGCCATATTCCATGATTTATTCGCCGGATCAGACACCGACGACAATGATACGCGGTCTGCATATCAATACGTTGTAGACTTACGCCAGCGAATACTTAACGCATGTCAGCTCGCACAAAAATCTTCAGCTGCGCATGCGAGTCTTTATAAACAATATCGTGATCAAGGTAGCCGATTGCGAACCTTGACCGTCGGAGACCAAACTCTTGTTCTCCTTCCGGAAACAAAAAATAAACTCCTTCTTACATGGAAGGGACCTTTTAAAGTTCTAAAGAGACTTTCTCGAGTAAATTATCTTATCAAGATTCGAGGACAGGACAAAGTCTTCCATATAAATATGTTAAAGCAGTACCTGTCCGACGATGATAATCGACAGAATAATCACCGAAATGTGGTTGCACAGGCCAATGCGGCCTTGATTTCAGTTGACGATGATGATCCTATTAAGATTGAGAATTCAATCCCCGCACTTCGATCTTCTGAAAACACTTCGGATGTGAATATAAATCCAGATTTATCTGAATCGCAAAGACAAGATTTAAGAGATTTGCTTAACGAGTTTACTACTGTCTTTACTGATCTACCAGGTAATACTTCCTTGGTACAGCATGTTATAAGATTAAAGACGGATGTACCCGTCTTTGTTAAGCCATATCCGCGTCCGCTGCACGCACAAGAGACTATAATAACCGAGGTACGTAACATGTTTCACCTAGGAGTGATAGAGCGATCGACGAGCCCATATAACTCACCCATCGTCTTAGTGAAAAAAAAAGATGATACCGTGCGTTTTTGTATTGATTATCGTAAACTTAATGAGGTTACGATATATGACGCTGAACCGATTCCCAACCAGGAGAATCTTTTTGCTCAGTTAGCGAGGGCAACGATTTTTTCTAAAATTGATCTTTCCAAAGGCTATTGGCAAATTCCGCTTGATGAGAATAGCAAGCAATATACCGCTTTTCAGACTCCGTTGGGTCTTATGCAGTGGCGCTATATGCCTTTCGGGTTAGTTACAGCCCCTGCTACTTTTGCCCGTATGATGACAATATTACTCCAGGGTATGAATTCCGTATTGTCGTATTTTGACGACATTTGTATTTATGAAACCGATTGGTCGGGACACCTCGCAGCCCTACGACAAGTTTTTATTGCTCTTCGTCGAGCTGGCCTTACGGCGAAACCCAGTAAGGTGTTTTTAGGATATAATGAAATTAATTTTCTGGGCCATACAATTGCCCACGGCGTGCAGACTCCTGATGACAAGAAGATAACTACCATCTTAAAGCTCCAACCACCTCGAACTAAGAAAGAAGTTCGTAGTTTATTGGGCTTTCTTAACTATTATAGGAAATTCATTCCAAATTTTTCTTCGCTTACAGCTCCGTTGTCGGACCTCACAAGAAAGAATTTTCCTAATAAAGTGAAATGGACAACCGAATGTGCTGATACACTTCGTACCGTTCAACAATTGTTTTCCACTTCCCCCATTCTCATACTACCAGATATAAACCAAATATTTATTGTCCGCACTGATGCGTCGGACAAGGGATTGGGAGCTGTGTTATTACAGGAACGAGACGATACCTTGCGGCCATGTCTATACGCCAGCCGCAAGTTGCTGGATAGGGAATGCCGCTATGCAATTATCGAGCGAGAGTGCCTCGCTATCATTTTTGCTGTAAACGCATTTTCGCGATATCTACTTATGTCCGAGTTTATAATTGAAACGGACCATCGTCCGTTGTTATTCTTAAAGACTAACAGGGCTAAAAATGCTCGATTAACGAGGTGGAGTCTTGCACTCCAGGAATACCGGTTTGTTATCCGGTCTATCCCAGGCGGTGACAATTCCCAAGCTGATATTTTGTCACGTCTCATTTAATTTCTTATTAAAGAGTGTTCTGTCTTGTATTGGGGTTGGATAGTGCTTGTCCCCCTCAATTCTAGACGGTGGATGGATTCACATTTATCTTGTTCATTACTTTATGAACCATTTTTACAATCCTTTTTTTTGTGAATATCCTCTTTCCACCAGCGTCATTCCTGACTGTGACCTGAACTTCTGGCAAACCTGACGCCCTTGTCAGCGGGTCAATGAGATAGAGACATGGCAAACCAAGCTACCAGAGCTACTGCTGCCATTGGATACCACAGTATTTTAATTAACAATATATTGTCTGTGAATGTGTATATAAGCAGCAATTGTGTGTGTTGACTATATAATTATAAGCCTATTCCTTCAGTAAGGCTTCATTATTTGATAATAGTTATACTTTAATCCAGCAGTATACAGTGATATACTCATTATTATTATAGATGTTTCTGAGAATTTTGATTGTGTGCAGTAAGAATGTTTAAATAGAATAAATTCTATAGAACGTGGCATCAATAATTGTATGCTTTTTGTCCATCCAATATGCACGTTCTTAGTTAGATTTTTCTTCTCAAGCTTAAGTCTCATCTTTCTACAGTACTACTTAAGCCCCTACCACAATAACTTTGAGATTTCTTGGATCTTATCGTGTAAATTTTATTTAAAATTTTCACTGGGGTGGGGGATATGTCAGGATTAGGATTTGAATTGCCGTGCTAGGTCACGCATTGTTTATTACATGGCATCATTGATTTTGGCCAGTCCAAACGTCCTTGAACTATTCCCGTGGACAGTTTGTTTTTGTAACGCTTTTCTTGGAGATGGAAAGAAAGTGGGTCAGGATAGAACGAATGGATAAATTAACAGTGACGATGCAGTTTTCGACCCCGTGGTTTGGGTGTACTTTAACAGAGAAAGACGGGGCGAATAAGGAGTGAATAAATTCGTACATAAAACGTTTAGGGTGTAGAGACTTTGCGAACGGTTTTGATATAGTTTAGTGACTTTGTCTGTTACTATTAATAGAATCTATTGGCGCTGCGAGCGGAGCTCGAAGTGGATGCACCAATCAAATTTGAGCAGTCACGTGGATTTGCAGCAGAAGATAAGCGGGAACATCTTTATGCTACCTCACTTCCATGTAGAGTTTCCAGCTACGAAGGTCGTCGGCTAGAGGTTCAGCCAGAGAGAACCAACAGACTGTTAACGTCTTGTCTATGTCCTGGATAGACAATGAAATATTCCACAGCTATTTTCTCCAGTTCCCTGAAATCGTTTCAGGGAACCAATCGTAAGTGTTGTCACCATGATTCGAGATGATGTGAATCTGACCCTAATTTTCCAGTAGAAGTGCGACCAAAGGAATGCAAGACCATAAAGTTTTACTTGCAATTAAGATCTAGAAAGAGTGACTGATATACACATTTGTAAATTGTAATTGATGTGTCTGGATGAGGCTGGGGATTGCCAGCCCATCCTAGAACAGATCTAGATCTATCTTAACTACGTCAGTGTGTCTTGACGGTTTGATCCTTTATAAGCAGTTAAATGAGTTAATATTGTCGTCTGAGACCTAAGTATATCATTTGTGAGATAGTAGGCAGTCTATATTTCTGAAGATAAATAATTACTAAGTAAACTGTGTATGAATCAGAATGATATAGAGTTTCAAATCTCTTAAGGATCTAGAGGAGATTTATAGTTATGTATTTTAGTATTTTCATTTGATGCTGCAATGTTGTCTTTTAATATGTAAACGATAGACGAAATTGTTAGGAATTTTAAGTAATAAATTTGTGGCCCTACAAGGTCCTTGATATAACGTACTCGAAATTGTTATTAGTGTATGTGGCATGGTATGGCAGAGTAATTTCTAAAACCTCTCGATATTTTATTAAATGCAGTCGAACACGTAAATTGATAATTAACCATCCCCGTAAAACACGAGCACAGTAATCCCCATCTGTAACACCCTTCCTTGAACTCGTAACACTCGAGGACCCACCTCGTAACAACGGCATTTCGAAAAGGAACAAAAGTAAAACAATTGGTGGTCACAAAATCGAGAAAGGACAGGAAGAAAAAAAAAACAAACACAAAAGAGAAAAACGGAAAGGAAAGTTTTTTCGTCGTCTTAAAATAGACATCTGTTTTTGGTAGTAAATAGCCATGGTCTTAGGAACAACAGCATTGTGGACATTCACTTCTTGTTCAATAAAAGTGGTCGGTTGCGTCATTAGTTGGTTGTTCTTTAGGCTGGTTTTAGAGATCAAAAGTTATTCATCACTTCTGGACAACTGTGAATTGGAACATTTAATCTCTTGACAAAAATTGAGATGTGGACCCTAAAATAATGTCGAGCAGTTAGTTTGACTTAAAGGTATTTTTTAAATATCGCAAAACTGCATTTTCAGATCTACCATTTATTTTTTTTTTTTCGTCCACTTCTTTTCTACCACATCATGGGGTGGGGCAAGGGCGCCTAGGGTGGGGCCAAGGAAGGGGTGAAATTATTTACAAAGGCCTGGTATGTTAATGAAATATTACTGACTGTGATTATTGTCTGGCGCAAGGAGTCCAAAGATAGATTTTGTGAAATTATTTTCAGTTTTTCTATTTTTTTTTTTTCAGTTATCTCACAAAATCTTTTGGCGTAAACTGAAGAAATCTGCTTTTAGAAGGGTATACGTGGATGGTCTACCCATGTCTGTGCCACAATGGTAGTGTGAGGGATTTTTCATAAAAAAATGTCACTTTTTTTTTTCAGGATTTTTTTTTTTTAAGCTGAGAAATCATCTCAAGACAGAGAAATGAAGATCTAGTCTGTTGTTCGCTTAAGTAAACAGACTGGGAATTGAGGTAAACCCAGATGGGCTGTTGGTGGATCACTCGATCTCTTAATCTGGATTTAGATCTATTGTAGATCTATTTGTAGGTGCAGCTATTAGCTGAGGCATTTGGTGTTAAAAAATAAAAGACAGAGGGGAAACCACACACTTGGCCACATGTTACCTAATAAAGCCTCAGCTGTGTCAGCTAGACCTAGATTGTTAGGAACAAACAAAGTGGTAGCTAATTATCCTTTCCACGTTATACGGGTAGTGAAGCCATTTGCAATGACTGCTCCATTCCTAAAATCTCTGTCCTTTAGTTTTCGGCTGAGGAAAGCGTCTGAAAGGGGCTCCTATCATAATTATGTGGCCGATACTTGTACCAAGTGTCTTTTTTATACACATACCATAGTCTCAGCGTTTCAGCGGCATTTTGATGTGACGGTATTCTTCGCATCTTGTTCAATACTCGCTTTGTCTTCGAAAAGAAGTAAATATCTCGTCTGCGCGGGCCCGGTCATTTCACCTATTTCTAAAAATAGACGGGGAATTTCCAGATGGTCCACCCTAATGGAAACAGGCTTATTTCACTTAATCTGTGGAGACCCTCACCTGGCGGCGGCCCCTGGGCTTCAGCCCCCAAAGTCCATGCCTTAATCCGGCACAGATAAATATCTTACCCAATTTCATTCATAATGTTCAGTGTCATTCACTTTACACTGGCATTCAAAATAATTAATACTGAAAATCCACATGGCTTTCTGTGCATGTCAGTTGAAATACAAGGAGACTGGATCCAAAGAAACATAAAGGTCAGTCTTGCAAACTACTTTCTGCTAAGTGGTTGACTGTTCTATGTTGTTAAACTTTCTGATTCTCAATACCTCAGGCTTTTACTTTTGGATCACTGGATATGTGGAGAAAAAGAGGGATGATGAGTTAGTGAGATGCTAGTCCATAGTTTTAGAAAATAAAACGTGGTCACAGATTGGTAATATGACTCTAAAGTGGGAGGGGGACGAAAGGGGGGGGGGGAGGAGGGAGTGTGATACGAAGTTAATAAAGAAAGAAAACGGGTAATAACCTGCGCTAAAATATTGGAAGCAAAACAAAAACACATTATTAGGCGCTCGAACAAGTAGCAATCAGTACCCGGTTTCTTTTTTCCAGTACCCGGTTTCTTTTTTCCAGTACCCTATTTTTTTTTCCAGATGCCGATGGCATTACAGAAACATTAAAAAAAAAAAAGGTGTAATTATCAAAATTCCATTGTCACGTTACCACTATTTTAAAAAGTACTTCCTGCACACATCGTGTCCAGTGATTACTGTAGTTTTGGCTACCCACAACGTTCAATGTAATCAGAGATCATGCACTGAATACATATGAATCAAATCTAACGTAAACTCTTATATCCCCCCCCCCTCCCCATCCCACCCCAAAAACAACAACACCATTAAACCCCGCAATTTTGACATCTTACTTCATTTCGCAGATGAAACCATACTTCACGGAGCATTCAATATCATTCCACTGGCCGTTCCGATTGGAACTGTAGTGTAAACAGTCTTCGTCTGTCATAGGTAAAAATAAAGAGATTAAATGTCTTTGCCAGCTGATCATAACAAAGGATTAAAATTACTGCATCCAGAAGTGCAGCTATGGAAGCCTTTAATCTTCAGTCTTCCATGCTATGACACCACCTGTGATTTTGCTACTTGTCATTTGAGTTCAGAGCTCAAGAAACTACTTTAAAATGTTCGTCAGAAAATACTTAAAAAGAAAATTATTTATTTATTAGTAATTTGTAGTTGAATGGTTGAATCACGAATGTAGAACTTTGCATCTAACAAAAGTTTGAGGTAATTTACTTACTACCCTCATAATTATCCGGCTGGCCGTCGGCCCAATTTGTGAATCCTGATATTGGTTTCATTTCACGTGCCCAGTGCCATATCCCTTCGCTGCTGGAATCAGTTCCACCGAGCCAGGCGTATTCCACTGAAAATAAACCACAGTTGGGAATTAAGAAGAAAACAAAATATCAATGTACGGCCACCGGGTGCACTGCTGTTTTATTTTAAGTGATGGAGTGTACGGGGTGGGGTAGTCCCTCTGACGGGCAGAATGCGTCCCACTGTAGTATTTCGACTGCCTTGGCCCCATCCTAGCACCGAACTCTCACCTGTGCATGTGGCTACAGGAGCCTGTAACATGCACCACACCCCGGCAAACCGCTTCAAATCGGGGGCAAAACCAAGTGAAGGTGGTCGACGGGTATTTGACCATAGTTGAGTTTGTCTATGTAAACATGTGAAGACTGCTGGAGGAAACCAATAAGCAAGGTCCAAAGTGCAGAGAGGCGTTTTCAAGTGACACGCCATGGAACGCAAAGAGCTTTGTGAGACAAATAGAACACCCGGGTCAACCATTGCATCCTCACAATCCTCCAACTGTCTCGACTTTGTCGTGCTTTAGGTCTCTGGGGTAAGGACGAGAGAGTGAGGCTGTCGTTTTGTGCAGCCCTTCCTCACTATATAATCTAAATCATCGTGCAAGTCACCTTGTCATCCATCACCCACCATTTCAACCAATAAAAAGTCCTGTGGTGATGAGCTAACGATGACGAGGCAGTTGTGCATGCACTGGCAGGCGTATTTGCAAACTTGCACACAGGCGGCTGGCTGGAAAGGAACTCGCCAGATATAAATTCGATATTGCAACTTTGAGTGAGACCCGGCTTGTAGATGAAGGCGAGCTTTTTTAAAGATGCTCTGGCTACACCTTATTCTGGAGTGACAGGGGAATCTACGAATGACATGAGGCTGGTCTTGGCTTTGCAGAGAAGACGGCTTTTGTTGGCAAGTTGCCTTGTCAACCCAAAAAGGGGTCAACGACAGACTCATGATCACGAACTCCCCCTATCCTATGTTCCAACAATGACCAGCACGGACGGAGTGAAAAAATCCTATATGGAACTTCACTCTGTCATTGCTAGTGTTCCTAAATCTCACAAGATCATCGTCCTTAGTGACTTCAGAGAAAGAGAGTTGGCACTAACAGCATCTCGTGGGAGGGAATCTTTGCAAAGTATTTAGTGGGAAATTAGTCTTGTACTGTTGTCATAGCCAGGAAGAGGCACATGTACACATGTATGATGTGCGGGTGACCATGTGTGGTGCTGAATGTTGAACAGACCACCGTCTTATCTTCACTGAGCGCAAAAAACTCAAAAGATGCTCCCCCCCCCCCCGAAAAAAAACACTTACCCAAACGGCTTTACATCACCAAAGTGAGGAACACTGGTGCACCACCAGAAAAAGGCTAGTAGATGTTTTAGAAGAACTGCTAGTATCCAGCACTTTATCCCGTTAAAATGTAAAGGACGATTGGGCGACACCCCCTTCCCCCCCCCCCCCAAAAAGATCTTGTCCACAACACAACCACAGAGTTCCTGAGGCCTCCAATCAAAAAGCATAAAGACAGGTTTAATGACATGTGTGATGAGATCAAGCAGTTGCAACAACCAGAGGACCACCGCACATAAAGATGCATACCACAAAAGCATTAGATGCCAGACACGTGGCTGAGCAAGAAAGCCGATATGATACAAGGCCACGAAGGCAGGCATGACATGAAGAACAATGCCCTGAAAAAAATCTACGGTGCCACATCGTCAGGCTCATCCTCTCTCCTTAACAGGTGGGAACACACTGAAAAGGGAAATCTTCTAGAATGTTGAGTGGAACAATTCACGAGCCTTCTGATCCGCCCGCCATGAAGAAACCATAAACCGTCCAGAGCGCCACCATTAATGACGAAGTAAAGGTCAGAATTGTGAAAGCAAGCGCAATCTGTCTGGGTCAGAAGGAGGACACGCCTTCATACGAAACTAAAACTTGTCAAGGCTGTGGCAATCCTCACAGCGATGTACGCCTGTGTACCAACTCCATACCAAAAACTGTATCTAAGACACTGTATTGGTACTTGAGGCAAGAGGTGTGGAAATATCTCAGTTGCCTGGCATGGAGAATGCCAGTTTCACTTATGCCCCTTCAGCTTCTAGCGCCCTCCATTGTTCCGCTTGACTTCTTTTTTGGAGGATTGGGTGGAAAGATGTTATGCGAACCAAGACATTTCTATGCCCATGAAACTTTCTGCCAGAGTCAAATTCCAATGAAATGGGTGGTAAATGTTTTCGTGTGGACCGTTTCTTCAGTCGGATATAATGTTATCTGCAATGAAGTTCAATTTACCCTGACATTCAGTTTAGAGAATGAAAACTTTCTTGATGGTGTCCCAAACACTCTAGCAAACAATTATTAAATATGCACAGCATAATTATAATTTTATAATAGTGTCATTGATATTTTTTAAAATCTAATCTGCACTGCAATTCTCTGATGAAAACCAGTTGGTTTACGAATTTTAGACATTGATTATTTTATCTTACTCATCCCGAGCAATATATCAGATGTCCGACCATGTGGACCATTTCTCTGTGGAAGAGATCAACACCATACACAACAATGTCTTACTTCCAAGCTTATTTGTCTGGTCTAGCAACCAATCATTAAGTGCACGGCTCGTGGGTCTCGCCAGCGTTGCATAGTAGGCGTGGCACATAGTCTTTAAAGGAAGAAAAAAACATTAATCAACAGCAAAACCGCCAAACTCATGAATATAAAAGACTGTCATGTTTTGTCCACACATTGTTTCGGATGAAAAGAAGGATTATTGACTAGTATTAAACGACACTGTATTTAGTATACATTCAACCAATTCTTAAACCTTTAAAGTTGACCTGGATTTGATGTTTTGCTCAATCTACGTTCTTGTTTATTTACTACCATTCCCAAGCATTATCTACCATTTTACTCATGCCTAGCACCACTTACACTTTTCCTTAACAAAAGGTAAACTTACCATTGCGTCAGTCCAGCTCATTTTGGAGGGCTCAAAACTGAAACATCGGTCTCCGTAGGGTTTAAATTTAAGTGGACATCCTGCAGCAAACACTAGGAGAAACAGATGTTTTTGTTCATTTGTGGCATACACTTATACATGAAAATACTGGTTTACCCAGTGGTGAAGATCACTTCTTACTATTAAGTGTAAAGAAAACAAAGGAAATGGTAATTGATTTCAGAATGGAGGCAACGCTTACATTGTATACTCAAAATGTTGATAGAGTCGACTCTTAAAATATCTGGGAATCCATGTCGACTCCAAACTCGACTGGCACGCTCATACTAACCCAGTTCACGCAAAGGCAAACAAACGTATGTATTTCTTGAGGAAATTTAGATCATTTAATGTAAATAAAACACTCATTCAGATGTTTTATAAATCAACTGTCCACAGTTTCATTCTATTTTGTATTACAGCCTGGGGAGGAACGACAAGAACTAAATTAACAATTCTATTATAAAAAACAGCTTGCTATCTAACTAACAGTGAATGCGTGAACCTTGATGAGCTGTTTGCGCATTGTGCAAACAGAAACTAAAATCAATTCTAAATAATTGCACCCACCCCTTGTTCCATCAGATAGTCCGATCCCAAAGAAGTGGACAAATACTGTATTTAAAAACAAACAGAGAGCGCTATAGACGATCTTTTTAGCCATCCGCAATTCGATGCAGATCCAGTAGTGTTTCCTGATGTAGTATGCTGTTGTTAGTTTTCCTGATGGATTGTTCTGACAGTGTGTGTGTGTGAGCAGTGTTCTTACTTGCTGGTAATGTTGTGTGAGCAATGTGCGTGTGTGTGGTATGCGTTAAAGACTTGTAGATCTTAGATATTGTGTTTACTGTTGTACAGTTACTGATGCTGTGACAACAATTTCGTGGAAACAGGATCATATTATACATCTTATCTTATCTAATGTTAAATTCCCTGATAGGTTCACACACACACACACACACACACACACACACGGAGAGAGAGAGTGAGTGAGAGAGAGACATACAGACAGAAATACCAATTTATAGGTAAAAGTAATCTTTTTTAAAAGATCAGTTTGACAAACTTAATGTTTTTTTTTTTTTTCTTCTTTGACACTGCACATTTAGGTAAATTTGAAATATTTACCCAAGCCAAAGAAGCCGTGGGCCACGAGAAGAGAAATAACCAAGACCTTTATGGCAAACATCTTTATTGGGACAGGGGATTCTGTTTGGCTGATTCCTGTGTCTTGTTTATCTGTTCCAGTGAAGAAAGTGAGTCAAACAGAAATAAACATTTCTGGGTAACAGGTTTATTTCTAGCTCAGACTTGAAATAGTGGAAAATGAAATCAATATGTTCTCTTTCCTGCGCTGGTTGTCACTCAGTGCCTTAAAGTAGGTATTCGATGTTTATTTCACTGGTCTCCAACTGACATTTCTAACCTTACTTCATGAAAGTGAGTTGTAAAATCTATGTCAATAATAATAATAATAGTTGGCTCTTTTCGTCTTGGCAGACGGTCAGCAGCTAAATAGTTTTTGTGCTGCATGCCTGGGCTGTGGGTATGGAGAAAGTGCCTAGCCCATGGTGCACTTTCCCACTCTCGACAATGTTGATTTGATCCATTGGAACGACATGGTCGATACGCGTGGAATCAACAATGTTGCAGAAGGTGCATTCCTCCGTGTAGTCTGCCTTTTTAGAGGTTCTCCTTATCTTTAATAATTAATAATGAATTATATACATTTTTTTTTGTTTTGTTTTTTTGTTGGAGATATGGAGGGGGGAGGTGGTATGGCTGAATCTTAATCTATTAATTTTTAGTTTCAATTTTGCCCAGACAGCGGCCTGTACGGCATACTCCTTACGATTTCCAACTGCCAAGGTTTCTTTAACGTGCGCAACGTGCACACGGGTTCTCCAAATGAGATAACCATAAAAAGTCGAACCATCGGTTTTCATTGTGCATACCTTAGAAATACTGAATTAGTGTGCGACTGACGAATACAAATAAATTATGGTCAAGTTATTTTGCCCCGCGAGGACTATTTTCAAAGTTGAGCCTCACCGTCTCCACGCCACATATTCAAGTAACATTCAGACTCTTTCCTGTCAGAGTTTTGCTCTTTCGGTCTCATCTGCTACACGGAATCAGCTGATCAAGGTGTCTCGAAATAGATTCGGCTAAAGAAATTCGGGCGAAATGAGCGAAATGTTTGCCACAGACAAGAAACTTCTCAACTTCAAAACGGAAGTAAGATAGAAGTTAGAATCTATGATACTAATAATAATGAATAATGAGATCATTTATATAGCGCCCAAATCCAAACAATTATTTTGCTCTAGGCGCTTTACAGAAAGTCGTGTTCTCTCTATCTGCAACTCATCCTCTCTCTAGTAGATCAAGGCCTCTTTCTCTCTCTCTCTTTCTTTCTCTCCGCCGGAGTCAAAGAAGACCGCTGGGGTGCTACAGAAGATTTCGCCAGCAGCTTCCTCCATTCCTCCGGGTTCTCAGACGCTCTTAGGCAGTTGCTGAGTGAGAGGGCAGTCCATTCACTGATGTTATCCTCCCATCTCTTTCTCTATCTTCCTCTCCTTCGGCCTCCTCGCACTGTTCCTTGCAGAATGGTTGTGGCAAGTCCTGTTGATCGTGTTATATGACCATACCATCCTCATTTTCCTTCTTTTCACCGTGGGCACCACGATACCAGCACTTTTTCAGTGTCGCCGATCCCGACTCCGACACCATAACTTCTCGTTGGAGCCGACACCGACCCCAGTGACGTCAGAGGTCCCGGCTGAAAGGTCCCGACACTGGTGTCGACACTGAACTCGAGGAAGTGACGTCACGACTCCATCACTTCCCTAGTGTCGACTCCGGGACCAGACTCCAGCACTGACATTGAGAATTTGCATAATGCAAAGGTGAAGTCAAACTATAATTTGCTGTCTCCTGTCTGGTGAACAGGGCTCTGCTGCGGCGCTACAGTGTCGGGGGAGGGGGGCAGTACTAATTCTCTAAATATTAAAATCTTTGTAATGTAATGTTTACACGTATTAAATATAAATTAAGCAGTGGTAATGAGAGGGAAAACTAGAGAGCCGCCACAGTGTCGGCACTAGAGCCAGTGCCGGTACAAGGTTCTGGTGCCGGGTACCCAAGGTGACAGTCAGTACCTTAGGGGTCGGCACTGGTGTCAGAACCGTGCCATGCACTAGTTATAGTCAAGAGGTGGAATTTCCAAGTTCGATATAGGCCTACTTTATTAAAAGAAAATTCCATTTCCATGTACTTTTAAAGCTGCACATTGCAGAATACACTTTCTGGGAACAAAATCGTTCCGACACCTTTTTAAAAAAAAATAGTCTATGATGGCAAGCTCGTTTAAAAGGATTAAAAAAAAAAAAATTCAATCAAGAAATCAAAAAGACCTGGAAATTCAACCTTGGATAATAAGAGTAAGACAATTTGTTTACTTGGACTTTTTTTGGGGGGGGGGGGGGGGGGGGGAGGTGTAACTTTGACATATCCCATAAAGGTCACAAATCCTAATCTAAATTTTGGCCTAAATCGACATACTTGTGGGAAACACAAGCATGCTTTCAATGTTCAGTTTAGAATCTGCAGTACTGCAGACAGTAGAGTAAGCTTCATCAACATGATTGCGACTGTACATCCAAGTTAGATCTAGATCTACTTGTTTCAGAGAACTATTCAGTTCTATGTTTTAACAGTTTTGCATCACAGATTACAATTTCCGGAAGGAGAACATCCCAATCACGTTTTTGTGTGTGTGTGTGTCTGAGTATTTTTTAACCAAGCATAATAAATACATAGTCAAAATTGGGCAAAAAAGAAAAGGTCGTATGTTGCAAAACCCCGCGTGAGAAATAAAATATAATATTTCTCACGCGGGGTTTTGTAACATACAACCTTTTCTTTTTGCCCAATTTTGACTTTGCTTATAGCCCTACTGCGACCCCACAGTTTTTCTGTGGTTTTTATGATATAATAATACATCCTTAGGAAAAGAAAAGAAAAACTATTTTACGATCGAGCACCTTTTTTCTTATACATAACGACACATTGCATTACATTTCCTTGGAAACATTGACAAACACAACATTGCATTTCAAACAACCTTCGCGCCGGATGAAGTTCAACATTCAAGATAGAATCCTACAGTCCAGATCCAAGGACAGCTTTACTACCTCTGAGAATGTCTGCTTCCAGACACCAGTGAAACACCACATTTTGTACTAGACTTTAGAGACCAAAAGGAACGGCTGAATACATAATTATAATAATGCCAGTTATTTATGAACTAGATGCTGACGAAGTCAGACAATTCAGGGGCCTTTATCAGTACACAAAAGTTATATGTAGGATTTTAGAATTGCCAGTTTACAGTTACGTACACATATTTCTCTGTTTACAATTGACAGTCCAAGGTAGTGTATTCTGCTTGCTAAGATTGTCTTATACAGTTAGCCACCAGGTAAATACTTACTTGAGATGTGACACCGCACACATGAAAGCCAGGAAAAACTGACACGCAAATATTGGATAGAGCAGTTTTTATATTGGAGAAATGAACCTAAATAAAAATAACAAAAAAGCAGATAAACATTAATGTTCCTCACGCCTCGTACCTTGATGTTTTTTTTATTTTATTTAGCTCATACTTCTTTTCATCTTATTTTGTTGTTGTTGGTACCCCATTGTCCAGTAAGTTTAAATTATTAACGTAGTTATATTTAAACATAATAGTCAGTATTGTGTCATCCTGTTAGTTGTCTTTTTCGTACATTTGTTTGTTTTAGTTACTGTTTGAAAAAAATAGAGAAGGAATGAGGTCTTGTTAGTTTGCAACTTGCCCCTGGTCTGTACAGAGCCTAGAAGTAAGCTCTTCCCACTTCCCCGCTTGATCAAAAGATGCGTCCGTTGTTAGCCCACATGCCACAATTAAAACAAAAAAAAATACGGTCTCTGAACTGCAAGGGTCCGATCTAAAGTGGCTGTTTGCTATGTTAGTTCTGTTCCTGTCCTAACCCACTACAAACTGAATGAGAGAGAACGCAGTATGTAGTGTGGAGAAAAAGGAGTAGGTAATTAACGAATCGCTCCTTGATTTACCTGTTTTCATCCTACGTAATTTAAACTTCAGCTCCAAGTAATTGATTTTTCTTCAGCTCAAAACGAGTGTGATAATTTTATGACAGACATTCCCGTATAGTGTGAATAGAGTTAGTACGCTTTCGTTCACTCATTTTATTTTTTCCTGAGGACCTGGGAGGCCATGAACGGGAACGATTGACGCATAATGAATTCGTTCGTTTTCTTTCATGATCTCTCATGTGCGTGGGTTTTTGTTTGATATTATTGTTCCATCAGCCATGGGTCCAGCAACTAAGCTCATGTTGTGGTACTGAGAAGACGATATTGGGTACTCAGTATCTGTTTAAAAAAAAAAGAAGAGAACAAAATGGTGAATTTCACCATTTAATGGACCAAGTTTTGGAAGACGAGGAGAAATGTCTATCTTAGTTGAGAATGAAGCCTTCTACTTTTCAAACTCTACTTGAGAAAGTTGCATACAGGATTGAAAAAAAAAAAAAAAAAGAAGCAAGTCCAGAAAACCTTTATCATCCCTTCGCCGTGACATCAGAACACGAGACAAAGCAAATGCAATTTTATTAGGAAGCGCATATTGGACAATGCATATCCGTACAACGCACACAATTCGATGACGTAGAACACACACCGGAATACTATATTACTGACCTTGTTAATTTGCATAGTTTTTAAAAATATGAATCGGCTTAGTAGCAAAACAATCCGACTTCTGCTCGGAGATTGCGTGATCTGCGCTAATAATATACTTGAGTGTACGTCGATCACCAATGGCTACCCCAACCCCTTTTCGTCTGATTAGTCAATCTGTCTACCGTCCATTGATACAAACCGACTAGACCCTCACGCCCCCAGGTCAATCTGACTATTCCATGTGTTGTCACTTTAAATTCGTGAACACCATACCAAGTTTTGTTTCAGCAAACCTTCACCCGTCGCGCTTTTTGGTAAACATATTGTACGGGTATACACTTCCATTTTATTGCAGGGCTAAAAACGTTCACTCATAAAAAACACAGAGGCCACGAGAGCCATGAATCCGCAATGAGACGAACCCACTCTGTTTGACGCGCTCTTTACTCATTCGTAATAAGAGCCCACAGGGACGACCGGACGAGAGAGTGGTCGGGTGGGGTGGGAGAGTGATAGAGCAAGCATAAAATGTTATGCACAATGTGAAATAATAAAAATAAAAACGAGTTTAGATACACTGCTATTTCGAAGGGTATTTGCCATAATATTGTTCTGTGCGACATTGCCGATTCTAAGGTTTTGTCATGGACGTGGTTCTCCCACTCCTAATTTTATAATGTATAAGTGTCATTCCAATCGGTTAAATTTTTTTTTCGAGACATTTGTTTGCCCAGGCAAAATTGAAATTAGCAGATTAAAATTTATCCATATCATCTCCCCACCAGCGACAACAAAATTTATTATTCATTATTAAGTATATATTATTACTAATAAATATTCAAATATTATGTGAGTTGTGAACTGTTGTGAGTTGTGAACTGCGCCTAACAGTCTGCGTTACAATTTGCTCTGAGATAGAGAGAGATAGAGAGAGAGAGAGAGTGAGCGAGACAGGGAGAGAGAAAGAAGCAGTGAAGTGTGTTAAGCGCTTCGCCGGCGCTCCATTCTGCTCTGCGGTTGACATGGTGCTTCTGTAAATCGCATTGAGCATTTTAAATGGATATGCGCTAAATAAATGCCATCCATTACCATTATTATTATTATGTGTTTTGCAATGTGATATTATATGCGTTTTGACCCTTTTCCCGACCCACTTCAAATCTTCATTTTCTCGAAAAGGCAAAAGTGCACGTACAACAATATGGAAAATACCCCGCAATTTCATGACAAGCTTTACATCGAACACAGGCTGGATCCTCAAGGGAATGTAGTAAGACTGACTTAGAACCAAACAGATGTATTTATTATCTGATAAAATCTAGAGAAACGGGCAAGGTGAAGCAGATCTTTTAAATAATCACTTACAACTGAACTATTGAACAGATTAATTTTATCCCCGGCAAAACTGGGTACCCAGAGAGCATAATATAATATTTTTCCAATACTTTTAGAGGATGAAACCACTGACTTTAGGAGTCTAAGACTTGCTATAGATGGGGAGTGGCGGGGGTGGCAAAAGGGGGGGGGGGGCGGCGGCTAATTCAACGCCAGGAATAGGGGTCGGTCAGCTTGTCAGCTTGTACATCCATTTGCCCGTTTGTTTAACAGCTTTTGTGTGTGAGTTTGTTGTTGTTGAACAATAAAGTGTTTGGCCTATTTTTGCGAGGGGTGGGGGTGGGGGGAGATACTTGAGAAGTGTTGTTGTTTTTTCTAACCCCTTTGCTGCCGAGCCCAAAGGCACTTTCCCTTCTTTTAGACCAGGGGTCACCAAACTACGGCCCGCGGGCCGGATCCGGCCCGCAACGTCAGTTCATCCGGCCCGCCATGGTACTTGATTTTGTTTGATAAAACAAGGGATATCTAGAGCTACAGGATGAACAATTGCTTATGCGGCCCGCTCTTGTAAGACTGTCAGTTATCCGGCTCTCTGTGAAAAAAGTTTGGTGACCCCTGGTTTAGACTATCAGAATAACGGAATATCGGGTAGAAAGACAGTAGGAATAGTATAACATTAGGACTGCATAACATGCCGGAAGAATGTTGGCCGATATAATTACCCGCCTCGTGGCAATTTAGCATGAAACGGTAGGGTCGATATTTTTATCAGCCGTGCGACAGTCTTCCGCAACATGTGATGGGCCGATATATCGGCCCCGTGGCAGCAAAAGGGTTAATTCTCTTTCGAGACCTTTCTGTTAAGTGCATTTTTTGTCTGTAGAGCGGGTAGTTGGTGGGCGTGTTTGGAAGGCTCTCCTTCTGCCCTGCCATTCTAACACAATATGGTCATGACAGGGTCGACATTCTTTCTCCAAACTCAAACCTCTCAAAACGTCTCTCCCAAGAAACATGTGCACGGCGCACTAATGCACCGGGGACAAAGAACAAGACTGCACCTGATAAACATTCAATTTGCTGTAGTTCCCTGTAGTTGGATTATTTATTATACTGCCGCCAACCCCACTTAAACACTTTTATAGACATTTTAACAGTCTGAAACGTGAAATAAAATTGCAAATGGAAGGTCGTAACTCGGTATGACTAAATGTTTCAGGAGAAGCAAAGTATTGAATAACTTTCTTTATCAGATTAATAGTTACGCCATTTCAAAATAAAAATTATCCAATCCTTAGTTTTCAGAATTCAACCTTCAACTTATAACATAGCCTACGTTTTTACAAGGGCTACAAAAATGCCAAATAGCTCAATAAAAAAAAAAAAATAGTCGAGTTAGGACAATTTACCATGCTGCACTCATATAAATAATAGGTCTATGTGCAAATCTTGACATTGCATAACTGTGGTGACTACAATAAAGGTGGGTATTAATAACACAATAAAGCTTTTTCCTCGGAGAATAAAGTCGACGGTGACAACAATAAATGTAAGCCCTGTGAATGAGGCAATGAACATTATTTCATTGCATGATAACGGTGACAAGCTATAAAAATAAAGGCGCCCGCCAGTGCACCAATAATAATGATCAGGTTTAATAGAAAGCAGCCTATCATAGAAAAAGAGAAATTATGGGGTGGGGGGGGGGTGGGGGGGGGGGGTGGGGGGGGGTGGAGGGTGAGTGAGGGAGGGAGAGCAGAGAGAGAAGCAGGTCTATCCCGGGCAGCACCAGCTGCCTCATCCAGTAAATAAATTTTAAAATAGTCAGGTAATAAAAAATAAATTAATAAATACAGATCGATATCAGTGACGACTCATTATTCTATCTTTTGGTATCGTGTCCCCTACCCTGAAAAGTTATTACTATTTTCGTTGATTATTTCCCTTTCGATATATTTACGTATCGATGAACTGCTGGGAAAATATCGATGCCACTATCGATACTTTTATAGAAGATGTCGCTCATCACTACTATTATTTTATTCCTTATAATGTACTCTTTTAAGATTTTTTTCCATTTTTGTTTTACATACACAATTTCCAAAGACTGAAAAATTGAAAGATGAGGTAAGCATATAATTATGTTTACTATCTGCATTCACATAACTTTTTTCTTTTTAACCTGAAAGCAACAGGGGAGGTGTGGAACTGGATATAAAGCATGTTCCGAGACACGGGATACGGGGACCGTTCAATTTGCCACTTCCGTCCATCGACTTGCGCGAGTATCATATATGTCGACAATGCAACAATTCGCAGCTCACCCCTTCATGATTGAACGAAAAAGACTAGTACCAGAGAGGCCTGTGGGTAGTACGCATCGTGTTTGTAAGCGCATAAGTTGATGGACAGAACGCTGCACTGAAGGATGACCATGGGCAGAAAAACAGAATACAAGGATGACAAGGAAGAAGATGGCAGGATAATATTACAGAGAGAGGGTGAACAATATGGATGAGGAAGACATCAGACAGAAAGGAATGGAAGTCATAGTTGTAGGGCTACATCCTGCAGTGGATGGACAATGCCTGGGTGAAAGGTGAAAGATTGTGTGTTGCCCAATTTCTGTTTGGACCTCTGTAAGTTGCAGCGGGCGGCGACTCGTTTTGTCAAAAGTTAGGAAATTTTTGTATTTGAAGTTCCTATCCCTGTAGTTGTTAAAGCTGCAGCCTTTCAACATCAGCAACTACAACAACATCAACAACAGTCAGTCCTGTGTGAAATTCAATCAGAATGTTGCGTGCTGTCATTACTTTTCATTGTGACAAATTGAGGTAAAAGGCACATTGGTGAATTTACAGAAAAATAACACTTTACAAATGGCATTGTTCAATGTGTGTTTGCCAGAATGTATGTATTATGTGAAAGTATTGTTAACCGTTGTTGGTGTTGATGGTACTGATCTACTAACCAATGATATTACTAATTTAAGATACAGGCCTAATAACAGAGAGAAAAAGATGTATTGCAACTGCATAGGAGCTTTTGTGGGAGGACTGGAGTATTTTACATTGTGAGCTATAGATTTACAGTGAACTGAACACAGTGCCGTGTTTTCTCTGTTTGGATTTAATAATTAGACAGGTTATAAACCAGCATCAAGACAACAATGAATTCTAAGAGAATGAAACTCAAATAGCCAAGCCCTATTGCAACCCCTATGGCTTTCCTAGGATTTTCTAAATTTGGTATTCTTAAATGTCAATAAATGGTTTTTGCAAGGTGGACCCAGTTATAAACTTTGCAATTATAATTCATGTCGTGCATGTCTGATTCGTGCTCAATTAGTCTTATGATTCTAATTGAAGACCCAGATGAAAGTACGACCACATTCCATGTTTTTTGCTTAAAAAAAAAATAAATTATTACCAAGCTAACTTTGCCCCAAAACCCAGTTTTTCTACTTAAGTAAAGCCTCTCTCAGTTGAAACAGATTGCTTTTCTTTATCTCCGTTACAAATGCACTTTGGGACTTTCCAACTTAAAGAAATGGATTTTTTTTCAGTTCCTGGATATGTGACTGGTGGTTTTTCCATCTGGATCTCCAATTGTTAACCAGACTTTCCATACCCCAAGTTGGTGTTTAGGTCTTTAATTTAGGAGGTTCGTTGCCCTTGGCATTTACATCTCACTTTTCTTTCTTTTTTTTCTTGTTGTGGTACCTGCAAGATTTTGGAATTTTTGAATTACTGCAGTCCTAGGACACAGTGACGATTTTTTACCCGACATATAATGTGTAATAATGTTGTTTATACGTTGCATATACATACTGTAACAGTTGATGCAAATTTCAGCACGTTATGATGGGGAGAGTCAGATGAACTGATCGTCTACCCCTTAAAAAACGAAGCTGTCTCGAACTGTTGTAGAAATAAATAACAGGATCCGATGAACAATTAATACTAACGTTTAATAACTGTAAACAAGAGCTGATATCCACAAGTTACTTACACCTATCAGGGAAGGCACTTACACTTCTACTACAACTGGATTTACACACCTACGATTTGCACCTTACGATTTTCACCCACGATTTGCACTCCTCCTACTCGCCTGGCCCTCCTTATATATATTCTGTCCAGGAACGTTCAGGAAGCGGCTTAACCGCCCCATAAGCACGAGACAGACCTAGATCGTTCGGGACACATACCAGCCACCCAATCGTACACAGACACGTCACAGAATTACATCACTCAAAGGTCGACCTAGCGTAATCTCGGACACTGCAGTATCTACCAGACTCTCTAGATTTTCTACAGTGAAACAAACAAGCCACATCAAAGAGAAATACCGGCCTTGCTGGCGAGAGGGGGGGGGGGGAGGGTCGCCGAGTGAGACTCGCCAAGCGGAGAGGGGGGGGGGGGTTGAGAAAATATCGATCGTTCAACTAGTGGGACGCTACACATACACATGTCGCAAATGTTCTGGTATTCCATACTGCCATCATAGAGTACAGAGATGGATTATATCTGCTGGGTTTCAGAGTGTGACATTTGACTGTGGTTTATTTATTTCTGAATCCATTGAACTCAACTATAATGCTCATATTCTGTCACTGTACACACAAAACTCCTTTATAATTTATCTTTGAAAGATATTCAAATATGAGCTAGATTGTATTGTTCTACATGACCAGATCTGGGATGACTTCAGCTGAATTTGATCATGCAGTTATTGATCTTCAGTAATACCTGTGTAACTGTAATGTGAGAGGACACAAACAGATATATTTACAGTTGACCCTTTCAGTGCCAAGAGTAAGTTATGCCATATCTTCATCATCGAAAACTGTTGTATTTCCCAGAAATTGGAAGTATGATATTTTATTGGCCCCCGTCGATGTAATTAATGTAATGTAATAAATAACTTTTATAGGGCTCAGATCCACGAAAAATGCAGTGCCCTAAGGCGCTGAACTGAAATTAAAAACAGAATTAACATGAGATCAATTCATATTGCTCACGCTCACACACATTAACAAACAGTTGATCTTCTGTCATCTTGAAACCCCTGAGACCAAAAAGGACATCATTCATTTTCAATGAAACACTCCTAAACAATTCAGTATTGAGCCCTTTGGGCCTTGTGTCGAGTCTTTTTTTAAAAAATTAACTTGATTATAAGACAGTGGGTGCTCCCTTTTTTATTTTTAGGAATCAGTTCGGATTGAATAGTTCTTGGGTGTACGATACACACAACATGGTATTCAGAGCTGTTTGTGCTTCTTCTCTTAGCAAGGACATCGGCAAGGCCTTTGGACATATATATAGTAAGTGAAATTTTGGACACTAAGACAAAAACTCGGACTTCGAGCAGTAAAAGCAAAATTTCATGGTCGACTTTGACCGATAGTGGCCATTATTATGTGCACAGGTTATAATGTCAAAGAATCCAGAGAGAGACAGAGAGAGAGAGAGAGGAGAGAGAGAGAAAGAGCAACAAGGAAAGGAAAAGTGCAGAGAGCTAGAGCGTTAAGACAAGGTTGTGGAGACAAATGCAGACTGGGTTGCCATGACAAAATTTCTGACAGTGCTAGGGAGGCGTTATTCCATTCATTCTGGAAGCTGGGAGATGTGTGATTCAACGGGCATTTATCAACACCTTTATCAAAGGGGAAAAAAAGAAGACTGCCAAGGAGGGGCAAAGTGGAGGCCACAGATCACTGGAATGCTCAGTTCAGTTAACTGGCCAAACAATTGTCCTGTGCAAGACATTTTTTCTCCATACCCTAGACATTACAGATAGATTTGTCAGCACAGCTTTAGATTTAAAAAAAAAAACTGTCAGTGGAACGACATCGCCTGACAAACGAGGTAAACATTCGAATCCTTCGCTGAAACTTGAAAGTGAAAGAGGTGCCATAAGACAGCATATCAGTCAGTTCCCAGGTGTACAGAGTCGTTATTGCCGGAAAAGTTCGAGCAGACAGTAGCTAGGATCCCACCTCAGCATAGCTAAGACATATGACTTATACGTTACAGAGCTTACCGACAAGGTGAACGACCTGCCAGCAAAACTCTTTATGAAAGAATGTTTCATAATGACTTCAACCTAAGTTTCCATGTGCCTCTGAAAGACCGTTGTGACTTCTGTTCTATCTTCGAAAAGTCACAGAGAGAAGAAAGAACAAGTCTGAAGAGTGACTATAACAGTCACATTATTGAAAAGCACAATGTCAGAAACAAAATGAATGAAGCAAAAGAAAATGCCAAAGTAAATTTAAGTGAAACTGCAGTGTGTTTCAATCTTCAAGAAGTGCTGCATACACCCGAGTCATTTGAATCCATCATGTACCACTATAGAAAACTTAGCACTTATAATCTATCTGTCTACGAGCTATACTCTAAAAAAGCCTATTGCTATGTATGGAATGAAGGACAGGCATCTCATGGGGGCTAATCAGATAGTGCCTTGTGTATATGACTATCTTAAACGCTCTGCTAATTCTGGTAAGAAAGTGGTAAAATTATTTTCTGATAACTGTTCAAACTAAAATAAGAACAAGTATTTTATCACTATGTTGTGGTTTGCTATAAACACTTTAAAATTTGATATTATAGAGCACGCATTTTTGGTTAAGGGGTACACCTTTAATGAAAATGACAGTGTTCATTCCACGACTGAACGTGCTGCGAGAAATATGACTGTGGGCTACCATTATTTGGGGTGCAAAGAAAAGGGATCCATTATATACTGTAACTGAGATGAACAATGAACATTTCTTTGACTTTAAAGATATGTCCTTAAATCTGAGAAATTTTGACCTTGATGAGGACAGGCAGAAAATATCAATATCAACCGCACGGATTTGGTATATTTCATGCAATGACCCTAATACATTGAAAGTCCAGTACGCCGTGTGGGGTGCGGTGAAAAAAAATGAACCTTCTCCAGCGTTTGAGAAAACTCACTGGTGTTGTTGCGCCAGATAAGCTGCCTTTGAAACATTATGCAGAAAACAGAGGTTTCGCCATTGACAAGGATAAACACAATGATCTGATGAAGATGTGTGAGAAGGGATTTATCCCAAAGGTTCACCATGCTTTTTTCGGAACCTTATTTTCTGGATAACTACAGAGAAATTGCTTCACCTGCAATAGGAGCATTCTCTTAGATCAAATCGTTTAATTACAAAATGACTGTAGTTTTCGTTGTTAATGTCAGAATATTGCCCGAGGTAGGCTTGCTTGGACATCTTATAAGGATAATCATTAGGTTTTACGATGATGGCAAGTTCTGTTTTGAAATCATATGATTTTGTGCATATTGTTACAACAGTCATTAGTTTCAGAAGTTTGGGCTACAGTAGATGTAGCTCGGCATGACGTGTCTCTTAAGAACTGTCAAACATTCCACTCTCAAACCACTGACAGCCTTGGGTGGGGTTCTTTCTTCTAGATGAAATCAAATTGTCTTTTTAATGATCAATAAAGATTGTAGATACTGAGTTCAAAGTATCTATCAAAATAAATGAGTCAGAAAACTGACATTCACTTCATCAACAACTCTATGGGTGTACGAATCATTTTATGTGACATCTGTGCAATGATCCTGTCTTACCTATTTTAAGATGTTTTTTCACTACTTGCTCTAGCGTCGTAAGTCTATAAATGTACACAACATCTACATTGCAATATGTCGTAAGTTAAGTTACTGCAGTCTCATCACAACAATTACGTTTGTAAACTGTTGTAAGTCGACTTACAGCATATTGATAGTTCTAACCATCCCACAGGAAAATGCAGTAAGTCTTTTTAAAGTCATAACTACAGCATTCGTCGTTATTTCACAATGACTGCACTTGCCAATTGTCCACAGATGTATTCTTTCCTTTGTTGCGGAGTTTGGGTCATATATCGCATTTCTAAAAGAAAATAAATAGTTTTTTGTCTCTCCCGAAAAGTTGTCATTTTTGAGTTACAACAGTCTTCTAGCGGGGCGAGAATATATATAGTAAGTGAAATTTTGGACACTAAGACAAAAACTCGGACTTCGAGCAGTAAAAGCAAAATTTCATGGTCGACTTTGACCGATAGTGGCCATTATTAGAGAGAGAGAGAGAGAGAGAGAGGAGAGAGAGAGAAAGAGCGAGAGAAAAAGAGAGAGAGAGAGAGAGAGAAAAGAAAGAAAGAAGGAGAGAGAGAGAGTGAGAGAGAGGGTGAGAGAGAGAGAGAGAGAGAGAGAGAGAGCGAGAGAGCGAGAGAGGGAGAGAGAGAGAGAGAGAAAGGGAGAGAGAGAGAGAGAGAGAGAGAGAGAGAAAGAGCGAGAGAGAGAAAGGGGGAGAGAGAGAGAGAGAGAGAGAGAGAGAGAGAGAGAGAGAGAGAGAGAGAGAGAGAGAGAGCGAGAGAGAGGGCAAGAGAAAGAGAGTCCAGCAGTTTTAACCTGGCAGGAGAGCAGTTTAAACATTAGGATGCTTTTTTGCCCTCACTACAACAGCATCCACCAGTCCTACATTTGTCTGCCATCATCAAAGTGTTTAAAACATAAAATATCATGATTTCAGATACACACACCATAAATAGCTCACAACAGAATCCGTATACAATACATGATTGTGCTGTTGGCTTTTTAATTAAAATTTTCAGGATGAACTGGTTTGCACTGTATTTTAATGAGAAAATGACAAAATATTATAAAAACCACAGAAGAACTGTGGGGTCACAGCAATGCTTAAAGCAAAGTCAAAAACTGGCAAAAAGAAAAAATAGTATATAGCATACACTTTTTCTTTTTGTCAGTATTTGACGTCATGATAAGAAATGCAACCTTTTATTGTATGGTATATTGCGCAGCATTACTGAGTGACTAAAACTTCACTGAAATGATGTCTGTTTCCTGAGTGGATTCTGTATTTAACAATTTGAAGGGTCAGTGGGTAAAATGTTTTTGGCGCTTGAGATTGTTGCATTGGAAAGTTTCTGTAGCAAATATGTTGTCATTATTGTTGTTTTTGTGGTTGATGGTGATGTTGATGATGTATAATAATATATAATGCTATTTCGTCGGGTATTTGCCAAATCGCGTGTGTGCATTTTTGCCTCTTCTAGAAAATGAGGGTTGAAGTTTGGTTTACAAAAGGGCTGAATCGCATAAAACATTACGTCACAAACACATAATATCTCGAAAAGTTTTTCACCGATTGGAATGACACTTACAGATAATGAATAAGGATTGTGCGAACTACTTTCATGACAAAAACTCAAAATCGGCAGATGTCGCATACAACAATATGGCAAATACCCCTCGATATATTGATAGATAATTGCATTGTGTCACCAGTTGACTAGTGTAGTTGTGGTGAATGCAGGGGATCAAATGTGTGTCCCATGTGAAAGCAAAATCTTGTCAAGTAAAGTATGGGAGTGGACAGTGCAGTTCTAGTGCTGAGAGTTTGCATTTGGCTGGGGTGAAAGTGTATTTTGTGGCACTGTATTTAGTATTTATTTACTAGTTATACACTGTACATAAAATTCAGCAGTTTAAAGTGCGGATCAGGTTATATGTCCAACGAAAGGCATTTACTCGTTTATTTTACATTTTCTGTATTACATGCATTTAATGTTTATTTTTCTTATACTGTTTGTTTCATTTTTGTTCATATTGTTCGCCTGTATATGTTTCTATGCGTTTGCATTTTTCAAGGTAGTTCTTGTAATTTAATACAGTATTTTTTTTAAAAGTTCAAAACAAAAAATCTTGTTTAATGCTACAACATTGACGATCAGGACGGGGTAGCAATTGATATCTATGGGCACTGTTAGGTGGGTCAGAAGAAAACGTTTAAGAAACATTGTGTTGAGATTATTATTATTATTATTATTATTATTTTATATAGCGCATATCCATTTTTAAAATGCTCTATGCGCTTTACAGAAGAAACCTGTCAACCACAGAGTAGAATGGAGCGCCGGCGAAGCGCTCAACACACTACACTGCTTCTTTCTCTCTCCCTGTCTCTCTCACTCTTTCTCTCTCTATCTCAGAACAAATTGTGACTCAGCATTTTAGGCGCAGTACACAACTCACAACAGTTCACAACTCACAACTCACAATACAAATAATAATATTATTTGAATATTTATTAGTAATAATATATATTTAATAATGAATAATATGTCGTGGTTGACTACTGTGTGTCACAGCTCGTCATGTGATTTTCAGCTTCTCTATGGTGGTATAGAAGACATTACCACTGTTTAATGAAATCCGTTTGGCACTGCTTGTTATCAGCTCCGTGTTGGCATCCGATTTGTGTTACTTCCCTATTCAACTGTGCCTTCCGGCCTTTGCCTTGTTTTCTCTTTTTCTGATTCATCTCACTTTCTCTTCCTCGGTGTTGGCGAGGGGTAGCATCCTCCAAAAAGCCATCGAAAGAGTTCAATCGGCGACAGTTGGATTCGCCATGCAATCCTCGTCCTCTCGATGTAAACAATGAAGTCACGTGACTGTGCTGGCTTGCCTCGTTGGCTCAGCGGAGATGTCGGGTTTTGCAAAAACATTCTAGCGGCGTTTGTCGCGCTTTAAAAAAAAAAAGGGCTAGTTTGACTTGACTGTGGAAGAAGGATAAGTCGCGTTTTGGTGAAAAGAAAGTCCTTACCATAATTATAGCGCTATCACCATTCCCATTATTGAGGGGAATAACTCAAAATTTTCAAAAGTGGCGTTTGTCGCGCTTTGCCCTGATTTAATCACCACGTATCCATTGAATTATTCATCCTCATCCCCCTTCCCCCTTTTCCAACACGTCACTCCTCCAAGATGATTCATATATTTTTTTTATTTTATACTAGCCGACCCGCGCAAGATATATCTTGCAAATTTTCCACGTACTAAGCGCAACCGTGTATCTAGATCTAGGCTACCTTAAAATGGCACTTGGATTCCATGCTATGACTAATAGAACTTACTGTTACACCACAATTTCACACAGTTATTTTATTTAATTACCCGTTTACGATCGGTTTCGTTTCTTGGTGCGGAACCAAACTCCTTCGTTCAGTCGGCGCATCAAAAATGGTAACATTCTTCCGGTTCACTGAAAATGGTGAATTAAAATAGAATGACCGAAAAAAAATCTGTTTTGATAAATTCGGAGACAGGAGTTTTCGTATGTTTAATGTGTCGAAAACCTGGGTATGTAGATAATGTCGACGTCTGTAAAATTTGAAGCATGTGGGCTAAGTATTAACGGAGGAGTAGGCTAACATAGCCCCCAAAGTTCACTTTTATAATAATAGATGTTCTATAATTTTATCTTGTATCACAGTGCATGGGTGGATTGATGTAAATATCAATAATAAATGATGGTACAATTTCACTGAAAGGATTTTCTTTTTTGTTATTTGTGTTTTGTTTCGTGTTAAAGTTTTCTTGTACTTTGGTCCATCTTTTAAAGGAGAGACCAAAGTTTCTACAAGGGGTTCTTCATCTGGTATACCCAGGGCCTTGGCAGATTCAATGTATTTAATGAAATCGGCCATAATGTTAATTAAAATCTGTTACTCGTATAGATTCGTATAGAATCAAAAACACTGGCACGCTAGTGTGTGCACAATTAGTAAATTTTTACCGACTGTTACGTATACCGCGGTATCAATTATATTATCTATAACAGCCACCCTATCTCAATATTAATCCAGTGTCCTATGTTACCACTGCTTCGCGAAAAGAACGTTCTATCTCTCTCTGTAAATTGCAGGCAGTGTCACTTCCACTGCAAAAATTTTATTTCAATGCGACAAATCAGTGTCTTAAGTTACCACTCTCAAAATTTATGTCTCTCTCAACGCGACGAACCAGTGTCCTCTGTTATCACTGTCAAAAATCTCAATACGCGAACACGCAGTGTCCTCTGTTACCACTGCAAAATATTCTCTCTCTATATATCTCAACGTGATATTAACACGTGACAAAATTATATCTCTCTCTCACTTATTAACACCAGATTATAATTCAACGTGGTTTTAACACGTGAAACACCTCAGGCATATATTGTAAACATAGCAATGTCAATATAATAGTTTAAAGTTTATAAGGAAGGAAAGAAAATAAAAAAAAATAAAAAAATTACACTAAACAGGACGCTAGACTCACAAGCAAGACGAACGATAACAGACCCTACAAGTCCTAACTTATTTACAAGATAGTATTAAGAAGAAGACAGGAGAGACATCTTCCTAAAGAAATGTGAGGAAGCAAGAGAAACGCCACAATCTATACGAATAAACGGATCCCTATAGAACTATTCACAGTGAAGCAAATCCCCCCGAGTTATCAATAGCCACCAATGCACTCTAATATCATTCGAAATGGCAAAGAAGAAATGCTAAACTATGATCCCATCCAACCTCCCGCTAAACTAAAGTGAACATGCAAAAAGAGAAAAAGCCTGGAAATAATGAGGCCGGAAAACACTTCAACCTCCCCAAAAATGGCACTCGGATGGTTCACTTAACTTTTTGAGGAATTTAGATGTTGGTTTCCTCAATCCATAGCTCGCATTCCCAAGTCCAAAAGTCTCGTTTTCTGTCACAGGTAGAGTCTAGATCTATGGTGGATGTTGTCCCTCGCCGTGATCGTCGGGTCAATGGGATCGACAGAACATCATATGAAATTCAAACAAGAAATTTATATCATCATATTAATTTTATTATATTATTTCTTCTCTCAATAATAGCTGTCTCCTTACTACCTTAAATTCTTTAAGAATGTCCCTATCTAAATGTTAAGTTATGGTAAGATAATAAAAGTTCTTTAGGGGGTCCCTCTCCAGTTGTTATAACCCAGTTGTTATGGATTCCCTGGAATCATAATGTTGTGTTGATGGGGTGTTGGTTCGACTGCATTTTTTTATAATCGAGAGTTTCATGATTTATTATTTATTCCATCTAAGACCTAACTTTCATACCATTCCAAATACTAAAAGACAATCTGATTAAAGTTCAATTCATCAGACCTGCAGGGTCACATTTATTTATAATAAAGACACTAACAATCTCGACTAGATCTAATTAATTAATAAGGATAAACATCTGTGGCATCACATCCATAATTAATAATACTTCCTTCTAAGTCTAGCTCTATACTTTCTCTAATAACATTTAACTCTGGACTCACTAATTATCTGCTTAAACTAGATCTATTAGGTATATATATCTAAAAACTAGATTACTTATTGGATGACAATTACAGTCTCTGAATACATAATGTCATATGGGATATTCTGCCTACAATTCTAGTAGAGAACGAGCCCGTCAACGACAAGTGACGTCGGCCCAGTTAAGTACAGAGATCTAGATATCTAGATATATCTAGCTCTAGGATGGGCTGGCATTTCCCAGCCTCACCCAGATAATTCAATCACAGTTAGTCATACATTTCATACATTAGTTCTAGATGCAGCTCTAGATGGCAGTTTAATTTTGCATTCACTCCTGGTGGGTTCCTTCAAGACTCTCCTAACGGATAAATGTCGTACGTTTCATTCACTGTCGATGTCATCAAGAGATTCTATCTTCGATTACTTACGATTGGTCTGGCACTAAGGCCAGAAACAATATATCAAAGCGGTGTCATGTCAAGCTTATGAATATAAATGACTAGATCAACATCTAGTCATGTTGTATTGGTAAATATTACAATCATCCACTCAAGTAGGATGCAACTGACTCCTACACACAGGGAAGGCTATGCACGGAGTGAAGTCCCCCGGTCAGCTGCTCTCTCGGCTGCCTATATTATCAATACGCCTTAACGGTTAAGTGACGTAGACAAATAAATAGTTCTCACCCCCACGTTGAAAACGGGGTGTTAATCTTCATCGATAGCACATTATCTTTACATTTTAATATCAGTAGTATATATCTGATTATCTATAGCCCATTCACCATAACACCAGTGATATTCTATCTACTAGCATACTACTGTTTATCTACGCCTTCCTGTTGTTCAATAGTTCCCTCTTGCTTAAAATGACGTCATCAAAAAACACCGTCCTTATCTACAACTGACGTACTTCACATGTTATATTTATTCACCTCCTCTCTATAATTAATTCGGTTATTTCCCCTTGACCACTAACCTCACACCAATTACATTTGATTATGACACCTGTATTTCTCGGCTTAATATTTTCTCCCATTTTCCCTTTGTTTTTCTGCACCGCCTCCACCTATTAAAGCCTGACTCCTTTCCTTTCACCCCCAATTCTTGTGAATTAATTTTCATTTGTTAAAATGTAGCAAAATATAACGAAAACCCGACTTCAGTTTTTGTATGTTCCATCTCCATTTTTTTTTTGAAAAACTGGAGATCTTTCAATATATAGAAGAGGTATAACAAATGCACACTTTGATATTTGTTTAAAATGTGTTGTGGCACTTATCAAGCTGTTTGACAGTTCCGGTTTATTCTAAGCCCCTTATCATAAATATTAAAGCCGCAAACGTTTGACGTCGAATTTCTCAGTTGTACAAAAAGTAGAGTTGGAACAAATAAGAACTAAGGCCTCCAAAAAGTTGTTCTTGGCAATGTCAAACATTATGAATATTTCCCCTCTCACCCATGGAAGAATTATTTACTTTTGGAATTTGTGGGCTTTTTAAAAAAAATTATTGTTACCAAACTTTGTGCAAAACCTCCCTCTCCCTCCCTCCCTCCCTCACCCCTCCCCCTTCCTCTCTCTCTCTCTCTCTCTCTTTCTCTGCTAAAATTGGATCTCTACTTCGTCAAAGACCTTAAAGTTTTATCTCCCTCGCCTGTGACATGTGGGGTTGTCCACAGTCACACGTTAGCAATATTAACAATTTCTGTGACGTAACAAGATATCACTTACACAAAGGGCACTTCATTCTATCTAGCATTTCACATAACATGGACATACAATTTTACAAAGAAACACGGCCTGTTGTCAAAATTTAGTGCAAAACATCTGAATTTATTGTCATTGTGTGCATAGAATATTGATTATAATATTATATACACAATGTTCGGACATTCAAAAAGCTATCAAGTTAATATCTATCTAGCAAAACTGGGTGAATAAAGCAGGGCATTAACGCACAATGGCAATCCAATAACACTATTTAAAAGCAAATAAACAAAATAAACCCAAAGGAACCGGCAAAAAGAAGCAGATCCATTGTCATCACATACAAATGAAATTATAACAAACAGCTTATCCCGGGCAACACCTTTATATAATAAAAAACAAAACCAAACTCGTGCGACCTTTAACATGCTCTATCGCCACTCATACAGCTCTGATTGGCTTGAAATTTTTACAGGTGCCTTTCTTTCTAGCTGCGGAACGTCCTGTTTTGGATTTGGAGACTTGAAGTGGGGGGATATATCTTTTTGGTTTGCTTTGTGTCGCTAATTTCGCCCTCCCCCCCCTTTTTTTCCAGAAACACCTGAGCCCATAACGTTATCACCTCATGTGTTATTCACTATTAAATAGACTGCCCACTGCGCATATTATTGTCATTTTATGAATGCTGACGAGGGTACGTAAGGCATTAATGCACAAAAGGGGTACAGTAAGATTTATCTAAACTAGCTGAGTTACCAGGCCCTGCCCGGGAGAAATATCTTTATTACTTATAATGATCTAGATCAACGACACAAAGTATAGTTCCTTCCACAGACAAAGAAATTACAATGACAGAGTCAGTATCGACTCGGATTTCGCCAAACTCTTGAGTTTGTTTACCCTTTTTCGCTAAAGTTTACAGGCGATCCATGTTTTCGTTAATCCACAATTTGTTTTCTTCGGCGAATGAACGATGGGGGAAACTACGTCACGGCACAAAAAATAGATCATGATAGCGGGGCCCTGTTCTAAAAGCATGAAGTCGGAAATGTTTGTTGTGAATTTTAAGTGTGAATTATGCAAAATGAACAAATTACCCAGGGTTTGCAGCATTTTTATATTATCCCATTACATCACAGTAAGTCGAGTTATAGGCGAAGAGAATGCTTCCAGAGTTTTGGAGCGCTCCCAAAAAGGGCCTTTGAGGGCAGAACTTTCACCCTTAGCTACATTATAGTATTATAGTATGATGCAAACAAACAAACAACAATCACAAAATGAATTTAAAGCAACAGTTAAGATGAAGAAAGTCCATTGTAATCGCCCCAAAACTATAACTATTAAACAGATTTAGCCCGGGTAGTGCCGTTTGCCTCAGCTAATAAGAAAAAACAAAACTTTACCCGATATCAGACCCTACCACCGCTTATATGCCATATCAGGAAAAGCTTTGCCTCGAATTTTGACTGGGTGCCCAAGGAATGCGATAAGACTTATTTAAAGCAGAACAAGCAACAACGAAATGAACCTAAAGGAACAGGCAAAGTCAAGTAGATCAATTAAAATCACCTAGAATTGTAGCGAATAAACTGTTTATCCCAGGCACCGCTGGGACCTCAGCTAATGTCTTATACATATTTTTCATCATGTTATGGATGATATCCATATGATGACTTGATATCCTGTCATCCATGAATCATTCAATCAATCAATCATGTTATGAACGGATGTCGCTGGCTATCTTCCCCCAGAAATATTCCATATTAACCTGCTGTTGATCTTCCTCTTCAGAAGGATAGCAGACATACTTGTTGCTTTGGATATGGTAAAGCAGCTCTGTATCGATGTTTTCTCTGTCTAAATTATCCATGATTAGGAACATCAGCACGGATCTTTCCGTGAAGACGCCTTTTATGTTAGCCATCTCAATCTGAAATCTGCCCCATTTACTTTCGAGAAAGTTCCTTGTCAAGACCACAAGCGTATGTCGGCTAGTCTGCACCGCTTTTAAAATGTTGGAAGAGTCATAGCTCCCAATTTCAAAATCTCGGCCTTTGATATGACAGCGAAGCCCTAGAGACTCCAGTTTTCTGAGAAGTACATCTTCTACGAAGTCTTCATCCATTTCAGAATATGATATACAAACATCAAATTTATGATCGCTGTCTTCCTGTTGGGCGTTTTGTTTAAACCAGAGAAGCGTGGAATAATACAAATAGCGGATTTTCCAGCGAAAGCGAAACAGCAATATGACTATGAGAGTTATCATGATGAGACAAGTGACGGACAGAATCCCGTAGAACAGGGCAAATTGTGAGGCGCATTCTCTCTGTAGCTGAGAGAGAACATCGTCCTAATGGGTGAGAACTTGGTCATTATGTACTGGATAAACACATCGGTACTTATTACGTGGTTTGGGTATTATTGGAGAAGTGACCATCCATTCAATGAAGTCCATATTTTGGCAATCGCAGTATATTGGAGCATTGGTCATATTGACTGTGAGATTGCCTTTGTTTCTACTCCAGATTTTGCCCAGCACGTTGCGAATGTGAGGGCTCAGACTGGGCACGCTTGTCTGTTGGAGGCTTAAATAGGATAACTTTGTCATGTGAGAAATATCCACCTTAAACTGATACATACGATTTAAATCTAATATCAACTCCTTCATGTTCTTAAGTCCTTCAAAAGCGTTGTGGGTCAGATTGAAAATATTAGTGGAACTTAAATCCAAGTACTCTAACTTCATCAGACTTCTGAATGGTGGGTTGTTGCCATAATTCAGTGCATTTGGTCCAAACTGGTTGCCCTGAAGTTCGAGACACCTAAGATTTGGAAAGTTATCAAAGAAAGTGTCAGATATTTTCTCTATGCGGCAATCTTTCAAGATGAGAGTATGCAGCTGATTAAGACCTGTAATTGAACCTTTGAGATAAGGTAAATGGTTTCCAGTTAGTTGAATTTCCGTCAGGTTGTTGGTCGCCATGAATGAGAAGTTGGTAAGGTAGTAAGACCAACCGGCGTAATTGAGCTCCACTCTTTTAAGTTTTGGAGGCAGTGGGAAGATAAGAGGAGGGTACCGCGGGTACGTTTTTGAAAGATCGGGCAGCTGGGGTGAATAGGCATCAGGTGGGAAATAGTATGGTAAATCGTAAATCACAGTTGCGCCATTCAAATCCAGTTTTTCCAAGTAGAGAAGTTTACTGAAGTTTTGGAGATAACTCCCAAAAACCAGCTTATTGTCGCTCAGGTCCAAACGCCTCAAGTTTGGCGGTAGATTAGCAAAGACATCTGGGTCCACTGTCTCCATGCTGTTACTTTTTGATATCAACGTTTCCAGTGACCTGGGCAGGTTTTGGGCGAACTGAATTTTGACGGGTACACCTGGTGAATACGGGTTGACCACATTTGACATATCCAAATATACAAGGTTGGTCAGATTACTGATTGCCTTGAAAAGAGGTTCTAAATGAACACGGTCATTGTAACTAATATCAAATGTTTTAAGTTTACTCAGATTGTAGAAGCTGTGTTCGTAAAGCACTTTTAACTCATTCCGGCTGATGTTTAAGAATTCAAGATTGGTGAAGTTGGCGAAGGCCTGGTTAGGTATTTCCCATATGTCATTATTTGATAGAATTAGGTTTGTTATATACTGTGGAAGATCTAATTGGGAGATGTACCGAATTCCGAGATGTGAACAGTCGGCGGTTGTACCATTCATCTTACACCGAGTCTTAGCTGCACTTTGTGGATGTGATAGTAATTGCCCATGTCGCTGGCTCGCGAGCTCTGGTTGGTGGAATGTGCCGTCAACACTATCAACTGAAGGGAGTCCTTGGTCATTGCGGTCTGAGTCATCTCGGGACCGGGGGACAAACTTAAGCGCTGGGTGCGATGTCGTTATAAACAGGAAGTATATCAAGATGAACAAATGCATCATTTTCTGTCGAGAGATACGTCACCAAAACTAGGTCAACATTGAGAGATATTTGTTCAAATTCGAAACAGATTCTTTGTAGGAGATTTCTACTGACTGACAGACTGATAATGTCTGTCTTTTAAGCTTTAATATGTTTTGTACAGCATGAATGTATATTTGTAAGTATATATATGAGAGAGAGAGAGAGAGAGAGAGAGAGAGAGAGAGAGAGAGAGAGAGAGAGAGAGAGAGAGAGAGAGAGAGAGAGAGAGAGAGAGAGAGAGAGAGAGAGAGAGGACAGAGGGACAAAGAGAGAGAGAGGGGGAGAGAGAGGGTTATTACTATTTCACTGTAACGCGCTGTGGGTTCACTCTGCGAAGGTCATGATCAAAACTGGACAACATGAACATTTAATCAGTCGAGGAAGACTGGGGGTGGGTTGGGTTGGGGGAATGAATTCCCTGCTGAGAGTTTTGGGCCGCAAGTGTTAAGTGTATAAAAGTGTTATCTGGAGCTAACAGTGATCTGGTCTTTCTAACATTATCATATATGTGTACATTTTTATAAAGCCGATGCCATTACTTTTGCCTGTGTACTGATGAAAACTTAAATGACATAACTGGCACAAGCAGTAACGAGGTTAAAGAGACAAAAATAGGCTGGTAATAATAATGATGGTGATGATGATGATAAAATAATAGTGATAATGATGATAATAACACCACAACAACAACAACAATGATGATGACGACAACAAAACAACAACAAACAACAACAATAGTGACAATTTTAATAATAAAAGCAACAAAAATGAAATCTATGATGATAATTACCGTGGCCATTAAATCCCAACACAGAAACTGGTGGTTCAACTTCACACGCATTCACAAATACTTTAAGCTGTATAGAAACCTGTGGTCTCCGCTGCGCAGAGACACCGTCGTACCAGTTATCACGATAGAACTGCTCTTAGGAAATTAACTGCTGTGTCTGCAAAGAGACTGAGGAAAGAATGAATTCACAGAAAGTTAAATATGGATTTCCCATGGACGATGACCTCGTGAATGACGGGTATGGCATCCATTGATGTAGCGTGGATTGGCAGCGCACAGGGCGAAGCATGTATTGTGGCCCCTGGATCATCAGCGCATGGCAACGTTTATCTGCCCCGTCATGTTGAAAAACTGTGTGGAAATGTTCGAACATTGGGAAATTCTCTGTTCCAGGGGGAGGGCGCCCTATTTCTTTCCGTTCATTTTATTTTGTTTTATTAATTATTATTAATTCAGTGAAATTTCGCTCCCGGGGCCACCATCCCTGTGGCCCCACCCTAGCTACGCCACTGATTAAAGTGGAATTTTCCGGGAGCCTGGAGGCTTTTGAAATTTCCCCATTTACAATTCAACACTTCGGCCTGTTGACACGTTTTTTTTTTTTTTTCTCAACTATTACGAGTAACCGCAACGTCACGGACCAAGGACAAAATCTGGATTTCCACTCTTCCCACATCTCTTTGTCTTGTTTTGATCGGCCTCATTTTCTCTCTCTCCTTATCTCTCTCCCCAACCTCTCCTTTTTTATCCTCCCTACGTCTGTTTAGAATAATTTTCACATGGGCGCTTTGATGCGTGATAAATACAGTCCCCCATATACTGGGGTTATGGAAGCTAGTCACAAAAAGTTCATTGTTTTTTTCCTTCGTAGCAACATGTTTTCGATAACTTTGTCACGAGCCGCGTGAGCTCTTTTCTGTTAGTCATGGGTTGGGTTTATTTTGGGAAAATATGAAACGCGTTTAGCTATAAATCGAGCCACGGATTTCGTGATGAGGGATGTGTGAGTGAAGTTTGTAAACATTAAGTTAACCCTTTGATATTGGTGTGCATGTGGGATTTTCTTGTTTACATAGTAGGATTGTAGAGGTTCTAGTGTAGGTTTTTGAGTTGGGTACATATCCTTTTGAGAAAGCAGTTAGGGTTAACTGAAAGACAAACTTGTGTTTGTCGTGGCTAGGTCCTTGATCGTCCAATCGGGAGGGAGACCCTTAGTAACCATCGGGGGGTATAAAAGCTAATACACGTACTAAGATCAGTGGATTCATATTTCGAGCAGTTGGCGAAAGGACGAGTCACGGGGGCCTCCTACCTGAGTGGAGATGACAGACAGAAAGATTTGCGCTGTGATAGACCTATACAGTGACGAAGCCTCTGTGCACCAGGCTTAAGTGTGCACACCGCTTACATTGGACTCTCTCGCTCGCAAAACCACCGCGAGCGAGGAAATGGTGAGAGATCCCTCGTATGTGTTAGTGCCAGGAACTGTGACAGTTTTTTCCGTCACCCCATTGTGACGAAGAGAAGGACATTGATTATACTTTTACTAGATGTGTAATGAGTTGTTAGATTGCGTTTGAGATTGAACTATGTTAATTTCCCAGCTGTATACTCCTTAGTGTGGAGCAGCATAGATATTTTGTAAAGTATTACTGTGAAAATTATTAGAGAGTGCTGCTACGCTTTATTAGTCAGTCAATTATCTGATTAGGTGCTATTACTGATTGTATGAAAGCGAGACCGACCAAATTGAATTTGTTTACACCGGTGTCCTTTAGGAACCGTAGTCCTGGATAGGCGCCCTTCAAGAGTGCATAGTACTATACGTTTCCATACCCTATTTTAGATAGACTTGCTAGAATTTCAGTAGTGGATGCCATTTATGTAATATCTATGATTGTGATTACCGTAAATTATGCAGTCGAATGTTTAAATATGAAGTACATGGCCCGTCAGGCCTGAACATAAGTAATCCTGTGTTGCTTAGTTATTGTGGTATGAATGTTTCGGGTGTGAGTCTACTACATCCACCAAACCCCTCGTTGACATCTGGAGGGGACCTACAATAACGCAATTATCCCCAAAATCCCACTTCCGACAAACTTCAGTAACACAATCGTTCGATGCAAAAGCGATTGGATTAGATCACGTCACACCTATGAAAATTAATTTATTAATCTTGGAAACTTATTCACCCTGTGGCGTTGAGCAGAAAACAATGCACCACGATGAATTTAATACTTCCGTCAGTAATGTGTTTTTGTTTTTTTATATATACGATTTATTAGTTTAGAAACCCAACACTCTGTGCGCTTGAAATAAAACATAATTCTTAATGAAATAAAAAGACCAGGAGGAATATTTGGCTTCTGTTTATGCAAGGAAAGAAAAAAAAAAAAGAAATCCTTCACGAAAATTTAGAAAACTCAAATTTTGTCCACAGAACAGGAAGCCACAGCTGTTGAGGGTGAAAACAACCAAGCCCTTTTAAGTGCGACAAGGGCGTTGATGATTCATGCTACAGTATTCGACACAAACATTCGAATACTAGCGACCTGTCTTGTAAGTTCGATCGAACGGTTTTGAAATTATTTGTCTGCGTTTTCTTTTTATTTTCAGAAGGAGCTGAATGGGAGACAATCTCGAAAATGAACATATTCATCTGAAAATAAGTGTAGTTGCAAAGACGGTCATCGAGCACTATGTTAATTTGCGCTGTGATAGACTGTGCAGTTGCAAAGACGGTCATCGAACACTATGTTAATTTGCGCTGTGAGGGAAGGGAGCGAGAAGTACAATACTTGCACTTGTCAAAGTCAAAAATTGGGAAGAAAAAAAAGTTGTATGTGTTGTATGGCAACATGACATTGCTTAAAGCCTTTGCTGCGACCCCACAGTTTTTCTTTGATTTTTATAAATATTTCATCAATATTTCCACTTGTTTTTGGGATGGTGTCGGATTTCTTGTAAAGTTGTATCGAATTCTGCGAAACGCTCAGGTATTCGAACAGTGAGTAACACACTCGTTGGAATAATAATTTTGTATTCGACAATTGGGTTGAAGATCCTTATCTGAAGAGGATTACAGTCTGAGGCTGGAGGGGGGGGGAGGGGAGGGGGTTGGGGTGTCAAGTTAAGGGAAAAAAAATTCGGTTATAATATGTTTGGTAACATCATAATTACACAACAAGATCACATTCCTCCTTCTCTCTCTCTCTCTCTCTCTCAGATCACACACACACAAGATTAATATGTTGTATATTATGGGACAAGTGGTCTAGAGGCAAGGTGCTCGCCTCTCATGCCAAGGGTACCGGGCTCAAAACCCGGCCGGTGGAGGCATGTTGGGAAGTTTTCTTGTCCCTGATCCTATTGGGCGGTAGGATCGAGTAAATAGTCTTCTCGGATAAGGACGAAAAAATTTGAAGGGCCCATGTGCACATTGTGCACGTTAAAGATACCTCCCCCCTGATCTCCCACTCCCATCACCCCCAAAAAAACAAACAACAACCTCCGACCGGCGCTGCACTGTGGCGAAGTCGTGACTGCCTGGATGCAATGACACAAAAGACAAATTTCCCAAATGGGATTAAAATAGTGTGCAAATACAAATACAAATTCCAGTATTCTCCTCCCCTCCCCTTCCCCGCCAGTCGGGGGGAGGGAGGGGGAATGTGCATTAAAGCATGCAAGGGTGACGTAATTATTGTTCTGAAGTGCATGGCGTTGAAAACCCCAACATCGAGTGACAGGAAATGAAAACTATGTTGTCATCGATGAGCAATCGAGCATGTCTCAGTGATTAACTTCTGATTGCACAAATTTACAGGCCAGACCAAGGCAGTGTGTGTGTGTGTTTGGGGGGGGGGGGTCAATTAGCCTGGGCCTACCCTTTTGCGGGGCCTACTCTCCTTGAGTCATTATGAAGACTTGCTGTCGACTGTGAAACGAACAAAACTGAAATGGTATGGCCACGTAACAAGATCGTGTGGCCTATCCAAGACCATTCTACAGAGAACTGTGCAGGGGACGAGAAGAAGAGGAAGGCAAAGGAAGAGGTGGACCGACAACGTTGCGGAGTGGACCAGGAAATCCTTCGCCCAAACTCAGGCGCTCGCAAACAACCGTGAAAAGTGGAGGCACCTGACGAGGCTCTCTGTCATACAGCGCCCCTACGATGTTGGTGGATTATGGGATCAGTGACAGTGACTCTCCTTGGTAGAGGGAAAGGAAGATGGAGAGGCGGGAGGCTTTGGTAAAGAGTATGATATTGTAAAAAGAGGCAGCCGCGGGGGGGGGGGGGGGGCTCATACAAAATGATAGTGTTTTAAAGATTCATAGAAAATAATACACATAAAATAGAGATGAATAAATTAGGTACCTTAAGTGGAACCAGCATATGTTTTAGATTTATTTATGCATCTCTTTATTTAAAGTTGAGGAAGCTTGGCTATACATTTTGAATTGAACTTCTTGCCATTGCCTGAACTGTGAATCTTTCTTAGGTTCTTTTACCAATTTCTGTAACTTGACATTGTTTCTATTTGTTTGTCTATCTATCTATGTATCTATATTTTGTATCTATCTATCTATCTATCTATCTATCTATCTATCTATCTATCTATCTATCTATCTGTCTGTCTGTCTGTCTGTCTGTCTGTCTGTCTGTCTGTCTGTCTGTCTGTCTGTCTGTCTGTCTGTCTGTCTGTCTGTCTGTCTGTCTGTCTGTCTGTCTGTCTGTCTGACTGACTGACTGACTGACTGACTGACTGACTGACTGACTGACTGACTGACTGACTGACTGACTGACTGACTGACTGACTGACTGACTGACTGACTGACTGACTGACTGACTGACCGACCGGTCGGTCGGTCGGTCGGTCGGTCGGTCGGTCGGTCGGTCGGTCTGTCGGTCTGTCGGTCTGTCGGTCTGTCTGTCTGTCTGTCTATCTGCATATTGTGTGCACTGTTAATTTTGTTAATTTAGTTAATTTATCAGTGTGTGTGTACATATGTGTGTGTGCGCGCTATGTGCCATACTTTCTGCTTCTGTCACTGTATTGTTATGTATTCAATGATCAAAACAAATTTCCTTGTACAAGGACGAATAAAATTTATCTTATCTTATCTTATCTTATCTTATCTTATCTGCCTCTCTGTCTGTCTATCTATCTATCTATGTATCTATCTGTCTCCCTATCTGTCTATCTGCTTTTCTGTGGATAGATCTATGTATTTATCTGCCTGTCTGTCTGTCTATCTGTCCCTCTGCCTGCCTGCCTGCCAGCTTTCCTGCCTGTCTGTCTGTCTATCTGTCATATCTTTTTTTCTTTTTACAGAATCCTCGGTAAGCTTGGTTTGTCTCCAGTCAGCACTGTGAGTGTCCCATGTGAAAACAAAATCTTGTCAAGTAAGGTATGGGAGTGGACCGTGCAGGCCTAGTGCTCAGAGTTTGCATTTGACTGGAGTGAAAATGTATTTTGTGGCACTGCATTTCATATTTAGGTTATATGTCCAACTAAATGCATTTACTTGTGTATATTACATTTACTGTATTACAAGCATTTACAGAATTTTTTAAAATATTGTTTCCTATACTGTTTGTTTCATTTTTTTCATATTGTCTCCTTGTATATGTTTCTATGTGTTTGCCTTTTTTAAAAGGTACTTTTTGTAATTTAATACAGTTTTTTTTTTTAAAGTTCATAATAGAAACTAATTTTAATGCTTTAACACTTACGATCAGGAGGGGCCAGTGGCTGATATCTATGGGTACTGGCAGGTAGGTCATAATAAAAAAGTTTAAGAAACATTGTGTTGAGATGTGGTTGACTACTGGATGTCACAGCTCGCCATGTGATTTCCAGCTTCTCTATGGTAGGATAGAAAACATTACCACTGTATAATGAAGTCCGTGTAAAGTAAAATGGAAAACTTGGTTTAAATGAACAGGGTTGAAGATTCTTCTTTACAGAGATCACAAGCAGGGAGGCTTTTTTGGCGTCGTCAAATATAATCAAATTTCGGTTCTTATGTGCAGATCGGGTAACAGCGCAGACTCGACCCAATATCCATGGGGCTCGTCCTCCTCTTCATTGTATCATCACTGGCGGTCAAAGGTTCCCCATCACGGGGCGGCCAAAGGTTCCCCATCACGGGGCGGCCAAAGGTTCCCCATCACGGGGGTGGCCAAAGGTTCCCCATCACGGGGCGGCCAAAGGTTCCCCATCACGGGGCGGCCAAAGGTTCCCCATCACGGGGCGGCCAAAGGTTCCCCATCACGGGGCGGCCAAACGTCTCCAAAACCTGTTCAGGTCGACCCGAATGATGAATAAAACCGGGGAGGACAAGACGGTGATGACTTGATAGAGCGAATTAGAAGATTTTGAAAAGGCGTGGGGGGTCATGAAACCGGGCACTGGTCTGCTAACTGGAGCAAATTCCCGGTTTGGTATTAATGAACACTTGCTTTGGACCCAATTTATTTCCTCTTTACCATCAACGATGCTATCGTTGCATTTAATGCAATTAAGAGGTCAACGAACAGGTAATAAGCACATGGGATCCGATAAACAAAGTTATAATTTACACTTCCGACTTCCTTTACACTGGAAGGCCCGTTGACTTAGAGAATATGTTATTTAAAGTTTATTTTTGGTCCAGAAATATGTTTTAAAAAAAAGACGAAAGAATACAATTCCCGATCATAGTTTTTCATTTTATTGTATGAAAACATGTCCTGTCTTGGTGGCTGAAACAGCGTGTAAATAAACAATAGTGGATTTTGTGTAAAACAGACGTGTCCACGTAATTTATCATCAAAAATGGAGGCAAAAAGTTTCATAATTTTTGGTTGCCGTCACGAAGGTTCAGATACTTAAATGATCACTCTCTACCTCAGTTATTATGATAGTATGATGATGATATTCCCCTCTGCTGGCAAAAGGCCGCAACATCTGCATGAAACAGGCTAGGCTTATCACTTAGGATTACTTTTCTCAATCTCACCAATATTTGTGTTTTGTTTTTAGAGACCCGTGGCCGTATGCATAATCAATGCGTAAACTAAAGTAAATACGTTGACTGGTGTTAACACGAGAAATGAATGTTAACACCAGTCAACGTATTTACTTTAGTTTACGCATTGATTATGCATACGGCCCGGTGCTGTAATAGGCTGGTGTCATTTTCACGTAAGATGAATGGAAATTAACACACAATCCCCGGCCCCCTACTCTGGTGGGGGAAATTATAGAAATAGAAGTCACCTAGTGTCCCGTAAAATCATCTCCCTCCCAGCTCGTCAAGGATGATTTTTTTCTTTTAATATGTTGTTCTATGATTTTATTTTGTGTCACAATGCCTGGGTGGATTGACGTTAATATCAGTAATAAATGATGGTCCATGTTCACTGGAAGGATTTTCTTTTTTGTTATTTCTGTTTGGTTATGTGTTTAAGCAATCTTGTACTTTGGTCTAACTTTTAACGGAGAGGCCAAAGTTTCTTCATAGATTGTTGTACTCTCCAACCACCCAAGTTTACCCCTGTCTTTCTCGCCTTAACGTTTTCAAACAACCACCTGTACCTACTAAAGCCTGACTCTTTAACCCAATCCCCGGCCCCCTACTCTGGTGAATTTCATTTGTTAAAATATAGCAAAATATAAAGAAAACAGGAGTTTAGTTCTTGTTTGTTCCATCTCCATTTTCTGAAAAAACTGGAGATCTTTCAATTATATAGAAGAAGTATAACAAATGCACACTTTGATACTTGTTTAAAATGTGTTGTGGCATATTTCCGTCGCTCACATGGAAGGATTATTTACTTTTGGAATTTGTGTGCTTTTTTTTGTATTGTCACCAGCGTGTGTCTTTGTGCAATGTAACTTTTTCTTGCTTTGCCATATTTTAACTGCGTGTAAATCCTCGCCCCCCTCTCTCTCTCTCTCTCTGTCTCTCTCTTTCTCTCTCTATCTCTCTCTCTCTTTCTCTTTCTCTTTCTCTATCTCTCTCTCTCTCTCTCTCTCTCTCTCTCTCTCTCTCTCTCTCTCTCTCTCTCTCTCACTACTTTATCAAAAACAAAAAGTAATATCTCCCTCGCCCTGTGACATAATTATGGGAATGTCTACAGTCACAAGTTGGCACTATTTCTGTGACATAACAAGAATTCACTTGAACAAACGGCACTTCATTCTATCTAGCATTTCACATAACATGAATATACAATTTTACAAAGAAACAGAGCCTGTTGTCAAAATGATTTTCAAATATCTGAATTTATTATCATTGTGTGCATAGAATATTTACCATATATATATATATATATACAATGCACGAAGATTCAAACAGCGATAAAGTTAATAGCTGGTATATTTGGCAAAACTGGGTGAATAAAATAGGGCATTAACATACAATGGGAATGCAGTAAGAGTATCTATATAAAAAAAACAGCAAGGAAAAAAAATTCACTGCTGCGAGGAAGAAATGCCCAGACTTGAAAAAAGTACATGTGAAAGATAGTTCTTTTTGCTACTATGTCTATTCCTTTGACATGAAAGCGAAGTATCGTAATTTTGTAACAAATGAAAATAGGCCTAAAAATATCGAATAATGCTTTCTTCTCAACAATGATGGCCTCCCTCCTGCCTTTGTTTTGTTTCGTCTTTAAACTTCCGGTTGCGTTTCAAAGTTTGAAGGCATGAGTTTCTGTACGGGCCATGCGGGTGTTACTGTGTCAGTTGTGAGTTGTTTTCTATCTAGATCTACATAATCTGTGTGCCAATTGTGCGTGTTGGTTTCTACCTTGATCTAATGAAATTGCAACCCGTTCTTTGAACTGGTCCTTACGCTAGTTAATTAAAAGCAAATAAACAAAATAAACCCAAAGGAACCGGCAAAAAGAAGCAGATCCATTGTAATCACATACAACTGAAATTATAACAAACTGTTTATCCCCGGCAACATCTGAACCACCAACAAACTCGACCGAAGTTTTAACATGCTCTATCGCCACTTATACGGCTCTGGTCGGCTTGAAATTTTTACAGGTGATTTTCTTTCCAGCTGCGGAAGGTTCTTTTTTTTTTGGATTTGGAGACTTGAAATGGCTAGGAAATATTTGTTTGATTTGCTTTGTGTCGCTAATTTCGCCCCCTTTCTTAACCAGAAACACGTGCCCATAACGTGATTACTTCGTGCGATGTGTTATTCACTATTAAATACACTGCCCACTGCGCATATTATTGCCATTTTATGAATGCTGACGAGGTGCGAAAGGCATTAACGCACAAAAGGGGTACAGTAAAATTATTATTATTATTACTATTATTTTATATAGCGCATATCCAATTTTAAAATGCTCTATGAGCTTTACAGAAGAAACCTCTCAACCACAGAGCAGAATGGAGCGCCGGCGAAGCGCTCAACACACTACTGTAGCGTCCTAGTCCTACGGGCTAACAATGTTGTCCGCAGCCCTCGGCGACCCCTCGTGTGTTAGTTTTACTTCTCTTTGATGTCTCGCTGTGTGACGTAATTGTTTATTGTAGTTCCATGGAGAATGTACGATATCATTCATGTCGGAGTAGTTACGCTAAGTTGGCCTTGGAGTGACGCAATTCTATGACGTGTCTGAGTGCGTGTTAGGTGGCCTTTATGCATCCCGTAGTTTCTGGATTTCCCGTTCGTGAACGTTCTATCTGGATGGGTATATAAAGGATGGCAAACGGGTGAGTGTGTGTGCAAGATACAGATATACCGCATGTGGGCAAGATCCTGTCATTCTGTGTAAGACCTATTCTAAGTTTTGTACGTAGACATGAATGCCTTCCTTGTAAGTAAAAGTTGTGAGATATCCAGCGTTCATCTACAGTTATTAAAAGTTAATGCTAATCGTCCATCGGATCCTGTTTTCATATATTTCTACCACAGTTCGAGACAGTTTCGTTTTTAAAGGGTAGCAGTTCAGATCACCTGACTCTCCCTATCATAACATGCTGAAATTTACATCAACTGTTACAACTACACTGCTTCTTTCTCTCTCCCTGTCTCGCTCGCTCTCTCTCTCTATCTCTCTCTCTCTATCTCTCTCTATCGCAGAGCAAATTGTGACGCAGCCTGTTAGACGCAGTACACAGCTCACAACAGTTCACACCTCACAACTCACAATACAAATAATATTTGAATATTTATTAATAATAATATATATTTAATAATGAATAATAAATTTTGTTGTTGCTGCCGTGGGGGGGGGGGGGATGATATGGATAAATTTTAATCTATTAATTTCATTTTTTTTAAATTTGGAGACTTAAAATGGCGGGCTCGTGACGTCATGTTCGCTCGACCTATGAGCATTGTCTCAAAACGGGACAGTTATCCGTACCTAAACAAACTGCTCAGTACGCAGATTACTGCCCATTGCCATATCAGGACCAAATTTGCCTCGAATTTTGATTGGGTGCCCGGGGTATTAACGTCCAAGGCGAATGCGATAAGACTTATTTAAAGCAGAACAAGCAACAACAAAATGAACATAAAGGAACAGGCGAAGTAAAGTTACGGTAGATCCTTTAAAATCACCTAGAATTGAAAAGAATAATCAGTATATCACAAGCACGGCCGGGACCTCGGCTAGTGTCTTATAATTAGTTTTCATCATGTTATGGATAACATCCATGTAATGGCTGGAAATCCCCCTAGACCTCACCATGTCCCCCACTTAGATATACTGCCCGGGCCATGCTGTTGTTAGGGGCAGTCACCAAATTGCCGGCAACGCTGCTGCCCATGGAGATTTCCGGCGTGATATAAATGAGCTCATGCAGATTAACCATCCACCGATTGCAGGTGGGTGAAGACACTGAGGTGCCCAACCCCCATCTCCCATAACCAGAATGATTGAGGTGGGATCCAAACGTGACGAGGGAAGAATGTCAGACAAGGCCGGACGAACCCGACAGATATATGGAACCAGCTGGCACCTGGAGCAATTACATATAGTAGGAAAACACTCAACTGGATCTTGGCGCGGTGAGAGGGGCACTTATGGGGGTGCCCAGTGTTCTAGGATTTTGATTTCAGTCATCAATCAACCAATCAATCAATCATCAATCAATCAAGTATGTTATGAACGGATATCGCTGGCTATCTTCCCCCAGAAATATTCCATATTAACCTGCTGTTGATCTTCCTCCTCAGAAGGATAGCAGATATACTTGTTGCTTTGGATATGGTAAAGCAGCTCTGTATCCATGTTTTCTCTGTCTAAATTATCCATGATTAGGAACATCAGCACGGATCTTTCCGTGAGGACACCTTTTATGTTAGCCATCTCAATCTGAAATCTGCCCCATTTACTTTCGAGAAAGTTCCTTGTCAAGACCACAAGCGTGTGTCGGCTAGTCTGCACCGCTCTCAAAATGTTGGAAGAGTCATAGCTCCCAATTTCAAAATCTCGGCCTTTGATATGACAGCGAAGCCCTAGAGCCTCCAGTTTTCTGAGAAGTACATCTTCTACGAAGTCTTCATCCATTTCAGAATATGATATACAAACATCAAATTTATGATCGCTGTCTTCCTGTTTGGCGTTTTGTCTAAACCAGAGAAGGGTGGAATAATACAAGTAGCGGAATTTCCAGCGAAAGCGAAACAGCGATACGACTATGAGAGTTATCATGATGAGACAAGTGGCGGTCAGAATCCCGTAAAACAGAGCAAATCGTGAGGCGCATTCTCTCTGTAGCTGAGAGAGAACATCGTCATAATGGGTGAGAACTTGGTCATTATGTACTGGATAATCACATCGGTACTTACTCCGTGGTTTGGGTATTATTGGAGAAGTGACCATCCATTCAATGAAGTCCATATTTTGGCAATCGCAGTATATTGGAGTTTCTGTCATAATGACTGTGAGACTGCTTTTGCTTCCATTCCAGATTTCGTGCAACACGTTGCGAATGTGAGGGCTCAGACTGTGCACGTTTGTCTGTCGGAGGCTTAAATAGGATAACTTTGTCATGTGAGAAATATCCACATTAAACTGATACAAACGATTGGAATCTAATATCAACTCCTTCATGTTCTTAAGTCCTTCAAAAGCGTTGTGGGTCAGATTGAAAATATTAGTGGAACTTAAATCCAAATACTCTAACTTAGTCAGATTTCTGAATGGTGGGTTGTTGTCATAATTAAGTACATTTGGTCCAAACTGGTTGCCTTGAAGTTTGAGATACCTAAGATTTGTAAAGTTATTAAAGAAAGTGTCAGAAATTTTATATATGTGGCAATATTTCAAGATGAGAGTATGCAGCTGATTAAGACCTGTAATTGGACCTTTGAGATAAGGTAAGTTGTTTCCAGTTAGTTGAATTTCCCCCAGGTTATTCGTCGGATTGAATGAGAATTTGGTAAGTGAGTAGGACCAACCGGCGTAGTTGACCTTCACTCTTTCAAGTTTTGGAGGCAGTGGGAAGATAAGAGAAAGGTACCGCGGGTAAGTCTCTGAAAGATCGGGCAGCTGGGGTGAATAGGCATCAGGTGGGTAAAAGTATGGCAAAACGTAACTCACAGTTGCTCCATTCAAATCCAGTTTTTCCAAGTGGAGAAGTTTACTGAAGTTTTGGAGATAACGTCCCAAAACCAGCTTATTGTCGTCCAGATCCAAACGCCTCAGGTTTGGAGGTAGATTAGCAAAGACATCTGGGTCCACTGTCTCCAGGCTGTTACTTTTTGATATCAACGTTTCCAGTGACCTGGGCAGGTTTTTGGCGAATTCATTGGTGACGCGTACACCTGGGGAATACGGGTTGACCACATTTGACATATCCAAATGTACAAGGTTGGTCAGATTACTGATTGCCTTGGCAAGAGGTAGTAGATGAATGCGGTCATTTTTACTAATGTCAAGGCTTGTGAGTTCTTTTAGAGACACAAAAACATCACTGGACATGTTAAAATCAATATAACACTGTTTGATTTTAAGAACATATAACTGTCCCAGATTTTTAAATGTATCCTTAGTTAGCACTCCCAGTCTACACCATGCTTTCCCTCTCTTGCCTTCCATTCTCAAAGCTGCCAAAGACACCATTTGCTTGAATCCGTCCCCAAAGATCTGGTTGGGTAAACCATCAAGATGGAGACTTTTCAGGTTCTTCAAATCTGCAAGGGCAAGGTCGGGATAGTGGAGCCTTTCCAGTTCCTCAAGCACCGTGTTATTTTGTATGAATAATTTAGTCAGGGATGTCAAAGGCTTGAAAACATGCTGTGGATATGTAGACGCGTTCATATGTAGCTTGTTTCCTTGAAGGTCCAATGTTTTAAGTTTACTCAGATTGTAGAAGCTGTGTTCGTAAAGCACTTTTAACTTATTCCGGCTGATGTCTAAGAATTCAAGATCGGTGAAGTTGGCGAAGGCCTGGTCAGGTATTTCCCATATGTCATTATTTGATAGAATTAGATTTGTTATATAATGTGGAAGATCTAATTGGGAGATGCACTGAAGTCTGAGATGTGAACAGTCGGCGGTTGTACCATTCATCTTACACCGAATCTTAGCTGCACTTTGTGGATGTGATAGTAATTGCACGTGTCGCTGACCCTTGAGCTGTGGTTGGTGGAATGTGCCGTCAACATGATCAACTGAAGTGAGTCCTTGGTCATTGCGGTCTGAGTCATCTCGGGATTGAGGGACAAACTTAAGCACTGGGTGTGCGGTCGTTACAAACATGAAATATGTCAAGACGAATAGCTGTATCATTTTCTGTCGAAAGATATGACACCAAATCAAGGTCTACATTGAGAGATATTTGTTCAAATTCAAAACAGATACTTTATAGGAGATATCTACTGACTGACAGACTGATAATGTCTCTTTTAAGCTTTAATGTGTTTTGTACAGCATGAATGTATATTTGTAAGTACATACGAGAGATACAGAGAGAGAGAGAGAGAATGAGTGAGAGAGCGAGAGAGAGAGTGAAAGAGAGAGAGAGAGAGAGAGAGAGAGAGAGAGAGAGCAAGAGAGAGAGAGTGAGAGAGAGTGTGTGTATGTATGTGAGAGAGAGAACGTGTGTGCTGTGGAGATGGGGGTCAACCACCCCCGATTGCTGGTGAGATGCCACACAACTGATTGTGCCAGAAGGCTGACGATTATGAAGAGGTTGAGGATGGCGACAGAGCAAAGGACCACACCCTTAAAGTATCCGCCTCCAACCAAAGCCAAGAGATGAGAAGGCGCCCCAACCCCCCCCCCCCCGGGTGCCGGGGGTAGGATCAATCTGTTGGTGCCCGGAAACCAAACGACCTCACCTTGGCCCTAAAAACAAAATGTTCGAGATCGAGTGCAGGTGCTGCTATTCCTGCGTCATAAGGACCATTTCGCAGATGCCCCAGTGCCCCTCCTGTACCACCATAAGGACAGCCGAATGCAAAACATACATGTTCCCATCCCAGGCATGGACCGCATTGAAGAGCTGGTACTGAACAACATCGTGGAGGTTGGCATAGAAGCAGCCGAAGTAGCCATCCAGTATGATTAATGACGTCTCGGCGGCTATGCTCTTACAGGCCACAGTTTTCAATGCCTCACTATCTGCGACCCCCAAAAAAGGTCTGGATGGTTGACCTGTCTGGAGTATAACCAAAAAAGACAGGCTCCGGTTCTCAATGCTTGAGGACCCCATCCGGAGGAAGCTGAGTGTCAGGTGGCTCCACCAGAAATTCGGTACGGACAAAGTCCCGCTGAGGGCCGTCTGTTGGCACATCGAGATAGTAGAGCACAGGCTCGTCAGGCTTGGTCACCGAGCATCCGAGCCGATACACATCTAAAGACCACAATGGATCAGTTGCACGGCGACGACCGCCCTCCAGCTCGCCCGGCTGATACAGATAGCGAACACCAAAAACTGAAATGGGCTTTTACTGGTTAAGGCCAACCGGACGGTCAGGAACCAGTGAAGAGGGTGTTCTGCGAGGCAGCATCTTGGCTTTGATGGCATCCCTGGAACAGCGGGGGGAGGGGGCGGGGGGAGGGGGCGGGGGGAGGGGCGACAGAACCTTTTTTGTGAGCGATTTAAGATTCCCAGCAACCTCTATTTTTCGATCCACAAGCATTGTACAAATATAAGCTTCCTCGTACATAGTTCGAAAAAAACAAAAAACCCAAGCTGATGGGCCCTGGGGACGGCCCACAACCCTCGCCCGCCCAGGGCTCATGCACACCCCGTTGTGCTTTTTTTTTTTGAGCGATTCCACCCCCCCCCCCCCAGCCCGTTGTTAAAATATCAACCATATAATCTTCCTTCTACACGCACAATTCCCATTTTCAGGATGGAGTAGGGCGAAAGTGAGGGGACCATCCCACCCCCTGGCAGGCTCCGCTGAAGCGTAGTTATCGGCCTTGCCTAATTTCTGCCAGCCGGGCTCGGAAATCCGCTGCGAGTTTTCGGAACTGAGCGTCGGTTGATCGGGTAATCTCGTCACGGGCCTTGATCGAGTACTCTCTCTCATCCTCGACGGCCTGATACTTTGCGTCGGATAGATTTTCATCCGCGACCGCCTTAGACAACAATCTCGACACGAAGACGTGCCTGGACTCAGTCAGTGCTCGAAGTTGGCTGTGGGGCTTGCTCTTCCTTTCCAATCGAGCCTTTTACGGGCGATATGCCGAATTCTACCAATCCAGTAAATACCCCCACTGCGGATGTGGGTACAGCGGCCGGAAGACCGATGCCTGTGGCCAGAAGCCCAACAGAGGCGCCACCCAACCCTACAGTACATAATACTGAGTGCCTCTGAGGTTCGAGCCAAAACAAGCCTAAATTTTTTATTCCGGTCCAGGAGCCCTTCTCACTTTCTCTTGTCGAGCAACACCTTTGTTTGGAAGGCACGTGCCTGGGCCAACCGATGGTCGCTTAATAGATCTGGGCAAAGCTTAGAGTTGGACATCCTGGGTTTAACTGGCATATGTAACTTCTATTTAATTAAGTATTTAAGTTTTCATTTTTCAGGTCTTGGGGCGCAAAACCTTCGTCTATATATGAAACTCTGAATGAGAATGTTCGGGTTGACATGGATGGTTTGCAAGGACAATTTCTCTGCATAATCGATGTGGGAGTCTTTGCGTCTCATGGAAGGAGCGTACGAGCGTGCAGGGGCACCATCTGGGTTTTTTCTTTGGGGTTCGAATGACGATCCCTAAGCGCGCCCCCTCTGCAGATTCATCCCTTCGGAGAGTGAGTCCCTTAACAACAACCAAGGTTTGTTGGGTACAGTCCCGAGAACCACAATAAACAAGAGCGTAGAACCAGGTAGTACCTCTTCCATTGTCTCAGCGGGAAACCTTGGCACAAGCTTGAGAGTGGTGCTACCAGACCTTTACCTGGTAGAAACTACATATCCATGATCGGACATTCGATGAACTAGTGCCATGCCATCGATTATCGTTGCTATTTTTGGTATCCATGGGACATTCAGGTAAACTAACGACGGAATAATTGCTTTCAAGTATGTGTGCCAGAACATGCTTGTTAGTCGGATACATGGTTCCATCGGCGTTAGCAAGGGGCAGAGGCGCTTTGGACAATTTATGTTTTAAAAGAGTGGACAAATCAATAGCTCTTCCGCCTTCGGCAGGAACAAGTAATCTTTGAAACAGGTTCCTGTCATCTTTCAGGCAGGTCTTCTCGGGCCTTCTTTTAACCTTCTCCTTGCTGCTTCCTCATACCGGATATGTTTTTAAATTCCCTTTTTGGCACTCTCGCAAAGACATCTTTTTCATCAGTTTGCAGACGTTCCTTCACAAAAATACTGACCATTACCTTTCCTTTCTGTTCAGCAGTCATAACATCATATTCTTGATCTCATCTGGAAGAACATCACTGGTGGAGATACAGACAAGCTAGTCGGTGTTCTTATTGAAACCATTAAAAGATTCAAACTGGTAGCGTATGGCCGAAACATCGTTCTCGTCCTTCTTCAATCTTCCACACCCCATCTCTTTGTGATTCTCTCTCTCGACTTTCATCCCCGCCATCTGCCTCGTGCTCTCAGATAACCTAACTCTCAGGCCATATGTGAGGCACCGCCTGCTTCTCGCCGAATCCTTTTTGTTAATGCCAATCAAGCCGCCAGCAATTTTCCCAGATTTGTTTATATGTTCCAGAGCCAGATGAGGAAAGACTTCGTTGAAGTGAAACACAGACTTTTTTACGACAAAGTTGCCGTCCTCGAATTCTCTGTGAACTTGTGGTGCTGTTTCTTGTAGCTGAGTCAAATCTGTAATGGAAACTGTCCCCCACCTCATATAATTTGTGAGGTCATAAACAGCCATCTAGTGCAACATATTCCTAAATGCAGGAGGGTGGAGACTCCAGTCCCCTACTCATATCTTATCTGTTTGCCACAGCAAAAATAGTCCAATGGACGCGCGACCATCTACCTCTCATCAACCCTTTCTTAACTCGTTTTTCTGCACCCCCCCCCCCCCGCTCATTTTAAGAACCCAGATCTAATGCTCAAAGCGTTTTCTCTTATTCGCTGTTTCGCCATCATGCACACCGCTATCACTTTCAGACTGTTATAGGAAAGGGAATAGTAGACCTCATTCAGAGGCGGTTTCCTTTTCTTGTTCGCTTTTGTTTATTTTCTTGACGGTCATTACATGTGTTAGGATACGATGTTTGATTACTGATCACTTTTCGTATACCATCACTATTGAAAAGTTGTACTTATGAGTTGACTACTTTCTATCTTTTGTTTGTTTACACTTTTCGAATGGGTAAGTTACCATTATGAAATCCAGTGAGCTAGATACAATAAATTAACTATAACAGGTAGATCTAGATATAATAATAGAGATTAGCAAAAAGCTTTCAGCCCATGCTCCTTGCTTCATGTTGCATGCATACTTTAAAAAAAAAAAAAAGACAATGCTCTCGGTTGAAAAAAAAAATTGTTAAGATAAGTGATACAAAAAATTGCCGACGCGAATAAAATAATATTTGCTAATTTGATTTTGATCCGAAACATTGTTATTAAAATCAAATCTATTGTCTTGTACAAATAGTTTTTTAACGATAAAAATACACCAGCATGTAAAAAAAAGATTTTTGACGAGTATTAACAAGTAAATAAGTAGGTACAGCGTTATTAAGTGAACAATAAATCGTTACATAGATAAAAAAAGAATAGTTGAAATATTTTCTTACCGGAAGAAATTGGGTGATATGACTGAATTCTCCACACACAAACAATTTGGTTTGCAAAGTCCACAGTTTATCGATGCGTTACTTACATTTCAAACTTGCAAATTTCTACATCATCTTTAAAAGAAAATTTATCTGCTAAATGTGTTATGTAATACATTTAAAAATATACATATTTTCCAGTTTCAAATCGGTTAAATTTGTGCTGAATAAAAGTGAAAAGACGAATATTGAACTATGTAATGCCTATCCTTGGGAAAATGCGTGTAGTATCGCGCACAGTTACATGTGATGTAGTTGAGAACTCTGGTGAAGCATAGGTAAGGGAACGGGGATGTTTATGGCATATCATGTACTTACTAATTAGTGGAGAGTGAGCGGTAGAAAATGAATAAACTTTGTAGGACAGTCACGTCTGGATGGCATGTTATCTCGATATGGCCGAAACTACATCCGCCTTGGTGGACTCAGACAGCGGTCGAGAACTTGGATTCCTTTAGTTTGCTTGTAACAGAACACCATATATTACTTTTTATTACACCTTCCATTATAGCCGTTTGATGTACCCAGCTTAATAACCTTTCTTGAAACGCCTATCGTACTTAGGCTACGCCGGGCAGTAAGATAAATTTGAAATGCTGACACGTCATCCACCGTCGTTTCCTCGCCTCAAAGAGCTACCTGCTGACTTCGCCGACAAGTATGGAACTTGGCAAGGGCCAGAATTATTTTTGCCTGATGCGTATCTTTTATGCGCCCCTGCTAAGCCCTGCACCTCTTTGAAAGGTGATCTCCACCCCAGGAGTTTGATAGAACCACTAAGGAACATATTCCACCCTGTGGTTCCTTTAAGATTTAAGATGACCACGAACACATAAAAAAAAAAAGATAACATCCTGACTAAATCCCACATGAAAACCAACACGCGCTTGCGAGCGACTTTGAGGCCGACCCGTTTGTTGAACTGTATCAGCCCGGCGAGCTGGAGGGCTGTCGTCGCCGTGAAACTGATCCAGTGTGGTCTCAAGATATGTATCGGATCAGACGCTCGGTGACCAAGCCTGACAAGCCTGTGCCCTACTACCTCGATGTGCCAACGGACGGCCCTCAGCGGGGGTTTGTCGTTACGGAATTTCTGGTGGAGCCGCCTGACACTCAGCTTCCTCCAGATGGGGTCCTCAAGCATTGAGAACCGGAGCCCCTGTTTTTTGGTTACACTCCAGACAGGTCAACCTTATGTTGTCATGGGTGTGGCGTTTGGCAGTCGAGCAACTACAAGCTGCCCAGGAGGAATGGTCCCAGACACCGGTGTGAGGAAATTTAGTGGACATAAACCTGCCGACAGGTGATGCAATCCCGTAAACCTCACCGCCAGCCGCTTACATACCTGAATTCATAGCACGCCTGCCCTCGTTGTCTACTGTTTACCTTCTGCTGAGACGGACACACAATACGTCATGTATTACACACACCTAATTCTTCCTTTTGTTAAAGTTAAAATTATCTCCAAGCATTACAACACTACCCACATAAAGGCATCATGTTAGTTCATGCATATAGTACATACGCGCATGCTACGGCCCACTTTGAGAAACCACAAAACATTACTGTCATACGAACGGAGCGCAGTTCCTGCATGCAGAATTGTCCCAACTGTGTACGTACGACAACGAGGAAGCTTAATTTTATTTATAATGCTTGCTATTTTAAGAACGAGCTGAGAGCGGCTGTATATTAGGTATAGCCTTCTTGTGGTTCCAATTGTTCATGTACGAGGAAGCTTATGCATGTAAGAAGAGCCTCGGGCCCATGTACGAGGAAGCTTATGCATGTAAGAAGAGCCTCGGGCCCATGTACAAGGAAGCTTATATGCTTGATAGTTTAGACAGAGCCCCGGGGTGTCGAGGGTTGTGGGCCGTCCCCGGGGCCCTTCTTGCAGTTCGAAAAAAAAAAAATGGGCTGGAAGGCTTAAATACCTTTTTAAAAAAAAAGTGACGTACATACACTTGATCATGATCAAAACTGATTGACATTAACATTTCCAGAGCCGAGGAGGGGTGGGATGTGGTGGGGAAATGAATTCCCTGCTGAAACTTCAGGGCCACAAGTGTTAAGTGTATAGAAGTGTTATCTGGAGCTAACAGTGATCTGGTCTTTCTAAAATTATCATATATGTGCACATTTTTATAGAGCCGATGTCATTACTTCTGCCTGTGTATGATGAAAACTTAAATGACATAACTGGTCCGAGCAGTAACAAGGGTAAAGAGACAATAGTAGGCTAGTAATAATAATGATGATGATGATTATGATATAATAACAATGATAATAACAATAGTGACGATGATGATGATAATAACACCACAGCAACAACAGTAACAACAATAATGATGATGACGACAACACAACAACAACAAACAACAACGAGAACAACAACAATAGTAACAATGATAATAATAAAAGCAACAAAAATGAAATCCATGATGATAATTACCGTGGCCATTAAATCCCAGTACAGAGATTGATGGTTCAACTTCACAGGCATTCACAAGTACATGTACTTTAAGCTGTAGAGAAACGTGTGGTTTACGCTGCGCAGAGACACCGTCGTGCCAATGATCACTACAACTGCTCTCAGATAATAAACTGCTATGTCGGTCTGCAAAGGGACTGAGGAAAGAATAAACTGGCAGAAAGCTAGGAACGGATTCTCATGGACCATGACCTCGTGAATGACGGCTAATGCACCCAGTGGCGTAGCGAGGTTTGGCACCGCACAGGCCAAAGCCGGTATTGCACTCCTTGGACCGCCAGCCCGTGACAAAGTTTATCTGTCCCGTCATGTTCAAAAACTTTATGGGAATGTTCGAACATTGGGAAATTCTCTATTCGAGCGGGAGGGCGCGCTATTTCTTTTCAGTAAGTTTATTTGATTTTATTAATTATTATTATTATTATTTCAGTGAAATTTTTCGCCCGGGGCAACCATACCTGTGGTCCCACCCTAGCTACCCCACTGATGACAAGTCACCCCCACGAGAGTGGAATTTTCCCTGAGCATGGAAGCTGTTGAAATTTCCCCATTTACAGTTTAAAGCTTCAGCCTGTTGACAGGTTTTTTGTTGTTGTTGTTGTTTTCCCATGAAAACAATAGTGAACCCTTGACTTCACGTGCCAGTGACAAAATCTGAATTTCCACTCGTTTTTTTATCTCTAAAGGCCTGTTTACACTGGTAGGTTTTAGGAATAGAAAAAAGGAATGAGGGGACTGTTTGGGAAGAACTCTCTTTGCTTTCAGTCTTTTGTTTTCCGATTTCCCTTTTCGAAACGTTGTTTGTTTACGCTGGTCCGTTTTGTGAATGAGAAACGATGCGCATGGTTTGTTTTGGTCATATTTCGTAGGAGGAAATCGGAAAACAAAAGACTGAAAGCCTGGAGAGTTCTTCTCACACAGTCCCCCATTCCTTTTTTCTATTCCTAAAACCTACCAGTGTAAACAGGCCTTAAGTCTTGTTTTGATAAACCTTGTTTTCTCCATCTCTTTATCTCTCTCCCCAATCTCTCCATTTCTATCCACCCAATGTCCGTTTAAAATAATTTTTAGGCTGAGCGCGACGACACGTGATAAATACAGTCCCGGGTGCACTGGGCTTATCGTAGGAAGCCACAAAAGGTTCATCGTATTTTTACCTTCATAACAACATTTTTAAAAGATCGCCCGAAACTCCAGTAAACACAATCGTTCGATGCAAAGGCGATTGGGTTAGATTATGACACACCTATGAAAATTAATTTCATAATTTTTGAAACTTATTCACATAGTGGCGTTAAGCAGAAAAAGTGGCCAAACTGCACCATGACGAAATACTCCCGCCACTAGTGTGTTTTTTTATGATACGATTTACCAGTTTAGAAACCCAACACTTTGTGTGCTTGAAATAAAACAGATGTTCTTAATGAAATGAAAAGACCAGGAAGGACATTTAGCTTCCTATTTATACAAGGAAAGGGGAAAAAAAGACATCTCCTACGAGGAGCTAGTAACCTCATCATTTGTCCACAGAACAGGAAAACACAGGTTGACAGTGATAGCAACCAATCCCTATTGAAGTACAACAAAGGGCATTGGTGATTGATACTACAGTATTCGACACAAAAATTTGAGTACTAGCGACCTGTCTTGTATGTTCAATCGAACAGTTTTGAAATTATTTGTCTGCGTTTTCTTTTCATTTTCTGATGGAACTAATGAGCAGACAATCTCAAACTGAACACATTCGTCTGAAGATAACTGTGGTTACAAAGACGGTCATCGAGTAGTGAGAATTATTGAAGGAAGGAAGTGAAACTTAGAGTACTTCCACTTGTTTTAGGATGGTGTCGGATTTCTTGTATCGAAATGTGCGAAACCCTCAGGTAGTGACTAACAAAAAAAAACAACAAAAAAACACTCGTTTGTTTTGGGACGGTGTCTGATTTCTTGTTAAGTTGTATCGAATTGTGCGAAATCCTCAGGTATTCGGATAGTGACTAACACACTCGTTCGAATAATACAATTTAGTATTCGACAATTGGGTTGAAGGTTCTTATTTAAAGAGGATTGAAGTCTGAGGCTTTTGGGTCGGGTGTCAAATGAAGGAAAAACAATTCGGTTATTTATTATGTTAGGTAACATCATAATTACAAAACAAGATCACATTCCTCCTTCTCTCACCCTCTCTCTCCCAGATATCACACACACACACACACACACACACACAAGCATATAAAATATGTTGTATATTCTGACCCCACCTCCTTCCCGGCCAGCCACGAAAATTCAAAGTATTTGATGTTAAATTGTCTTTCGCTAGCCATGAGGGCAATTAACAATTAAAAGGGAGAGAGGCGGCACTCTATAATATCCTTTATTACATCCTGGTTGGGGGTGGGGGGGGGGGGGTCGGAGGAGGGGAATGTGCAATAATTCGTGCAAGAGTGTCGTAATTATTGTTCTGAAGTGCATGGCGCTGAAAAACCCAACATCGAGTGACATGAAATTAAAACTATGTTGTCACTGAGCAATCGAGCATGTCTCGGTGACTAACACCTGATGGCACAAACTTACAGGCCAGGCCAAAGCGGTGTGTGTGTGTGAGGGGGGGGGTCAATTAGCCTGAGCACACTATTTGGGCCTACTTTTTGGATTCCACTTTGAGGGCCTACTCTCCTTGGTATAGGGAAAGGAAGATGGAATTGGAGGGGCTTTGGTGAAGAGTATGATATTGTAAAGAGCGGCTGCCGCTGAGGACGGTGGAGAGGGGTGGGGTTTTAACACAAAAAGATACTGTTTTAAAGATTCATAGAAAATTACAAACAGATAAAATAGAGATATAAATAACTTTAGATACTGTAACTGAAACCAACATATGTTTTAGATTTATTTATGCATCTCTTTATTTAAAGTTCAGGAAACTCGGCTATACATTTTGAATAGAACTGCTTGGCATTGCCTGAACTGTGAATCTTTCTTAGGTTCTTTTATTCATTTCTGTAACTTGTTGTTGTAAGCCCCCAAGTACATCACATACACTGCACGTAGGCTTATATGTATATCATATTTATTATATGAATCATATTATCGTCGGCCGGCGAACAAAACCGACCAAGTGACCAAATTTTCGATTTTCACGTTTCTACATAAATCAGTAGTTTATGGTCTGATACATAAGTCCACGAAAAGTTTCTGTGAAAAACAAACAAAACGATTCCAAATGCATTAAAAGGCAAAGAAATAAAATCGGCCAAATCGTCTCATAACGTAAAGATGGCAATCAAAACCGGCTCTTGCGCATCGCCGTATATGGAGAGGCTGTTAGTGGTCATTATGACTAGTTGTGTGATTACAGATTTAATAGACCACACTTCAACATCTTGAAATCAGTGGAGATTGGTGTTGTCCAAGTAGTGTAATTCATGATAGGTTCATTTTGTTTCTTTGCCTTTTCGCATATTACCACCTAATACATGGCATGTAGATAATATGTTACCCTATCATCGTTGAGTCCTTCCAAGCAACAATCGGAGAAAAATTTGCTGCATTGCTTGCAGTCGATGAAGATGCAGAGACAATGACCACCAGTTTCAATGAAGTAATGACGGAAAAAGCAAATGTATTACTTGGCAAGCACCGCCGGAAGACACAACCATGAGTCACAGACAAAATCCTGGATATGTGTGACAAACGAAGAGCCTTGAAAAAAGTCAAGAACACAACAGGAGCATGTGAATACAGAGAGATCAACAAAAAGATCAGGAAAGACGTGAACAAGGCCAAAGAAGAATGGATTGAGAAATAACGCACAGAAATCGAAGAAAGCCTTAGTAAGAAAAACAGTAGAAGAGCATACCAAGTTGTAAAAGAGCTCACACAACGAAAACGGGCAAGAGTCAATTAATCGATGACAAAGACGGGAACTGCCTCACAGAAGACAAGGCTATCACTGACAGATGGACAGAGAACTGTTCAGAGCTCTACAACCACCAGACACAGGGGGACCCTAACGTAACTCACAAGTCAGGGCTCGTCAAAGGAGGACGATTTCCCTATCCTTCGCGAAGAAGTCGAGGCAGTAATCAAATCGATGAAAGATGGGAAAGCTGCAGGCATTGACAATATCCCAGCCGAGTTGATCAAACACGGTGGGACAACAGTGATAGATATCCTCACAAGAATTTGCAACAAAGTCTGGCAGACCGGAGAGTGGCAAACTACTTCGACTCAGTCACTCATCATTATGCTCTCCAAGAAAGGCAACCTACTTCAATGTCAGAACTATCGAACGATCAACCTCCAAAGTCATGCCAGTAAAGTAATGTTTAAAGTCATCCTGAAAAGGCTGAAACCACAGGCGGAGGAGATCATCGCCGAAGAACAGGCGGGTTTTCGCCCAAACAAAAGCACCACCGAACAGATATTCAACCAGCGAGTTCTGTGTGGGAAGTACAGCCAGCAACAACAGAATGTATAGGTAGAAAGCGCATATTTAACTTTACTTCCAGGTCCGCCATCTTGTTTGGCCGGATCTGCCCACAACCATGGCAATTGTTGCATTGATTTTCATTCTAGATTGTAAACACATCTACTGGTAGTGCTGATGTAATTAATATAATTAATTATGAAATGAGCTTAGCTAACGCTTTTTATTTTACCAGCGTTGTGTATGTATAAAGAGGCAAGGGAGGCGCCGCGAACCAGCCAGCGGCGAGCTAAATGCTGGTTGCTACAGTAAACAATGGCACGTGTGTACATTTTCAATGGGAGAAAAAGCTACCTTCACGGTATAAATTGGGTAAACTGTAAATCAACCCCCAGATGATATATAGATCTAGATCTAATTATATCTCATCCCTCGAGACCCACTCTCACACATTGCTGTGGTTCAACTGTCCATAGTCATTGGATGTCGCATCACTCAAGGCTCCCACTCTCATATCTGTGTGATAGAAATCTGGATCTAGATTTAATTATCATTAGGCTACATATCTCATCACTCAAGGCTCACACTCTCATATCAGTGTAATAGAAATCTGGATCTACTCATCACTCGTGGCTCGCACTCTAGTGTTTTGCAATATATAAATCTAGATCCACATTTAATTATCTTTACATATCTCATCACTCAAGGCTCACACTCTCATATCTGTGTGACATAAATCTAGATCTAGATTTAATTATCCTTGCACATTTCATCACTCAAGGCTCACAATCTCATATCTGTATGGTATAAATCTAGATCTAGATTTAAATATCATTACATATATCTCATCACTCAAGGCTCACACTTTCATACCTGTATGGTATAAATCTAGATCTAGATTTAAATATCATTACATATATCTCATCACTCAAGGCTCACACTCTCATATCTGTGTCATATAAATCTAGATCTAATTATCATTAAATATCTCATGAATTAAGGCTCACACTTTCAAATATGTGTGATATAAATCTAGATCTAGATTTAATTATTATTACATATCTCATGATTCAAGGCTCACACTCTTATATTTATGTGATTTAAATCTAGATCTAGATTTAATTATCATTACGTATCTCATCACTCAGCACAATCTCACACCTGTATGATGCAGGTTAGATCTGATTATCAGTTCATATTTCATCACTCAGTGCTCACCCTCACATATCTGTGTGATGCTGGCTAGATCTAAGTATAATTTTATCTTTCATCGCTCATGGTTCAATCTTTCATATTGCGGCTGGTCAACAGCTCTGTGTAGGAGATTAGATTTAATTAGGCCTGTGATTTGATATTTTATTATTTATATCTGTGTGATGCAGATACATTGAATTATTATTTTGTATCTCATAATTCAAGGCTCACTCTCTGTCTCTCATACTGCTGCAATTCAACATCTGTGTGATCAGATCTAGATCTAACTGTGATTCCATACCTCATCACTCAGGACTCACTCCCTCATACTACTGCATTCTGGCTATCTCTGGTGAATTTTATTCAGCATTTTGCCAGTGCGTCATCTTCAATTCATTCTTAGGCTACAGTGTGAATCTAGAACTGCTTAAAAGCAAGATGACAGGAAAGTTTTTAATTACAGCTGAGATTTATTAAGTCGGTGACTTTATTGTGCAGTAAAAATGAAGATAACTGCACTAGCTAGACCTCTAATCCTATAGCTCTAACTAGCCCACAGCGTGGAGCAATGTACATTGCACATATATCGGATCTAGATCTAGATCTAACTCTTCTGTGACGGAAATGACGGGCTTACTTTCATCACGTTATTCATAAATGATTAAAACTGACAACTACCTGAGATGAAGTGCTCGGCACAAACAGAATGTCTAGATCTAGATCTATGCTACTCCTGATGGTAGCTTATCAACCACATCACTGTCGAACGACGTTCGGTCAATTCTTTCACTCCCTTTCCTTTGTTTACACGAATGGTGGGGATTCTGACCAATTTTTATCCATCCTTTCCACCCCTGTCGCGCGTAGCAATCAACGTCAATACAGCTAACAGGCATTTTAATTAATAAAACCGCTTCTCGACTTCAAGAAGGCGTTCGACCGGGTATGGCATGACACACTATGGGCCACAGTGAAGAAATACAATATGGAACAAAAGTTCACCCAGATCATCAAGAAGCTATACGCGAAAACCACCAGCGCAGTACTTGTCCAAAGCACGGTGGGAGAATGGTTTCATACCTCAGTGGGAGTCCGTCAAGGCAGTCTTTTGTCGCCAACATTGTTCAACATCTTCCTAGAGCGCATAATGGCTGAAGCCTTAGAAGAACACACTGGCACATTCAGCATTGGAGGTCGGAAAATCACGAAACTCATGTTCACCGACGACATTGATGGACTGGCAGGAAACGAACAGGAACTAGCCAATCTGATGAACCACCTGGATGAAACATCCTCCAGATACTGTATGGAGATCAGTGCCGAGAAGACAAAGTTCATGACAAACAGTGTCCAGCCAATCACTACCAAGATCACAGTCAGTGGAAAAGAACTTGAAATTGTTGATCACTTCAAGTACCTTGGAGCCATTATTAGTGAAAAAGGTTCAAAGACCGAAATCCTCGCAAGAGCTGCACAAACAACAGCAGCAACGGCGAAGCTCAAGCCCATCTGGAGAGACCGAAACATCTCTCTCAGGTCCAAGGCCAAGCTCCTGCATGCACTAGGTCATCTCCATCCTCCTGTATGCATGCGAATCCTGGACGCTGAATGCAGATCTGCAAAGGAGGATCCAGGCAGTGGAGATGAGATGCCCCAGAAGACTTCTTGGCATCTCATACACGGACCACATCACCAACGAAGAAGTCCGACAAACCATCACCCAACGAGTAAGGCACTATGAAGACAGTTAAGAAAAGGAAGCTCAGATGGTATGGGCAAGTGACAAGATCAGGTGGGCTCTCCAAGACCATACTACAAGGAACAGTGCAGGCGAAGAGAAGGCGAGGCAGACCGAGGAAGAAATGGGCAGACAACATTTCAGAATGGACCAAGATGAGCTTTCCCACAATCCAGGCACTCGCCCACAACTGCCACAAGTGGAGCAAGCTGGTGTAGAATTCGTCACTGCGGCGCCTCTACGACCCCGGCGCGTTATGGGATCAGTGACAGTGACAGATAATATGTATTTTGAACTAATTACAAAAATACCCGATGGGCATTTTGAAATACGTCCAAAGTTTCCCGTCTGGCCTTGGACTATCAGCAACTTTGCATGGGCCTGCAACTTTACAACTGAGGACACGTGATCGACAGGGACGAATTTCTAAGAACATCAAGTTTTATTTTTAGCCTGTCATTATTTTTAAGGTTGCTTTTTTGGGCATGTAATTAGAGAGGTTTTGGCATGTGCGAGTATTTTGAAAGATGCGGGTTGTCTTGCAGTATTTTGTATTTCCCCTGTGTGCAGTTTTGTATGTGTTTCTATACTTCTTTGAGCCCATTTAGGAAATTTGTCTTAATGACATTACAGCTCAGTTGACACTGGAACAGGCACGTCATCGCCACGGTCTTTTTTTTTTTTTGGAGGGGGGAAGCCTCTTCCTCTTCGACTCCCAGCTGCCAAGGTCTCTTTAACGTGCGCAATGTGCATACGGGCCATCCTAGTTTTTTACAATCTGTAATCTCACACCAGTTTTGACAATACTCTTATTTTATGAAGATGTCAGTCATTATATTGGTATAGCCAGGTCTTGTTAACCGTGGGTGTGCATTAGCGGGTGCTAGGGTGACCTCGTCCTCATCCGAGAAGAGCATCCAGCTCAATCCTACCTACCATAAGATCATGGACAGGAAAATATGAGAAAAATCCCATTATGCCTGCGCCGACCGGTAATCTGGACAGGAAAGGACAGATTAGTGGATGGAGAGGGCAAGGTGAATTGCGGGGGGACGGGGCTTTTTTAATTAGGCCACCTACCGAACAAAGTGCACAGGCACGTGGACGAGGTTCTTCTCTGGGGTGCGTATTTTTTTTAAGGAGTTTTAAGCTTCATTGGAATGTCTATAGTATGGGGTGGGCTGAGATTGGTGGGTACTTGGGTTGGTGAGTAAGTTAAAAAACTTTGGAAGTTATTCTATGCTGGTGCCAAGTTAAGACGTAATTAAACAACAACAACAACAACAACAACAACAACAACAACAACAACAAAAAACAAGACAAGGAACCGGTCCCAATGACAGTGAAGTATAGCTCTTCTATCTTCTGAGATTGTATTATTTATTCTGAGTCGTTGTTGTTGTTGTTGTGTTTACCAGAGGAAAGACTTTTGAATTAATTTTTGTGATAAAAGCTGTTGTTGTTGTTATTGTCTCTAACACGAGGTTTTATGAAATGACAATTATCTTTTACCATCTTTTAACTTTGCGCAAGCCGCGATGTACAAAAATAGGGAAGAAGAGGGGGGCTCTTCTTCCCTATTTGTGTGTGTTTGTATTTGTTTCGATGCTAATGGCCCTTACAGCGAAAAATACAATGCATTTTTAACTGTGCAATTATAAACTTCCTATTTTCAATATAATTTGAATTTTTTTATAAGGCTTTCAGAAAGCATAGACAACGAACAATGCTTGGTTGTGAAATTGACATTGTTTATACATGTCCCAGCAACTGATACATCTGGTCAGTACTCACACGCTGATGCCTGGTAGATCTTCAATTAGTATAAGAAAGTAGGATTCTACCATCTGGACATAATCCTTTATGCAGTCGAATTTATATTATATTGTTGCAGCCCTTCAGGCCTGACCTAAATTTACTACTTGAGTTATTTCATTATTTATTTGTGTGCTTGTCCGAGTGTGAGTTAACCCTCTCGAAGACGAATGCTCTAGCCCATCTCGTGACAACTGGCATAAGTGTAGCCACGATGTACACATTAATGCCAGTCAAAAAAAGAACACATCTGTTGTTTGTAAATAGTGTCTTAAAATGAAGTGGTAATAAAACACACAAGCACCGTTGTAGCGCCAGGAAGGTCATTGTCGCGGCCGACGTAGTATAAAATACTTCTTTTATGGTGGAACAATAAATATTTAAAGCATAAGGCTGCACGCTGAATATGACATCCAGCTGCTCTTCCAAGATGGTCATCAATGTGGACAGGCTGTGTACCGCAACAGTCAAGGGTAGCATGACGTTTGGAGCACCAGAATTTTTAAAACATGACATTTGGAGCACTGCCTAAATCTAGGTCAAATTGCAGTGTGACATTTGGATCACTACCAAAAATTAATAAAATTTCGGTATGACATTTGACGCACCTATACCGCAGCTGGTATTAGGGTAGGGTTAGGGTTAGTATTAGGCCTATAAAGAAACTTTCTATCCCTGTGGTACCCACCGCAAGTCATTGCAAAATATTGGTAGAGTAATCGATAGTCAACAGGTTGATTAAGGACTAATCGATAAAATCACAGCCCAAATGCTAGTGCTCCAAATGTTAAATGACGACTTTCTTTGAACTTAGTGCTCCAAATATCACATAGCGGATTTCTTTGGTCTGCAGTAGTGCTCCAAATGTCATACAACCCAGCCAAGGCCAGACCTAAATCTGTGATGGACATGTAGAAGAAGGACATGTTGACGCTGTCACGCCGGCAAATGCTCCAGAATGTGACAATATTGATGACATTTGTGACAGTTTGCCAGTAAGGATGTCAGGATAGGAATTGAGAGCCATGGCATATCTGATCTGATCACTGGCCATACGACGTCCATGCGGTTTTGTGACGGACAAAGTCGGATGTCTCAGTTGTTATTGCAAACCCAAACCTTTGATGTGTCATGAGTTCCTCAATTGTCCACTGGGAGTGTGTCCGAATGCCTGTGCATGCAGACCAGACTTACGATAGGGGAAGTAATCCGGAAAACGGATTTAAAAACTTGATTGGCAACAGTAACACTCCTTACTCTGGACCTCGATGTGCATCAAACATTTGTTTTTCTCTCGAAAGTTCAATTTCTATGATCAGAGACAAAATTCTTGCCTATCTTTCTACTGATTGTTAGTCAAAGCCTTCTATACAATACCCTCCCCCAGTTTTTGGCCAGGTGAAAAACAAAAGTGAACCCGCAGGAATAAATATGGCGGTAATAAAATTTATTAACTAAATCTCGTAGCGGCAATGAAAGGATGGGATATTTTTTTTAATTGTTGTCCATAACTGAGTGGATTTTGAATTAGAAGTGAAGTATTACTGAAATAAAAGTTGTAGTGCATTCAACAAGTGTTGAGATTTGCCATTCAATTCTCTGACACATATTATATCAAGATGTTACAGTTTTGTCTTGCCTGTTGTTTGTCTATATTTGTCTATTTGTGTATCTGTCTGTCTGTCTGTCTCCCTGTCTGTCTGTCTGTCTGTAAGCCTGTCTGTCTGTCTATCTGCTTTTCTGTGGATAGATCTATGTATCTGTATGCCCGTTTGTCTCTCTCTCTGTTCCTGCCTACCTACCTGCCTGCCTGCCTACCTGCCTACCTGCCTGCCTGCCTGCCTGCCTGCCTGCCTACCTGCCTGCCTGCCTGCCTACCTGCCTGCCTACCTGCCTGCCTGCCTGCCTGCCTACCTGCCTGCCTGCCTGCCTACCTGCCTGCCTACCTGCCTGCCTACCTACCTACCTGCCTGCCTGCCTACCTGCCTGCCTACCCGCCTACCTGCCTGCCTGCCTGCCTGCCTACCTGCCTACCTGCCTGACTGCCTGACTGCCTACCTGCCTGCCTACCTGCCTACCTGCCTACCTGCCTACCTGCCTACCTGCCTGCCTGCCTACCTGCCTGCTTGCCTGCCTACCTGCCTACCTGCCTGCCTGCCTACCTGCCTGCCTACCTGCCTGCTTGCCTGCCTACCTGCCTACCTGCCTGCCTACCTGCCTGCCTACCTGCCTGCCTGCCTACCTGCCTGCCTGCCTGCCTGCCTGCCTACCTGCCTGCCTACCTGCCTGCCTACCTGCCTACCTACCTGCCTGCCTGCCTGCCTACCTGCCTGCCTGCCTGCCTGCCTACCTGCCTGCCTACCTGCCTACCTGCCTGCCTACCTGCCTGCCTACCTGCCTACCTACCTGCCTGCCTGCCTGCCTGCCTGCCTACCTGCCTGCCTGCCTGCCTGCCTGCCTGCCTGCCTTTCTGAATGTCTGTCTGCCATATCTTTTTTTTTTTTTTCCAGAATCCTCGATGAGCTTGTTTTGTCTCCAGTCAGCACTGTGAGTGTCCCATGTGAAGGCAAAATCTGGTCAAGTAAGGTATGGGAGTGGACAGTGCAGGTCTAGTGCTCCGAGTTTGTATTTGACTGGGGTGAAAATGTTTTTTGTGGGTATTTTGTGGCACTGCATTTCATATTTAGGTTATATGTCCAACTAAATGCATTTACTTGTGTATATTACATTTACCCTATTACATGCATTAATTTTTTAAAAATATTTTTTCCTATACTGTTTGTTTCCTACTTTTAATATTGTTTCCTTGTATTATGTTTCTATATATTTGCATTTTTTAAAAGGTGGTTTTTGTAATTTAATACAGTATTTTTTTTTTTTTTTTGGTTAAAGTTCATGACAAAAAATAATGTTTAATGCTTTAACATTGACGATCAGGAGGGGCCAGTGGCTGATATCTATGGGCATTGTCAGGTGGGTCAGAATAAAAATGTTAAAGAAACATTGTGTAGAGATGTGGTTGTCTACTGGATGTCACAGCTCGTCATGTGATTTTCAACTTCTCTATTGTAGGATAGAAAATGTAACCAATGTATAATGAAGTCCGTGTAAAGTAAAATGGAAAACTTGGTTTAAAAGAACAGGGACGCTTTTTTGGCGTCGTCAAATATAGTCAAATTTCGTTTTCTATGTGCAGATCGGGTAACAGCGCAGACTCGCCCCAATATCCATGGGGCTCGTCCTCCTCTTCATTGTATCATCACTGGCGGTCAAACATCCCCAAAACCTGTTCAGGTCGACCCGAATGATGAACAAAACCGGGGGAGGATAAGACGGTGATGACTTGATAGGGCGAATTAGGAGATTTTGAAAAGGCCTGGGGATTCATGAAAATGGGCACTGGTCTGCCGACTGGAGCAAATCCCCGCTCTGGTATTAATGAACACATGCTTTGGTCCCAATTTATTTCCTCTTTACCATCAACGATGCTATCGGTGCAGTTATTGCAATTAAGAGGTCAACGAACAGATAATAGGCATATGGGCTCCTTTTAGACTGGACGGCCCGTTGACTTAGAGAAAATATATTACTTAAAGTTTATTTTTGGTCCAGAAATATATAAAGAAGATGGAGAACAAAATTTCCGATTCTCCTTTTTTGAGTTTATTGGATGAAAATATGTCTCCTCTTGGTGGCTGAAAAAGCGTATAAATAAATAATAGTGAATTCTATGTAAAACAGACATGTTCACGTATTCTATCATCAAAAATGAAGGCAAAAGTTTCATAATTTTTGGTTTGCCGTCATAAAGTTTTAGATGCTTAAATGTTCACTGTCTAGCTCAGTTATTATGATAGTATGACGATGATATTCCCCCCTGCTGGCAAAAGGCCGCAACATATGCATGAAACAGGCTAGGCTTATCACTTAGTATTACTTTTCTCAATCTCACTATCACTCTTTTTTTTTTAGAGACCCGGCACTGTGATAGGCTGGTGTCATTTTCACGAAAGATTAATGGAAATTAACACACACACACACACACACGCGCCCGCATGCACACACACAGTCATCAGAGCTAATCCGAAATGCCAGTGGATTGAAGAATTTTAGTACTACTTTATAAACTAAAGAGATAATCAGTGATCTTGAACAATCATGCATGACGATGGTTATGTTTAACCTCTCTGAAAGACAACAGGTGTCTTCGATCGTTTGGAGTTTATATAAGCAGACTCCTCTGTATCTTTAATCTCTTCACCAGTAATTGTTTTGGGGTCTTTATAATTTCTCTGATTACTCAGATTCTTCTGATGGCAAAGTTTCACTATCAGATGATATTACCGTTGGGCATTTGCCATATTGTTGTTTGTGACAGTTTGTCGAGTTTGAGGTTTCTCTCATTCCTAATTTCATGACTGTATTGTAAGTGTCATTCCAATGGGGTAAAATCTTTTTGATGTAAGTGTTTGTGACGTATGCTGTTCCCGGATTTTACATAACTCTTTAAATCTTCGATCCTCATTTTTTTTTCAAAAAGACAAAAATGCACGTTGCAACAATATGAAAATTACCGCAATGATATTTTAAAATCCTTGACATGTTTGTGAAATGTGTTACCTGTGTGATGGCAGTGAAATGGGAACAGTATTGCCTCTTAAATTTCATGAAGGAAAAGTGTAACATTTATGTTTTATTTGGGATTTGTAGAGTGTGATGAAACATAAGCAGGCTCAGTGTGAGGAAAATTACAGAAATAGAAATCACCTAGTGTCCATTTAATTCATCTCCCTCCCAGCTCGTCAAGGTTGATTTTTTCTTTGAATATGTTGTTGTATTATTTTATCTTGTGTCACAATGCCTGGGTGGATTGATATAAATATCATTAATAAATCATGGTGCATGTTCACTGGAAAGATATTCTTTTTTTTATGTGTTTTGTTTTGATTTTAAGCAATCTTGTACTTTGGTCTAACTTTTAACGGAGAGGCCAGAGTTTCTTCAAAGATTGTTGTACTCTGACCCTATCCCTTAATCCTTTTCTTTCTCGATGTCACGAGCGAGTGAGCGAGGGTTAATAAGTGCGGGGAAGGGGACTTGAAGCGTGCGTGTTGTGAGTGAGTTGAGGCTTAGACGAGGCAAGATCTGAGTAGTCAGATCACTGCAAGCCGAAAAGTCCAAGGGGACAGACGTGAAGAGAGCAGTCGGGAGTTGTTGTATATTCCAGTGATGACTGGTGTCGGGGTCGGGCAGTGAGGCTACCCGTGGTGGACGACTAGTGCAGGGGATAGGCCAGCATAAGTGAGATACATGGGTTGGGCAGAAGGCTACCCACAGGCCAGCTTGAGTGAAGCTGTCGCGCAGGACAGCGAGGGCACATTAGTCGTGGCAGTCTGGCCACAGGCAGGGACGTTATGAATTGAGATATTAATGTGATATTAAGATATTGAGGTGATATTAAGATATTGAGGTGAGATTAAGATATTGAGGTTAGGTTGAGCAGGAGCCAGTAAGATAGGCCGCAAGTGGTACATACATTGATGTGAGGCTGAGGCCGGAGTATATTTAGATAAGTAACTATCGGGTTGTGGACCCAGAGATCGAATGAATGTTGGGAATAATGACCATTGGATGGTATTTGAATTGAATAATGTAACGTATGTAATTGCACGTATATCGTTATCTTTATGTATAATAAATGTGTGAGTCTGTTTGGTTGTTCTGTTAAGTGTTATACTTGTTCGTTCGTGATTGTTGTCCTGTCATAATCAGTACATCTCCCAGTCTGGGATTTGTTACACTCGACTTGACGTTTTCAAACAATCACCTGTACCCACTTAAACCTGATTCCTACCCCAATCCCCCGGCCCCCTATTCTTGTTAATTTCATTTGATTATATATAGCAAAATGTAAAGAAAACCCGACTTTAGTTCTTGTTTGTCCTATCTCCATCTTCTGAAAAAAATAGAGATCTTTCAATAATGTAGAAGAAGTACAACAAATGCACACTTTGATACCTGATTAAAATGTGTTGTGGCATATTTCCCTCTCTCACGTGGAAGAATTACTGGTATTTACTTTTGGAATTTGTGGGCTTTTTTTTTTATTGTTACCGACGCGTGCCTTTGTGCAATGTAACTTTTTCTTGCTTTGCCATAATTTATTTCAACTGCGTGCAAATCCTCGCTCTCTCTCTCTCTCTCTCTCTCTCTCTGTGTGTCTGTCTCTCTGTCTCTCTTTCTCTCCCTCTCTCTCTCTCTCTCTCTCTCTCTCTCTCTGTCTGTTTTTAGATCACTACTTTGTCAAAAACAAAGTTTTATCTGCCTCGCAGTGTGACATGTGGGATTGTCTACAGTCACAAGTTAACAACATTTCTGTGACATAACAAGACATCACTTGTACAAACGGCACTTCATTCTATCTAGCATTTCACATAACATGAACACACAATTTTACAAAGAAACACGGCCTGTTGTCAAAATATTGTTCAAAATATCTGAATTTATTGTCATTGTGTGAATAAAATATCTACCATTGATTATATATACAATACACGGACATTCAAAAAGCGATAAAGTCAATATCTATCTAGCAAAACTGGGTGAATAAAGCAGTTCATTAACACACAATGGGAATGCAGTAAGACTATCTAAAAAAATTAACAAAATAAACCCAAAGGAACCGGCAAAATGAAGCAGATCCATTGTTGTCACATACAACTGAAATTATAGCAAACTGTTTATCGCGGGCAACACCTGAACCAACACTAGCCTTTAGTATCTTATATAATAAAAAACAAAACCAAACTCGTGCGACTTTTAACATGCTCTAGCGCTACTCATACAGCTCTGATTGGCTTGAAATTTTTACAGGTGCCTTTCTTTCTATTGGCGGAACGTTCTGTTTTGGATTTGGAGACTTGAAGTGGGGGGAAATATTTTTTTAGTTTGCTTTGTGTCACTAATTTCGCCCTCCCCCCACCCCCACCCCTTTTTTAAAGAAACACCTGAGCCCATAACGTGATTACTTCTTGCGTTGTGTTGTTCACTATTAAATACACTGCCCACTGAGAATATTATTGCCATTTTATGAATGTTAACGAGGTGCGTAAGGCATTAATGCACAAAAGAGGTACAGTAAGCTATAAGATTTATCTAATCAAGCTGAGTTACCCGGCCCTGCCCGGGAGAAATATCTATATTACTTGTAATGATCTAGATCTAGGACGCAAAGTACAGTTCCTTCCACAGACAAAGAAATTACAATGACGGAATCAGTATAGACTCGGATTTCGCGCCAACTCCAGAGTTTGTTTACCCTTTTTCGCTAAAGTTTACAGGCGATCCATGTTTTCTTTAATCCACAATTTGCTTCCTTCGGCGAATGAACGATGAGGGAAACTGCGTCACGGCATTAAAACCAGATCATAATAGCGTTTTCTTTTTCTAAAAGCATGAAGTCGGAAATGTTTGTTGTGAATTTTCAGTGTGAATTATGCAAAATGAACAAATTACCCAGAGTTTGCAGCATTTTTATACTATCCCCTTACATCACAGTACGTCGAGTTATAAGGAAGAGAATGCTTTCAGAGTTTTGGAGCGCTCCCAAAAAGGGCCTTTGAGCGCAGAATTTTCACCCTTAGCTCCATTATAGTATGATGCAAACAAAATAATAGCAATCACAAAATGAATCTAAAGGAACATTATAATACCCCTTACTATAACAACTATAAAACATATTTATCCCGGCTAGGGCCGGGTGTCTCAGCTAATAAGGAAAACAAAATTTTAACCGATATATAAGACCCTACCGCCGCTCATATGCCATATCAGGAAAAGCTTTGCCTCGAATTCTGACTGGGTGCCCAGGGAATGAGATAAGACTTATTTAAAGCAGAACAAGCAACAACGAAATGAACCTAAAGGAACAGGCAAAGTCAAGTAGATCAATTAAAATAACCTAGAATTGAAGCGAATAAACAGTTTATCCCAGGCACCGCTGGGACCTCAGCTAGTGTCTTATATATATTTTTCATCATGTTATTATGATGGCTTGATATCCTGTCATCAGTCAATCATTCAATCAATCAATCATGTTATGAACGGATGTCGCTGGCTATCTTCCCCCAGATATATTCCATATTAACCTGCTGTTGATCTTCCTCTTCAGAAGGATAGCAGATATACTTGTTGCTTTGGATATGGTAAAGCAGCTCTGTGTCCATGTTTTCTCTGTCTAAATTATCCATGATAAGGAACATCAGCACGGATCTTTCCGTGAGGACACCTTTTATGTTAGCCATCTCAATCTGAAATCTGCCCCATTTACTTTGGAGAAAGTTCCTTGTCAAGACCACAAGCGTATGTCGGCTAGTCTGCACCGCTTTTAAAATGTTGGAAGAGTCATAGCTCCCAATTTCAAAATCTCGGCCTCTGATATGACAGCGAAGCCCTAGAGACTCCAGTTTTCTGAGAAGTACATCTTCTACGAAGCCTTCATCCATTTCAGAATATGATATAGAGACATCAAATTTATGATCGCTGTCTTTCTGTTCGGCGTTTTGTCTAAACCAGGGAAGGGTGGAATAATACAAGTAGCGGATTTTCCAGCGAAAGCGAAACAGCAATACGACTATGAGAGTCATCATGATGAGACAAGTGGTGGTCAGAGTCCCGTAGAACAGGGCAAATTGTGAGGCACATTCTCTCTGTAGCTGAGAGAGAACATCGTCATAATGGGTGAGATCTTTGTCATGATGTAATGGATAAGAACAAACGTACCCTTTACGTGGTTTGGGTATTATTGGAGAAGTGACCATCCATTCAATGAAGTCCATATTTTGGCAAACGCAATATATTGGAGTTCCTGTCATAATGACTGTGATATTGCCTTTGTTTCCACTCCAGATTTTTCCCAGTACGTTGCGAATGTGAGGGCTCAGACTGTGCACGTTTGTCTGTTGGAGGCTTAAATAGGATAACTTTGTCATGTGAGAAATATCCACATTAAACTGATACATACGATTGGAATCTAATATCAACTCTTTCATATTCTTGAGGCCTTCAAATGCGTTGTGGGTAAGATTGAAAATGTAAGCCGAACTTAAATCCAAGTACTCTAACTTCATCAGACTTCTGAATGGTGGATTGTTGCCAAAATTCAATACATTTGGTCCAAACTTGTTGCCTTGAAGTTTGAGATACTTAAGATTTGGAAAGTTGTCAAAGAAAGTATCAGAAATTTTATATATGTGGCAATCGTTCAAGATGAGAGTATGCAGCTGATTAAGACCTGTAATCGGACCTTTCAGAGAACGTAAATTGTTTCCAGTTAGTTGAATTTCCGTCAGGTTGTTGGTCGCATTGAATGAGAATTTTGTAAGTGAGTAGGACCAACCGGCGTAGTTGACCTTCACTCTTTCAAGTTTTGGAGGCAGTGGGAAGATGAGAGGACGGTACCGCGGGTAAGTTTCTGAAAAATCGGGCAGCTGGGGTGAATAGGCATCAGGTGGGTAAAAGTATGGCAAAACGTAACTCACAGTTGCACCAATCAAATCCATTTTTTCCAAGTGGAGAAGTTTACTGAAGTTTTGGAGATAACGCCCAAAAACCAGCTTATTGTCGCTCAGATCCAAACGCCTCAAGTTTGGAGGTAGATTAGCAAAGACGTTTGGCTCCACTGTCTCCAGGCTGTTACTTTTTGATATCAACGTTTCCAATGACCTGGGCAGGTTTTTGGCGAATTCATTGGTGACGCGTACACCTGGGGAATACGGATTGACCACATTTGACATATCCAAATGTACAAGCTTGGACAGATTACTGATTGCCTTGGCAAGAGGTAGTAGATGAATACGGTCATTTTTACTAATATCAAGACTTCTGAGTTGGTTTAGAGGCGAAAAAACGTCTTGAGGCATGTTGAAATCAATATGACATTTTTTGATTTTAAGAACCCGTAACTGTCCAAGATTTTTAAATGTATCCTTAGTTATCACTCCCAGCCTACACCATTCTTTCCCTCTCTTAGCTTCCATTCTCAAAGCTGCCAGAGACACCATTTGCTTGAAGCCGTCCCCGAAGGTCTTGTTGGGCAAACCATCGAGATGAAGACTTGTCAGATTTTTCAAATCTGCAAGGGCGAGGTCGGGATAATGGAGCTTTTCCGCTTTCTCAGGTGCCGTGTTATTTTGTATGAATAATTTTGTCAGGGATATCAAAGGCTTGAAAACATGCTGTGGATATGTAGACGCGTTCATATGTAGCTTGTTTCCTTGAAGGTCCAATGTTTTAAGTTTACTCAGATTGTAGAAGCTGTTTTCATAAAGAACGTTTAACTTATTCCGGCTGATGTCTAAGAATTCAAGATTGGTGACGTTGGCGAAGGCCTGGTTAGGTATTACCCATATGTCATTATTTGATAGAATTAGGTTTGTTATATAATGTGGAAAATCTAATTGGGAGATGTACTGAATTCTGAGATGTGAACAGTCGGCGGTTGTACCATTCATCTTACACCGAGTCTTAGCTGCACTTTGTGGATGTGATAGTAAGTGTACATGTCGCTGACTCTCGAGCTGTGGTTGGTGGAATGTGCTGTCAACATGATCAACTGAAGTGAATCCTTGGTCATTGCGGTCTGAGTCATCACGGTACTGAGGGACAAACTTAAGCACTGGGTGGGCGGTCGTTATAAAAAGGAAAATTGTCAAGATGAATAGCTGCATCATTTTCTGTCGAAAGATATGACACCAAATCAAGGCCTACATTGAGATATATTTGTTCAAATTCAAAACAGATCCTATGTAGAAGATATCTAATGACTGAAAAACTGGTAATGTCTCTTTTAAGCCTTAATGTGTTTTGTACAGCATAAATGTGTATTGGTAAGTACATACGAGAGATAGATAGATAGATACAGAGAGAGAGAGAGAGAGAGAGAGAGAGAGAGAGAGAGAGAGAGAGAGAGAGAGAGAGAGAGAGAGAGAGAGAGAGAGAGAGAGGGAGAGAGAGTGTGTGTGTATATATATGTGTGTGAGAGAGAGAGAGAGAGAGAGAGAGAGAGAGAGAGAGAGACAGACCGTGTGTTCTGTGGAGACCAGGGTCAGCCACCCCCAATTGCCGATGAGATGCCACTCAACCGATTGTGTCAGAAGGCTGACTATTATGAAGAGATTGAAGACAACCACAGGGCGAAGGACCATGCCCTTAAAGCGATCAAAAGGAGTATCCGCCTAAAACCTGATAATGTCTAATGCCAAGAGATGAGAAAGGCGCTCCCCGTCTGCCTGGGATGGGATCAGTTTGTTGGTTCCTAGAAGCCAAACGACTTCATCCTTGCCTCAAGACAAAATGTTCGAGATCGAGTGCAGGTGCTGCTATTCCTGGGCCATAAGGACCACTTTCCAGATGCCCCAGTGCCCCTCTTGTACCACCCTAAGGACAGCCGAATGCAAAACATACATGTTTCCATCCCAGGCATGGACCGCAAAGGAAGAGCTGGGACTGAACAACACCGTGGAGGTTGGCATAAAAGCAGCAGAAGTGGCCATCCAGAATGATGACTGACGTCTCGGCTATGCTCTCACAATCCACAGTTCTCAAGGCCCCACTATGTGCAACCCGACTATCTCCAGTGGTCCAACTTGGCCAATCTCGCGGTGTCGCGTGTGGAGTATACGAACCAGCTAGAAAGGGTATCTGTTCCTCCGGAGGAGGGTTCCGAATTCAGGTCCCCAACAGATCGACAGCTCTGCGACGCCATCCAGAGGACGCTGGTGGCCTACAAGCGCCAGGGCCAAGTCAAAGGGCACGGGTTTAACCTGAAGGTCGACGACATCCTGCTCTTCAATGCGTCTCAAAATAACCGCTGTGCCGCCTGCAACATCGACCTCCTCTGGGTCTAACAGCCCAAGGATACCCCGCAGTTTAATGTCGACCGCCTGGAAAGTGCCAAAGGTCACACCCATGAAAACATAAGGTTGACCTGTGTGGAGTGTAACCAAAAAAGACGGGCTCCGGTTCTCAATGCTTGAGGACCCCATCCGGAGGAAGCTGAGTGTCAGGCGGCTCCACCAGACATTCTGCACGGACAAACGCCCGCTGAAGGCCGTCCGTTGGCACATCGAGGTAGTAGGGCACAGGCTTGTCTGGCTTAGTCACCGAGCGTCCTAGCCGATACACATCTAGAGACCACACTGGATCAGTTGCACGGCGACGACCACCTTCCAGCTTGCCGGGCTGGTACTGATAGCGAACTCCAACACCTGAAAGGAGCTTTTGCTGGTGAAGGTCAACCGGACGGTCAGGAACCTGTAAAGAGGGTGTACAGCGAGGCAACATCTTTGCTTTGATGGCATCCCTGAAGCAACGGGGAGGGGGGGGGCGACAGAACCTTTTTTTGGGAGGGAGCGATTTAAGATTCCCAGCAATCTCTTTTTTTTTTTTTTTGACCACAAGCATTGTACACATATAAGCTTCCTCGTACATGGTTCGAAAAACGAAAAAACACGAGCTGGTGGAACCTGGTTACGGCCCATCAACCCTCGCCGGCCCAGGGCTCAGGCATTCCCCGCTGTGCTTTTCTTGGAGCGATTCCACGCCTCCCAGCCCGTTCTTAAAATATCAAGCATATAACCTTCCTCATACACGCACAATCCCCCTTTTCAGAATGGGGTAGGGCGAAAGTGAGGGGCCCACTCCACCCTCCTGGCGGGCCCCGTTGAAACGTAGTTATCGGCCTTGCCTAATTTCTGCTAGCCGGGCTCGGAAATTCGATGCCAGTTTTCGCAAATGAGCTTCGGTTGATCGGATAATCTCATCACGGGCCTTGATCCAGGACTCCCTCTCTCATCCTCGACTGCCTGATACTCTGCGTCGAATAGATTTTCGTCCTCGACCGCCTTAGACAACCATCTGGACACGAAGACGTGCCTAGACTCAGCCAGTGCTCGAAGTAGGCTGTGGGGCTTGCTCTTCCTTTTCAACGGAATCCTTTGCGAGCGATATGCCGAGTTCTACCAATCCAGTAAATACCCCCACGGCGGATGTGGGTACAGCGGCCGGAAGACCGATGCTTGTGGCCAGAAGCCCAACTCAGGTGCCACCCAACCCCGCAGTACATATTATACAGAGTGCTTCTGAGCTTCGAGCCAAAACAAGCCTGAATTTTTTATTCCGGTCCAGGAGCCCTTCTCACTTTCTCTTCTCGAGCAACAGCTCCGTTTGCGAGAAACGTGCTTAGGTCAACCGATGGTCGATTGATAGATCTGGATAAAGCTGAGACATCGTGGCTTTAACTGGCATATACCTATTCATTTTTCAGGTCTGGCAGCGCAAAACCTTCTTCTGTATATGAAAATCTCTGAATAAGAATGTTGGGGTTGACATAATGATTTGCAGGGACAGTTTCTCTTCATAATCGATGTGGGCGTCTTTGCGTCTCATGGAATGGGCATACGAGCGTGCAGGGGCGCCATCTGGGTTTTTTTTCTTAGGGGTGCGAATGACGATCCCGAAGCGCGCCCCCTCTGCAGAGTATTTCCATCCCGTTTGATGTACCCACCTTAATAACCTTTCTTGAAACGCCTATCGTTCTTAGGCTACGCCCGGCAGGAAGATAAATTTGAAATGCTGACACTTCAACCACCGTCGTCCCCTTGCCTCATAGAGCTACCTGCTGACTTCGCCGACAAGTATGGAACTCGGCAAAAGCCAGAATTATTTTTTCTTTAGGGGAATCTTTTATTCGCCCCCGCTTAGCCCTGCACCCCTTTGAAAGGTGACCTCCACCCCAGGAGTTTTATAGAACCACTAAGGAACATATTCCACCCGGTGGTTGCTTTTAGATTTGAGATGACCACCAACACATAAAAAAAAAAAAAGAAAAGAAGATAACATCCCTACTAAATCACAAATGAAAACCAACCGGCACTTGTGCTCGACCTTGAGGCCGACTCGTTTGTTGAACATGCGCTTGGTAGTGCTACCTGTGAGCTCTATCACCGCTAGGGCATGTTTCTAGCCCCGCTAACCGCTGCCCTAACGACAGCTAATTACTGCCAATTTGGACATCCATGCCCGAGGACCATAAACGATGAGGGAGCAGCAAGAGAACCTGCGCTATGACAAGGCGGACGAATAGCTACAAACTGCCCGGGTGGAGTGGTCCCTGTGACGGACAGAACGCCGCGACTGGATCAAAGAACAGCTCCGGCGGGCAAAACCACGACATCGACGCGGCGATCGGCAAGTTCGCCCAAGTCCTTGGTGGCAAAAACCTCGATCACCCCTGATACAAACGAAGACCCACCCCCCCCCTCCCCCCTTGGGTTAGTGCACAGCCTTCGCTACCAACAAATGATTGAAATTTAATGTACATAAACCTGGCGACGGGTGATGCAATCCCGTAAACCTCACCGCCCGCCGCTTACATTCCTGAATTCCTATCACGCCTGCCCTCGTCACCTACTGTTTACCTTCCGTGAGACGGACACAGATTACGTCATGTATTACACACACCTTTTCTTCCTTTTGCTAAAGTTAAAATTATCTTCAAGCATTACAGCACGGACGACAACGAGGAAGCTTATAATGTTTGCTATTTTAAGAACGAGCTGGGAGCGGATGTAATATTAGGTATGCCCTTCTTGTGGTTCCAAAAAAAAAAAATAACGAGCTGGGAGCCCCCCAGGGGGCTGTGGCGGGCCCCGTCCTGTGAAACGAGCCAGGCGGGTGTTGCAGTGTGTATACCCCCGTTCCTACATGAACAGCGCGATGGTCTACATGCGAAATTGAATCAATTGTTCATGTACTAGGAAGTTTCTATATGCAGCCCTTGGCCCATGTACGGGGGAAGCTTATAAAATGCTTGATATTTTAGGATGAGCCTGGGGCTGTCGATGGTTGTGGGCCGTCCCCGGGGCTCTTCTTGTAGTTCGAAAAAAAAAAGGGCTGGGAGGCTTAAATAAGTTTGTGAAAAAAAAAGTGACATACGTACACTTGATCATGATCAAAACTGATTGACATTAACATTTCCTCAGCAGAGGAGTGGTTGGGTGTGGTGGGGGAATGAATTCCCTGCAGAGTTTTGGGCCCCAAGTGTTAAGTGTATAAAAGTGTTATCTGGAGCTAACATTGATCTGGTCTTTTCAACATTTTCATATAATTATGTGTATATTTTTATAAAGCCGATGTCATTACTTCTGCCTGTGTACTGATGAAAACTTAAATGATATAACTGGCCCAAGCAGTAACAGGGGTAAAGAGACAATAATAGGCTAGTAATAATAATGATGATGATGATTATGCTAATAATAACAATAATAACAACAATGACGTTGATGATGAAAATGACATCAAAACAACAAAGATAACAATAACAATAATGATGACGACAGTACAACAACAACAAACAACAAACAACAACAATAGTAACAATAATAATAAAAGCAACAAAAATGAAATCCATGATGATACTTACCGTGGCCATTAAATCCCAGCACAGAAACTGATGGTTCAACTTTACACGCATTCACAAGTACTTTAAGCTGTAGCGAAACTTGTGGTTTACGCTGCACAGGAACACCATAGTACCAATGATCACTATTTAACTGCTCCCAGAGAATAAACTACTGTGTTAGTCTGCAAAGAGACTGAGGAAAGAATAAACTGGCAGAAAGCTAGATACAAATTTCTCATGGCCTTTAACCTCGTGAATGACGGCTATGGCACCCAGGGGTGTAGCGAGGATTGCCAGCGCACAGGCCAAAGCCAGTATTGCGCCCCCTGGGCAGTCAGCGCGTGGCAAACTTGTGTCTGCCCCTTCATGTTGATAAACTTTGTGGAAATGTTCGAACATTAGGAAATTCTCTGTTCGAGCGGGAGTTCGCGCTATTTCTTTTCATTCATTTTATTTAATTTTAATTATTATTATTAGTTCAGTGAAATTTTGCGACCGGGGCAACCATCCCTGTGGCCCCACCCTAGCTACGCCACTGATGACAAGTCATCTCCACGAGAATGGAGTTTTCCTTGAGCGTGGAGGCTGTTGAAATTTCCCCATTTACCGTTCAAAGCTTCCGCCTGTTGACATTTTCGTTGTTGCTGTTGTTTTCCCCCGAAATCAATAGGGAACCCGTGACTTCACGTGCCAGTGACAAAATCTGGATTTCCACTCTCCCTTCATCTCTTAATCTTGTTTTGATGGGCCTTTGCTATCTGCCCAATGTCCGTTTAAAATAATTTTCAAGCTGATGGCGACGACGCGTGATAAATACATTCCCCCATGCACTGGGCCTATCGAAAGGAGCCACAAAAAGTTCATTGTATTTTACCGTCATAACAACATTTTAATAAGATCGCCCGAAACTTCAGTAAACACAATGGTTCGATGCAAAAGTGATTGGGTTAGAATCTGTCACTCCTATGAAAATTAATTTCATAATTTTTGGAACTTATTCACATTGTGGCGTTGAGCAAAAAAAAAAGCAAAAAAAAAAAAAAAAGTGGCCAAACTGCACCATGACGAAATACTCCCGCCACCAATGTGTTTTTTATGATACGATTTACCAGTTTAGAAACCCAACACTTTGTGTGCTTGAAATAAAACAGATGTTCTTCATGAAATGAAAAGACCAGGAAGGACATTTAGCTTCCTGTTTATACAAGGAAAGAAAAAAAAAAAAGATATCTCCTACGAGGGTCTAGAAAACTCATCCTTTGTCCACAGAACAGGAAAACACAGCTATTGACAGTGATAGCAACCAAGCTTTATTGACGTGCAACAGAGGGCGTTGGTGATTGATACTACAGTATTCGACACAAAAATTTGAGTCCTAGCGACCTGTCTTGTATGTTCGATCGAACAGTTTTGAAATTATTTGTCTGCGATTTCTTTTCATTTTCTCATGGAACTGATGGGCAGACAATCTCAAGCTGAACACATTCGTCTGAAAATAAATGTGATTACAAAGACGGTCATCGAGTAGTGTGAATTACTGATGGAAGGAAGCGAAACGTAGAGTACTTCCACTTGTTTTGGGATGGTGTCGGATTTCTTGTAAAGTTGTATCGAAATGTGCGAAACCCTCAGGTATTCGAATAGTGACTAACAAAAAAACAACAACAAAAACACTCGATCGAAAAATACAATTCACTATTTGATAATTGGGTTGAAGATCCTTATTTACAGAGGATTACAGTCTTGAGGCTTTGGGGTGGGGGTGGGGGGGGGGGGGTTGTCAAATGAAGGTAGAAAAATTTGATTATAATATGTTAGGTAACATCATAACTACAAAACAAGATCACATTCCTCCTTGTCTCTCCTTCTCTCTCCCAGATATCACACACACACACAAGCATATAATATGTTGTATATTCTGCCCTCACCCCCTTCCCGGCCAACCATGAAAACTCAAAGTATTTGATGTTAAATTGCCTTTCGCTAGCCATGAGGGCAATTTACAATAAAGTGTGATCTGTATGATATAAATCTAAATCTAGATTTAATTATCTTTACATATCTCATCACTCAAGACTCATCCTCTCACATCTATAGGATGTATGATGCAGGTTAGATCTGATTATCAGTTCATATCTCATCACTCAATGCTCACCCTCTCATATCTGTGTGATGCTGGCTAGATCTAAGTATAATTTTATCTTTCATCGCTCATGGCTCAATCTCTCATATTGCTGCTGGTCAACAGCTCTGTGATAGGAGATTAGATTTGATGAGGCCTATGATTATTATTCATATCTTTTTGATACAGATACATTTAATTATTATTTTGTATCTCATAATTCAAGGCTAACTCTCTGTCTCTCATACTGCTGCAATTCAACATCTGTGTGATCAGATCTAGATCTAACTGTGATTCCATACCTCATCACTCAGGACTCACTCCCTCATACTACGGCATTCTGGATATCCCTGGTAAATTTTAATCAGCATTTTGCCAGTGCCTCATCTTCAATTCACTTGTAGGCTACAGTGTGAATCTAGAACTGCTTAAAAGCAAGATGACAGGAAAGTTTTTAATTATAACTGAGATTTATTAAGTCGGTGACTTTATTGTGCGGTAAAATGAGGATAACTGCACTCGCTAGACCTCTAATCCTACAGCTCTAACTAGCCTACAGCGTGGAGCAATGTACATTGCACATATATCTGATCTAGATCTAGATCTAGATCTAACTCTTCTGTGACGGAAATGACGGGCTTACTTTCATCACGTTATTCATAAATGATTAAAACTGACAACTACCTGAGATGAAGTGCTCGGCACAAACAGAATGTCTAGATCTAGATCTATGCGACTCCTGCTGGTAGCTTGTCAAACACACCACTGTCGAACGACGTTCGGTCAATTCTTTCAGTTCCTTTCCTTTGTTTACACGAATGGTGGGGAATCTGACCAACTTTTATCCACCCTTTCCACCCCTGTCGCGCGTAGCAATCAACGACAATGCACCTAGCAGGCATTTTAATTAACAAAACCGCTTCGACAAATCTCTAAGTTACACTAATCAGCTCATCCACCGGCCAAACAAGATGGCGGAAAAACATAACAAAAGCACTCTGTGACGTCATGGGCATTCTACCTATAATATCCTTTACTACCCAGGGGTGGGAGAGGGAGGGGAATGTGCAATAACGCGTGCAAGAGTGACGTAATTATTTTTATGAAGTGCATCGAGCTGAAAAACCCAACATCGAGTGACAGGAAATGAAAACTATGTTGTCATCAATGAGCAATCGAAAATGTCTCAGTGAGTAATTTCTGATTGCACAAATTTACAGGCCAGATCAAGGAGGGGGTCGGGGGTGGGGAGTGTCAGTTAGCCTGGGCCTACCACTTTGAGACCCTACCCTCCTTGGTAGAGGGAAAGGAAGATGGAGGAGGAGAGGCTTTGGTAATGAGTATGATGTGGTAAAGAGAGGCTGCCGCCAATATGCCTGCGTCGACTGGTAATCAAACCCACCACCTTCGGCGTAAGAGGCGAACATATTACTTCTAGACCAGCGTGCCCCAGATGTTTTCCCAAATGTCTGAATATTCTCAAGCAAAACCTTGCTAAACCTCAAGCATAATACATGGAAGATTTGGGCTCTGGAGAGAAAAGGAGAGATCGGTGGAGGGAGGGGTAACGGTGAATTGCTGGGGGGGGGGCAGTGACAGTAAATGTATTCATGCATTTGGTTACTGTAGGTGGAATAACAAAAAAAAACTTTTAGAACGCAAAAGACTTTTTTTTACTAGGCCACCTAGACCTACCTGGTACTGAACAAATTACACAGACACGCTGACCAGGTTCTTTTCTGCCGTGTGTATTTTTTTTTTAAATGGCTCAAACAGAAAGGAGTTTCGTTGGAGTGACGAAAGTGTGGGGTGGGCTGAGATTGGTGGGTACGTGGGTTGGTGAGTAGGTTCAAAAGCTTTGGAAGATAATAATATTCTTTGCTGGTGCCAAGTTTAAACGTGGATAAAAAATAACAACAACAACGACAAGAAAAACCAAACAAGAAACCGGTGCCAGCGTCAGTGAAGTTTAGCTCTTCTATCTTCTGAGATTGAATTATTCTTTCTGATGTGTTGTGGTTGTTATTTTACCACAGGAAAGACTTGACGTCCCGAAGCTCGTAGTTCCTTGAATTTCTTAAGTTGTTTTTGTGACTATAGCTGTTGTTGTTGTTGTTGTTATTGTTTCTAATGTGAGGTTTTATGAAATGACAATTATCCTGAACATCTTTTAACTTTGTGCAAGCGCTGATGCGCCCAACACCCTTTCTTTGTGTTTTTGTTTTGTTTTGTTTTGTTTCGATGGTAATTACCTTAACCGCGAAAAATACATTGCATTTTAACTGTGCAATAATAAACTTCCTAGTTTCCATAAAATTTGCTTTTTTTTAATAAGGCTTTCAGAAGCAAAGACAACGAACAATGCTTGGTTGTGAATGTGACATTCTTTATATCTAGCAACTGATACAGGTGGTCAGTACTCACACGCCTGGAAGATCTTCAAGAGTTTTAAGAACGGGCATTTTTAGGTTATAGCTAGATGATCATTACTTTAATTCATTTAATTTATCGGTAACCTGCACTGTGACTGCCAAACACACTCTTAGATTTGACCATTTATTCGCCTTTCAATTTCGCATCAGAGAAAGCACTTCAATAGACATATTTAATGATTAACTTTTCAGTGCCTTTTACAAACACAAAAATGTTTAAATTTCTGGTTGGATCGACGATAGATGAAGATATTCACGGCTGTACTGATCAACTCAACCTCCATTTGATGGCTGTAAGGGTTCTATAAATGAACTGATCTTGTCCATCAGTGGCAAAAGTGGGTAGGAACCAGCGAACCATTCCTATGATGATTTTAGGCGTGTTACTCGGAATGAAAACCACTGACACCAAAGCGACAGCTTTCACGACTCTCAGCTCTTTGTTTTGAAGATTTTTTGTCTGATGTGCAGGGTCGACGAGGGAAAACGCATTGGCCTTCTGACAGATCTTGGAGGCAGAATAGAGAGTTTTAGCCATTGCAATCAAGCTTATGGCAACACAGAGGTGCGTCACTATGGGAACCACAATTCTGTAATGAATGGCAAAAAATATCGATAGTGGTTCTAGCAGGGGTCCCCACACCATCATATACCTTGAAGAATTAACGGTTCGATCATACGCTTTCACCATTGACATATTCACAAACACTGGTATTACGAGCTGAGCTAGGACTTCCGAGGATATAGCTCTCGACTGCACGAGAGGGGGCTAACTCACACTCAGACTGATACACCAAACACATAAGTAAATACTGAATAACAATAATAATACTATATAATTTTTGAACAGGCCTAGAGGGCTGTATTATCTATTACAATTTATTATTTCAACTGCATAAAATAATAATGATCAAAATATGTTCAAGGTGTATATTCCAAGCAACTGACTATTACTCTTAAGTAAATTAACTCTAGATGGACATTCAATAAATCACTATCATTCTCTAATATACTATCACTTAATCACAACATTAATACTGCATTAGCTAGCTATAAGCTGGTAACGGTTCCTGAAAATTACAATGGTAGCATTCCTAGTTACACAATACATCATGACTCCGGGAAATAGTTCTTCGTATGGTAGACTGTGGGTTCTGTGTGTCTCTCTCAGGATAGCCCCTATATTATTGACTAAAACAGCTACGTCACATACCATTGGGCGCTCACGATTGTGTGAGCAGCAATTCAAAATTGCGCTTTATGGACCCTCAGTCCGGTACACTCGACAAAGAGCTATCTTTCTATCAGCTCTCTTGGTCAGTCCAGTCATACCACGTGTACTGCCTGTCTACGTTCTCGCTTACTTCTGGCAATTAGTGCCTGCCGCAATACCCATGAAAAGGATGCTGTCTTCTCATCTGTACTCAATTCGATCTCAACTCTGCACCCTCTTATAGACTCAATCACGTTCCCCAGCGAAATCGCTGCGCCACCTGTTTATTCAACACTCTTAATGGTCAGATCACTCGAGCTCAATCTTACCACATCTTTAACTCAACAACGACCTTGCAACCAAAGCCAAGGCCGATATTAGTATTAGTTTTTGAATAATATTAAAATCTGCAAATCTTATTGGCAAGATGTCTCTGCAAAAAAGACTTGACTCATCCCCCTCTCTGCACGACCTACTCAAGGTTAACCGCTAGATGCAAAGCGTCTCGATGAAAATAAACAATTCTTGCACTTTCCCACCAGACACAACAAAGTCGGTAGTATCACCTTACCTCACCCCTACTCAAAATCCTACTCACGGAGAACAACTCAAGGCCAACAGCCAAACACGCGACGTCTCGACGAAGTAAACAAGTCATGCCCCGGCATTTTCAACCCTAGTTGGGTCATGACCATTTGCATATATGTGTAGCAACGATGTACACAGTAATGCAAGTCAAAATAAGAACACATCTGTGGTTCGTAAATAGTGTCTTAAAATGAAGTGGTAATAAAACACACAAGCACCGCTGTAGCGCCAGGAAGGTCGTTGTCGCGGCCGAGGTAGTATAAAATACTTCTTTTATGGTGGAACAATAAATATTTAAAGCATAAGGCTGCACGCTGAATATGACTTCCAGCTGCTCTTCCAAGATGGTCATCAGTGTGGACAAGGAAGTGGACAGTTAAGTTCATGGGTGATTTTCAACGAAGACAAGATAACTACCAGTTAAGTGGCAGAGATCACCCGGAGGAAAAATATCACGAATTTATACGAACATTAAAATGACCGAAACAGTGCCGTCTGAAAATCTGGACCAAAGACTAGATTATTCTTGCCTAATGTGATTGTCACTGGAAATATCAAAACGAGCCAGTTATAAGAGATTAGATTTATAGTGACCTTAGTTCCTGTTTCCTCCAACACGACTTTTTGCACAGCTGAGAAATTCGACGTAATATGACAGAGTTAGCAAATATCATAATGGGGCAATTTACGTGACGTTTGATTGAAATGAGATAGCTCAGCGATATGATTATTCATCATATCTCAATATTTAGTCGATTGTACAACACTGACTATTCACTAACAACATGTATGTCGAGAGCTACAGACAAAGAAAAGGTCAAGCAGGGGAACGCGTAATCTATCTCTTTATCTAATACTCACTTCAGTTTCATAGAAATGCTTTTATAATCTCTGAAAATTGGGAAAGTTGCCACGTGATAAGAGTCAGTGGTGGAGCATTAATTTTACCATTGTCACCAAAATGATTATGTAGAGAAAATTATCAAATATTTAGAAAATGTCAATTTCCCCTTGTTAGATGTTAAAAGAATCGAATGATAAGAAAATTACGCTGGTCGTTTAAAGATGCATTATTCATTTCTTCAGTCCATGTCATTTGGTACAATGGAGGAGAAAATTGTCATATTGTGATAATGATTGATATCAAATTATAGGCAGTCATTTTTATCACTGCAAAGTTTCAATTCTAGAGCTGTGAGCGAAGCCATTCTTTTTCTGGTATCATGCCATTAGATGGAAAAGACAAAACTGTGAAAATGTCTATCTGAATTTCATAATTACAATTCTATCAGAGCTCTTGAAGACGAGGGTTCAAATATATTCTGCTGAATTTCAAGGGAAGGTTATATGTAGCATTCGCGTCGTATATAAACTTTGAGAATGAAGCAAATGAAAAATGGTCTTAAAATACATTTGATTTTGAAGATGTCTTGACATGACAACTTTTTACGAGAGGCAGAAATAGTTGAAAATCATAATTTCGTTACAACACCTTGGATGGAGAGAAAGAGTGAGTGAGAGAAGGAAAGAAATTAGAGAGTGGGTGAGATAAAGAAAGAAAGAGAGAGAGAGTGAGAAACTCACACACAGAGAGAAACAGAGAGAGAGAAAGAGAGAGAGAGAGAGAGAGAGAGAGAAAGAGAGAGAGAGAGAGAGAGAGATAGAGAGGTGACGCCAAACCCTACTTAAATAACAAAAACCAAATCACAACTCAGTTAACTATTTGATATAAACAAAAATATTTACAACTCTCTCCGCAGATCCGAATGCTTGAAACGAAAGTGCCCACTGAGCCTACGATGTCCTTACGGTTTTGGGACGGACAAAGTGGGATGTCCCAGTTGTTACTGTAAACCCAAAACTTTGATGTGTCATCATTTCCTCAAATGTCCACTGGGAGTGTGCCCGAATGCCTGTGCATGCAGACCAGGCTGTTACGATAGGGGAAGTAATCATGAAGACGGATTTGAAAACTTTGTTTTGCAACAGTTGCGGGCCTTACTTTACTACCGGACCTGCACTTGAAAACATTAATTTTTCGTTTGAAAGTTTAATTTCTATGTTCAGAGACAAAGTTCTTGAATGTCAAAAGGTTGTTTTTTTTTCCTGCCTTTTTTTTTTTTTGTTTCTTTCTATCTATCTATCTATCTGTCTATCTGCCTGTCTGTCTGTCTACTTATCTGTCTGTCTGTTTTTCTGTGGATAGATCTATGTATCTATCTGCCTGTTTCTCTCTCTCTTTGCCTGCCTGCCTGCCTGTCTGTCTGCCATATCATTTTTTTTTTTCCAGAATCCTCGATGAGCTTGTTTTGTCTCCAGTCAGCACTGTGAGTGTCCCATGTGAAGGCAAAATCTTGTGAAGTCGGGTATGGGAGTGGACAGTGCAGGTCTAGTGCTCCGAGTTTGTATTTGACTGGGGTGAAAATGTATTTTGTGGGTATTTTGTGGCACTGCATTTCATATTTAGGTTATATGCCCAACTAAATGCATTTACTTGTGTATATTACATTTACTGTATTACATGCATAATTTTTTTTTTTAAATATTGTTTCCTATACTGTTTGTTTCCTTTTTTTCATATTGTTTCCTTGTATATATTTCTATATGTTTGCATTTTTAAAAGGTGGTTTTTGTAATTTAATACAGTATTTTTTTGTAAAGGTTCATAACAAAAAATAATGTTTAATGCTTTAACATTGACGAACAGGAGGGGCCAGTGGCTGATATCTATGGGCATTGTTAGGTGGGTCAGAATAAAGAAGTTTAAGAAACATTGTGTTGAGATGTGGTTGTCTCCTGGATGTCACAGCTCGTCATGTGATTTTCAACTTCTCTATGGTAGGATAGAAAACATTACCACTGTATAATGAAGTCAGTGTAAAGTGAAATGGAAAACTTGGCTTAAATGAACAGGGTTGAAGATTCTTCTTACAGTGATCACAAACAGGGACGCTTTTTTGGCGTCGTCAAATATAATCAAATTTCGTTTTCTATGTGCAGATCGGGTAACAGGGCAGACTCGACCCAATATCCATGGGGCTCGTCCTCCTCTTCATTGTATCATCACTGGCGGCCAAAGGTTCCCCATCACGGGGCGGTCAAAGGTTCCCCATCACGGGGCGGTCAAAGGTTCCCCATCACGGGGCGGCCAAAGGTTCCCCATCACGGGGCGGCCAAAGGTTCCCCATCACTGGGCGGCCAAAGGTTCCCCATCACAGGGCGGCCAAAGGTTCCCCATCACGGGGCGGCCAAAGGTTCCCCATCACGGGGCGGTCAAAGCTTCCCCATCACTGGGCGGTCAAAGGTTCCCCATCACGGGGCTGAAAAAGGTTCCCCATCACGGGGCGGCCAAAGGTTCCCCATCACGGGGCGGCCAAAGGTTCCCCATCACGGGGCTGCCAAAGGTTCCCCATCACGGGGCTGCCAAAGGTTCCCCATCACGGGGCGGTCAAAGGTTCCCCATCACGGGGCGGTCAAAGGTTCCCCATCACGGGGCTGCCAAAGGGTCAAAGGTTCCCCATCACGGGGCTGCCAGACCTCCCGAAAACATGTTCACGTCGACCAGTACGTATGATAAATTAAACCCGGGGTGGGGGGGGGGGTACACGACCGTTATGTCTTGATAGAGCGAATTAGGGGATTTTGAGAAGGCGGGAGGTGGGGGGGGGGGCGGGGTTTTATCATGGAACCGGCCACTGGTCTGCCGACTGGAGCAAATCCCTGGGTTTTTATAAATGAACACATGCTTTTGTCCCAATTTACTTCCTTTACCATCAACGATGCTATCGTTGCAGTTATTGCAATTAAAAGGTCAAGGGACAGATAATAGGCACATGGAATCTGATAAACAAAGTTATAAAATACACTTCTCCCTTCCTTTACACTGGACGGCCCGTTGACTTAGAGAATAATTATATTATTTAAAGTTGATTTTTGGTCCACAAATATGTAAGAAGACAGAAGAACAAAATGTCCGATCACACTTTTTGATTTTATTGGGTGAAAACATGTCTCGTCTTGGTGGCTAAAATAGGTGTAAATAAATAATGGTGAATTTTGCATAAAACAGACGCGACCACGTAATTTATCATCAAAAATGGAGGCAAAAGTTTCATAATTTTTGGTTTGCCGTCACGAAGGTTTAGATACTTAAATGTTCACTGTCTAGCTCAGTTATTATGATAGTATGGTGGTGATTGTCAGAGGTGGGGGCTTGGGGATATTGTAAAAGTTCCCCCCCCCCCTGATGTCAGAACCCCATCCTAAGTGTCCCCTCCAGCTGTCGGGGTGTCACTTCCAACTCCAGTGTTATGGTGTCAGTTACAAATCAGGATGGTATTCTAATGTTGTGTTGGGGGTGTTAGTTCGACTGCATTATAATCGAGAGTTTTATGTTTTATTACTTGTTTCAATCTAAACTCTAACTTTCATACCATGCACTGGCACACTACAGAACAACCTGAGTAAATTTCAGTTACACAGACCTGCGGGGTCACATTTATTACATTAAATATACTAACAATTTTTGGCTAAATCTAATTATGTGGTAATGATAAGCATCAGCAACATCAATTTCATAATCAATAATACGTCATTACAACTCTAGCTCTAGGGTTCCTACAAAATGATTTAACTTCTATGCTCGCTAATTATCTAGTTAATAATTCCTGTATATGTCTAAGATATAGACTGCTTATTGTATGGTAATCACTATTCTAATATAGTCTCTGGAGACATAAGGTCATCTCAGATATTTAGATCCAAGTTTATAGGTCTAGGTCTTGCCCGTCGAAGTGACGTCGGCACAGTTAAATGTAATTCACGGATGGGCTGGTAACTCCCAGCCTCACGCAGACAATTCAATCACAATTTACAGTTATGTATTCATACAAAAATACTAGATCTATTTGCAGCTCTAGATGAGGTAAACTATGCGTGCTGCATTCACGTGGGTGGATTCCTCATCTCCTATCGGATACATGTCATACTCAGTCAATCATCACGAGCTTGGTCCGATCTACTTACGATTGTTCTGGCGCTAAGGCCAGAAACAATATATAAAAGCGTGGTTCATTTTCAGTTGGGCAATATGGATCAATGACGAGATCCTCATCTGGTCATGCTGTTAGTTATAATTGGACCCATCAAGCAGGGCCCTCGCTGACACCCTCACAGAAAGGAGCTCTCTGTATGGAATGACCATTAGAAGTCCTGCCCGCAGGTTTTGCGCTGCTTCGCGATCATTCCGCTAACCCTCATTGGTTAGCCCTTTTACCTATATTATAATTTATTAGCATACTACTTTTTATCACGGGGTCGAGAACTGCTCTGTCATTCCTAGCTATACATTTATTCTGTCTCGCCCCACCTTCTTTCCATCTATAAGAAAAAAGTGTTTCAAAAACAAGCTGTTCACGAGAACAGCTCAAGGACAAATTACGCTGGTTATAATCAACAAGATCGTAAAAAATTAACACACTGACTTCGTGACCTAGCAGGGCATTTTTATGACAATCCGATCCTGACAGTGATATTCCCCTCTGCTGGCAAAAGGCCGCAACATATGCATGAAACAGGCTAGGCCTATCACTTAGAATTGCTTTTCTCAATCTCACTATCACTCTTTTTTTTAGAGACCCTTCAATGTGATAGGCTGGTGTCATTTTCACCTAAGATTAATGGAAATTAACACATACACAGGCGCCCGCACACACACACACTGTCACCGGAGCTAATCCGAAATGCCAGTGGATTGAAGAATTTTAGTACTACTTTATAAACAAAGGAGATAGTCAGTGATCTTGAACAATCATGCATGACGATGGTTAAATTGAACCTCTCTAAAAGACAACAGGTGTCTTAGATCGTTTTGAGTTTATATAAGCAGACTCCTCTGTATTATCAATCTCTTCACCATTAGTTGTTTTGGGGTCTTTATAATTTCTGATTTTCCAGATTCTTCTGGTAACAAAGTTTATCAGATGATATTACCGTTGGGCATTTGCCGTATTGTTGTATGGGACAGTTTGTGGAGTTTGAGGTTTCTCTCATTCCTTATGTCATGACTGTATTGTAAGTGTCATTCCAATGAGGTAAAATCTTTTCGATGTAAGTGTTTGTGACGTATGCTGTTCCCGGATTTTACATAACTCTTTAAATCTTCGATCCTCATTTTCTCGAAAAGACAAAAATGTATGTTGCAACAATATGAAAATTACCGCCTTTATATTTTTAAATCCTTGACATGTTTGTGAAATGTGTTAGCTGTGTGATGGCAGTGAAATAGGAACAGTACTGCCTCTTAAAGTTCATGAAGAAAAAGTGTAACATTTATGTTTTATTTGGGATTTTGTAGAGTGTGATGAAACATAAGCAGGCTCAGTGTGAGGAAAATTATAGAAATAGAAATCACCTAGTGTCCATTTAATTCATCTCCCTCCCAGCTCGTCAAGGATGATTTTTTTCTTTGAATATGTTGTTCTATGATTTTATCTTGTGTCACAATGCATGGGTGGCTTGACGTAAATATCAGTAATAAATGATGGTGCATGTTCACTGGAATAATTTTCTTTCTTTTTTTTTTTTATTTGTGTTTTGTTTTGATTTTAAGCAATCTTGTACTTTGGTCTAACTTTTAACTGAGAGGCCAAAGTTTCTTCAAAGATTGTTGTACTTTGACCCTATCCCTTCATCCTTTTCTTTCTCGACTTAACGTTTTTCAAACAATCACCTGTACCCACTTAAACCTGACTCCTCCCCCACCTCCCGGTCCCCTACTCTTGTGAATTTCATTTGTTTATATATAGCAAAATGAAAAGAAAACCCGACTTTAGTTCTTGTTTGTTATATCTCCATTTTCTGAAAAAAATAGAGATCTTTCAATAATGTAGAAGGAGTATAACAAATGCACACTTTTATACCTGTTTAAAATGTGTTGTGGCATATTTCCCTCTCTCACATGGAAGAATTACTGGTATTTACTTTTGGAATTTGTGGGCTTTTTTTTTTTTATTGTTACCAGCGCGTGGCTTTGTGCAATGTAACTTTTTCTTGCTTTGGCATAATTTATTTCTACTGCGTGCAAATCCTGCCCCCCCCCCTCTCTCTCTCTCTCTCTCTCTCTCTCTCTCTCTCTCTCTCTCTCTCTCTCTCTCTCTCTCTCTCTCTCTCTCTCTCTCTGTCTGTCTGTCTGTGTGTATGTTTTTAGATCACCACTTTGTCAAAAACAAAGGGTTTTATCTGCGTCGCAGTGTGACATGTGGGATTGTCTACAGTCACAAGTTAGCAACATTTCTGTGACATAACAAGACATCACTTGTGCAAATGGCACTTCATTCTATCTAGCATTTCACATAGCATGAACATACAATTTTACAAAGAAACACGGCCTGTTGTCAAAATATTGTTCAAAATATCTGAATTTATTGTCATTGTGTGCATAGAGCAATGACCATTATATATTATATGTACAATGCACGGACATTCAAAAAGCGATTAAGTCAATATCTATCTAGCAAAACTAGGTGAATAAAGCAGTTCATTAACACGCCATGGGAATGCAGTAAGACTATCTAAAACCAAATAAACAAAATAAACCCAAAGGAACCGGCAAAAAGAAGCAGATTCATTGTAATCACATATAACTGAAATTATAACAAACTGTTTATCCCGGGCAACACCTGAACCCCCACTAGCCTATAGTATCCTATATAATAAAAAACAAAAACAAACTCGTCCCACTTTGAACATGCTCTAGTGTCACTCATACAGCTCTGATTGGCTTGAAATTTTTTACAGGTGAATTTCTTTGTAGCTGCGGAACGTTCTGTTTTGGATTTGGAGACTTGAAGTGGTGGGAAATATTTTTTTAGTTTGCTTTGTGTCGCTAATTTCGCCCCCCCCCCCTTTTTTTTTCCAGAAGCAGCTGAGCCCATAACGTTATTACTTCTTGCGTTGTGTTGTTCACTATTAAATACACTGCCCACTGAGAATATTATTGCCATTTTATGAATGCTGACGAGGTGCGTAAGGCATTAAGGCACAAAAGAGGTACAGTAAGATTTATCTAAACTAGCTGATTTACCCGGCCCTGGCCCGGAAAAATATCTATATTACTTGTAATAATCTAGATCTAGGACACAAAATATAGTTCCTTCCACAGACAAAGAAATTACAATGACAGAGTCAGTATCGACTCGGATTTCGCGCCAACTCCAGAGTTTGTTTACCCTTTTTCGCTGAACTTTAAAGGCGATCCATGTTTTCGTTAATCCACAATTTGCTTCCTTCAGCGAATGAACGATGAGGGAAACTGCGTCATGGTACTAAAAATAGATCATAATAGCGTGTCCCTGTTCTAAAAGCATGGAGACGGAAGTGTTTGTTGTGAATTTAAGTGTGAATTATGCAAAATGAACAAATTACCAGAGTTTGCAGCATTTTTATATTATCCCCTTGCATCATAGTGAGTCGAGTTATAGACGAAGAGAATGTTTCCAGAGTTTTGGAGTGCTCCCAAAAAGGGCCTTTGAGGGCAGAACTTTCACCCTTAGCTACATTATCGTATTATAGTATGATGCAAAAAAAATAAAAAAATAACAGCAATCAAAAAATGAACCTAAAGGAACAATTAAGGTGAAGAAAGTCCATTATAATCCCCCCCCCCCCTCAAGTTCTACAAAACATATTTATCCCGGGTAGGGCCGGGTGCCTCAGCTAGTAAGAAAACAAAAATTTACCCGATATTTAACAAGACCCTTCCACCCCTCATATGCCATATCATGAAAAGTTTTGCCTCGAATTTTGATTGGATGCCCAGGGTGTTACGATTTGGGTATGTTCTAGCGTGTTACGGGGTGGTATATTAAATTATGGAATTTAGGTGTTCGACTGCATTTAATAAATATCGAGAGGTTTTACTAAATTACTCTGCCATACCATGCCACATACACTAATAACAATTTCGAGTAAGTTATATCAAGGACCTTGTAGGGCCACAAATTTATTACTTAAGATTCCTAACAATTTCGTCTATCCTACATATTAAAAAGACATCAGCAGCATCAAATGAAAATACTATAATACATAACTAGAAGTCTCCTCTAGATTCTTAAAAGATTAGAAAATCCATATCATTCTGACTCATTCACAGTTTACTTAGTAATTATTTATCTTCAGAAATATAATCTGCCTACTATCTCACCAATAATATTCTTATGTCTCAGACGACAATATTAACTCAGTAATAGCTTATAAAGGATCAAACCGTCAAGACACACTGACGTAGTTAAGATAGATCTAGATCTGCTCTAGGATGGGCTGGCAATCCCCAGCCTCATCCAGACACATCAAATTACAATTTACGAATGTGTATATCAGTCACTCAGTCTAGATCTTAATTGCAAGTAAAAACATTATAGTCTTGCATCCTTTGGTAGTACTTCTACTGGAAAAGAAGGGTCAGATTCACGTCATCGTCGACGCACGGTCTCGAAACTTACGATTGGTTCCCTGAAACAATATCAGGGAACTGGAGAAAATAGCTGTGGGCAAATTCATTGTCTATCAAGGACATAGACATGTCTTTAACAGTCTTATGGTTCTCTCTGGCTGAACCTTAGCCGACACCCTCGCAGGATGGAATACGCTGCATGGAGTGGAGTAACCTAAAGATGGCTTCGCTTATATCTTCTGCAACCCCAGCCAACTGCTCCAATTTGATTGGTGCATCCATTTCGAGCTCAGCTCGCAGTCTATTAATAGTAACAGACAAAGTTAAATTACTATGTCAAAAGCGTTCGCAAAGTCTCTCCACCCTCTACGTTTTATGTACGAATTTATTCACTCCTTATTCGCCCCGTCTTCCCTTGCTAAAGTACACCCAAACCACGGGGTCGAAAACTGCACCGTCACTGTTAATTTATCCATTCGTTCTATCTTGCCCCACTTTCTTTCCATCTCTAAGAAAAAGCGTTACAAAAACAAACTGTCCACGGGAATAGTTCACGGACATTTGCACTGGCTAAAATCAATGATGACATGAAATAAACAAACCCGTGACCCAGCACGGCAATTCTAATCCTAACCCTGACATATCCCCCACCCCAGTGAAAATTTTAAATAAAATTTACACGATAGGATCCAAGAAATCCGAAAGTTATTGTGGTAGGGGCTTAAGTAGTACTGTAGAAAAATGAGCCTTAAGCTTGAAAAGAAAAATCTAACTAAGAACGTGCATATTGGATGGACAAAAAGCAAACAATTATTGATGCCACGTTCTATAGAATTTATTCTATTTAAACATTCTTACTGCACACAATCAAAATTCTCAGAAACATCTATAATAATAATGAGTATATCACTGTATACTGCTGGATTAAAGTATAACTATTATCAAATAATGAAGCCTTACTGAAGGAATAGGCTTATAATTATATAGTCAACACACACAATTGCTGCTTATATACACATTCACACACAATATATTGTTAATTAAAATACTGTGGTATCCAATGGCAGCAGTAGCTCTGGTAGCTTGGTTTGCCATGTCTCTATCTCATTGACCCGCTGACAAGGGCGTCAGGTTTGCCAGAAGTTCAGGTCACAGTCAGGAATGACGCTGGTGGAAAGAGGATATTCACAAAAAAGGATTGTAAAACTGGATCATAAAGTAATGAACAAGATAAATGTGAATCCATCCACCATCTAGAATTGAGGGGGACAAGCACTATCCAACCCCAATACAAGACACAACACTCTTTAATAGGAATTTAAATGAGACGTGACAAAATATCAGCTTGGGAATTGTCACCGCCCGGGATAGCCCGGATAACAAACCGGTATTCCTGGAGTGCAAGACTCCACCTCGTTAATCGAGCATTTTTAGCCCTGTTAGTCTTTAAGAATAACAACGGACGATGGTCCGTTTCAATTATAAACTCGGACATGAGTAGATATCGCGAAAATGCGTTTACAGCAAAAATGATAGCGAGGCACTCTCGCTCGATAATTGCATAGCGGCATTCCCTATCTAGCAACTTGCGGCTGGCGTATAGACATGGGCGCAAGGTATCGTCTCGTTCCTGCCACAACACAGCTCCCAATCCCTTGTCCGACGCATCAGTGCGGACAATAAATATTTGGTTAATATCTGGAAGTATGAGAATGGGGAAAGTGGAAAACAATTGTTGAACGGTACGAAGTGTATCAGCACATTCGGTTGTCCATTTCACTTTATTAGGAAAATTCTTTCTTGTGAGGTCCGACAACGGAGCTGTAAGCGAAGAAAAATTTGGAATGAATTTCCTATAATAGTTAAGAAAGCCCAATAAACTACGAACTTCTTTCTTAGTTCGAGGTGGTTGGAGCTTTAAGATGGTAGTTATCTTCTTGTCATCAGGAGTCTGAACGCCGTGGGCAATTGTATGGCCCAGAAAATTAATTTCATTATATCCTAAAAACACCTTACTGGGTTTCGCCGTAAGGCCAGCTCGACGAAGAGCAATAAAAACTTGTCGTAGGGCTGCGAGGTGTCCCGACCAATCGGTTTCATAAATACAAATGTCGTCAAAATACGACAATACGGAATTCATACCCTGGAGCAATATTGTCATCATACGGGCGAAAGTAGCAGGGGCTGTAACTAACCCGAAAGGCATATAGCGCCACTGCATAAGACCCAACGGAGTCTGAAAAGCGGTATATTGCTTGCTATTCTCATCAAGCGGAATTTGCCAATAGCCTTTGGAAAGATCAATTTTAGAAAAAATCGTTGCCCTGGCTAACTGAGCAAAAAGATTCTCCTGGTTGGGAATCGGTTCAGCGTCATATATCGTAACCTCATTAAGTTTACGATAGTCAATACAAAAACGCACGGTATCATCTTTTTTTTTCACTAAGACGATGGGTGAGTTATATGGGCTGGTCGATCGCTCTATCACCCCTAGGTGAAACATGTTACGTACCTCGGTTATTATAGTCTCCTGTGCGTGCAGCGGACGCGGATATGGTTTAACAAAGACGGGTATATCCGTCTTTAATCTTATAACATGTTGTACCAAGGAAGTATTACCTGGTAGATCAGTAAAGACTGTAGTAAACTCGTTAAGCAAATCTCTTAAATCTTGTCTTTGCGATTCAGATAAATCTGGATTTATATTTACATCCGAAGTGTTTTCAGAAGATCGAAGTGCGGGGATTGAATTCTCTAACTTAATAGGATCATCATCGTCAACTGAAACCAAGGCCGCATTGGCCTGAACAACCACATTTCGGCGATTATTCTGTCGATTATCATCGTCGGACAGGTACTGCTTTAACATATTTATATGGAAGACTTTGTCCTGTCCTCGAATCTTGATAAGATAATTTACTCGGGAAAGTCTCTTTAGAACTTTAAAAGGTCCCTTCCATGTAAGAAGGAGTTTATTTTTTGTCTCCGGAAGGAGAACAAGAGTTTGGTCTCCGGCGGCCAAGGTTCGCAATCGGCTACCTTGATCGCGATATTGTTTATAAAGATTAGCATGCGCAGCTGAAGATTTTTGTGCGAGCTGACATGCGTTAAGTATTCGATGGCGTAAGTCTACAACGTATTGATATGCAGACCGCGTATCGTTGTCGTCGGTGTCTGATCCGGCGAATAAATCATGAAGTATGGCCATTGGACCACGCGGCTTACGACCATACAATAATTCGAAGGGAGAAAAACCCGTCGATGCGTTCGGTAGTTCTCGGTATGCAAAAAGAATAGCGGGGAGTTGTCGATCCCAATCACTCGGCTTGTCGGCGGAAACTCGTGCAAGCATACTTTTCATGGTAGCATTCCAACGTTCACAGCAGCCATTAGACTGTGGGTGGTATGGAGATGTCAATCTTTGTTTAATCCCGACCAATTCCAAGACTTTCTTAAAAAGCTCAGAGGTAAACTGTGGACCTCTGTCCGATAAAATTTCAACCGGAAACCCAAGACGCGAAAAAATAGTAATAAGGGCTTCAGCGACATGATCAGCTGAAATGTCTTTTAGCGGAATGGCCTCTGGCCAACGGGTTGCGTAGTCAATGACAGAAAGTATAAAACGATGTCCTCTGTCTGACTTGTGTAGAGGCCCAACTATATCTACGGCAACGCGCTCAAATGGTCTGGAGACCATAGGCATCTCCTGCAGAGGAGCTCGCGATGCTCTTCCTTTAGGAGTACGTCTCTGACATACGTCACATGTTGATACAAACCGGTTTACATCTGCGTAAATACTGGGCCAAAAAAATTGCGATAGTATTCGAGACTTAGTTCTGGCCTTTCCCTGGTGACCTGCCAAGGAAGTGTCATGCGCGAGACGAATAATGTCGCGACGAAAAGATCTTGGTACCACAAGTTGCATAATGGTCTCTCGCTCACTCCGAAAATTACGATATAATAAGTCATCTTTCATAAGAAACTTAGAGGTATCCGGTGCGGTAGGATCAACCTTAGCAAACAAATGTTTCAATGTGGGATCTGAATGTTGCTCATCATGAAATGCACTAGACGTGATGTTCACTTCAATAGTAGGATTACTCAATGGACTGTCTGCTCGTCGACTCGATTGTAGGCGTGTTGTCGCACAAGCAACACTCTCATCCTCAGTCCAAATTTCCAAATTACCGATAGGAAACTTATTTACTTGAGGTACATTCCCTATGATTATATCAGCCACTGGATTAGGCAGTACACATGCAGTAACAATACCTGTGAGAAAAGGTGTATCAATATAAACTTCTGCAAGACGGAATCGCTCTACAGATCCGCCAAAAGTAACACAAGTTACCTCTCTATCCAAAAATTGTGTTGGACGGACTAGTGACTGTCGAACGCCGATAGTCGTGCATCCGGAGTCAAGTAGAACGGAAGCGCAAATCGCGTTCACGCGGCCCTGGTAAAATGTTAATTCACCCAGTTCATGTAGGGCAGACATGACTGGAATAGTCTTTGATTGCGATGAAGATTTAGAATGACCGTCAGTCTCATAAGGTGTAGATTTAACCGAGCAGGCATTTGCTGCTTCCATTTTTGCGTTACAAAATCTTTGTATGTGGCCTACCCTATTACACCTAAAACAGATAGTACGATTAGGATCGTTTCCACGATAAGGAAGACTCTGTGGTCTATTATAATTATGAGTATCATCAAAATGCACTCGTCGCGGCGGTCCCTGAGGCCGGTTATATTGTTGGCCTGGATAGTTGCCACGATAATATGGGCGAGGCTCGTAAAAAGAATAACTCTGGTATCCTCGACGCGGGGATACATTACCTCGATTCGGGAAATCTCTCTGTCTAACAAAAGGCGGTTCTGATTGAGAGCGCGGATTTGGGGCCTGACGACGAGTCGGCCTTGAACGATCGTGTCCGGTTGGCGCTCCTTTGCCTACGTTGGCATAACACGGTGTTGTAGTTGAAGGCTTTGCCAAAGGACGATTTGGGTGGGCGGACGCATACCGTTCCGCGCACGATGTGATTTCTTCAGAGGATGTCGGTGCCCTCTCTTTAAGGTGGGCAACCAAATCGGAATGACATGCTGTATAGATTTGGTCCTTTAAGACCAAATCGTAAAGTTGGGAATAATTTCCGGTAGTTACGTTCGCGAGCTCAATCCAGCGATCTAAATAATGTTTCAGCCGATTCACATAAGTTGAGAAATTTTCAGATGGCTCAGGTTTACATGAGCGAAATCTTTGATGAAAGCCATCCTCGGTATGCTGGAATCGCTTAAGCAGTGCTGTTTTAAGCTTGTCATAATCGTTGGCATCCTCTACTTTGAGGCTATGAAATACTTCTAAAGCCTTACCTGTTAATAAATTAGACAGGCATGAACTGTACATCGCTTGCTGCCATCCGACGCATTTAGCGTGTAGCTCGAACCGATGTAAATATGCGTCGATCCGGTCGAGTTTTTCGTTAAATGGTGGTAGTTTTGGTTTAGTAGCATAAGTATTGGTGGCAGTAGTGTGGGTTACAAGCGATTGTTGCTCTAACTTTTTCATTGCAAGTTCATGCTCTCTTTTTTCTTTCTCTACGGCCTCTTTTTCTCGTTCTCTTTCTCTTTCCTTTTCTCTCTCTTTTTCTTTTTCTCTTTCTCTGTCTTCTTTTTCTCTTTCTCTTTCTCTTTCCTTTTCTCTCTCTTTGTGTTTTTCTCTTTCTCTTTCTCTTTCTTCTTTTTCTCTCTCTCTTGCTTCTTTTCGATCCTCGCGCTCTCGGTCTTGTTGTACTTGTCGTTCGCACCACGCGGCGCGTTCTTCCTCTGGTATGCCCAGAACTTTGGCAGATTCTAAGTATTTAAGAAACTCAGCCATGATATGTTAAAGTCTGTAAATAGTAAGTATTTACCTACTATTAAGGTATATCGCGGTATCAATTATATTATATGAACAGTTATTGACTGTTAATATTATTTCAGTGTCTGGTTAGCACTGCTTCGCGAAAAGAACGTTCTATCTCTCTCTCTCAAAATTACAGGCAGTATCACTTAAACTGCAAAAACTTTATCTCTCTCTCTCTCTCTGAATATAAATTCTAGTAAGGCAGTGCCGTCTATCCGTTGCTCCCACTGCAATAAAATACTATATATCGCCTTTACTGCGATAAATTAATGTCTTGAGTGATCACTCTCAAAATTTATGTCTCTCTCAACGCGACAAACCAGTGTCCTCTGTTATCACTGTCAAAAATGAATCGCTCTCTCAATGCGATGAATCAAAAATACATCTCTCTCTCAACACGACAAATTTGAAATATCTCTCTCTTCTCAAAACGCGGACACGCAGTGTCTTCTGTTACCACTGCAAAATTATTCTCTCTAGATCTATCTTCAACGTGAAATTGTCACGTGAACAAAAATTTATTATATCTCTCTCTCACATATGTCAATACCAGATTACAATTCAACGTGGTTTTAGCACGTGAAACACCTCAGGCATATATTGTAAACATATCAATGTTAGTATAGTAGTTTAAAGTTTATAATAAGCAAAAAGAAATACAATAAACAGGACGTATACTGACAAGTAAAACGAACGATAACAGACCCTACAAGTCCTAACTTATATTACAGATAGTTTAAGAAGAAAGACAGGAGAGACATCTTCCTAAAGAAAAGTGAGGAAGTAAGAAAACGCCACAATCTATACGAATAATGGATCCCTAATAGAACTATTCACAGTGAAGCAAATCCCCCCGAGTTATTATAAATAGCCACCAAGGCACTCCAATATCCTTCGTAATGGCAAAGAAGATATGCTAAACTATGACCCCATCCAACCTCCCGCACTTAAACTAAACATATAATAAATAGTAAAATGGCCTGGAAACACACACAGAGCGGAAAGTACGTCGCCCTCCCCAAGACTGTTAGATCGATGGTTCACTTAACTTTGTTTTTGAGGAATTCAGATGGTATGTATCCTTAATCCACAGCTCCAAGCCCAAAAAACTGTATTTCCGTCTGAGGTAGATCTGTACGGTGAAAGGATTCCCTCGCCGGTGTCCACGGGTCAATGGGATGTTGAATTCACCATATGAAATTGAAACACAATATTAAATTAGTACAAATTGTCTAAAATCGATAATAAAAAGACCTAAAAACATAATATTACAAGAGTACAATATTAAATGATGGAATAAAAAAATACAATAGGTTTTAAATAATCTACTTAAATGGCATGGCGTTATCTAAAGTTCTTTTAAGGGTCCCTCTCCAGTGTTACGATTTGGGTATGTTCTAGCGTGTTACGGGGTGGTATATTAAATTATGGAATTTAGGTGTTCGACTGCATTTAATAAATATCGAGAGGTTTTACTAAATTACTCTGCCATACCATGCCACATACACTAATAACAATTTCGAGTAAGTTATATCAAGGACCTTGTAGGGCCACAAATTTATTACTTAAGATTCCTAACAATTTCGTCTATCCTACATATTAAAAAGACATCAGCAGCATCAAATGAAAATACTATAATACATAACTAGAAGTCTCCTCTAGATTCTTAAAAGATTAGAAAATCCATATCATTCTGACTCATTCACAGTTTACTTAGTAATTATTTATCTTCAGAAATATAATCTGCCTACTATCTCACCAATAATATTCTTATGTCTCAGACGACAATATTAACTCAGTAATAGCTTATAAAGGATCAAACCGTCAAGACACACTGACGTAGTTAAGATAGATCTAGATCTGCTCTAGGATGGGCTGGCAATCCCCAGCCTCATCCAGACACATCAAATTACAATTTACGAATGTGTATATCAGTCACTCAGTCTAGATCTTAATTGCAAGTAAAAACATTATAGTCTTGCATCCTTTGGTAGTACTTCTACTGGAAAAGAAGGGTCAGATTCACGTCATCGTCGACGCACGGTCTCGAAACTTACGATTGGTTCCCTGAAACAATATCAGGGAACTGGAGAAAATAGCTGTGGGCAAATTCATTGTCTATCAAGGACATAGACATGTCTTTAACAGTCTTATGGTTCTCTCTGGCTGAACCTTAGCCGACACCCTCGCAGGATGGAATACGCTGCATGGAGTGGAGTAACCTAAAGATGGCTTCGCTTATATCTTCTGCAACCCCAGCCAACTGCTCCAATTTGATTGGTGCATCCATTTCGAGCTCAGCTCGCAGTCTATTAATAGTAACAGACAAAGTTAAATTACTATGTCAAAAGCGTTCGCAAAGTCTCTCCACCCTCTACGTTTTATGTACGAATTTATTCACTCCTTATTCGCCCCGTCTTCCCTTGCTAAAGTACACCCAAACCACGGGGTCGAAAACTGCACCGTCACTGTTAATTTATCCATTCGTTCTATCTTGCCCCACTTTCTTTCCATCTCTAAGCAAAAGCGTTACAAAAACAAACTGTCCACGGGAATAGTTCACGGACATTTGCACTGGCTAAAATCAATGATGACATGAAATAAACAAACCCGTGACCCAGCACGGCAATTCTAATCCTAACCCTGACACAGGGAATGAGATAAGACTTATTTAAAGCAGAACAAGCAACAACGGAATGAACCTAAAGGAACAGGCAAAGTCAAGTAGATCAATTAAAATAACCTAGAATTGAAGCGAGTAAACAATTTATCCCAGGCACCGCTGGGACCTCAGCTAGTGTCTTATACATATTTTTCATCATGTTATGGGTTATATCCATATGATGGCTTGATATACTGCCATCCATCAAACATTCAATCAGTCAAGCTGTAACAGTTGATGCAAATTTCAGCACGTTATGATGGGGAGAGTCAGATGAACTGATCGTCTACCCCTTAAAAAACGAAACTGTCTCAAACTGTTGTAGAAATAAATAACAGGATCCGATGAACAATTAATACTAACTTTAATAACTGTAAACACGAGCTGATATCCACAAGTTACTTACACCTATCAGGGAAGGCACTACACTTCTACTACAACTGGATGTACACACCTACGATTTGCACCTTACGATTTTCACCCACGATTTGCACACCTACCGCTCGCCTGGCCCTCCTTATATATATTCTGTCCAGGAACGTTCAGGAAGCGGCTTTACCGCCCCATAAGCACGAGACAGACCTAGATCGTTCGGGACACATACAGGCCACCCAATCGTACACAGACACGTCACAGCATTACATCACTCAAGGTCGACCTAGCGTAATCTCGGACACTGCAGTATCTTTCAGACGCTTCTAGATTTTCTACAGTGAGACAAACAAGCCATACATCGACATCAAAGGGAAATACCGGCCTTGCTGGCGAGAGGGGGGGGGGGATCGCCGAGTGAGACGCGTCATGCAGGGGGAAGAAAAATATCGATCGTTCAACTAGTGGGACGCTACACAACTCCCCAATTTAAGTTGAACATTCTTCAACTATCTACATCATAAAGCGTCTACACTATCATACAATACTTATCATTTCCAATCTTACAATAGACATTGCTAATAACGTACTAGGTGTCTTCCCAATATCCTAAGTACAATACAACAATCATAGTATCCTTATAACACTAATACAATCTCATTACAATATCATTGCAGTACCATTACAAAACCATGGTCAACAGTGGACCTACTATTATAACCAGTACACTACCACCACTGTGGTGAAACAATGGTCAATGATACTATTAAAAATCATACCATGGTGAAACGATGGCCATCGAGTACAAAATACTTCGTGCACGAACCATAGCACATAACGTTGTACATAACAATGGTTGTCTTACATACCAAATGCATAAAGTCATAGATACAATGGCAAAAATACCAACACATATCGACCACTGATCAGGGTCAAACTTCATCATATCAGATCAAACAAATTATAACAAAGCAATACCGATACTGCCCAAGCTTAGGCCACTCGTAAATTACATCAATGCAACGTACCAAAATCTCTGCTTGCTCGCAGTTCCCATTTGGGTTACAGTCTTCAAAAATTACATTGTCCCATTGGTAACAAATAATGAAAACATCAAAATATGACTAATACATAGTGGCTCTCTGCCGGCCAATAATTCAATACTCAGTCAGATATACATTACAGTACAATACAGTCATCCCAGAAACATATCCAACAGGCAAAACTCTGGGTTACAATACATCTCACTGAACTTGTACTATTCAAAACACTCTACTTAGGAAGTCGGCGCCGACATTTTCCTTGCCCTTGACATACCTAATCCTGAATCTATATGACTGTAAAAATAGACTCCATCGTAATAGCTTTGGGCTGTCAAATCTGGCAGAATTCAAATACTCTAATGACCTATGGTCAGTCTGGAGCACAAACTCCTTACCATACAAATACAAAGTAAACTTCTTTACGGCCCAAACGATGGCTAGGCATTCTCGCTCTGAGACTGAATATTTCGTCTCACGAGGCAATAGCTTACGACTGGCATATGCCACAGGATACAACTTTCCCTCATATTCCTGCATAAGAGCAGCACCCAACCCGCGATCTGATGCATCAGTTGCTAGAACAAATTCTTTTGAAAAATCTGGCAAACATAACACGGGTTTGGAAACAATGGCATTCTTCAAAGAAGTGTACGCTTTCTCCTGCACTTCTTCCCATTGAACTACATTGGGCTGACCCTTTCTAAGCAAATCAGACAGTGGTGCTGCAATCGCTGCAAAGTTAGGTACAAATTCTTGGTAATATCCCACCAGTCCTAAAAATGCTTTCACTTCCTTCTTAGTGGTGGGTCTGGGTGCATCTCGCACCTTAAACACATTTTCTTCTAACAGACCAATCATACCCTTTCCCACTGAGTGTCCAACAAAGTCCACTTCAGACGTGCCAATCAGGCACTTGGATGGTCTTGCAGTTAATCCAGCTTGGTCCATCCTCTGCAGCAATTCTTTGAGAGCCTTCACATGCTCGTCGAATGTCTCTGTATGGATCAGCAGGTCGTCCACATACGCTGTCACATTGTTCAGTCCCTGGATCAATGGCTTCACGATCCTGTTCAGTGTAGCTCCTGAGTTCGTCATCCCGAAGGGCATCCGGGTGAATTCGTAATGTTCGCCCATGGTGACGAACGCTGTCTTGGGAATGTCTTGTTCCAGGACTCGCACTTGCCAGTATCCCTTGCTCAAGTCGATCCGAGAGAATATTCTTCCTCTCGACAGACTCTGGAACACTTCCGATGGGGCTGCTGTCGGATGAGGGTCGAACACTGTGATCTTGTTCAGCCTCCTGTAGTCGATGCAGACTCGATTGGATCCATCCTTCTTCTTGACGACAACAACCGGTGAAGCATAAGCTGATGAGCTCCTGCGTATGATGCCCAACCTTTCCATGGTACTGAGCTGCTCCTTCAAGGAGTCGCGCATAGCATAGGGCACCGGATATGGTCGTTGCCGAACAGGTACCTCTGATGTCAGGTCGATGCGATGTTCGCCTAACTGGCAGCATCCGGGGAGATTGGTGAAGATGCGTTGATACTCCTTCACTACGTCGCCGAGTTGTTGACGTTGTTCCGGCGACAGCTGCGTTCCATATTGGACATCTTCGTAGCCTTCCTTCTGGTCCCAGCTCCCTAGGTCGGCAAGGTCCTCCGTCATTCCACCGTTGTCGCCTTCCAGGTCGCAGTCCTCGATGACTGTCATGCCAGCTGACTCTACAGGTTGACTCTCGTCCATCACGTCGTCCTCTGCCAGCACAGTCCCAGCACCATCACCGTCGTCGTCCATCATAGCTTCGACATCTCCAGGTGTGGTGTCGCTCCTACCGTCGTTCATCTCACACATCTCGGTCACGGCAGATGCCGGTCCCATTGCCGCCGCCGCTGCTTGCGTCGTCGCTGGTGTAGCCCTGGGGATATACCTCTTGAGAAGGTTAGCGTGCAATGTCTTCTCTTTCACACCCATCTTGACTTTGTAGTCGTTGACACCGACAACCGAGACTATCTTGTATGGTCCCTTCCACTGGACTAAGAGCTTGTTGGCGTTTGTCGGCAACAGTACTAAAACTTCGTCGCCAGGGCGGAACTTCCTCTCTCGAGCCTTCCGGTCGTAGTAGGTTTTCTGTCTACCTTGTGCCTTTGAGAGCTCTTCCGTCGCTAACTTCCACGTGTCCTCCAGCCGCTCGCGTAGTTCCATGACGTACTGGTAACTGGTCTTTGTCTCCGGCTCCTCCACGTCCTTGGTCCATAATTTTCGCAAGATGTGCATCGGTCCTCTCACCGTTCTTCCATACAGTAACTCGAATGGGGCGACCTTTGTCGATTCTTGGGGAACTTCACGATACGCGAAGAGCAGCGGGTTAATGTATCGGTGCCACTGCTTAGGTTGCTCCGCGCACAGTCGCCTCAAGGTCTTCTTCAGTGTGCCATTAAATCGCTCCACCAGCCCGTTGCACATAGGGTGGTAGACTGTGGTGGTCGACTGTCGAATTCCCAGTAGTCTGTTCGTTTCCTTCATGACGTCCGACATGAATTGAGTCCCTTGATCAGATAAGATCTCCTCGGGCACACCCAAACGGCTGTAGATATTTACTAAGGCTTCTGCTACTGTCTCTGCGTCAATCTTCTTCAAGGGGGTAGCTTCAGGGTAACGAGTAGCGTAGTCTACGTATACCAGGATATACCGATGTCCGCCTTCACTTGGGGGGTCAATAGGTCCTACTAGGTCCACGGCCACTCTCCTAAATGGGATGTCTACCACTGGCATACTCTGCAAATGCACCTTAGGAGTCGCTCCCTTGTTCACTGTCCTCTGGCAGATGTCACATGAGCGGCAGTATCTCGCGACGTCACCTTCGATACCAGGCCAGTAAAAACTGCTCATCACCCTGTCCTTCGTCTTCTTCACGCCGAGATGTCCTCCGACGATAGAATCATGGGCAACGCTCAGTACATACTCCCTCAGTTTCTCGGGTAGTACCACTTGTCTTGCAATCGTAGCCTGTCTTATGTCCCTATAAATCCGGTACAGTACACCTCCGTGTCTCTCGAAGTGTACGGACTTGTTGCCTCTGTTGGTCGGAATTTTCTTCTGCCCCAACTTCTTGAGGTCTTCGTCTTCTTCCTGGAGTCGGATGAGTTCCTTCCTATCCACTCCCGCGTGCCGTTCTGCCCTCGGCACCCTCAGCGACGTAGACTGGTCCTTCCTCTTCTCCTGGGCCCTCGTGGTCACCGCTCCTACCATCACCTCAGTATCAGGGTCGTACGGGTCCTTCGCTCCGTCCACGTTCCCGACTACTAGGTCGCAGATGGTCTCCGGGAGACACAGTGCCGTCACTCTGCCCGTCAGGTAAGGCGTTCTCACGTCGATGATGGCTTCCTCCGCCGCTAGCAAGGAGTTATCGATCCTCGCGATGAGTTTCTTCCCACCGGTGAGCTGTCCGTCGTCCACCAGTGATCGCCGCACCACTACACCTTCACAGCCGGTATCTCTTAGGACATCTACTGCTCGATTTCCAATCAAGCCCTTCATCACTGGTAACTTCAGCTTCTCCACGGTCCTTCCGTCACTGCATCCTCCGCACGTAACAGGCACCGCTAACTGGAGCTTCCCGTCCTTCATTACCGCTTGAACGTTGATGCTGGTGTCAGCCGTCGTCGCATCCTGTCTCGACGAGTCGTCCGCCGCTATAACTACGGCCGCCGCCGCCTTGTTCGGCTTGCCTCGCCCCGTATCCTTCTGGGCTGGACACATTCTCCGAACGTGGCCTGGCTTTCCACAAAGGTAACATTTCAACTCACCTTTGTCGTTTATCTTGGTACGACACTCCGTCGCCTTATGTCCCGGCCTCTGGCACCTATGGCAGACCTGTGGGCTTCTGTCTCCGTTGGGACTCCGTCGCACTGGCCGGCTTTGCAGTCTGGCGCTCCCTCTGAGTGTCCGGTTCCTCGCTACCAGGAACGCCTCCGCTGAGTCTGCGACGTCCTGTAGCGTCTTTGGCTTCCTCTCCCTCACATGGGTCGCAAGGTCTGGTGGGCAAACATCCATGAACTGCTCTCTAACAAACAGGTCCCTCACTCCTTCGTAGGTCTTCTCCGTCTTTGATAGCTTTATCCACCTCTCTAGGTAAGTCTTGATCCTAGTAAGAAACATCCCGACATCTTCTCCATCTTCAGGCTTACCTTGTCTGAACATGAGTCTGTAACCGTCCTCTGACAGGTTATACCTCTTCTGCAAAGCTTCCTTGACTTTGTCGTAGTCCTTGGCCTCATCAATCGGCAATCGACAGAAGCACTCCAGAGCTCTCCCAGTCAGCAGGGCAGACAGTGATGTCGTCCATGTGGATCTGGGCCAGTCCGCTGTCTCGGCAAACCTCTCAAAACGAAGTAGCCAGCTATCAAGGTCGTCCTTCCCATCCTGAAATGCAGGTAGCTTGGGTCTCTTGGAACTGGCGTGGTCGCTGGTCCCCTGCGTCGACTCGCCTCCACGCTGATGGCGGATCCTCTCCATCTCCAGCTCGTGGTTCATCTTTTCTATTTCCAGCTGTCGTTGAGCCTGTCGTTCCGCCTCCTTCTCCCGAGCCTGTCGTTGAGCCTCCTTCTCTTGAGCCTCTATCTTCAGTTGCTCCATGCGCTCTTGCCTCTCTCTTTCCTCCCTTAGGCCTTCACGGATGTAGTCCTGTCTCTCCTTCCCAGTGAGCTCCAAGGCGTCTGCTTCCTGGCCAAGCCTTCCAATAGCCTCTGACATGTTGTGGATATCCTCGATGATCTTTACACACTTTACTGTACTTTAGAAACACTTCGATGGTCTGAATTGAATCTGTTCTGATCTAATCGGATCCCGGACGAGCCCCCAATATGTAACAGTTGATGCAAATTTCAGCACGTTATGATGGGGAGAGTCAGATGAACTGATCGTCTACCCCTTAAAAAACGAAACTGTCTCGAACTGTTGTAGAAATAAATAACAGGATCCGATGAACAATTAATACTAACTTTAATAACTGTAAACACGAGCTGATATCCACAAGTTACTTACACCTATCAGGGAAGGCACTACACTTCTACTACAACTGGATGTACACACCTACGATTTGCACCTTACGATTTTCACCCACGATTTGCACACCTACCGCTCGCCTGGCCCTCCTTATATATATTCTGTCCAGGAACGTTCAGGAAGCGGCTTTACCGCCCCATAAGCACGAGACAGACCTAGATCGTTCGGGACACATACAGGCCACCCAATCGTACACAGACACGTCACAGCATTACATCACTCAAGGTCGACCTAGCGTAATCTCGGACACTGCAGTATCTTTCAGACGCTTCTAGATTTTCTACAGTGAGACAAACAAGCCATACATCGACATCAAAGGGAAATACCGGCCTTGCTGGCGAGAGGGGGGGGGGGGATCGCCGAGTGAGACGCGTCATGCAGGGGGAAGAAAAATATCGATCGTTCAACTAGTGGGACGCTACACAAGCATGTTATGAACGGATGTCGCTGGCTATCTTCCCCCAGAAATATTCCATATTAACCTGCTGTTGATCTTCCTCTTCAGAAGGATAGCAGATATACTTGTTGCTTTGGATATGGTAAAGCAGCTCTGTATCCATGTTTTCTCTGTCTAAATTATCCATGATTAGGAACATCAGCACGGATCTTTCCGTGAGGACGCCTTTTATGTTAGCCATCTCAATCTGAAATCTGCCCCATCTACTTTGGAGAAAGTTCCTTGTCAAGACCACAAGCGTATGTCGGCTAGTCTGCACAGCTTTTAAAATGTTGGAAGAGTCATAGCTCCCAATTTCAAAATCTCGGCCTTTGATATGACAGCGAAGCCCTAGAGCCTCCAGTTTTCTGAGAAGTACATCTTCTACGAAGTCTTCATCCATTTCAGAATATGATATACAGACATCAAATTTATGATCGCTGTCTTCCTGTTGGGCGTTTTGTCTAAACCAGAGAAGGGTGGAATAATACATGTAGCGGATTTTCCAGCGAAAGCGAAACAGCAATACTGCTATGAGAGTTATCATGGTGAGACAAGTGGCGGTCAGAATCCCGTAGAACAGAGCAAATCGTGAGGCGCATTCTCTCTGTAGCTGAGAGAGAACATCGTCATAATGGGTGAGATCTTTGTCATGATGTAATGGATAAACACAAAGGTACCCTTTACGTGGTTTGGGTATTATTGGAGAAGTGACCATCCATTCAATGAAGTCCATATTTTGGCAATCGCAGTATATTGGAGCATTGGTCATATTGACTGTGAGATTGTGTTTGTTACTACTCCAGATTTCTTCCAGCAGTTTGCGAATGTGAGGGCTCAGACTGTGCACGTTTGTCTGTTGTAGGCTTAAATAGGATAACTTTGTCATGTGAGAAATATCCACATTAAACTGATACATGCGATTGGAATCTAATATCAACTCCTTCATATTCTTGAGGCCTTCAAAAGCGTTGTGGGTAAGATTGGAAATGTAAGTGGAACTTAAATCCAAGTACTCTAACTTCATCAGATTTCTGAATGGTGGATTGTTGTCATAATTCAGTACATTTTTTCCCAACTGGTTGCCTTGAAGTTCGAGACATCTAAGATTTGGAAAGTTATCAAAAAAAATGTCAGAGATTTTAATTATACCGCAACGTTTCAAGATGAGAGTATGCAAGTGAATAAGACCCTTAATTGGACCTTTGAGATACGGTAAATTGTTTCCAGTTAGTTGAATTTCTCCCAGGTTATTCGTCGCATTGAATGAGAATTTGGTAAGTGAGTAGGACCAACCGGCGAAGTTGACCTTCACTCTTTCAAATTTTGGAGGCAGTGGGAAGATAAGAGCAGGGTACCGCGGATAAGTTTCTGAAAGATCGGGCAGCTGGGGTGAATAGGCATCAGGTGGGTAAAAGTATGGCAAAATGTAACTCACAGTTGCTCCATTCAAATCCAGTTTTTCCAAGTGGAGAAGTTTACTGAAGTTTTGGAGATAACGCCCAAAAATCAGCTTATTGTCGCTCAGATCCAAACGCCTCAAGTTTGGAGGTAGATTAGCAAAGACATCTGGCTCCACTGTCTCCAGGCTGTTACTTTGTGATATCAACGTTTCCAGTGACCTGGGCAGGTTTTTGGCGAAATCATTTGTGACACCTACACCTGGGGAATACGGGTTGACCACATTTGACATATCCAAATGTACAAGCTTGGTCAGATTACTGATTGCCTTGGCAAGAGGTAATAGATGAACACGGTCATTTTTACTAATATCAAGGCTTGTGAGTTCTTTTAGAGACGCAAAAACATCACTTGACATGTTGAAATCAATACAACATTGTTTGATTTTAAGAACCCGTAACTGTCCAAGATTGTTAAATGTATCGTTAGTTAGCGTTTCTAGTCTACAATATCCTTTCTCATTCTTGCCATCCATTCTCAAAGCTGCCAAAGACACCATTTGCTTGAAGCCGTCCCCAAAGATCTGGTTGGGTAAACCATCGAGATGAAGACTTGTCAGGTTTTTCAAATCTGCAAGGGCGAGGTCGGGGTAGTGGAGCCTTTCCAGTTCCTCAAGCACCGTGTTATTTTGTATGAATAATTTAGTCAGGGATGTCAAAGGCTTGAAAACATGCTGTGGATATGTAGATGCGTTCATTTGTAGCTTGTTTCCTTGAAGGTCCAATGTTTTAAGTTTACACAGATTGTAGAAGCTGTGTTCGTAAAGCACATCTAACTTATTCCGGCTGATGTTTAAGAATTCAAGATTGATGAAGTTGGCGAAGGTCTGGTTAGGTATTTCCCATATGTCATTATCTGATAGAATTAGGTTTGTTATATAATGTGGAAGATCTAATTGGGAGATGTACTGAATTCTGAGATGTGAACAATCGGCGGTTTTACCATTCATCTTACAACGAGTCTTAGCTGCACTTTGTGCATGTGATAGTAAGTGCACGTGTCGCTGAATCTCGAGCTGTGGCTGGTGGAATGTGCCGTCAACATGACCAACTGAAGTGAGTCCTTGGTCATTGCGGTCTGAGTCATCCCGGGACTGAGGGACAAACTTAAGCGCTGGGTGCGATGTCGTTATAAACAGAAAATATGTCAAGATGAACAACTGCATCATTTTCTGTCGAGAGATATGTCACCAAAACTAAGTCAATATTGAAAGATATTTGTTCATATACTAAACAGATCCTTTATAGGAGATATCTACTGACTGAAAGACTGATAATGTTTCTTTTAATCCTTAATGTTTTGTACAGCATGAATGTATGTTTGTAAGTACATACGAGAGATAGAAAGATGATAGATAGATAAAGAGAGAGAGAGAGAGAGAGAGAGAGAGAGAGAGAGAGAGTGAAAGAGAGAGAGAGTGAGAGTAAGAGAGAGAGATAGTGTGTGTGTGGGTGTATGTGTGTGAGAGAGAGCGAGACAAAGAGAGAGAGAGAGAAAGTTATTACTATTTCACTGTAAAGCGCTGTGGGTTCACTTTGCGAAGGTACGTGCTTAACCCTTTGAACACTATTGCCCTGTACACCGGTCAAATTCTACGGCGATACACTATTGACCTGTACAGCGGTCAGAAGGGTGACACCTCATATTTGTGCTCTTACGTCATCAAAAGTTGCGTTTGGCCGCCATTTTTTAACCCAGTTGTAAGCAAAGAGAAACTAGAAGCCGGCGCGTAATTTGGAGAGGTTTGGAGTGAAATTTTCGTGATGAATGCACGGAATGCAAAGTTTTTTTTAATGTATCAAACGGGGCTCGACGTACTGGACTGACTGACATACCAAGGCCCAATACAGGAGATGGAAGATAAGAAAAACATTCTATAATACTCACATTTGCTCCCTATCCACCGATGTTGTGTTTGTTGTGTGTTTCCATCATTATATTGCTATCTATGAAAATGGCAATTTCGGGCTGGTGGACCAGGGACAAGGGTTCATTAGGACAGGGGGACCAGTGTTCAAAGGGTTAAAAAACGTAGCCCGTTATTATTATTAATATTACTGAAGTGATCAAAACTGAATAACATTTCCTCAGCCGTGGAGGGGGGAGGGGGGATGAATTCCCTGCTGAGATTTTTGGCCCGCAAGTGTTAAGTGTATAAAAGTGTTATCTGGAGCTAACAGTGATTTGGTCTTTCTAACATTATCATATTTTATATGTGTACATTTTGATAAAGCCGATGTCATTACTTCTGCCTGTGTACTGATGAAAACTTAAATGACATAACTGGCCCAAGCAGTAACAAGGTTAAAGAGACAATAATAGGCTAGTAATAATAATGATGATGGTAATTATAATAGTGATGATGATGATAATAATAACACCAAAACAACAAAAATAACAACAATAATGATGATGACGACAGTACAACAACAACAAACAACAACGAGAACAACAACAATAGTGACAATAATAACAAAAGCAACAAAAATGAAATCCATGATGATAATTACCGTGGCCATTAAATCCCAGCACAGAAACTGATGGTTCAACTTTACACGCATTCACAAGTACTTTAAGCTGTAGCGAAACTTGTGGTTTACGCTGCACAGAAACACCACCGTACCAGTGATAACTATAACTGCCCGCAGAAAATAAACTACTGTTTCAGTCTGCAAAGAGAACGAGGAAAGAATGAATTCGCTGAATGTTAAATAACGATTTCCCATGGCCGATATCCTTGTGATTGACAGCTATGACATCTAGTAGCGTAGCGTGGACTGCCAGCTGTCAGGGCAAAGCAAGTATTGCGCATCCTGACCCGCGGGCCGTGAGCGCGTGGCAACGTTATCTGCCCAGTTATGTTGAAAAACTGGGAGGAAATGTTCGAAGATTGGAAACTTCTCTGTTCCAGGGGGAGGGCGCGCTATTTCTTTTCATTAATTTCATTTGATTTTATTTATTATCATTATTATTATTATTATTTCAATGAAATTTTGCGCTCTGGTTAACCAGACCTGTCGGCCCACCCAAGGCACGCCACTGATGACATCTCCACTTCGGAAGCGTGGAGGCTCTTGAAATTTCCCCATTTACGGTTCATTGCTTCGGCCTGTTGACACGTTGTTGTTGTTGTTTTTTTTGAAACTAGTAGAGAACCCGTGACTTCAGGAGCGCGCCAGTGACAAAATGTGGATATAATATTCCATTCTTTCTTCATCTCTAAGTCTTGATTTTGGCCTTGTTTTCTCCCTCTTCGTATCTCTCTCCCCAATCTCTCTTTTTCTATCCGCCCTACGTTCGTTTAAAATAATTTTCAGGCTGAGCGCGACGACACGTGATAAATATAGGCCCCCATGTACTGGGGTTATCGAAGGTAGTCAATAAAAGTTCATTGTTTTTTTTACCGTCATAACAACATTTTTTCGATAACTTCAGTAAACGCAATCGTTCGATGCAAAAGCGATTGGGTTAGATTACGTCACACCTATGAAATTAATTTCATAATTTTTATTCACGCTGTTGCGTTAAGCAAAAAAAGTGGCCAAAATTCACCACGAGGAAAATACTCCTGCCACTAATGTTATTTTATAATAATAAAACAGATATTCTTAATGAAATGAAAAGACCAGGAAGGACATTTAGCTTCCTGTTTATACAAGGAAAGAAAAAGAAAAAGATATCCCTTACGTGGAGCTAGTAAACGCATCCTTTGTCCACAGAATAGGAAAACACAGCTATTGACAATGATAGCAACCAATCCCTATTGAAGTACAACAAAGGGCGTTGGTGACTGATACTACAGTATTGGACACAAAAATTCGAGTACCAGCGACCTGTCTAGTATGTTCGATCGAACAGTTTTGAAATTATTTGTCTGTGTTTTCTTTTCATTTTCAGAAGGAGCTGGTGGGCAGACAATCTCAAACTGAACACATTCGTCTGAAAATAAATGTGGTTACAAAGACGGTCATCGAGTAGTGAGAATTATTGAGGGAAGGATGCGAAACGTAGAGTACTTCCACTTGTTTTGGGATGGTGTCGGATTTCTTGTAAAGTTGTATCGAATTGTGCGAAACGCTCGGTTATTCCAATAGTGACTAACACACTCGTTCGAATGATACAATTCACTATTAATAATTTGTCAGTTTGTTCGATGATCCTTATCTGAAGAGATTACAGACTGAGGCTTTGGGCGGGTGTCAAATGAAGGAAGAAAAATTAGGTTATAATAATTATGTCAGGTAACATCATGATTATAAGGAAGGTGGGGGTCATTAACGGGTGCGAGGGTTACATGATATATTATTCTGAAGTGCCTGGCGCTGAAAAACCCAACATCGGCCAAGCCGCCCCACACCATAAAGATGGTGAACAAACTGGCCGCGGGGCATCGCCGTATACGGAGAGACTGTTAGTGGTTATTATGGCTAGTTGTGTGAATACAGATTAATTTTAATTGACCACACTTCAACATTTTGAATTCAGTGGAGATTGTTAGGTGTTGTCCAAATAATGGAATTCATGCAGGGTGGATTAGTTTCTTTGCCTTTTCAAATATTAGCAAGTAATACATGGCATGTAGATAATAATTATATATTTTGCACTGTCTACAAAAATACCAGATGAGCATTTTGAAATACGCCCAAATTTTCCCGTCTGGCCTTGGCCTATCAGCAACCTTGCACGGACCTGCAACTTTACAACAGAGGACTTGGCTACGCTTTCAGACATTCATTCCCTTGCCCACTGATGTTGAATTTCCGACCCTTTCACGTGTCCTCCGATCGACAAAGACGAATTTCTAAGAACAGGAAGCTTTATTTTTAGCCTGTCATTATTTTTAGCCTGTCATTATTTTTAGCTTGTCATTATTTTTAGCCTGTCATTATTTTTAGCCTGTCATTATTTTTAGCCTGTCATTATTTTTAGCCTGTCATTATTTTTACTGTTGCCTTTTTTTGGTATGTGATTAGAGGAGTTTTGACATGTATTTTGAAAGACGCGGGTCGTCTTGCTCTATTTTGTATTTCCCCAGTGTGCGGTTTTGTGTGTTTTTGTAGACTTCTTTGGCCCCATTTAGGAAATTTGTCTTAGTGACATTACAGGCACGTCATCGCCACAGTCGTTTTTTGTTGTTTTTTTTTTAGGAAGGGTAAGATTTGTTTGATTCATTTCACCGAAGCAGCCGTCCTTGTCGGCCTCTTCCTCTTCGACTTCCAACTGCCAAGGTCTCTTTAATGTGCGCAATGTACATACGGGCCATCCTAGTTTTTTTTTACAATCTGTAATCTCACACCTGTTTTGATAACATTCTTATTTTATGAAGATGTCAGTCATTATATTGGTATAGCCAGGCCTTGTTAACCGTGGGTGTGCATTAGCGGGTGCAATGGTGACCTCGTCCTCATCCGAGAAGACTGGGTGCTCGATCCTACCTACTATAGGATCAGAGACAGGAAAATAATTATGAGAAAAATCCCAACATGCCTGCGCCGACTGTAATCGAACCCGGCACTTTCGGCATGAGAGGCTAACACATTACTTCTAGACCAGCGTGCCCCCGGGGGGGGGGGGGGCAGTGACAGTAACTTCATTCATGCATTTGGTTAGTGTAGTTGGCCTGACAAAAAAACTTTTTGAATGCAAAAGGCTTTTTTTATAAGGCCATGCACTGAACAAATTGCACAGACACGCTGACGAGCGAGTTTGTTTTTTAATGGCTCAAACAGAGAGGGGTTTTAAGCTTCATTGGAGTGTCTATAGTGTGGGGTGGGCTGAGATTGGTGGATACGTGGGTTGGTGAGTAAGTTCAAAACTTTGGAAGATATTCTATGCTGGTGCCAAGTTAAGACGTGGTTAAACAACAACAACAACAAAACAAGGAACCGGTACCAGCGACAGCGAAGTTTAGCCCTGAGATTGTATTATTCATTCTGAGTTGTTGTTGTTGTTTTTACCACAGGAAAGACTTTTGAATTTGTTTTTGTGATTACAGCTGTTGTTGTTGTTGTTATTGTCTCTAACGCGAGGTTTTATGAAATGACAATTATCTTTTACCATCTTTTAACTTTGTGCAAGCCGCTGGTGCGACCCCCCCCCCTCCCCCCTCTTCTTCCCTATTTGTGTGTGTTTGTATTTGTTTCGATGCTAATGGCCCTTACAGCGAAAAATACAATGCATTTTTAACTGTGCAATTATAAACTTCCTATTTTCAATATAATTTGATTTTTTTATAAGGCTTTCAGAAAGCAAAGACAACGCACAATGCTTGGTTGTGAATGTGACATTGTTTATACATGTCCCAGCAACTGATACAGCTGGTCAGTACTCAAGCTCTGATGCCTGGTAGATCTTCACGAGTTTTACCAACTGGGGCTGATTTAGGTTATAGTTGGATGATCAATACCTGAATTCATTTGGTTTATCGGTTATCTGCACGGTGACTGTCAAACACACTCTTAGATTTGACCATTTATTCGCCTTTCAATTTCACATCAGAGAAAGCACTTCAATAGACATATTAATGATTAACTTTTCAGTGCCTTTTACAAACACAAAAATGTGTTTTAAATTTACTGTTGAATCGACGATAGATGAAGATATTCACGGCTGTACTGATCAACTCAACCTCCATCTTGATGGCTGTAAGGGTTCTATAAATGAACTGATCTTGTCCATCAATGGCAAAAGTGGGTAGGAACAACCGAACCATTCCTATGATGATTTTGGGCGTGTTACTCAGTATGAAAACCACTGACACCAAAGCGACAGCTTTCACTACTCTCAGCTCTTTGTTTTGAAGATTTTTTGTCTGATGTGCGGGTTCGACGGGGGAAAACGCCTTGGCCTTCTGACGGAACTTGGAGGCAGAATAGAGAGTTTTAGCCATTGCAATCAAGCTTATGGCAACACATAGCTGCGTCACTATGGGAACTACAATTCTGTAATGAATGGCAAAAAATATCGATAGTGGTTCTAGCAGGGGTCCCCACACCATCACATACCTTGAAGAATTAACTGTTGGATCATACGCTTTCACCATTGACATATTCACAAACATTGGCATATGTGTAGCCACGATGTACACAGTAATGCCAGTCAAAATAAGAACACATCTGTGGTTCGTAAATAGTGTCTTAAAATGAAGTGGTAATAAAACACACAAGCACCGTTGTAGCGCCAGGAAGGTCGTTGTCGCGGCCGACGTAGTATAAAATACTTCTTTTATGGTGGAACAATAAATATTTAAAGCATAAGGCTGCACGCTGAATATGACTTCCAGCTGCTCTTCCAAGATGGTCATCAGTGTGGACAGGCTATGTACCGCAACAGTCAAGGCCAGACCTAAATCTGTGATGGACATGTAGAAGAAGGACATGCTGACGCTGTCACGCAGGCCAATGCTCCAGAATGTGACAATATTGATGATATTTGTGACAGTTGCCAGTAAGCATGTCAGTGTGGGCATGAGAACCATGGCGTATCTGATGTAGAGAAACTCTTCCCCACTGATCACCCCTCCAGTCGCTGAATCGGGAATTACTCGCGACATTGTGGACAATTCTGTCCTGGATCCCGGGACTATTCTGAAGTGAACCAACAGAGCATTACTTCTGAGGCACTTTCATATCCTGCAACATCATAGCGCGTGATAGAAGTGACCCATAAATAATGATAATGATTATAAATTACAATAATCATCATTATCAAACTTTTAAAAATTGACAACAAAAACTTGGAAAAAATGGAGGGCGCTTACTAAAAAAAAAGTCAGTCCGAGTCAGTAAAGAAAGAAAAAAGTTTTGAGCAATCGTCAAAGATACAATTTAGGCAGAACATGAGCGTGCCATCTTTCTCTCCGTTCCCAATGAATAATGCTCAGTCCAGTATATAACTCAGTAATACTTATAGTGCATTATGATTTATTTATAAATATGCGGCCTTTCTCCATCATGTTATTCACAAACTAAGGATTTTACATACTTGTCATGGAAGACAAACCTAGTCAGATGTCGGGGCAACAATATAGGCCTTGCCTGTTTTTCTTAGAACAGCCAGTGTTCTTTGCCCCTTTTATTTAGCTTGCCATTGCTGTTTTCGTCATTCCTCACAATTTCGCCTATCAGCTGACAGAACTGTTGAAGGAGTCAGAATTTGGAAGCCAAGAAATTACGATCATGGGTGGTTTTCAACGAAGACAAGATAACTATCAGTTAAATGGCAGAGATCGCCCGGGGGCGAAATATCACGAATTTATACGAACATTAAAATGTTCGGAATGGTGCAGCCTGAAAATTTGGACCAAAGACCAGATCATTCTTGCCTAATGTGACTGTGACTGGAAATGTCAAAACGAGCCAGTTATAAGAAATTAGATTTGTCGTGACCTTAGTTCCTGTTTGCCCCAACTCGACTTTTTGCACAGCTGAGAAATTCGACATAATACGACTGAGTTAGCAAATATCATAATGGGGCCATTTATTTGACGTTTCTGTGAAATAGGATAGATCAACGATATGATTATCCATCATATCTCAACATTCAGTCGATTATTCAGCGGTGACTATTTGCTGACGACGTGTATGTCGAGAGCTACAGACAAAGAAAAGGTCAAGCAGGAGGAACGCGTAATCTATCTCTTTATCTAATACTCACTTTATTTTCATAGAAATGCTTTTATAATATCTGAAAATTGGGAAAGTTGCTATATTATAAGAGTCAGTGTTTGAGCATTAATTTTATATGATTATCACCAGAATGATTATGTAGAGAAATTGTTAGAGGTTGACTGTGTCAATTTCCCCTTGTTAGATGTTTAAAGAATTGAATGATAAAAAAATTACTCTGGTCATTTCCAAATGTATTATTTATTTCTTCAGTCCATGACATTTGGTGCAATGGAGGAGAAAATTGTCATATGGTGATAATGATTTGATATCAAATTACAGGCAGTTATTTTTATCACTGCAAAGTTTCAATTCTAGCTGTGAGCGAAGCCACTTTTTTTCTGGTATCATGCCATTAGATGGAAAAGACAAAACTGAAAATGTCACTTCGAATTTCATAATACTGTCCTATCAGAGCTCTTGAAGACGAGAGTTAAAACGTTTTCTGCTGAATTTCAAGGGAAGGGGATATGTATCATTCGCGTCTTACGAAAACTTTGAGAATGAAGAAATGAAACATGATCTTAAAGATTCATTGAGTTTGAAGATGTTTTGACATGACAACTTTTTTTTATGAGAGATAGAAGTAGTTAAAATCATAATTTCGTTCCGACACCTCCAATTAAAGAAAAAAACAAAAAAACATACAGGAACTTGGAAAACATGATGAAACCAAGAGCATTTCTGGTTCTTGCGAGAATGTGTCGATAAAGATAGTGAAAAATGTGAGAATAGAATTTACTAATCTAGTTTTTTGCTTTTTCAATTTCATTGCAAATGAATGTATTTCGGGCTTTTTGTGTGTTTGTTTGTATGTTTAACATTATTTAATGTGTCGCCAGACTTTTCTTTGTGATTATAATGATGGCAGTTATGAAGATGAAGATGATGATGCAGATAATTTAGCCAATTATAAGGCACGCTGATGAATGGTGATATCGTTCTCTTTCACTTAAGATCTCCTAGGAACAAAACAAAACACCTGAGATAAAGATAAAAAAAAACAAAAAAACACCACCAGATCGCACCTACTACACTGTTAAGGTTATTTCTTGTTGGATGTTACGTAACATTTGTAGTGCCATCACCAGCCAGCTGATAATAGATCTTGTATTAAAATGGCAGAGAGAGAGAACACAAACAAGCACTGTACAGTAAGCCTGTGGGAAGACCAGTGGCCGTATGCATAATCAATGCGTAAACTAAAGTATATACGTTGACTGGTGTTAACACGAGAAATTGTATTCATTTCTTGCGTTAACACCAGTCAACGTATTTACTTTAGTTTACGCATTGATTATGCATACGGCCACAGGTCCTGAATGAAGATTTCACACTGATTTCTATTATCGAGATTGTTTTATTTGTGATTCCAGGCTCCGTCTGTTAAACAGTTCACAATTTTGAAATATGAGAGATAGGTTCGCACTCCCATATCTAAATATTTTGTCACACACACACACACACACATCAACATAATATACAGACTCAAAGACACACACATTATACACCTGGACACAAACATACACACACTCCTAGTCTGGCGCTCTCACAGAAAAACAAGTGACTAACCAAATCCGTATATGTAAAAAAAAAAAACACAAGCGTTTCGTAAAAACTTAATAGCGTGGTTGAAGTATCTCAAGGTACTATATGTATTTTTAATTCCTGTCCCATAACCCAGAGATCGATAATCTGCTGACAAGTTCATTGCATAATAAATTTACAGGTTATAAATTACTTTTCCCACTTTCTTTGCCTCTTGGTCGATTATTATGAAACCTTCCTCTTTGGAAAAAGACAGATAAAAACACCACCAGACCGCGCCCACCACACTGGGTGATTTTCGTTGACAAGCCAGTGCCGTTTCTCTCGGTAGTGACGTCATGAAGACCCCGCGCATTGCGACAGGTAAGAAAGCCGCACACGGATGCATGTGTTGTCTTGACCCCCTCAGCCAATGGTTTACTACGCCTAGCAAATCAGTTGCTCCATCCTCCCCCCGAAAACATCCGGTTGCTGAATAAATTACGAAAGTGGTAAAAACATTGTTATGTTCCTACACTGCGCCACGCTGCGGCTGTAGAGTATTTGTAGCTCATACGTGGCTCCTTTTGTCTTTCATTACCTCGACGTAAAGTTGTAGAAATTGCATTGAGACGAAGACAGTCAAGCGAACAACTAAACTTCAGTGCTGACAGGTATGACAAAAAAATTAATTAATTAATTTTATATATTATCTATCTATTTATTATTTACATATATTTACATATTATTAGATTATCTTCAGATTATTTAGATGTGTTCTTATAACTATTGTTAATATTTTTATTATTGTTATTTTGCCATTAAGCATTATTTGATAATGATAAATATTATTGTTCAAGAGACCTGCAGATTACAGATGAGTTTCCTTCGAGGGCAAAAGAAAGGAAATCTCTGCTCTGTGAAAGATCATATAAGCGAATTTAGTAAAGCAAGACTGAAAAACCCGTGAGATAATAAAAATCCTGTTCTGAATTCATGTGGTCTACATGACTTGATTTACAGCAGCAGCAAGAATTTTTCAGGGGAAAAAAATATTTCCAACTGTTTAAAGATAATGATAGTAATATTTGTTTTTTCGTAGTTTATGAAAATGTTTTGATCAGGAAGAAAAAGTCGCAGTGAGCGCCAGTTACGACAAGATATCCTCGAAGCCGTCCGCAGTATGCCTTTAATATGTTGATCTACCTGTATGCATATTTTGTATTATTATATTATTATAAGATAGACACTCTATTCTCTAGTTTCATGATAAAGAGACAGAGAAAATACCACATAAATGGACACAGTTTATTTCCCAACTGGTAATGAAAGATTTATATTTATGTATTTCCGAACTGTTACTGACAGATTATTATGTGTGACACAGAACACATATGCTCAAAGACAACTGCTAGTCGGTGAAGTCTTTCTTTGCAGGGTGACAAACTACCTGGACTCTATCATGGCCAAAAAAGAACTGCTCGCCGTGTGGGTCCTTATGACCTGCCTGCCTGCATTTTCTCACGGCGGTGAGTTATTATTGCATTATTTTTCTCCTGACTGATATATATATGGCCTTTAGCGTCTTTACAGACGGTCTTAGCAGCTAGAATATTCACTTTCACTTTGACTGACAGCTTCTCTCGTGGCTTATTCTACCAATGTTTGACCCGAGAGTGCGATGGCAGTGATTGCAGGTCAGTCTTTTGGGTTCACTTTGGCGAGTGTTTTCATTCCGCCTCTGTCGTTTTGTCAGGTATGTTTCTTTTGCCTTGAAGTCTATTGCGAGCGTGCCACTGCGCAATTTTTGTCTCCATCTGCTTCGATCATTTGCAAGGTTCTCCCATACATTGGGGTCGATGTTGAATGCTTTCATCGTGACCTTGCAAGTGTCTTTGAATCGCAGATGTGGCCTACCTCTGGGTCGGTTGCCAGTAGCAAGTTCCCCGTAGAGAATTTGTCTGGGGATGCGATCATTTTCCATACGGTGGAGATGTCCAAGCCACCGCAGTCTTTTTTTGCCTAGGAGAGCCTGAGTTGATGGAATGTTGGCTCGGCTCAGAACTTCGATATTTGAGATCCTGTCTTGCCACTTGATCTTGAGAATTTTGCGTAGGCAGCGCAGGTGGAAGGAGTTGAGGGATCTTTCATGTTTGGAGTAGGTGGTCCATGTCTCTGAGCCATACAGCAGGGTGCTTAGGACGCAAGTTTGGTACACGAGTACCTTGGTTTTGATGGTCAGCTTGCTATTGTTCCACACCCTTTTTGAGAGTTTGCCAAAAGCTGTGGCCGCCTTTCCTATTCTGGCATTTATTTCAGTTGTTATGTCTGTGCTACCACTGATGGTTGAGCCTAGCAACTGATATATAATAATATTAATAACGAGGTTTGCTTTGTGATCGTTCCTGTCTCCGAAGTCACCTTTATTTTAGGCATAAAATTCAGTCCCATTTGCCAGTTTGTCTTCTGTGTCCGCCATCGGGATTGCAATTTTGGCCGGTTGTTCTCAGCACTGAATAATATCTAGTTACATAGTTGAATACATAGACATGTCAATAATAAAACACATAACCAGCTTGTCCACTTATGAACATTAGATCAAAGTTTCGATTGATTATATCTCTACTATATATATTTGTGGACTTGAGATGTTTCGTTGCAAAAGGCTTCTGAACCACTCAACACTCAGACTTCAAATTTTATATGGTGCATCAGAATGGATGTAAGGGTGCACAGTTTTTAATAGAAGTCTCAAATCGGTGTAGTTTTTTTTTATTGGAAATTTATTGTTTCCTCAATTTTAGAACTATTTTGAGTCATGGTTCGCCATTTTAAGGTTTCATTGAAGCTGCGCATGCGCATTATGTTTGTTTTGAAGTTGAAACTGAAACACAGCGAAAGTGCAAATCCCTACCAGAAATGAGTGCGTTGTGTGCTGGTGCGCATGAAATCTGTAGTAAGGCTCTAGGATATGGGACGTTTTCTAGACCGAAGAGAGAGAGAGAGACAGAGACAGAGAGAGAGAGAGAGAGAGAGAGAGAGAGAGAGAGAGAGAGAGAGAACGGTGGGTTCACAGGTTTATCCGGATAACGCCGGGTGCCTCAGAATCAAAAAGCGTGATCGAAACTTTCACTCGGCGACTACTTCACCCCGTCTTCGTTCTTCGCCTTTGTTAAAAGTTTCTTTATACATTGTTGGACGAAAATAAACTTTAAACATCACATCTAAATGACCTGTAGTGTGAAAATAAGTTTAGATCTACTGGTATTTGCATTGAATCTAAATTCCGTTATTAACGTGACCTAGATCTAGATCTAAAGTTGGGCTCAAGCAGCCTGTGTCAGTGTGTCTTGTGTAGCGCTCGAAAAATGATTGTTGAACCAAGTATAAAATGTGTTCAGGTTGTTTCAAGAAGTTACTGTTGCAGTGCCTTTTGAAAATTGTAACAGCTTTGTCAAGTCGCCTAAGCTTGGGGAAACTGTGAGCATATCTGGCATTAAAGCATCTGTCAGAGAGAGAGAGAGAGAGAGAGAGAGAGGGGGGGGGGTTGAAGGAGAGATGGACGAGAGAGGTTGCTGTGGAGGGCAAAAGGGGGGTGGAGATTGGAGGGAGACGAGGGAGATACATATATTGGGGGACAGGGTAACGGGAGTGGGAGAGAGAGAAAGAGATGGGATGGATAGGAGAAATTGATGGGGTGAGGGGGGGGGGGGGCGGGAGAGGGAAGGAGGGCTGGTCCAGGTTTATCCCTTGGCAAGGCCTCATCTAGGCCTGATCAGTTTATGTCAAAATAGGCCCTTAGTGCCGTTCGTAGAGCGGACCATTCAGCTTGTTAACTATATTATACATTCACGACATAATGTTATTAGTGGTGTAAATAAATGTTCATTTCACAATAAATCCCAGTACATATTAACACGTCTTAGTGAGTTGTATTCATTACTGTAATCACGCCATGATAATAATTAATAAATTATTTATTTATTTTATTATTATTATTATTTTGCAATTAGGATGTGAAAGAGATTAATGATTAATATCAGTTTTAAAAAAAAAACTGAGTGCTGGAAACAGCACAAAATAATGACAAAACCGCCAGAGTGAATCATTGATAAGATATGTTGTATTTACTATAATTATGCCTCAGTCATGATGCTTACAGCTTACAGAAATGTTGATACTTAACTTGCACAATATTCAGCTGTACAGCTATACTTTAGGATCGAGCACCCGGTCTTCTCGGACAAGGATGAAAAACTCAGAGGGCCCGTATGAACTTTGAACACGTTAAAGATACCTTGGAATTTGGAATTCGAGAAAAGCAGGTCGAACAGGCCGTTGTCCATGCAAAATTAAATAAAATCTACCCCTACCACCGCCCATCCCTGAAAAAAACAACAACCACAACCGCCGACCGCGCTGCACTGTGTCGACGACGTGTCTGCTCCAGTTGTAAATGGGCTGCAATGACACTAAGGCAAATTTCCCAAATGGGCTTAAACGAAAGAAGTATACAGTATACACGTACACAATTCTGCCCTCTCTGTGTAAGTATGCATCACCTAAAAGCATCTAAAGATCAAGACACAGGATTTAATTATTTTTTTTTTAAATGTTAAAAGAAAAGGTTAATTGCAGGCAGTAACAGCAATAACTCGCCTGTTACCTCCCGCTAATACATTTTCGTTAAAAAATATCAGGTGGCCAAGTCTCTCTATTGCATTACTTTTTAAATTGTTTACTCAATCAAAGTTATAAATAATTATATTCACGTCCATCAATTCGTTTCAAATCCAACCATTATGCTCACCGTTTCTGCCCCCAGTGAGCATTATACGCTCATGTTATTCGAGGAGATGTGGCCCCGCTCCACAAAACTGCCAGTTTATACGTGACCCCTACGGTTGCCTTACCTGTGATTTAACGTGTACCGCCCCTGGATGTGAGCCAGTGAACTGTCCAATCAAATGTTATAACGGGTTCGTCCGGGACGAGAACGGCTGTAACACATGTACATGCAAGTGAGTAGCATAGTTACATCGTCTACACCTGCTCACAGTTACAACTTTAGATCTTCCATAAGTACGCTCGGAAAGAGGTAGGGATGGGGATAGAGTGGGGGTAGGTGAAGATTGTCCCCAGAGTATGAAAAACTTACTTGAGGGGGCGGAGAGCGTTTCGCGGGTAAAGAGCAAAATTGTTGTATCTCCAGGTTTATGAATTTGGGTTCATAATGACAATACCGTAATAATGACAAACTGCTTCTTGCAATTTTTTCGTTATTCCGCTATCTTTAACCAGTTCCAAGCTACAAGGAAGCAATATTGTTGTATCTCCTTTGAAAATGAGATCACTGAGAGCAATATTGTGGTATTTCCGAGACAACTCCCATTATTCATAAACCTGGAGAACAACAATTTTGCTCTATGCCCGCAGTTTGTACTCTTTTCAGTTTGGAAATAACTTTACAGAAAGGTGGAATAAGTAATGTAAATTGTTGAATAATAATTATTAAAAATTATTAAAAGAAAAAAAAATCAGTCTAGTGGGTATTTTTTTTTTCAGAAAACTTGAATTTATTTGAAACTTTGCTCGTTCCCTCAGATTTCACAATAAATCTTGTGGAACTGATTTTTATATATGCTAAATGCTACTGTAGCCTGGTTTTGAGTTTTATCCTTTGTGCTTTGTAAAAGTAATAAATGGACTGGTGCGGGCCCCGCAAGAGACAGAGAGAGAAAGGGAGAGAGAGAGAGAGAGAGAGAAAGAGAGACAGACTGACAGACAGGGAGATAGGTAGGCAAACAGAAAGACAGAGGAGCGGGAGAGATAGACATAGAGACATACAAGAGAGAGAGAGAGTGAATGAGAGAAAGAGGGGAGAGTGAGTGAGGGAAAGAAAGACAGAGAAAGTGGGTAAGAGAAGGAACGAAAGAGAGAGGAAGTGAGAGAAAGACGGGAAGAAATCAAGAGAGAAAGAGAATGAGAGAGAGAGAGAGAAAGAGAGAGAGAGTGAGAGCGCGAGAATGAGACAGAGAAGTAGAAAGAGAGAGATTGAAAGAAAGAGAGAGAGAAAGAGAGTGAGAGAAAGGGAGAGTAAGAGAAAGAGAGAGAGGGTGAGATAAAGTGAAAGAGAGAGAGAAAGAGATCGAAAGAGATAACAGGAAGAAAGAGAGGGAAAGAGAGAGAGAGAGACAGACAGACAGAAAAGCTGAAAAACAGAGAGACAGAGAAGCGAGAGAATGAGAGAGAGAGAGAAAGAGAGACAGACGTAGACACATACAATCAAGACAGAGAAAGAGAGAGTGAGTAAGAGAAAGAGAGGGAGTGTGAGTGAGAGAAAGAAAAAGTGAAAAGGAGAACGAGAATGAGAGTGAGTGAAAGAAAAAGAGAGAGAGAGAGAGAGAGAGAAAGTTGGTGAGAGAAGGAAACAAGGAGTGAGTGAAAGAGAAAGAAAGGAAGAAAGTAAGAGGTAGATAGAGAGAGAGAGAGAACGAGAGAGACAAAGAGAAAAAGCGAGAGAAAGACAGTGAGAAAGAGAGTGTGAGAGAAAGAGAGAGAGAGAAAGAGAGAGAGAGAGAGAGAGAAAGTGTGTGTGTGTGAGAGAGAGAGAGAGAGAGAGAGAGAGAGTGATATTAACAATTTATAATTTTTTCAACAGATCCGAATGCTTAGAACGACACTGCCCAGTCAGCATACGATGTCCTTACGGTTTTGAGATGGATCAAGTCGGATGTCCCAGTTGTTACTGTAAACCCAAACCTTTGATGTGTCATGAGTTCCTCAATTGTCCACTGGGAGTGTGCCCGAATGCCTGTGCATGCAGACCAGACTGTTACGA